>VBSM01003143.1:42046220-42105500 GCA_008086735.1 Cheirogaleus medius
CTGTCAAACTTAGTACTTAAGGAAATCGGACATTTGATACTTAATAACCTAATACAGCTATTGTATATATAAATTATATATATATGTATATATATCAGTTTTTATCCATGATTCCTGGCTCACAATTCCCATAGCTCTTGTTATTTCCTAAGTGACTGAAACAATAAACATACCTTTTATTGAAGTATTTGGCCTTCTGTCCTTGGTTCTTGGAGCAGCTTTGGAACAGCTTCAGAGTGATAAAGGTGAAACAGTCTTTTGTTATAATGTTGGGGCACTTTAGGCCTCAGAAAGCACAATCTCTCTCTCTCTCTCTCTCTCTCTCTCTCTCTGACCTTCTCCTGCCCTCCTTTCACCTGCTCCTATTTCTCCCCAGGGCAGGCCATACATACTAAAAATACACCCTATCTTACCCTGCCTTTCTGTCTTGGAGCTGGCCATAAAGCAATTCTCTAACCTACCTTGTCTCATTGTGTAGGTCATAAGACCCCCATTCAGAAATCGCCCTGCCTTGTACCCAGGAGGAAGGAAGGCCGCACAGAGAGGCAGAGAAGACGCTGAACAGACAGGCCTTGCTGGGTTTCCCCGCTCAGGCTGTTTGTGTTAGATCAGACCCTTTTTGTCCAATCACGTTGCTACACATGGTTGTCCGTGCTTCAGTCCTGCCTATCCAAGGAAGTCTACACGAAAGGCCCAAGAGGGCAGGGTTGACGGAGCTTCTGGCCAGGTGGACACGTGGAGGCTCCTTGAGGGTGGTGTGCCTGGCAGGGGCATGGCAGCTCCACGCCCCTCCTCCCATACTGAGCCCTCTGCACCTCCTCATGTGTACCCTCGGTAATATTCCTTATAATTAACCAGCAAACATAAGTATTTCCCTGAGTTCCATGAGCTGCTCCAGCAAATTAATCAAACGCAAGGAGGAGGTCATGGGGACCCCAATGTATAGCCAGTGGGTCAGGTGCACAGGTGAAACAGCCTGGGGCTTATATTTGGCCCTGGAAGTTGGGGCAGTCTTGGGGGCCTGAGCTCTTCTGCTGCGTGATCTGATGCTGTCTCTATACAGGCAGTGCGGGGACTGAGCTGGAGGACACGCAGCAGTGTCCACTGCAGAACTGCTGGCTTGGTGTGTCAGGAAATGGCACCACCTCCCCCATGTGGCCACAAATGTATTTTGTGTCGACTGTTGTGGTGTGAGCAGAGGAACAGCAGTGTGTGTTTTCTACAAAATATTCTAAGATAATGACTGGATTTTGAAGAAAAAGAAAACTTCTCTGGTCATTTAGGCAAAAAACCCAAGTGAGTTAGAAGGGTAATGAAAATTTGCTTATCATTAGACTTTTTCTTATATGAACAGCACCGTGGAGTAACCAGATGATAAGAGAGGAACTATTGCCTTATACAATTACTCTAGCTATAATAATAAATGGAATATCTGGTGTGACTTGGGGGTGTCCACCCACAGTGATGAGGGCCAGTTTTCTGCCTCTTGGCACCTGCACTCAACTCCCTAGGGCTATAGTGTCACTGATTCTCCTGCATATGGCCCTCACTCTTGTCGGACACATGTCCTTACATTCAGGGGATGCTCGAGAAATCCCCCTTATCGTGATGTGAACACAGCCCGGAGTGAGACTAGGCGCATGTGTGGCTTTGGGCAGCAGAGAGCCTGTTTGCTGTCCATCCCCCATCTCGAGGACGAGCTGTAGAGGTTCCCCTCCCAACTCTCCCCCACAGTCCCAGGAGTTGTCAGGCAAAACCTGTGCCTATTCCTAAAACCCAGACCCGAAGGAGCTCAGAAATGGTGGGGCTGGAGCATCTCAGAGCCCGGACCTACTCAGCAGGGGGGAAGGCCAGGGGTTAGACAGTCCATCCTCATGCCACCCAGCCACTGGGAAGGAAAAAGAGTCAACCTCCTGTCACCAAGCATTGGGCCAAGGGGACTCAGGGAACAGGTTCCATCTGACACTTGACCATAGCCCACCCCTTCCTGACCCCAGCCCCACATCAACCGTGACCCCAACTATAAGAATTCTTGCCCCTGATTGCAGGAGAGTGAACGGGAGCACGTGAATGATCCCATGGGGACCCAATCAAGCTTCTGGTCCAGAAGCTGACTGACATTACATTGTCACATAAGAGTCATGAATGTCCACTGGGATAATATTTGTTGGCCATCTACTAGATAGGTACCAGACACTGAGATACGGAAGGATAAAGAAATGGGGCCTGTCCTCAAGGACCACACAGTCTAAGGGGGCACAGAGGTGGTACGGGGGGTGTATCAGTCTGCTAGGGCAAAATGCCACAAAATACCACAGATCAGGTGCTTATTCAACACTCACTTCTTTTCTTACAGTTCCGGAGGCTGGAAGTCTGAGACTGAGGTGCTGGCAGGGTGGTTTCTCCTGAGTTCTCTCTCCTTGGCTTTCAGATGGCCACTGTCTCACTGTGTCCTCGCATGGCCTTTCCTCCGTGTGCACGCATCCCTGGTGTCCCTCTCTCCTCATAAAGATGCCAGTACTATTGGATTCAGGCCCCACCCTTATGACCTCATTTAACCGTAATTACCTCTTAAAGGCTCTATCTCCAAATACAGTCACATTGGGGTTAGGGCTTCAACCATATGCATTCTTTTTTTTTTGAGACAGGATCTCACTCTGTCACCAGACTAGAGTGCAGTGGTGTCAGCTTAGCTCACTGCAGTCTCAAACTCCTGGGCTCAAGTAATACTCCTGCCTCAGCCTCCGGAGTAGCTGGGACTACAGGCGTGCACCACCACGTCTGGCTAATTTTTCTATTTTTTGTAGAAATGGGGTCTTACTCTTGCTCAGGCTGGTCTTAAACTCCTGGCCTCCCACCCTGGTTTCCCAAAGTGCTAAGATTACAGGCATAAGCCACCACCTGGCCATTCAACATACAAATTGGAAGGAGGGAGTGGGCGGATAGAATTCCATTTGTAACAATGTGTTTTAAGTACTATAAAAAAGGCAAGACCACTCTGAGGGCAAGGACACCAGTGGAGACTCAGATACACCTGCCTAAATAGTTAGGAGTTATAAATCAAGTTATCAAACTAGTCATATTCTCTTATGTACGCAAAGATGGCTCCTGGCCTCAGCTCTCAGCCCAAGGCCACCCCACTTCTTTTCCTACCCCCAGTTCCTTCCTGCACATTGAGGAGTCCTGAATGACATGTGTGGATGCCCCAGCCTGCGTGTCCAAGCTCTGTCTACACCCTCCCCAAAGAACTGTCCCTTGGCTGTCCCTCAGGGCTGCGGGAATACACTCGGGTCGTGCAGTCTGCTTTTTGAGAATGGACCCAGGGAAGAGACCCGAACATGCTCTGGAAGGGGCTGTTTGGCAGATGTCTGAATACACTGTGAGCATTGCTCCCCTTACCTTCCCCACCAGGAACCTGAAGGCCAGGAGAATGCATTCCTCTGTGGTCATGTTAAGGCTGGGTAGGTGACCAACCCAGATGGCTTCTGATTTGGTGGCTCCACCACATACAGTGACTCCAAAGGGAGGTCAAGGTACCCATGCTCCTGCCCCAGCACCTGCCCGTTGCAGTCTCTCTTGGTCTGTTCTTCCAGTGCCCCTAATGTCTTGGAACCTTCAAGGAACTTCTCCCGTGGTCCCGTGGTGTAACGTCCCCTTCAAACCCCTCCTTCCCTGCAACCCAAGTACCCAGTGCCCAAGGAGCACTTGGAGGAATGCTCTTAAAATCAAATTCCTCCAAGGGTGGGGGTGACAACAGCCATCCTAGGTGGCTGCCTGTAGCCTCAGAATCCAACCACCCAGCCCCAGGCCTGTCCCGGCCACTCCGGGGTTGGGCATGCTGGCGGGTGGGGAGGGGAAGGGGCATTGTCAGGGAAGACAGGCCAGGCCGCAGCTGCCCAACCGGGAGGCTGGGCGGCCTGAATAGCTTCACAGCTCTGGGCCCAGCTTGCTGAATGGGGGCTCGGCCCCTCCCTGGCAGTGGCCCGGAATAGATGACATTTTCATTGCAAGCTAACAAGGGGAGAAATCCAATTACCTCACAAAGGGGCTCCCAAAAGGGCCTCACTGCCTGGAGAGAGAAGGGGAGGGGAAGGGGGGAGGGAAGGAAGAAGGGGACTGTGTGTGTGTGTGTGTGTGTGTGTGTGTGTGTGTAGGGAGGCCCCCACTCAGACCAGGAGAGGAACAAAGCCCTCAGCCCTGCAGGACGGGGGGACCTGCATGCAGGCAGGGATGTGGAACTGAGAGCTTTTAGTTCACTCCCAGCAGGTCAGAGGGTCTGTCTGGGAGCTCTGGGTCCCTGAGGGCTTTGGGCAGTCAGGTTTCCTCCCTGCGGAGCCACCTTCAAGGTGCAGGAGAGGCCCCAGCTGCCAGGCCGGGTCTCTCTGAACCGCAGTCTCTGCCCCAGCAGACGGGTCTGACCTGAATCATCACTTACCCACCACACACTTTCCGCTTTGGCCATATCCACCTAAACTATTACCCCCCTTACATTTATTTAAAGTGTATTATTTAAGCTTAGTATTTAAAAAGAAAAGTTTATATCCTAACTGCAAATAGAAAAAGTAGAAGCTAATTCTAAAAAGAAATACAATTCGAATGACCCAATGTTGTCAAACCTTATGCAGCTGAAAGCCTGGGCCTCTCTGGGGGCGTGGAGGGCGGTCGTGGGGTGATTAGCAGGTGTTGGCAGCCCAGATTTCTCCTAGGTCCAAGCCAGGAGGAAGAAGAGGATTGAAAAGGAAACACCCCCTACCTGCCACCCCCCCCACTACGCCCCAGTAGTCAACACTGGCTGCGCCAGGCAAGGCTGTCCCCTCCCATGCCAGCCCCCAGGGTGGTGGGTATAATGGCTTCAAGGCCTGGCTGCCCTTAACTTTGGTGGCCCAACTGCTTAATGCTGCCTTTCCTATTCCAGAAAATAGAGGCTAAGCGAGGATCTACTGCGTTATTGGACGGACCTATTTTCTGGGTGTTGTGGGGTGGTCACTGGGGTCCCAGAAGGTGTGAGGGGCCTGGGGAAGGGGGAAGAGTATGGCAGTCCCAAGGCAACAAGCAAGTCCAGTCTCCTGTTCTCCCCACCTTTAGAGGCGGGAGGAAGGGCTGCAGACGCCCTTCAGGAGGAAATTAGCATTTGCTTCCTCTGGCCCAGCCAGAGCAAATCGGCCTTCAAAAGCCAGCCTGTCTCTGGAGGCCACACAGCATGCCCCTTTGTGGCTCCCTCCCTGTCCCCTCTCTCCCCTCCCCCAGCTCACTGAACTCTCCTTCCCAGAGGAGAGGAATGGTCGTCTCTTAAAGCACAAGAGGTGGGGGCGGTGTCAGGATTTTTGCCGTCCCTGGGAATGCCCTGTCCAAAGTGGGGATGTCGCCTGCTTCTCTTGTTCCAGGGACTCAAGGGCACCCCAAGGCCTTATCTACCCATTTCCAGTCCCTATTCTTCACCGCCTTGTGGCATTTGACCTTGTTGAAACCTCTTCCTCGTTGAGACTTGGTCTTTCTTGGCTTCCAAGACCCCATTGTCTCCCTGGACTCTTCCTACCTCTCTGAACATTCTCTGCACCTTGCTCTGGGCCCCACCAGGGCCCCTGCTGTCGGGGCTGTGTACTATGTGCACACTTAGACCCGCATAGGCTCTGGATCCCAGACACTCTCAGGAGTAGTGTAACCTGGCAGTGTTGGTCCAGGTTCCACTACCTACCCCTTGAATGTGCCTGAGGTTTAGTCCTTGGCCTTCTCCTCTATAACCAGCCTCATTGTTTTAATATTATTTCTTCTCTGATGACTCCCAAGTGTTTATCTCCAATCCTGACAAATCCCATGGCCTATGGGGCATATTCACCTGGATGTCTCAGCTCAAAAGCACAAGAGGCCATCAACTGAACTCATGTTTACTCCAAACCTTCTTCTCACCGTGACATTTTCTGTCTCAAGGTGGAAACTCTAGAGTGCTCATTGATTCACTTCAGTCCTGACACCTCTCATTCCCTTTTTGACCCAAACCTCCCCTGCTTCATTGTCATACAACCCCAACTTCCAAGTCGCCTCTCTTGTGTCAGCACCTGCCTTCATCCACTAAGTCTCCATCACCTCATTCTTGACTGTTGATGTGGACTCCTGACAAGTGTCGCTCCTCAGTCCTTCTGCTGGAGTCAGGGAGGGCCCTCTAGACCCAAATCTTAGCACAAGAGTCTCCCTGCTTAAAGAGCTCTGTGCCCTTCTTTTACCAACACTCATATCACTTGCTCGTCATCTTCCGTGTTCTATGCACTCTATACCCCACTATAATTACACTTATCTAAGCACTCTTTATATTTTTATATTTATTCATTGATACGCTCAATAAATATTTATTTGATATCAACTATGAGTCGGGCTCTGTGCTCAGTTCTGGGAGAGGTAAAGGTGAACCAGATCTTGTCCCTGCCCTCATGGAGGATGGCGTCCAGTCTTCATCCTGTTGCCCAGGCTACCCTGCCATGCTCATATACCCTTTTCCATCTGGAAAGTGCCTTCTCATAAATAGGAGGTCTTATGTTTTTCCCACACACCAGTGGATCACCTTGTGTACACATCCCCTGGAGCATACGCAGTGCACTTTGAAGACACCTAGATTAAGACCCAGAAACAGGAAGTAGTACGTTTTTTTGGCGACAGTGACAGAAAACCAACTCAAACCAGTAGGAAAGAGAATTTATTGGTTCACATAAGCACGAAGTGCAGAGGTAATGCTGGCTGCAGCGACTCCAGGGATGTCACTTATACTCCCTCTGCTCCTTTCCTCAGGCCTTCTGAGATGGGGAGAGAGGTAGGAGCTGGCTGCAGAAAGCTATGGGCTTATATCAATCCAGCCTAGCAATGCCCTGGGAAAAAGCTTTTATCTCCTAGCAACCGTGCAACAATTTTAAGGATGGGTTTTGATTGGCCCAATTTGGATCATGTATTCATCACTGAACCAATAACTGAGGTAGAAGGATGAAGGGCTTTGAAAGTCTAGGCCTGGATCACATACCCATCCCTTTGGCCTGGAGGACTTGTGATTTGCAGCCCAAGCAGAGCCTTATGGAATTGGGGAGGAGCAGTTTTCCAAAGGAAGGTGGGAGCCATAATTGGGAGAAAGGGAGAAAGGATGAGCGACAGACAAAAACAGAAATGCCAGTACAGACAGTGAGGAAGCAGAACTAGATCCCTGATCCCTGATTCTTTCCATTGCACCACACTGCCTGTAGCTAGACGAGAAAACAGAAAATCCCTCAGAACACAGGTATGACCCTAAAACGGTCCGGGTCCTCACTGTTGTGCAGGAACTGTTAATGGTAGAACATTTTCTCCCTCCTGATGTTTCTTTCTATTCTTCTGCTTCTAGTTGTAAGGGAAAGCTCCATAACTGAGGCAGACTTACCATCCTGCCATAAACAGAAAACTGGACAAAATATATATAGCAACAGTTGTCAGACAATGGACGATAGGCAATACAGGACTGCGATCCTTGAAAGAATGGAAACAAATGAGGTGAGCCCCATGAGCGCATGGCTTTCTGCCTGGAGGAGATTTGTGGTCTGTGATGCAGGGATGGGGAACCAAAACAGAGCCTGGCGGTCTTGGTGCATTGAGGGGACAGAGAGGAGAGAGCAGGGGGTTGAGGAGCTAGGATTTGCAGGGCAGAGTAGCGGTGAGGAGAGATTTTCTGCAGAGAAATTTCCAGAGATATGGCTAGGGCTCTATTGAGTCTTTGAATACAAATCTGTGCATGTCACAGATGAAAATACATGAGGCTAGTAAAAAAAAATGCAGGGGAAGTGCAATTACTGGGGAGATATAAGACAAAAAATTATCAGAGCTCACACTGGTTGGGGAATCATTTGAGGTTCTACTAGCCAGGATGGAGAGACATTGTTGAATATATGAGGCATCCATATATTTGATGAGAGGTTCCAGAAGGGTCATATTTCCATAGTGGAGCCAAACTAGCTCTAGAGTAAAGGCTACTCTAGTCTTATTTTTTAAAAGCTTAAAAACAAGCTTCAAAAAGATTACATCAGTCTTTTAGTGTCCTGCCAGAACAAAATGGAGCCCTTCTTTAATGGAATACAACAAAATCCAGCATTCAACAACACAAAATTGCATTGTCCAGCATCTAATCAAGAATGACTAGAATTGCAAAGAAGCAGAAAAATGTTACTCATAATTAGGAGAAAAATCAAATAATGGAAATACATTCAGAAATAATAGAGATGATAGAATTAGTATTCAAAGATATTAAAATAGCTCTTACAAATATACTTATGATCAATGATTTAGAAGAAAAATAAACATAATGAGGAAAGAAATGGAAGCTAAAAAGACTCAGATTGAATTCCTAAGAGATAAAAAATACAATATTTGAAATGAAACTTTCACTGGATAGAATGAAAGACTAATTAGAGGCCGGGCGCGGTGGCTCATGCCTCTAATCCTAGCACTCTGGAAGGCCGAGGTGGGTGGATTGCTCAAGGTCAGGAGTTCGAAACCAGCCTGAGCAAAAGCGAGACCCCCATCTCCACTAAAAATAGAAAGAAATTAATTGGCCAACTAAAAATACGTAGAAAAAAAATTAGCCGGGCATGGTGGCGCATGCCTGTAGTCCCAGCTACTTGGGAGGCTGAGGCAGGAGGATCACTTGAGCCTGGGAGTTTGAGGTTGCTGTGAGCTAGGCTGATGCCATGGCACTCTAGCCTGGGCAACAGAGTGAGACTCTGTCTCAAAAAAAAAAAAAAAAAAAGAGAGACTAATTAGACACTGCAAAAGAAAAGATCAGTGAACTTGAAATGTCGCCTTAGAAGCTATCCCAAATGAAGCACAGGGAGAAAAAAAGGTTGAGATACAAAATCAATCTCAGTGACCTATAGGACAACATCAAGTAGTCTGACATACATGAAATTGGAGCCACAAAAGATGGCGAGGACAGAAAAAAATTTGAAAAATAATAGGCAAACATTTTTCAAATTTGATGATAACTATGAATCCAGATCAAAGATCACCATTTCTTTTATGGCAGAGTAGTACTCCATGGTATACATATACCACATTTTATTAATCCACAAAGAAGCTCAATGAACTCCAAGCATGATAAACACAAGTAAAATCACACCAAGGAATATTACATTCAATTTGCTGAAAGACAAAGTCTTGAAAGCAGTCAGAAAGAGAGAGAAAAAAAGACATTATGTGCTCAGGAACAAAGATAACAATGACAGCAGATTTCTAATCAGAAACTATGCAAGCTGGAAGACAATAAAATATCTTTAAAATGCTGAAAGGAAAAATACAAAAACCCCCAAATTCTATTCCCAGTGAAAATATCTTTCAAAAATGAAGATTTTTAAAATACAGGTTAAAAGTGGTAGAATTCATTGCTAGCAGAATTTCTCTATAAGAAATGTTACAAGAAATTCCTCAGAAGAAGGAAAATGAAACTTGAATCTAAACAAAGGAATGAAGAAAGCAAGGTGTGATAAAGGTTTGGGTAAACATAAAATATATTGACTTTACAAAGCAAAAATAATAGCGATATATTTGGAGGTTTATAATATATGTAGAAAATGCAAGCCTACAATGGCACAAAGGATGGAAGGAGAGCATGGAAGTATTGTAAGGTTCTTACAGTGTGCATGGAGTGGGATAATATTATTTGATGGTATTCTATAAGTTAAGCAAGCACATTGTAAGGTCTGGAGCAACATTGAGTGAATAAGAGAGAGGCGTAGCTACTAAGCCAGTAATAGAGAGAACAATGGGACCTTGCTGTTTCCTTCTGTGTGTAGGAAGCCCCCCTAGGGTAACACACCTGGCCGCTCTCTGCTCCAGGGAATACTGGGTGACTTTATCTGATTGGCGAGTCTGGCAGGAGCAGTCAGACGTGGGTAGCCTAGCTCCTTTTTCTGGGACACACATTTCTGCTCTGCTCTTGTGAGCAGGAGAGGCTGTTGATGGTGCATTGTTGCCTGCGACTTGTGGCTGAGTCTGATTGACTCTAGGTGCCCGTGTTAGGAAGCCCACTTGCCCACAGCCATGAGCCGTGTTTTTCCAAATCAGCCTCATCGGTTGTAAGTGTGATCTTTTGTCTCTGTCTGCTTTGCTTCTTTGTCTAATTTCTTAACTGGATTAGGAATCAGTATTTGTTGAGATACTCCCCCTACCACACACTGCATTGGCTAGCTTGTCTGTCGACTCCCGGATAGCCCATCTCCCACCCGTCACGTGTGATTCACCATGGGGCCTTGAGCACGGGAGCCTGGAATAGGGAGGGAGCAATGGTAAGAAACGGTAAGGAGGAATATGTGGGTGCTCTGTGGAGGAGCCCTCTGGGCTCATAGATGACTGAAGGTGCCTCAGGTGAGCCCCACAGGGAGGGAGGGCCCCAGCTTTGCCCCTCACCCTTCTCCCCTGCTCAGAATCTCAATGTCTCCCACTGGCCCCCGGCCAGGCAAGTCACGGTGAGAGACCTGGATTCCTTGCAGTGTGATCATAACTAAGTTATACTCCTCCCACCCAACCCCACAGCCTGGCCTCGGTTTCCCCATCTAAAACAAAGGGATTCTGCTTGGTGATATTTAACAGTGGTTCCCTCTGGCCTTGATGGTTTCTCTGCTGAGACCAGAGACTCCAGCCTGAGGCTATATTCAGACTTATTTGGCCCAAACTGTGTTTAAATTTTTTTTCCCAATTAGTTGCTAACATTGGGAAGATTTCACATACAGATCTGAATTTCCAGCTTCTCTTGAAAAATGCTAAGTCCTCATTGCTGCATAGAAATAATAAGCTGGCCTTAAGTAGCAGCTGGGCCCTTTAGGGGCATGTGGCCGCTGCAGGTGACCACAGCCACCATTTGGCCACTACCACGCATGCACGCTGCCTGCTAGCCCTCGGGCCTCAGCACAGACAGCAGGGCAACTGCCGCATGAGCCCAGGTCTCTGGATTCCCAGGCCTGCGTGATTTCTGCTATATTCTGCGGCCAATCAAGCTCTCCCCAGATGGGCCAGGAGAGAGGAGTGGCAGTATTTCAGAGCTGCCTGAGTTTATAGTATGGGAAACTGGATTTAGACTCGATCAGGGAAGAGACACAACTTCTTGGGCTCAGTAGGTCCCTAGGGTGTGGGAATCACAAGCAGAAGTCCCCCCACTTCTCCCTGGGTCCTCTTCCCCCCACCCCCAACTAGTGGCTGAGCCAAGAGGCTGGAGCTAAAGACCCTCCCCCACTGACAGCTTTACAGATCGCTCCCCCACCCCCCACCCCGGGGTTTCAATCATTGTCAGGCTCAAGGTCAGGCTGCCAGCTGGCTGCCCCCTGCAGAGAAGGCCAGTAGCGGTGCCTCCACAGCCTCCAATCCCACATTCCACAGCCCTGGGGACCCCAGTTGTACCCCACAGGGCTCCTAGCCCTAGTGCTGCCGAGAGGTAACCTCAGCTCTGCCGACAGCCTGGCCCAGGGGAGGCTCGAGGGCTCTGGGGTGGGACAGACCTCGAGTTGAGTCCTGGCTGCCCACCAGCAGTGTCAACCAAGGCAAATTATTGAATGCTCAGAGCCTCAGTTTCTTCATCCGATAAATGGAGCGAAGAATAACTCCTACCTCACAGAGATGTTGCAAGGATGCACTGACAGAAGGGAGCACAGAGTGGCAGCGCTTGGTAGGCTCTCAGTGGTTGTCCATTGTCTTTCCCTCCCCTGGGGCCCCAGGGATCTATCTGGTCCTGGGCGTTCTCTAAGCCACTGGGTCTGTGTCCTGTAGGCGTGAAAGATAGTCTAGAAAATGAGAGCATGGAAATATGACATATTTTAGCTTTTAGGATAGTAATTGGAAAGTAACTTCTACTTTTTAATGATGAATCCCTTAGCTTAGTCAGAATTTACAAAGGATGCAGCTCCCCCAGTCCCCACAGCCATTGTGAGAGTGAGATCGCCTTGGTCCCCATTTGCAGAGAGGAAAACTGAGGGGCAGAATGGATCAGTGAGTTGCTCAAGGTCACAAAGCTGATAAGGATGCGAGGCCGCCTCTGCTGTCAGCTTGGGTCTGGCCACGGGCGAGGCTTTGCACTCTTGAAGACTCAGCTCCCGTGGTGGGGCAGGGTTGCCACGGCCAAGCTCTGGCTGCCTCCGTCTCCCCTCTGCCCACGAAATGTCCAGCAGTTCTCCCTGGTCCTTTCCTACCTAGAACACTTACTATGAGCAGTCACACCCTCCCTGGTTTCAAGGCTAGCAGAGATTTCCTCGCCTCGGGGAGGTCTTCCCTGACTCCATCTCCCCTTGGGGAGTTTTTCCTCCCCCACCCTGTCTTCCATGCTGCTCCTGGGGTACTCACCTCCCAAGCCTGCGGGGTTCCTTACCTGGCTGTTCGGCAGCCTCAATCCCTGGGTGGAAGGATGGATGACCAAGCCCTGCTGGGTAGGATCCCGGCTACACTGGCTTCAATTCCAACCCCCAGCCCTAGGCTGGCCTCCTCCCTCCACCTCCTCCGCAGCCCAGTCCGGGACGGACAATCCACAGGCTCCCACAAGCATGAGACAGTGGGCAGAAAAAGCCTTAAATAGCATGTATCCTCTGACCTAACAGTTCCACTTCAAGGCCCTTTTCCTAAAGAAATAATGAAAAGATGCATGCATAAAAATGTGAATCTCAGTATTCTTGACAAAGGGCAAAACTTGGACGCAACATAAACACCCAACAGGAGATTTCTAGTTTAATATGTTATGATATTGTAGCTCTGTACACAGAATGTATTCAGCAACTAAAATGATGATGTGGGTCTCTATTTCACTAGCACCAAAAGAGGTTCATAAGATATTATGTGTAAAAGGATTATAGGACAAATAATATAGTGATCTCTCTCACTCTCTCTTCATAGATGTAAGTACATGTGTGTGCAGATTGATAAATAGAGATATAATATCTACAGTGGTTATCTCTGCATGGTAGGATTAACAAGTGATTTAAAATATTTTATTAATCTATACTTTTCTGCCGCAAGTTCCTTGGGAAATTGAAGAAGCAAGAAAACATTTATTTCATAGCTGAGCACTCCAGGTTGGGCTTCAGGGCAGCCTCCCTGGGGGTGACTGGGGGAGGCAGGGCCACAGGGGCCTTTCAGCTCTCCCCAGCCCACCTCCCACCAAATCCAGGCCCAGGCTGAGTGACACCAGGCTTGGTTCTTGGCCTGGGTCCGGCACTTGCTCTCTGTGAAGGACTTGTCGGGCCAGGTGATTGTCCCACCCAGGCATGCACCTGCTCCATTAATCTTTCTGGTCCCAAGCAGCCAACAGAGCCCACTCTGTCTGTTGATCTAAGAGGAGGGTGCAAGGGCCCGGGGAGGGGCTCCTGCTCGGTACCTGCCGTTGCTCAGCAGCTGGGGCCTGGGGTAGGAGCCCTCGCTGGGGGCTGAGCTTGTCAGAGCTGATGGATGAGGTGCTGCAGGAAGCGGGAGGCTGCTCTCTCCTGCCACTGTCCCCACCTCTCTGGGCCAGGCTGCTCCTTGCAGCGCTAGTCCCCTAGTGTTCCTTGTTAGCCCCCCAGGCAGGATGGCTGACAGAAGAAGCCACGTCCTTTCTTGGCTTCCTGCACATGTCCGCGAGCTTTCTCATTTTAACCTCCACTGAGCCCACGAACATAGGCAAGTCAGATACTTACTTTTCTATAAGTGAAAAAAATGAAAGCAATTAACATAGAATTAAAACAACAAGGTAGATCTATACTTCATTCAGATTGGAGGATGTTCAGAATATATTTGGTGAAATAAGCTTAATATGACAAAGGTATAGCTTGATAGCTTGATTTTTTTCTTCACATATTTATAGAAATCTGGAAGGATACCCGCCAAATGTTAACAGCGACTGAGCTGGGATTTGACCAGGCCTTGGGCTCAAGTCCCATGCTTGTTTCACCTGGCATTGTTTCTTTGTCCTGAGGTTCTTCCCTCCTTCAAAGCTCTCCCTCCTCCAGGTAGCCTCCCAGGACTCCTCACCCTAATCTGGCTTGGACCACCTCAGTCATTTTCTAGAAACCCTCCCCTCACACAAGCCTTAAGGCTGGGTACTCTGCCTGAGGCAGTAAGTTTGTGTCCACTCTCATGTCTGTGTCCTGAGAGTCCCCAGCTGATACCACGGGGCCCCTGCCTCCACCCCACAAGATGAGGCCTCTCTCCTTCCCATTCTCTGGTGTCATCCCGTTAGCACAATGTCCAAGACCCAAAGCTCACACATGTCATTCCCAGGAAAGGCCACGGGTCCTCACTTAGATTCCATTTCTTCTGCACACACCCCTCTGAGCTTGGATAACTGCCCCCCAGGCCACACTCCATTGGGGCGGCAACTGGAAAGGTGACCAGCTGCCAGAGCCCGGCAAGCCAGAGTAGCCCAGGGCCAGGGCAACAGAGAGAAGAATTTGGTCCCTGCAGGAGCTCGGGGCATGTGACGAAGGGATGAGCCCATCTCAGGAGATACAGGAGTGCAGGGAATTGGGACCATAACCGGCATTTGTGGTGGCCCCCTAGTCATCAAGACAAGCGGACGTGAGGGGCTAACATTTACTGAGCTCCTACTGTTTGCCACACACTTGAAGGAGTATGCGCTCTGTTTAAGGAGGTGCAGAATGATGCAGTACTTGTAAGAGCGTGCATGAGTTTCCTGGGGCTGCCGTAACAAATCACTGCAAGCTGGGGGTCTTTAGCACAACAGATTATTCTCTCACAATTCCGGACACCAGAGGTCACAAATCAAAGATCTGGCAGGGCGGCACTCCCTCCAAAGGCTCTAGGACAGCATCCATCCTTGTCTCTCCCAGCTCCTGGTGGCTGCCGTGTTCCTTGGCTTGTGGCTGCATCACTCTGGGTTCTGCCTCTGTCTTCACGTGGCCTTCTCCTCTGTGTCTCAGTGTCTGTCTCTTCTGCTCTTTCCTTATAGGGACTTATTTCGGGATTTAGGTCTGTCCTAATCCAGGATGATCTCACCTTGAGATCCTTAACTACACCTGCAAAAATCTTTTTTCCAAACAAGGTCACATTTACAGGTCCTGATAGATATATCTTTTGAAAGGCCACTATTCACCCACTACAGAAAGATTCTTTTTTTTTCTTTTTAATTTTTTTTTTTTTTGAGACAGTCTCACTCTGTTCCCTAGGCTAGAGTGCTGTGGCATCAGCCTAGCTCACAGCAACCTCAAACTCCTGGGCTCCAGCAATCCTTCTGCCTCAGCCTTCCAAGTAGCTGGGACTACAGGCATGTGCCACCATGCCTGGCTAATTTTTTGTATATATTTTTAGTTGTCCAGCTAATTTCTTTCTATTTTTTAGTAGAGACGGTGTCTCGCTCTTGCTCAGGCTGGTCTCGAACTCCTGACCTCGAGCAATCCTCCCGCCTTGGCCTTCCAGAGTGCTAGGATTAAAGGCATGAGCCAACACTCCCGGCCAAATGCTTCACGAATTTGCCTGTCATCCTTATGCGGGGGCCATGCTAATCTTCTCTGTATCATTCTGATTTTAGTATATGTGCTGCTGAAGCGAGCACCTGATGATTTCTTTTGGAGGAATTTCTGGGTCAAAAAATTCGGCTATTTGAAGGCATTGGATGAAACTACCAATAAGGAAGTCTGGATCAATTTCTAAAATAATTAAAGTAATATATGGATATGATAAAAATTTTAAAATTACAGAAGAATAATAATCATGACAATAGCATCAACTGCTAACATTCACTAATGGTCCCATGTGGTCTCTTACTTTTACGTCTTTTATATAGTATACAGTCATCCCTTGGTATACTCAAGTAGATTTGTTCCAGGACCCTGTGTATACCAAAATCTGCAAACTTGAGTCCCACATTGGGCTCTGCAGAATCCACCTAGAGGAAAAGTCAGCCCTGCATCTATATGGATTCTGCATCCCACAAATACTGTATTGTTGATCCTTGTTTAGATGAAAAAAAATCCACATATAAGTCAATACCTGCAGTTCAAACCCATGTTTTTCAAGGGTCGACTGTATATTTATGTATATTATATATTACAGATCTTATATTTAATCTAATTTAAAACTGTCTTATGAGAGAAGTGCTATAATTATCCCTATTTTGCAAGTGACATTGGGGCTTAAAGAAGTTGCCTAAGGTCACCAAGTTGGTAGGTGGCAGCTAAACCCAAGGAGCCCATCGCCAAAACCTGTGATCCTGAGCACTGCAATCTATTAAAGAAAGAAGCAGTTTCCCGCCTCCTTGGAAAGTTCTATGCAGAGGAGAAGCATGAGCTGCAGCCAGGGAGAGAGCGCGGGTGGGAGAGGCAAAGGCGGGGTCCACAGGACAATGAAGAGACAGTGTCCACAGGGCCAGGTGTGGGTGGCACCAGGCGTGTAGCTTGGGCAGGTGGGTGGCTGTCGGTCCCATTCACACAGGTCCCAGAGGAGGGGCCGAGCTGCACCAGGGATGTGACTTTGAGCCTGACCTGTGCCTCTTTCTGAGGCCGAGATGTCTCCATGGTCTGCCAGGCCCCCTTCCCTGGCGCAGGCCTGGCACGTAAGACGCGCTCACGGAGCACTGTAGGAACCAGATTCTCTCTCACTCCCTTCTCCTTCCCTTTTTTCCTCCTGTTTTATGTTGCCACAGATGAGATGCCCACTGCCAACTCCCCCATTGCCTTTGGGGGCCTGAGGATGTCAGGGGAATAGATCCTTGTGTCAGGGACAGAGGCGGAGCCATCACTTCTGAGTCCAGGCTGAGACATTGCTCTGCCACTAACTCTGCTATCACCCTGAGCCAGTGTCTTCCCCTCTCTGGCCTTGGTTTCCATAGCTGCGAAGCCAAGGATGGGCGCGAGTGGTCCCTGGGCCATTTCCAGCCTGGGCCAGATGCAGTTTTGTGCCTGGAGTCCTTTTTAGCTGTGGCTGGCTTTTTGCTACCATTTTTTAAAAGCAGTGAGTAAGAAGAGGCTGGGTGGGGGTAGGGGGCAGGGAACTGTAAAGAAATTCCCAGACAGGTCTGTTGCTTTTTGTGTGTGCAGGGAGAGACCAGAGACCGGGAAGTGCTTGGGGGAGGGCGGAGGAGGCCAGGGATGGAGCGAGGGGGGGGGAGAGGGGGTGTGTGGAGGGGACAGAAGAATTAAATAAAAGCGAATCCAACAAAAGGAAATGAAAAGTGAGTGACAAGTTTGAGGCTGCAGGCCCTAGGCCGGCCGGGCCTTTAGGGCGAAGAATGGAGACAAATGAGCTGGATTTTCATGCTCAGTGGACGTGAATGAAGGAGCATCTTTTAAAACCCTATCAGGAACTCTTTGGATTGTCATTAGATCTGGAGAGGGAAAGACGGAGGGAGGAGATTGCTGAATTTGTCCCCTGGGTGTGAAAAGATCCCGATTCTTCTTCGCTGGAGGCTGGGGGGCTTCAGGCTCTGTCCTTGCCAGAGCTGTGCATGCCTGGGCCCCTCAGAGGTTTCGGTAATTTATTTGTCATTCCAAGGGCCCTTGAAATTCAGTGGTGGGCTCCCCCTGGTCTCGGTGGGTGACCCCACATGGGAGCTAGGAGGAGGAGGGAGGTCTGGGGTGGGCTCCAGGCTTCTGGCTCCTTGTAGGGTGACCAAGCATCTGGGTTTGCCTGGGACGGGAGGCTGGCAGTGCTAACACCAGGAACACCTCCAACAAACCAAGGTGGTTGGTCACCATGCTTTTGGGTGGGGCCTGGTGGAGACGAGAGGGCACGGAAGTGAATTGCTCCAGGCTGGTCCCACTAAGCCCTGGAGTCAGGGCTGATACTGGAGACTTGGTCCTGGCCTCTAGCAGGGAGCTGAAATCCAGGGTGGGAGATTCTTTGCTTGTCTGTTTCTTTGTACATTCTTTAAAAAGACAATTGGAGACTTTTGCATGTGGCTGGATATTAGATCATATTACAGAATTGTTCACTTCATTAGGTGGAAAAACGGCTTAGGGGCTGTGTTTTTAAAAATGTCTTTATCATTTAAAAATAGACACTGAAGTAGTTACCAGTGGGCTAATAGACATGTGGGATGGACTTTAAAATATCCCACCAAAATAAATAAATAAATAAATAAAAAGTCTGTGCAGGTTTGAGGTGGAGGCAAACAGACGAAACAAGGCTGGTTGTGAATTGATGATTGCGGAAGCTGAGGGATGGTATACGAAGACACGTATTCTCTCTACTTTTGTGTATGTTTGAAAAAATCAGAACTTAAAAAAGAAAGAGAAAAGGAGAGCATGTCAGTGGTGTAAGGTAGCAGCGGTTAAGAGCACTGGCTCTGGGTTCAAGTCCGACTCCACGTCTCACTGGGTAACTGCTAACATGGTACTTAACCACCTTCTGCCTCAGTTTCATCACTTGTAAAATGGGAATCATAATTCTGATCTCATAGATTAATAAATGCAAAGCACTAGGACTGTGTTTAGACATAGTAAACACTCAATAAATATTAGTTGCCATTAAAAAATGGGTGATTTGTGGGGAGAACATGACCTTTCAGCCAGGGGAACCCTTCGAAGCTTTGATCCTGGGGGTGTGGGTGAATTCCTGGAATAAAGCTTTCCTGAAGAGGTCAGCTACCTCTGACTCAGTGCCCTCCCTTCCCATGCCCACAGCACGCACAGAGCCCCCATGTGCCCCTCTTTTCTGTTCTCAATCTTTCCTGTTTGGCAGAGCTTTCTCCCCCTTCCTCCAGGAAGTCCTATGCTATGCCTTCATGCCTCTGTTTGACCAGTTTTCCAGTCTCTGTCAGCCAACCAGACAATGCAAAAATGCAGTGAATTGCTCACAGGCTGAGCACACAAGAGCTCAAGAATGTGCTGGTTCACACGTAGGGGAAGCAGAGACAGACAGCACATACATGCAGAAGCAAGTGTACATGCATGTCAACACATATACAACCTCAGGCAGGTACATTGGTGTCATCTCACAAATGGGATCAGTAGCAAAGAGGCTAGAAAGCCTAAGATGCAAGAATAGGAGAAGAGGGGACCTGGTCTTGCTCACTGGAGGGGTCATGGTGCAGAATTGCAAAAAACTGTGAGCAGTAGAGGCTGGGGGCCATCAGCCACTGGATCTAGGCTCACTGCTGACATCTGTGTTCTCAGAATCCAGCGCCAGATAGAGGGTTGTGAGGAGGCACTTGCCTCCATTCCAGGGAGCTGCACCAAGAGATCAGGACACTGGAGGTCAAGAGCTGACCTCCTGCCAGGACAACAGCCATTGGCGGTGACACAGTGGTCACAAGAATGAAAATCATAAAAGCCATCATTTACGCTGCACAGGTGCTGGCACTTGCCTTGTGTTATCTTACTTAATCCTGGCGATTACCCTATGAGAGAGGTAACATTGTATCCTTTTATAGTTGAGGAAACTGAGCCTCAGAGACATTGGGTCATTGGCTGACAGTGACAAAACTGGAAAGGGGCAGAGCTTGGATTTGTACCCCAGGCTGTCTCTCTTATGAGGCAATATTCTCAGCTGTTGCATTCTATTATACAACTTATGCTGAACAAAAAAGTCTGGTGGGGAATGATTTACTGTTGAAATTGAGTGATGTCCAGGATTTGCTGCAAAATAATCAGCAGAGGAAGTGCTGGGGGAAGTAGATAGGAATGTGGGTGAAAAATAATTGGCTCTGAGTTGATAATTCTCGAACTGGGATGGTGAATACATGAGAATTCATTATGCTCTTTTCTCTGTTTTTGAAATTTTCCATAATAAATTTGACTGACTCTGGGTTCTACCCTGGCTGTGCCAACACTGAGTGACTTTGAACATGTTCCTGAACCTCTGTATGCCTCGGTTTCCTCACTGGGCTTTGCCCCATTGTCCTGGCTCCTTGCAGGATCACAATGCTGCTCAATCTTTGCCCAGGGAATAAAGGTTGTCACAAAACCTTGATCTGCCGGGACATAGGACCCCTATTTCTAAAGGTAGCCACAGACCACTTCCAACTGATCACTTCCACTTCATTCTTTCGCCTCCCACTCCGTCCGCAGAGAGAAAAGGTCTGGCCGAGCTGCCTGTGTGTTTGGTCTGTGTCTGGATTCCAGGAGTGGAGAACAGAAGTGTGTGAGCACACGTATGTGTGTAGGGGGAGCGTGCAGTGCGCTGCTCTCTCCACCTGTGTTGTCTTCTCGTCCCCTCTTCCAAGTCGCCACCTGTTCAGTCCTCGTTCAAAAGGGGCCTGGGGGCCCCAGGCAGAAGGGTGGTGCCCAGACCCTGGGGGAGGCAAATGAGGCTCTGGGCCTCCCAAACACTGGGGATGATAAATGGGGTCCGAGTCTTTCAGGCTTCATTATAGAGTCGCCATGGGTTTGCCCAAACCATGGCAACCGATTCAAGCAATGATTAACCTAATAAAGCAGAGGCAAAGGGGAAAAAGATGCATTCAAGACCCCAAGTCAGGCCCTGGTTCTCTAGAGGCAGTAAATTTCCCTTCAGGGAGCATGGTGTCTGGGCCCCAGACACCCTAAATCTCTGCCTCTGGGAGTGGGGGTGGGAGGCCTGTGAAAGCCTGTGTAAATGGGTGTCGGAGATCAGCTGGGGTGGCTCAAATGCACACTTAGCAGTCCCCCTTCTGGGTGCTTCTTGGAAGTCGACCCAGCACCGGGGACAGGGAGACATCTGTTTTAGTCTCCAAAATCAAATTACCTGGGCTTCTTATTTTGAACCCTGATATATTTGGCCCTGAGTAGGTAGGGGTGTTTGTGTGTGTGCGTGTGTGTATGTGTGTGCACTTGTGCACACGTCTATCTGTCTGCCCATCTCTGGGGTGTGGGAAGCAGGCAACAGAGATTTCTGTTATGCCAATGTGACAGGCAGCCCGTAAGATGGCTCCCAGTGATCTCTGCCTCCTGGTATTCATGCCCAAGTATAAACCCCACCACCACGTCGCTGTGGGCTGGATTTAGTGATTCCTTTCTAGTGGCAGAGGTAATGGGATGTCACTTTTGAGATCAGATTGCAAAAAGACTGTGGCTTCTGTTTTGGGCACTCCCTCCACATCTTCTTTGCTTGCCATGTTGTCAGTTGCCATGTTCTCAGCTGCCCTATGGGGAGGTCAACATAACAAGGAACTAAAGAAGGACTTTGGCCAAAAGCCAGCGAGGAACTGAGGCCCTCATTCCAACAGCCCTTGAGGAATTGAATCCTGCCAACAATCACATGAGTGGGCTTGGAAGTGGCTCCTTCCCCAGTCAAGCCATCAGCTGAGACCACATTCCGGGATAATACTCTGACCTCATGAGACACCTGAGCCAGAGGCACCCAGCTAGGCCACACCTGGATTCTTGACCCACAGAAGACCCACATAGTAAGTGTTTCTTGTTTCAAGTAAAGTTTTGAGTAATTTGTTAGGCAGCAATAGATAACTAGTACAACAGAGGCAGTATAGCTGGTGATGCTGTTAGGATAGCAGGATCCTCAGTTTGTCTCCATAATGAACAGGTTTGGGTGCTTGGACAAGTGGTTAATGTGGGAAAGTCAGTGCTGGCCCATGCTTCCTTTGCTAGACCTCTGTAGGAATAAGACAGAGATGAGTTGGGTGCAAAAATGAGTTCTGCCTCAAATTGCTGGGAGGCACATGAAGTGCATGGACATATCTGTCATCTCCTTTGAATCCTCATAAAACCCTAGGAGGTAGGTGTGGTCTTCTCCATTTTTATAGCTGGAGAAACTGAGGTTTGAAGAGGCTAAGCAACTTGCCCAAGATGATAGAATTGGGGAGCACTGGAGTTCAGATAGATGCTAAGCCTTATCTCTTTCCACTGACTCACTTGAACTTTCTCAGAAGGGATCGCCCACACGTGAACTATTGGAAGTGTTACTCATGATCCCAGAAACAATGACATAGTACTGTTGTGA
Organism: Cheirogaleus medius; assembly: GCA_008086735.1. Lineage (NCBI taxonomy): Eukaryota > Metazoa > Chordata > Mammalia > Primates > Cheirogaleidae > Cheirogaleus > Cheirogaleus medius. The sequence continues at coordinate 42,068,070 of VBSM01003143.1, forward strand.
TAACCTGGTCTTACTTAGTCATATGGGGCACCTTCTAAAATAGATCCACAGGCAGCCAAAGACAGCTTATTTTGGTGCTAAGGAGGATATGAGGCAGGAGAGGTAATGGGTCTCTATATGAATTATTCATCCATTCATTTATTTAACAAATATTCATTGGCCTTTATGTGCTAGCCAGTCTGGGGGGTGGGGGCGGATAGAGATTTCTAAACAAATAATTGCAATGCCTTTCATTTAGTTAGCATTTATTTAGTCAATTCATGCACTCATTAATTCATTCTAAAAATATGTGACATATGGTCCAGATGGTTGATCACTGTTCTGTTCAGTGGAGCCATGAAAATGGGCAAAATTCCTGCCCTTGAGAAGATCTCACAGACCAGTGGAGGGTGCAGACAAACAAACAGTACCTGGAAAATGTTAGGATATTCACATGCACAGGATATCATGGGAGCAAGGAGCAAGGAGCAAGGAGGGAGGAATAGCACAGAGAAAGCTTCTAGGAAGAGGTGATATCCATGTTGAAGGTTTAGGGAGGGGAAAGGGAGGAAAAGTTTAGACACACAGAACAGTGTATGTGTGTAGAAAGCATAGAAGGGGAACTCGAGTGTATATAAGGGGAAAACTTCAAGCAGGTCAGTATTTATGGAGGGTAAATGTCAAAGCAAACAAGGCATTGTGGAAAAGAGACTGGTGCAGCAGGACTCTGGCCATAAGCATATGTGATTTGTGATGATAAATACAAATAATAATAGCATGTGCAATCCAGCTAAATCCTGACCACAGTCCTGTAGTGGGAACCACTCATTACCTACCAGCATCCATTCTTCATGTCTTCCTAGGCACATAGTCCTTCTTCCAGTTAGATGAGATCTTGTGATCACATTCTGTGGAATGTGGGCAGAAGTGATCTGTGCTACTTCTGAGACTAAGTTTTAAGACTATGGGTAAGCCTCCTTCATGCCTTATTTCCTCTTCCCACTGGCTGGGACTTATGTCTCTGCAGCCTCAACCATTTGGTTGGCAAGGCGCTAGGAGCTACTGGAGGAAGAAGATCAAAGGAAGCCTGGTCGTGGAATGGTGCTGTGGAGCAGAGCTCCCCACCCAGCTGGAGTGCTCACAGATTGAATTATTGGTGAGTCTCTGCTACAGCAATCTAGTTTTATCCTACCCTGAACCCTAAAAGGCAATATTGTTATCCCTATTTTATAGATGAAGAAATTAAAAGAAAGGTTAAGGGACTTGATCATGATCATATTGATAGTGAACCAGTTGGGCATTGAACCCAGATTCATATTACTTCATAGCTCATACTACACCAGTCTTCCATGTTAGAACATGAGCTTTATCCCATGGATGATTAGAAACCACTGGAAGATGGTTTCTCAATGTTACATTTGCACGTTACATGAGAACTCTGACTGCCATATGGACAGTACAGTGAGGAGTGTCAAAATTAGAGGTAGGAAGCTCGGTCAGGTGTTCTGTCCATGTGAGGGATAAGAGCTTGAACTAGGGCAGTGGTCATAAGCAAGTAAAAGAGGGGCCACATTCAAGAAAAAGTGAGAAAGAAAATCAGAAGGACTTGAGGGTGAACTGGATATGGGTAGTGAGAGAGAAGAGCCAAGATGAACCCTAGATTTCTAGTATGAGTGATACTACCTAGTGAGATCAGGAACAGGAGGCAGCATTAGTTTGGGGGAGAAGAGAGGAATTCTGTTTTGGACATATCGTTTGGGGTACCCAAGGGACATTTGGACATGTAATTCTGGAGCTTGGGAAAGGTAGATCTAAGCTGGAGACGGTTATCAGGAACTGGGATGTGGCCATTGGCCTTTGTGCCATTGTACAATACACGGGGGGGAGGTTGGGGGAGAGGAAATTTAAATTCATACAAATTCATTCTCTCCCCACCGAAGTGGGGGAGAATGAGAGAAGAATTTGAGACTAATAATAATAAATATCATTTATGGAGGCTTAGAAGGCTCAGTAAGGATCTTTTATCAGTACAACAGCCCAATTAAATGATTACTCTTTATTGTCCCAAGTTCATAAATGAGGAAAATGGGTCTTAGAGAAAAACAAAGGGGTTTAATTGAAAACCACAAGTTGGTGTCAGCACTAGGATTTGAACCCATGACTCTAAAGTAACTGCCCTTAACTATTCTGCTATCCTGTGTATGCATCTTGAAGACTTCCTTTTGGCTTTGTCCTTGGAATAACTAAAACTTCACTGTAACCCCAAAACTGAGACCTCTCTTGATGGTAAAGTTCCAAATCAATTCTCCCAGCTAGGGCTGCCCCAACTTAAACTTCCAATATTGTTCCACCTCAGGAACCTCAGATGCTGTCAGAAATTCCTAAGCTGGTCACGCCATTCTAGCTCCATCATTTACAAGGGAGGGTCCCAAGGCATACAGAGAGACAAGGGCCAGTCAGTAGCAACAGATCCATGCTTTCCTCACCACACCAGGTAAACCTGACAGACCTGCATGTCCACAGGGGCCTCCCTGGGACTCTAGCCTGGAGACAGGGACAGAGGGGATAGACAGGCGGTTTTCCCCCCACGGAGAATGCCTTGTTTCCAGGCGAGTCTCTCCCGCTGGAGCTAAGCGTTCATTTCAGCACCATGGTCAGGGGCACACCACAGCCTTACAGGACCTCAGAGGAACTGGCAGCCTGGGTTAGCCACACAGGCCTTCGCTCTGTCGGCTCTGGCCCGAGATTTCCAGAAGCAGAGGCAGTAGACGGGAGGCCTGAGGCCTCAACAAGAGGTCCAGGGGCAGCCAAAGCACAGGGAGCCTCTTGGCCTTAGGAGACAGACCCCAAGTACTGGGCTAGAACCAAAGCACATAGGAATACAGATGGACTCGCTGCCCCTCAACTCTTATCTATGGGAACAGACGAAAGAGTTCTAAACTGCTAGTCTAGAGCCAGTGTTCCAGTCCAGTCTCAATTTGCTCTAATAACTCCCTGCGTGATTGAAGGCCTTGGTCAAGTCACTGATCTGTTTCCATGGGTGTGACCACCCTGCCTTGCCCACCGCACTGGCTGATAAGAAGTGTTTAGGTTCCAGTAGCCCACTGTCAGCACATGTGGCCCTTTGAAGGTCAGGCAGGCAGATAAGGTTAGAGGTAGTGTCAACCCCCTCCCCCACACCTTTTTTTTAAACATTGCAGGAATTTTAAAAGGGGAGGAGGAAAAGGAACACAACAGAGAGTATTAATTACATGTATGTGAAAATGTAATTACAATGTACCCAGCTTTTATTCTGGGCCATATTCTCTGTGGAATCCTCCATGCCCTCCCCACACTTCCCCAGTGCCTGGGCCTGAAGGGTCTTTACCACCACTTCCAGTCGTGGGGGGCTGTAACGCCGTTCACCACAAGCACGGCCTTCTCTTGCGCGTCCAGAAATCCAAGGAAAGGGTGTTAGGAACGCCCTCCAACTTCTCTTGTGAATTTGCCGAGGCGCGGAGACTCGTCCAAGTTCACACAGCCCTGCAGCCCGTGGAGGAGAGAAGGGGCAGGGTCCGCCTGTGGGGTCGCGTGCACCCGGGGTCCCGCCTGCCTTTGTGCCAACCCAGCGGCCTGGCTCCCAGACATTAGCATTCCAATGGCTCTGGGACGCTTTGTCCTCCGTCAGAGGCTGGCTGGGGGGTGGGGTGGGATGGGGGGCAGGGCACCATAAATCTACCTGCTTGTGTGTGCTGAGGGGGACTGGGCGGAGGCGCCCCTCCCCCGCCCCAAGATTCATGTGCTGTTTTTCTGGAAGCCAGGCTTGGGCTCAGACAAAGGCAGAAGAAGGGGAAGAGTCATTCGACCCGAGGGTCTTTCCTGCTCCCCTTTGGGATCTTGTCCGAGTTTCAGGGAGCTGGGACTCAGAGGACGCTCTCAGACCACAGGAGACTCCTCAGCCAGAGAAGCGCGGACCCACCGAGGAGGGGCGGGCTCCCAGCTGCGAGCAGCCTGGCTGGTTTTAAAAGCGGCTGAACGAAAAATGCCCGGGGGGAGGTGGGGGGGGGGCTTGCTCGTGATGCCGGACTAGTTGGACACGCCACACATAGAAACGTTTCTGAGCCCTTCTTGCTGAGGGGCTCTTTAGGAAGAGGCGTGGATGAGGCTTTGCCCTTCAGCGCAATTTTACGTACATTGATGGAGCTCATCCAGAGCACTGATCTCTAAACTTTTTGGTGATTCAACCAGACCCTAAACCTTCCTCCTTCTCCTGACATGGAGAGCAGGGCTGACAGGTCTGGTTTCAAATCTGCCCCCGACCCAAGGTGGCAGCCCAGCAGCCAAGTTGTGTCAGCTGTACGTGTGTGTTTTAATTTGTGGGGCGGAGGACCAGCCTGTGTGCATTGGGTGACTAATGGCTCCTTAATGAAGGCCCTCAAAGCGGGAGAGGGACTGGGCTTACGGGTGCAGTTGCAGTTTCCCCAGTGCCCCTGCCGAGAACGCGGTGCCAATAGACACCAGCCCAGCTTCAGAGGGTTGTTTGTACCAAGAGGGTTCCCCACCTAGATGAACACTACTTCCTGCAGCCCTGCACAGGGAGAAAGATCTTCTCACTTGAGGAATTCCTCTCCAAATCTTTAGTCCTGGCCTGAATGCCAACTCCTCTGGCGAGCCTCCCACAATCTAGTTTCAGGAAGAAACCAACAGTCCATCCATTGTGAGACTTATACCTCCGCCTAGCACCAATATTTCTTTGGCCGTGAATGATTTTGTCTACATCGTTGTTACTCTCTGGGGAGGACAGAGAGACCTTCCTGCTTTTTTGTCTGCTTTCCCCCCTCCCCCAACACCCAGGAAGTAGCAGGCACTTGCTTGATCTGTGTAACTCAGAGCTGCTGACACCTGCCCACGCCCCTACGTCCCCCCCACCCCGTGGCCCAGGTGGAAAGTTGGCTGTTACAGAGGTCACCAATAACCCATTAATCTCCTCCAACCAGATTAAAGCCACAAAATGAAACAAGACCTTCTTTCATTCTTTTGTTTGTCGCATCCCCCTTCCCGCCCCCAAATCCTGCCCCTGAGTCTGAGACATATCTCCTCTGAGCTACCTTTAGGGACTTGGGAATAAAGGAGAGGAAAAGTTCAATTTGAAGCTCCTGGGCTAGGAGAGAGAGAGACACACACATGCAAGAAGTATTTACGCCTGAGAAGCTGCCACCTTTGTGGTGTAACATGCAGGAAAGCAACCTGTGCACCAGCTTCTGGCTCCTGGCAGCACTGTGCCTCACTGGATCGGCCCATTTCTTCAACAATGGACACTTGAGGTGGACTCAAGGAGGCCTCTGGGGTTCAACTAGCAGGTAGGATGCTTGCCTTCCATTTTCCTATTTCCAAGCAGCAGACAGACTCTGTGGGTTCTTTCAGCTTGGTACAGCTTCCCTGAGGTCCTAAGGGGTCCCAGAAGCCATAAAGGGGAGCTCCACTAGCACCCTAGGGACCGATTTCAGCACATCAGTCCTATTCCACCCGGGGAGTAAGAGAGACCCCAAGGCTAGAAACCTTGAACAGTTTTTTGATCAGTTTTCAATCAAAGCTTTCGAGTATTTGGGAGAGGGTGCCAGAGATTCTAGCCGGACACTCCACCTTCTCTGCTCCCTGCTGCTCTGCGCCATGAGTTCAAGATGCCACAGCCCCAGCGAGCAGGGTGCATAAAGTATTCTCAGGAGATGCACTAGGCCTCTAAGTACCTTGGGAAAATTCCTGGGATGCCCAGCCCCGGCGGTGTTTCAAAGGACTCTGACTCTGTGCCTGAGTGATTACTCTCTCCCTTCCCCAAGTGCAATAGTAGCTCTGAATTCGGCTGGTGGAGTTGGGGAAGGGTCACAGGGAGAGGCAGTAGTCCTAGTTGGAGGCTTGTCTATCTTCTAAACCGCTGTTTGAAATAAGACAAATCGCTGCCCTATAAAGAAAACAGGAGGGCTGGACCAATGATTTCTTAAGAGACTTCCAGCTCTTGGAACGCAATCTGCCCGCCTTCATCCAGTGCCCAAGGGAGGAGCCTCAGATCACCAGAAAGAGTGCCCCTTCTCCTTGGACAGTGGCTCCCCTTCCTCAGCCGCAGCGTCTGAGACTCTCCTCTCTCTGCCGCACAATTGAGTCACCTTGTTGAGGCTTCTTGGGGGGCGTCCAGATTTTTTATTGGCCCCAAATCTCATTGACCAGTCCCTAAATACTCTTACGTACAAAATATAGATTTTTCTCGCCGTGAAATCTCATCAATAAATATGAATGTGTAAAACAAGCGAGGGGTCATATAATTTACCCTACCAAAATTCATTTCAAAAGACATCATATAATTTACAAACCGATTTTGTTTTTTAAAGACGCATGTGGCTCCCGGCACGGGCGTCGCAGCTCGCGTTTCAGGACGCAGCGAGGCTGGGGCAGTGCTTCAGGCGCCAGGCTGACGCTTTCCCAGTCCACAGCCCGGTCTTCCACCCCCCGGGAGGCCAACGGCTCCGAAAAGTGCACGATGAGAAGGCAGAGGATCACCTTCGTGGATTAAGGCAGAATGGAGCGCCCTAGAATCCCGGATTTGCTAGGGAGCAGAGGAGAAGAGAGGCGGCGTCTTTGGAGCGGGGCAAGGGGAGCAAGCGCTGAGAGACCCGACACTGGTTTAAATCACATTGGGGGAGGGGTGGTAAGAGACAGACCGACCGGCAGACAGACTTGAGTGAGGGTACGGCGACCAGAGATGGTAGGTGTCTCTGGCCGAAGAGTGCTACCATTCTCTTCTTTGAATGAGACTTTGGGGATGGCAGCAAGGAGGGGACCTAACTGTGCACAACTTGCAACGCCCACTTCGCTCGGGCAGCTGCAAGAGTTGCGTGAGTTGGCGAGGCACGGAGGGCAGGGGGATCGAATTCAGCCTGCCGCCCCTTCGGGTGTCTGGGCGGGCCAGGGGTTAGCCAGCAAGAGGCAGGAGGAACAAGTGCTCTTGAGGGCTGCAGCTGCCTCCCACCTTAGGCGGCTCCGGCTCCCTGCCTCTCTCCCAGCACCCATGCCCAGTGACCGACTGGTCCCTTCACAGAAAGTCTGCGAAAGCTGGAGCACCTGGGCGCGGGCAGGCAGGGGAGGTGGCCCCGCGCAGCCCCGGGCGCTCCTCTAGCGAGGCGGCAGGGCTCAGGCTGCCAGCCTGGGAGACCGGGGAGTAGAGGGAGCCCCAGTCCCCCGCGGAGCCGCCGTCTGGGCTGCCCAGCTCCCCGTAGGGCGGCGCGGGCGGCTCCAGCCGGTAGAAGCTGTGGTCCGCTATGCGCAGCGTCTGAGTCAGCGCCCAGATGTAGTTGTGGGCAAAACGCAGCGTCTCGATCTTGGTGAGCTTCGCATCGTCGGGGAAGGTGGGCAGGACGCCGCGCAGCGCGTCCAGCGCCGAGTTGAGGTTGTGCATTCGATTGCGCTCGCGGTCGTTGGCCTTCTTGCGCCGACTCCGTCGTTGCTTGCTCAGCGCCACCTCGCTCTTGGGCCGGCTGCGCCCCCCGCGCCGCGCCCGGAGCCTCTTCGGGGCCTCTCTGCAGCCGCCCCCTTCCGCCTCGGCGCAGTCCAGGGGCGTGCGCGTGGGGCTGGGCGGGGCGGACGCGGCGCAGGTCACTTCGCAGTCTGAGGTTCCAGGGAAGGGCTGCCCCAGCTCGTGGGTCGCTTGGACAGTGGGCGCGCCCGAGGGATGAGGCGCCATCCTGCGGCAGGCTAAGAGGGAAGGGTAAGCAGGGATCGGTTACCCGGCACAGTCCCGGATCCCAAGGCCTGGTGGGAAAAAACCGAGAAAGAGGCACCCCGCTATCTCCCCGCCATATCAGAGGACCCCCTTCCCCCGCCCTCCCCCGCCCGTCCCTTGACCTCTAAGTGTTACCTCCAATAGTTCTAGCTGCGCAAAAGAACAGAGAGCGGTGAGCAGCTAGAGCGCGGGGAGCTGAGCGGACCCTCACTCCGCAAGTTCAACTGAGCTGCAGACGCCCCAGCCTGGGAGTCGTCCCAGCCCCGGAGGAGAAGAGCGAAGGGGGTCCCCGGCCTCCGTCGCTCCCAGTCCGCGCGGCGGCGAGACCGCGGGGATTTCCTGACCGCAAGTCGTGTGCCCCTTGCCACGCTTTATCTGCTCGGCCCGGGCCAGAAGCGTGCCTGCCGGGCTGCTGCCCGCGCCACCGGCCAATCAGCGCCGGGGACCGGGGGCCGCGCCACGCGAGCCCGCTCCTCCCCAGCAGGGCACAGCTGGATTCCGGACAAAGGGCGGGGGTCGGGAGAGGGGAGGGACGCTCTGTTTGCTCTCTCCCGCGGGCTCTGTCCCAGCAACTCTCGGTTCCTCAAAGAGCCTCGCCCAGTGAGAAGAGCCTCGTCTGGCGCGCGTCTGGCCGCTCCAGACTTCTTTGCTCGTATCCTATCTTTCTTTGGCATCTGTCCAGACGCTTTCTTGGTACCCTCGAGGGGATCCTGGGACACCTATAGGATAGGCCAATCCCTACGTATTAATTAACACGGGGAAATTTAGGCTCCGAGAGGAAGGTGGCTTGTCCCAAATGGCACAGCAAGACAGTGGCAGAGAGGGAACAAGGCGGCAGGTATCCTGGCTTGGAGGAGAATCCACTAATTCTAAATGTCACCCTGCTCTCCTGCGCTGTGGGTCAGGTTATTAACACACGTGAAGTGGTGTTTCACTGATCCTCTCCATCCTGGGAGGGAGGACAGGGGCAACCACAGAGCAAGACCCTGCCTATGTCCCCTCCATTCAAAGACCTTGGCCTGGGTGTGTCCTAGACCCCCTCCACACCTGAAGATACCCTCTCACACTCCCCAGAATGAGGCACTTAGAACCTCACCCTATTCCCCAGCCCCCCACTGATCCCACCCCAGAGGTAGACGGCGGCTGTGCGGACGCACCAGGGGACAATCACCACTACCGCTTGTGAGCAGTAGCACAGGTTCTGGCCAGGGCCTGTGGCGGGAAGAGCTCCAGGAGGTGTGAGCAGGCCAGGAGTTCACAGTGAGCCCTTGTGTCTTTTGAACACCCATGGTGTGAGAAGCCATCAACTTTTTCTCCCTTTAGTCCTTCTGTCCAATCACAAGCAGGCAGGAGCTGCCAGCAGTCACCTGGTCCAACCCCCTGCCTAGGCATTACTCAGGGATGCACAGGGAGCACAGGGTAAGGACTTTCCAAGGCCCTCATTTTGCCCCCATTAGCACCATCTGGAAATCTCTCTAAAGTGAACCTGAGCATATCATCCCTCCTTTCTTCCCCAGCCCCTCCCTCTAGTCCCTGCCTGGGACACCCCATGGTCTTCTGCTTCCGGTCACTTAGGGTGAAGGGTTGCAGCTTCTGCTCCTTGTTTTGACCCGGTTGTGCCTGGAGGAAGAAGCCGAGGCTGGGTTAAGTCTCGGGAGTAGGTCTCTGTAGTTGTTGAAGGTTTCACTTTCTAGTATTTTCCACATATCCCAAACCTCCAAGAAACTGCAGGAGAGGGCAGGACCCGGCTGGAAGACTGAGGGGATGGGGTGAGGGGAAGAGGTAGGTCTGCCCATCTGCCCTAGGGATGGCCTCTCACTGCCCAGGCTGCTTGGGGGACAAGATCCCTCCAAGGCAGAGGGCGAGGTGTCTCTGCCAGCGAGAGGAGCCTCTAGGACTGGGCTGGACTGGGGGGCTGTCTTGTCTCTCTTGGCTGGCATACTGTGATCAGAGGCTGCTCTTTTTGCTGCAGAGGGAAATGAAGCCTGGGGCCAAGGTCAGGGCCAACAAAGGGGCTACGTGGGACTCTTGGGCTCCACCTTTTGCTGTGGCTCCTCCCTTAGGTCACCACTCACTACAAACTTGTCTTCTAGCTACAAGAATGGGAACTTAAGGCCCACTTTACAGATGGAAGAGTTAAGGCCCAGAGAAAGGAAGTGACTTGCCCAATGTCACATAGCAAGTTCTATTAGAATCACATGGAACTCAGGCTGTAAGACTTCTAGTCCTAGATTTTCCCTCGGACCAGCTCCCTCTTTTTGATTTGGTGGATATATTTTTCAAGGCAAAATAAGAGACCCCAAAATGCAGAAGATAGAGGAAGTCCCGAGTCTGCAAGGAATGCCAGGGTCAGAATAGACATGGAGAAATGGCCAATTTCCCAGCCAAGGGGAGCCAGTGTCCACTCATGCTCCATTTTAAACTTTTCTGCTCCATAGCCAAGCCTCACTTGATTTATATCCCTGCAAATTAGGAACCCAGGGAGAAAACCCAAAGCGTGCCTCCTTGGGGCCCCTGGATCTGGCCAGGCTCTGTGGAGGGACCCTGGGCCATGAGGGATCCCAGCGCCCTTACGGTTTTCTGGGGGCTGGTTGTCAGCAGCCTACGGCAGAGGCTGTAGGTGGGAGTGTCACTGCCTTGGCAGGAGTGGCTAATGGATACTGACAAGAGCCGCAGGGCTAGCTTCCTGAGCGGGAAAGACTGCAGGGGATTCTTGGAACTTTCTTGATTAATAGAGAATTCTGAGACCCCCTTGAAATTCTTATCGAGCCTCCTTACAACCCCTGTTGCTCAGGGCCCTCAAGGGCTTGCAGGCTGCTGTCACTCCTGCTATGCGCAAAAAGCAGTCAGGACCAGGAGCGCACAGCAGCCGGGGGAAACCGCCTCCTTACAGAACGCAAGGACTTTCCGCTGCCCTCTCTGGCCAAGAGGCTGGGGCTGGAGGTCGAGGAATCCTAGGGAATTAGAGATTCAGGATCCATGCAGTCCCTCTCGGCTGCAGGGGACGCACTGATCACTCTCCAAAATTAATTCCTGTGCTTTTGGTGGCAGAGGCGCAGCCAGTGTCGGCTCTGTGCGCGCTGGCTGTGTTTGTGAAATGGCTCTTCCTCAGGCTGAGCAGAGCCTGTTCCCGCAGCCCCCAGCCATCCACAGCCTTTAAGGCTTCTGGTACTCCCCCACCCCTCTAACCCCTGAGATCTAAGCTTTCCAGGAGGCTGAGTGGCTCTGGGAGAGAGGCGACAGACAGATGCTTGGAGACCGTGGGCAGACTGGAAAAGAAGGAAGGCAGCGGCTGGCCCTGCCGCCTTCCTGTCGGCTGGGGGGAATTTTAGCATTGCCTGGGGGCTCTTTGAGAATCGCATGGGGAGGGAGGGGGGCCATGGGAAGCTGAATAGCTAATGGCTTGCCGGAGGAGGGGGCTTCTTTCTCTCGCCTTCAGCTCGGCACTGAAAGAAGGGAAGACAAAAATCTGGCGAGCGAGCTGCTCCGGCCGAGACTGGCCACTTCAAACAGCCCTTCAAACAAAAGGAGACGACGAAAAGAAAGCCCCACCTGTCTCCAGTGTTTGCTAAAATAATAATAAATAGATTTCGTTTAATAAATAATTACAAGAGATTGTAAAGTGGAGTGCTTTGGAAAACATCTACCACGGGAGTCAGTGCAGCCAGCCGTCACCTGCTCCCAAGGCGAACAACTTTATTGTTAAGCCACCCCCCAACTAGTTCGCCTCTGATAAACTCTCCCTCGTTTTCACAATGACTGTTTACTCATAGTTAGCACAATATTACCTTTGCCGTGATAAACCCGGTGGGGGGAGACCTGGCCCCTGGCCCCTGGGCACACCTGTCCCAGAAGCTGACACATGGATTTGGCTCTGGGCAGGCCTCCCCCGGGGGCCCTGCCCCAGTGTACATTGGCCCAATTGACACTCATTTATAACAGGTTGGCTGCAAGGCCTATCTCGGTCCTATTTGTCTTCTTTTATTGAAAGCATATGGTCTCCAGGGGCTCACCAGCCCCATATTTCATCTGCCAGGAGCTGGGGCGCTTCCGCAGGCTGGTGCTGCCCGGCGCGCGGCTCCCCACTCAACGGCTGCTGTGCCAGCTGAGGGGATGGTGGAGGTAGGGTGGGGAGAGATAAGGCGGGCTCCTCACCCGCTTTCTGAGAGAAGCCATTCCCTCAGAGACTCCCCCTCCCCAGGCCCAGGAATCTCGTGCGCTCTTGAAAGGGTGGATAGTCCTTTCTCTTGGGTAGGTGAGAGGGCGCCATATGCCACCCCCTAGGGCGCACAAGGAAGCTCCGGCCCAGGGAACCTTCGAACAAAGGGAGGAGAGGTCCCGGGCGCTCAGGAGCGCCCGAGGTCTTTATTTCCAGATCCCCCTCCCTGTCCAAGGCCGCCTCCCCCAGGCGTCCGCTGCTTGCGCGCAGTGCCTGGAAACAAAGTGTCCACATTATCCCCGCCGACGGCTGGGGCGGTGAATGCGTGAAAAGGTGCATTGCGCACCAAGACACCTGTTGAAGCGGCGCCTCTTCTCAGAGCCTCTTTGCTCTGCGCTTGGTTAGGAGCTGCGCGGGGATTGGGGGGGTGGGAGGAGGGAGAGATACTGTGATTTGTGGCGACATATGTTGAGCAGATCGGTGTGTACTCTTCACAGGCACACATGCGCCCTCGCTCCCATACACACCCGCGAGAAGGAGCAGCTGCTCTCCTCACCTTCTCCCGACATAATACCTGGGCCAGGCGCTTTGGCCTCGCCTTTTGAGACTCCAGCTCTCCCCCACCCTCTCGGTCTTCCGCCCCCACCCGCTGCCCCAATCTTGGCAGCTTTGCTGTAGGACTTTATTGTCAAATTTAACAGATGCACGTTTGTTCCCAGCGCCTGGCCCCAAACACACACACACACACACACACAAACACACGCACGCACACACACACACACAGGCACCCACAGAAAACGCAACCGATGACACAGATGCGGAGCGCGAGATGCCCATATGTCCCCCTCTGAGCCCGCCCGGGCTGGAGAAACAAACAGGCTGTGTGATTTTCCCTCCCCAGGAAGAAAGAAAGAACGGAAGCTGGTGGGGGCTGGGAGGCCACCTCCAGGAGGCTCCAACTTGGCGCTTTTGCTCTGTGGCGCAGTGGTGCACCGCGCAGCGCTGGCAGCCAAGAGGGCGCAAGGCTGCGGACGCAGAGCGCGGGCCGAAAGGCAGCTGGGAGAGGGACCCCAGGGCTGAGCAGAGAGGGCCCAAGGTCTGCGGGTGCCCACTGGGCACTGCCTGACTTCTGTCCCTCGCTTGATCTCCGGGCTTCTGAACTCCCGGGTGGTGAAGGCGCCTCAGTTCTCCCGGGATTCCCAGAAGTTGGCGTCCACCTGAGGCACACTAGGGACCGGCCGGTGCACCGGGAAGAGTACACTTGTCTCCTTTAGCGAGCTGACAACGACTCGTTTCCAGAGCTGGGCTTCGGTGATAAAACACGATGGGAAGAGCACTGGACCCACATGGGGGTGTGACGGGGGAGGGCCTGGTTCGCCCACTACCCGGGTGCCACTGGAAGCGCATTGTTTCTGTGGGCCTGTTCCCCATCTATTAAAGGAGAAAGCAGCGAGGGAAACACTTGGTAATTTCATTTTCACGTTTGTAAAGTTTGGAAGTCTTGGACATCAATGGGCCTTCCCCTGTGAAGGAAGGAAACCCAGAGAGGGTGCAACTCCCCTCTCCCAGCACACACACACACACACACACACACACACACACTATTTTCTCAGATCTGAGTTTCTGGCCAATTGGTCTTTCACCAGCAGCTGAAGGGCTGGGAGCAGGATGGCAGTGGGGAGGGATAGGTGTGGCACTGGGGGTTTAGGAAGCCATCCTCTCTGCTTCCTCCATCTCTCAACTCTTGGGCCACAGGCAACTGGTGAGTCAATGTGACACTTAGCGACAGGTCAGCCATACTTGCTGCTGCCAGGCTTTCAGACCTTCATTTCTTCCAGTACTGGCAGGGAGTTGTGAAGCTGGGTGGGGGGCTTGTGCCCACTGAGTCCCTTCCTCCCTCCAGACCTGTTTTTGGAGAAACATGTGCCCTACCCACCATCAGTGTGCACTTGGATCAGCTCTTCTCATTCCCAAAGATAGGGGCAGCCTCCCTCAGTCTTACACAAATGGTCAGTATTTTCTCTATGTGAATTTATTTCACTGAAAGTGATCCTAACATTTCCAAGATCCACTGGCCCAGGGCAGGGGTCATTCTCCTCTGGGAATTCCTCTCTAGAAGTCAGATACCTCCCTCCCCCCCACCCCATGGGGATGCTGTTTAGCAGAATCAGGAAGAACCAAAGGGTCTCAGAATTGCTATGAGCTTTGGCTGAGAGCAAGAGGAATCTATCCACCCCACTTCTTTAGGTCACCGTGGATGAGATATTCACCTCCACCTCCAGTTTCCAGGTTGGGAAGGCAGGAAGAGGACAGGGGGGTAGGTGGGAAGAGTCAAGAATTAATTCTAGGTCAACTCAGTGCAAAAACAATAGAATACAATGCAATGCATTTTTCTACGCAGTGCTTAGAACACATAATTCTATTCATGTAGAATTTTGAAGGAGGTATATCACCTTACACACTTGCATAACCTGTGGGGATGCCAGGAAGGGATTTTTTTAATTCCCATTTTACACCTGAGCAGTCTGGGTCTCAAGGTCCTAGAGTGGCAGTCAGCTTCCCTTGCATGCACTCCAGTTATCTGGCAGAGAATCTTCATTTTTGTCACCTTCCTAGACTCCAGGGTCTGGGCCAGTGGATATCAGAAATGTAAGGATCACATTCAGTGAAATAAATTGTCACTGCCTACACCCCAGGGTCTCCACCCTGCAACCCGTTAGAGCCCTGTAGAGGTGGGCAAGTCTCAGTAGGGGCTCTGTGAGCACAAGGAATTGAAGGGTTTGGGAGCAATAAATAAATGAGACTTTTCCCTCCTCTCCCTATGCCACCCTTGTGCCTCCCTCTGGTTCTCTGTTAATGCTGTGGAGACAGGGCCAGGCTTGCATGACCTTGAAAGTGAGAGCTTCCTTAAATTTTGTGCCCAAGGCACCTTATCTGCCCCATCCCAGTCCCAGCCCTGCTTGGGGGCAAAGCCTCATATTTCTCCTTTTTTTAGACTTTAAAGCAGGTGGTCCCAACCTTTTTGATTACGTAGCCCTAGCAGAAATCTATTTTGATCACACCCTCCAAAATGTGTTAGCAATTCATGATTCTTAATATATTATGTACAAAACTGATCCAACTCAGGCCTCTTGCCGAAAGAAGGGGGTGCAGGCTGACCAATGAGGCCAGCTGGTAGTGTGTGCATAGGTCTCATTCATTCTTTCCCACCAGAAGCCATCGTGGGCTTGGAGGCCCACTGGCATGTGACCTTATTTGGTGGGTGGGGTACACTTTGCAGATGCAAGTGTAGAAGGGAGCATTTTTTTGCAGAGCTTCAAGTCTGCACAGGAAACTACAAATCAACTCCCTGTCAATGCAATTGCCCAGACATCAATCTAGCCCAGGTCAATTGGGCACACCTTACCTCTGTCCCATAAATGTTTATGAAGGATCATTATGACAGTATGATGACCAGCTGTTCCCCGTAGTCACAGAGATTAGACCCAGGGAAAGTGGTTTGAATTGGACAAGCAGGGATTTGGGCTATTTATAGCCATGTCTTTTCTAGCAGATAAACATGATGAAAGTCCTCTTCAGATGAGGTTGAGTTGTCTCTGAAAAGACCTCCTATTCTCCTATTCTCCAGCCACGACACTCCAGCCTGGGAGACAGAGTGAGACTCTGTCTTAAAAAAAAAAAAGAAATGTGACTTGCATAAGGTCACACAGTGACAGAGGCTGAGTCAGACCCAAATCTCTGTCTGCTATGCCATGATCAAGTCCCAGGCCCTTGCTCTGGGTGACTGTCATTTGTACCCATCACACGCTGCCTCTTACTTGGAGGGCCTTCTCCTGAGTGGGCATGAGTGTCTCCCTCCATAGACGACAAGCTTCTTGAGGACAGGGGCTGTGTCCTGTTGAGAATTCAGCAAGGACACTGTACATGGTAGGTCTCCAATAGAGACAGGATCGACGGGCCCCGGGGAGGGGAAGGTTATGTGAGGTCTGGGCATCTGGGCAGCCAGCAGGCGGCTGGCAGGACCTGGAGCGAGTGCGAGGGGCTGATCAGACCCATGTAGCTGCCGCAAAGTCTGATGAACATCAGCAACTCCTTTCTATCCTTGTATAGAACACCAAGGGCTGACCCTCAAACCTAAATGTCTAAGGGGTCAGGCAATGTAAAGGAGGGAAGAAGCAGCATCGTACTACATCATGGAGAGCCTACACCCACACCTGAAGAGGGTGGCACCACTCAGCTACCGCTAATCGTTCCATGAGGGAATGCGGCCAATGTTCACCACATCTTAAGGTTAAAAACACATGCACGCGCACACACACACACACACACACAAGAAGCCAGAGACATCTGCATTCAGTTTTGTAAAACAGCACCGAATGGGTCAGACAGAACCCATTTGTGGGCTGAGTGCAGCTCACAAACTCTACTGCCAGTTTGGCACTGTGGGTTAAATTTATTGCATCAATCAGGGGAGGCTGTGTTATGCTGTGGTAACAAACAACCCCAGAATTTCAGTGGCTTTAACAAATCAAATTTTATTTCCTGCTCCTGCCATATGCTTACCAGAGTTGCAGGTGCACTCTGCTCTTTGTAGTCACTTGGGGGACCTAGGCTGCTGGGGTCACTGGGGCAGGGAGAAAGGACTGTGGTAAATTGCACACAGG
This sequence comes from Cheirogaleus medius, assembly GCA_008086735.1. Classification (NCBI taxonomy): domain Eukaryota; kingdom Metazoa; phylum Chordata; class Mammalia; order Primates; family Cheirogaleidae; genus Cheirogaleus; species Cheirogaleus medius. Next base: position 42,084,622 of record VBSM01003143.1, read on the forward strand.
CCCTTAAAGCTTCTGCACAAATGTGACAAGTGTAGCTTTTGCACACATCTAATTGACGAAAGCAGGAGTGGGTGTGAGTGTCCCCATCAATAGACGATGAGCTCCTTGAGGACAGCGGATGTGTCATGTTGAGAATTCAGCAGTCACATGGCTATGCCCAATTCCAGAAAGGTTAGGAAAGTGCCATCCTACCATGTGTCCACAAGACAAGAGTAGCATTGACATCAGGGCCCACCATGTCCCCTCAACATCTGCCTCTGCATGCCAGAGGCTGTTACTTATGATCACTTGCGGTTCTCTGCCTCAAAGCTTTTTCTCTGGCCATGGAGTCCTGCTTGACCCAAGTATATGACAGCCTGGAAGAACCAGGGAGTTAGTGCCTCTGAAAGCCTCCTCCAGCCAATGCTGGGGGGCGGGGGGGAATTGGTGGGTGAATACCACAGTGCCCCTCTCAGTTGGGATGACTCTGAGGCATGTTCTCCACCATGCCCCAGAGATCCCAGTGGGACTGAGCTCCAGTTGCCCACTCTGGGAACTGGCTTCATGATGCACCCTTTAGTGACCTCCTTCCCTTCCCCACTTCCCCACCCTTACCTGTGTTTTCTGGGCTTGCCTCCTGCGTAAACTACTTGTGCTTGAGTCTTTCCCCAGGGTCTGATTCTGGAGTTACCCAAACCAAGGCAGCAAGGAAAACAAGAATCTTTGTGAACATCCTAATGATTATCACACTTATCTCCTGAACAGGCAGTTGGCCAGGCCTTTGCAGAGGTGTAGGATGTTGAGGATGATGAAATACTTTAGTGACCTCTAGCAGACAGTCATCCTCTGATTTCTTCACCTGGGGAATAAAAGGAACACAAAAGCCAGTGTTGCCTCAACCCATCCCACATTTACTGAATACCTTTTCTGTGTTGCTCTGCTATCGCCAGGGTTTGCTTTATTCTCATGACTCAAGATGGTCACCACAATGGCCACATGCCAGCTAGAAGGATGATGGAAGAGGAGAAGGATAGACACGTCTTTCCCTTTAAGAGCACAACCTGGAAGTTGTGTACATTACTTCTGCTTGCATTTCCATTGGCTAGTGCTTAACCACATAGTTTCATTTAGCTGCAAGGAAGGCTGGGAAGTGTAATCTGTAGTCTGGGTCACCATATACCCAACTATAATGTGGCAATCTATTAACAACAGTCTTTGCCATAGTTAGTTATTGAAAAATATGAGTTTTTCCTCCTTAGATTGGAGATTCTCAATGTAGTACCCCCACCCCAAACCCAGCCTAGGTGCTCCCCAGGATTGCAAAACTCAACTCATGTTAGGCAACATTCTGTGAGCATTTCATGAGATCATTTAAGTTCCAGGAAAAATGGTTAGGCTGATGGGTCTGAGTCAAAGATGTGCTTTGAGGTCTATTGGGATAAGCCTATGTCCCAGTAAAGACACATTCTCTTCCACTCCAGGAGAAGTCTTGCCAGATATATCTGCTTCCTTTACAGCTAAAATTAATCTTATAAGTGAGTCTCATTAGCTCTGATTTGTCTGACTGTGGTTGTGTCCATCTCTGAACCAATCAGTAGGGGATGCTCTGATTGGTTTAGCCTGGGTCCCATGCTCCAGCCCTGGAATACTGTAAGAGGAAGGAGAGAGGAATTGGGGGATCCATTTCACCTGAACCCCACAGACTCAGAATGGGGAAGGAGTACTCCCAATGTCAAATCACAGAAGTCCTTTACCAGAGGAGATTGTCAGTGCCTTAACAGAGGTGTGCACATCATGTAGTGAGAACACTGCGGGGACCAGGCTGGGGAGACAGCTCGAATTGCAAGTTCCACTGGCAGCATTTGGGTTATCACAGGACTTGAACAGAAAGCCCAGATGGGCCTGGCTGGGCCCCAGAGTTCAGATAGACTCATAATGGTAAAGTGGTTTATTGGGTGATCTCAATGTCAGACAAGATTTGGGAGGTAGGGTGGAACTAGGTTGCCAAGTGTGTGTGCATGTGTGTGTGTGTGTGTGTCAGAGACTGGAGCTGGAATGGAGTCTGGGGTGGGTGTGAGGAGGACAGGATCCCAGTGTTCAGGATGACTTTGTGGAAAGGGAGAACCCCAGCATGTTACAGTGGAAGGGACATTGACCTGGGCGCGCAGGTGTCAAACTTGGGTACACTTGGTGACTCAACTGGTGGCCATACGAAGAGGGATTATAGGGTGAGGAAGAGGAGCCGCAGGAGGCCCTCCAGAGTTGGGGTAGAAAGAAAACATGGCTAGACTACCACAAGCTGCCCTGGGTGTGCTGGGCCCAGCCCCCTTCTCTTCTGCCAAGAGATATGGTGATTTCCCAGCAAGCTGCAATGTCTCTGGAATAGTCTAAACCTGTTTTTCTTCAGGTCTCCTCTTTGGCTTTCCCTGGCTCTGCTCTGAGTTGCAGGGAACTGATTTCATGGGCTGTGTTTCCCAGGCTCCCAGGAAATCTGGTTTCTGCTTGGAATCAACCAGCGGAAGGTACTGATGGGAGGAGATTAGAGGTGAGAAGAAGAGAGAAACCAGAATATTTCTTCTCTTTCCCCTCTGCCTATGGCAGCATCTCCAACAACAACTTTACTTTTCTCTCTTTCTGTTTTTCTTTTTTTTAAAGAACTGTGGTCTTGCTCTGTCATCCAGGCTGGAGTCCAGTAGCACAGTCATAGCTCACTGCAGCCTCCAGCTCCTGGGCTCAAGTGATCCTCCTGCCTTAGCCTCTTCACTAGCTAGGATTATAGGCACAGGCCACCACATCTGGCTAGTTTTTAAAATTTTTTGTAGAGACAGGGTCTTGCTATGTTGCTTAGGCTGTTCTCAAACTCCTGGCCTTAAGTGATCCTCCCGTCTCAGCCTCCCAAAGTGCTGAAATTACAGGCGTGAGCCATGGCACCTGGCTGAGTTGTACTTCTCTTCCATGGCTCCAGTCTTTCCTGAATGTTTCATATGCACTTTAAATTAATTTATACTTTGAGGTTGTTAATGTGTAGCATTCTGCAAATGTCAGATCAAATTGGTTGACAGTGTTTTTTAGATCTTCTATATCTTTTTGTACTTTTTTCCGGTCTACTTCTATCAATTACTGAGAGAGGGGTGTTGAAATCTTCAGCTATGTTTGTGGATTTGTCTATTTCTTTCTTTAGTTCTGACAGTTTGGCATCATAAATGTTGAATTTCTATTATTAGGTTTATACATTTTAGGAACTTTTATATCTTATTAATTAATTGGCCCTTTTAATGTTATAAAATGGCCCTATTTATCTCTTATCTTGAGAGCTCTGTCTTGAAGCCTGCACTGTCTCACACTGATATGCCATGTTTCCCCGAAAATAAGACCTACCCATAAAATAAGCCCTAGTAGGATTTCTAAGCATTTGCACAATATAAGTCCTACCCTGAAAATAAGACCTAGCGATGGGCGTGGCTACGCAGCGTATCTGCACAACCCATGCATTTCATCTTGGAGCGGTAACCCTTCTCATCTGCCCCATCGTGACAGCTACTATCCCAGAGGTGACCGGAAAGGTGCGGGCAGCCCCACCAACAAGGTCGGCTCCCCCTGTCAGGTCCCAGCCATCCTGTGCATGCTGCAAGCTGAGGCTTTGAAGGGAAAATAACACACCCCCTGAAAATAAGCCCTAGGGTGTCTTCTTGAGGAAAAATAAATATAAGACCCTGTCTTATTTTCGGGGAAACATGGTAGTCACACCAGGTTTCTTATGTTTAGTGTTTGCATTCTATATCTTTTTCCATCCATTTACTTTCCAACTATTTGTGTTTTTATTTTTAAATTCTCTCTCTTACAGATTACATATAGCTTGGCTTTGCTTTTTTAAATCTAGTTAGACAATCTCTGCCTTTTATCAGAATGTGTTATACATTTATGTCTAATATAATTTTGACATGGATGGATGTAAGTTTACCACCTTGCTATTTGTTTTTTATTTGTTCCTTCAGTTTTTGTTCCTCCATGACTCTTATTCTGCCTTATTTTAGGTTAATCAATTCTTTTAAAATATTCTATTTCATTTCCTCTATTGACTTCCTAACTCTATACTTTTTTTCTTTATTCTAGCTTTATTGTGATATAATTAATTGACAAGTAAATGTTGTATATATTTAAGATGTATGACCTGCTGTTTTGATATATGTATACATTATGAAACAATTACCACCATCAAGCTATCCATCACCTCACATAGTTATCATTTTTTTTGGTGGTGAGAACATTTAAAATCTACTCTTTTAACAAATTTCAAGTATATAATATAGTATTGTTAACTATAGTCACTATGCTGTCTATACATTAGACCTCCAGAATTTGTTCATCTTGCATAACTGAAACTTTGTAACCCTTTATCAACAACTTCCAATTGCCAACCACCATTCTACTCTCTGCTTCTGTGAGTTAGACTTTCTTAGATTCTACATGTAAGTGAGATCATGCAGTCTTTGTCTTTCTATGTCTGGCTTATTTCACTTTGCATAAAGTCCTCAAGGTTCATCCACATTGTTACAAATGACAGTATTTCCTTCTTTTTAAAGGTTGCATAGTATTCCTTTGAATGTGTATACCACATTATCTACTCATCCATTGATGGAAACTTGGGTTGATTTCACATCTTGGCTACTGTGAGTAATGCTACAATGAACATGGGAATGTAGATATCTCTTTGAGATACTGATTTTATTTCCTTTGAATACATACCCAGAAGTAGAATTGCTGGATCATATGGTAGTTCTATTTTTAATTTTTTGAGTAACCTCCATACTGTTTTCCATAATGGCTATGCCAATTTACATTCCCACCAACAGTATGCAAGGGGCCACTTTTGTCCACATTATCATCAACACTTGTTACCTTTTGTCTTCTTGATAATAGTCATTCTAACAAATGTGAATTGATACCTCATTGTGATTTTGATTTGAATTTCCTTGATGATTAATGATGTTTCCTGGAGACAGCAGATATTTGCGTTGTATTTTTTCATCCATTCAGCCAGCTTATGTCTTTTAAGAGGAGCATTTGATCTGCTAAGATTAATTTTAGGCCAGGTGCAGTGGCTCATGCCTATAATCCTAGCACTTTGGGAGGCTGAGGCGGGTGGATTGGTTGAGCTCAGGAGTTTGAGACTAGCCTGAGCAAGAGTGAGATGCTATCTCTACTAAAAAACTATAAAGAAATTAGCTGGACAACTAAAAATATATATAGAAAAAATTAGCTGGGCATGGTGGCACATGCCTGTAGTCCCAGCTACTTGGGAGCCTGAGGCAATAGGATTGCTTGAGCCCAGGAGTTTGAGGTTGCTGTGAGCTAGGCTCACACCACAGCACTGTAGCCCGGGCAACAGAGTGAGATTCTGTTTTGAGGTTTTTTAAAGGTGAATTTACATTAGTAGGTATCTATTGTGCTGTTATGAGTATTTTGTGCATGGTAGGTCTGGTCATGTAAAATTCCCTCAGTGTTTGCTTATCTGGAAAAGACTTAATTTCTCCATCAATTGTGAAATTTAGTTTTGCAGGGTACAAAATTCTAGGCTGGAAGTTGTTCTGTTTAAGTCACTTGAAGGTGGAACCCCAATTCCTTCTGGTTTGTAAAGTTTCTGTTGAGAAGTCTGCAGTTAGCTTTATCGGTTCTCTTTTGTATGTTATTTGATGTTTTTTTCTTGCTGCTTGCAGAATTTTCTCCTTCATTTTGACTTTGGCCAGTTTGATTAGTATGTGTCTCAGAGATGACTTATTTGCTATGAATCTTCTTGGTGTTTGATGTCCATCTTGAATCTGTAGGTCTGAATTTCTGGTAATACCAGGGAAGCTTTCCTCAATAATTTCCTCAAATAGGTTTTTCATGCTTTTAGTTCTTTCTTCTTCTCCCTCAGGGATACCTATAATTAGAATGTTAGTTCAGTTCACATAGTCCCATATATCTTTCAGTGATTGCTCAGACTTTTTAATACTCTTCTCTGCCTCTTTGAATGACTGGGTTATCTCAGGAGCCTGTCTTTAAGCTCTGAGATTTTTTCTTCTCCTTGGGTTAGCCTGTTCTTAAAGCTTTCTGATAGGTTTTGAAATTTCCTAAATGAGTCATTCATTTCTTTGAGTTCTATTATATCCTTTCTTACATTGTCTAGCTCTCTAGTGACTTTCATTTTTTTCAATGATTTACTGAAATATTTTTTTGGCTTCTTTTTGTTGGTTATCAACACTTATCTCTCTGACCTACACTTGAGCTGTGTTTCTTCTCCCCTTTCCTTTATCTGAAATCCTTCCTTTCCTCTGGGATGGTCTGCCAAGTGATCTCTCTAGTCAGCCATCTTGCCCCTCCTCCTCCTTAACTCTATATCTTTCCATTATGTTTATTCTTTCCTTCCAAAAAGTGTACTGTCATTTACCTGTTCCCTCCACCCATTGCATTATGTTTGTGATATATTTTACTTCTACATGTGTTATAAACCTACTTTGCATTATCATTTGTTATTACTTTATTTTTGCTTTAAATATTCTATTCTTTTTAAAGGAAATTACAAAAATAAAAAAACCACATGGTTTTAATGTTTACCTACTTATTTACCATTTTTGGTGCTCATTATTTTTTCCCATAGATCTGAATTCTCATTTGGTATCATTTTCCTTCAGTCTGGAGAACTTCCTTTAGCATATCTTATAGCCCAGGTCCACTGGAGACAAATGACCTCAGATTTCATTTATTGGATAATGTTTTTATTTCACACTCAACTTGAAGAATGTTTTTGGTGGGTATAATATTTTTGGTTGACATTTTGTCTTTCTCTTTTACCACCTTAATGATGCCATTCCATTGTCTTCTAATGTTCCTTGTTCCTGATGAAAAGTCACATACCATTCATATAATTGATTCTCTATATGTAATGTGTCTTCTCTGATTGCTTTTAGGATTTTTGCCTTTTCTTTGATTTTCAGTGGTTTGACTATGATGCGCCTAGGTGTGTTTTTCTTTGCATATCTTGCTCGGAGTTTTCTGGGTTTCTTCACTCTGCAAGTCAATGTTCTTCAAAATTCAGGAAAATTTTGATTATTTTTTCAAATAATTTTTTCTACCTCAAATTTACTCTTTTTTTAGTAGGACTTCAATTATATGCATTTAGATAATTTGTTGTCTCACATGTGCTCAAGATTCTGTTTAATTTTCTTCAATTTTTTCTCTCTCTGTTCTTCAGATTGCCTAATTGTCATCTCTGATATGATGTTAAGTTTATCTAGTAAAATTTTTATTTCAGTTATTGTCATTTTTAGTCCCAGAATTTCCATTTGATTCTTTATGTAAAAAATAAACTTTTAATTTTAAAGTAGTTTTAGATTTAGAGAAAAGTTGCAAAGATAATACACAGAGTTCCCATATACCTTGTACTGAATTTCCTAGTAGAAATTGGATGTCACTATGGTACATTTGTCACAGCTAGTATTAATACATTATTATTAATCAAAATTCAAACTGTATTCATATTTCATTAGTTTCCCCCTAATGTTTTGTTATTTGTCCCCGGATCCCATACAGGATACCACATTATACTTAGTCATCATGTCTCCTGATGCTGCTCTGGTCTGTGACAGTTTCTCAAACTTTTATTGTTTTTGATGACCTCGACAATTTATACTGGTCAGATATTTTGCAGAATGTTCCTCTATTTGGGTCTGTCTGATGTTCTTTTCATGGTTAGACTAGGGTTTTAGGTTGTTGGCAGGAAAACCACAGAGGTGAAGTACCATTTTTATCACATAATATCAAGAATACACAATGTCATCAACATGATTTATCACTGATAATGTAACCTTGATCATCTGTCTGAGGCAGTGTTTGCCAGGTTTCTCCATTGTGATTACTCCCTGGTCTTTCCATACTATATTCTTTGGAAGCAAGTCACTAAATGGAGTCCACACTTTAGGGGAGAGCCAAGGCAATTATGGGGTTCATTTCTTTAAAAACATTTTGAATATATGTATAATAGCTGCTTTAAACTCTGTTTGCTAAACTCAATATATGGGCCATCTTGGGGTCAATTTCCATTGACTGCTTTTTTCCCATTGACTCTAGGTCACATTTTCCTGTTTATTTGTATGTCAAATACTTTTTATTGTATACTGCACATTATGTATGATGCACTGTAGAGACGCTGGCTTCTGTTACCAACCTCTGACAAGTGTTGCTTTTTGTTCTAATAGGCAGTTCGATTATGAAAGGATCACTTTGAACAAGAGTTAGCAAACTTTTCCTGTAAAGGGACAGGAAGTCAACATTTTAGGCTTTGTGGTCCATATAGTCTCTATTGCAACTATCCAACAATGTATTGTAACATGAAAGTAGCCATGGACAATATGTAAATGAATGGGCATGTCCATGTTCCAGTAAAACTGAATACACAAAAACAGTTGATGGGTCATAGTTTGCTGATCCCTGACCTTGATCTTCTGTCGGATCAAAGTGTTTTTACACTTTCTTAGGCCAAAGAAAGGCCAATGTATTTCCCAAGACCTTCTAATTTGGCAAGATTCAACCTCTAAACTTTTTCTCCACTGCAAATTTTGTTAGAACCTGGTTTTAAGCTTTGTTAGGGTAGATCTACAGTAGGTTTTAGTCTAGAGTATAATCCTTACTCCTAAGCAAAGTCTTTTGGGCATCTCAGCCGGGTACTAAGGGAGTAACAAGGTGTTAATGAGTTCTCCACATTCTGACTGGGCTGGAACTCCAGTGTCCCCGGTATTGCTCAGCCCCTAAAATCTTTGTTCCATTCTAAATTCTGTTCTCCAGCAAGCTTCAGGTAGTCTTGTCCTACACACGTGCAGCTCCAGCCCTTAGATAAGGACACACAGGGAACACCCGAATGAAAGTACAAGCTTCCTTCTCTGCACGGCTCCTTTCTCTGATGCTCTGCCCCACAGTGTGCAGCTTCGGCTGCACTTAACTCTGATTTCTGCCTTTTCAGTTTAGTGGGATATGAACGACAAAGAAAAACAAAAAGAATTTGTCACTTGATCTATTGTTAAAGAATGGAAAAATGAAAATTCTTTAAACAGAAAAGAAATTGATAAAAGAAGGAATCTTGGAGCATCAAGAAAGAAGAAATCAAACAACAAGAAAAGCAAAAATATGGGTATATACAGTAGACTTTTCTTCTCAGGAGCTTTATAAATCATATATGATGATTGAAATAAAAATTATAATAGCATCTGATATTAAGACAATAATATTTAAAAGTGGGGAGGGTAAATAGATCTAAATGGAATTATGGTTTCCACACTTCACTCGAAGTGGAAAAATACCAATATCAATAGACTGTGGTAAGTCATACACACACACACACACACACACACACATAGTAATTTCAGAGCAACCACTAAGAAAACTATTTAAAGTGATACTCTGAAAAACACTATAAATAAGTAAAGATAGAATCCTAAAAAATGTTCAAGTAACCCACAGAAAGCCAAGAAAAGAGAAATAGGAAACAAACAGAAAATAAATTTTTAAAATAGCAGAGTTAGACCTATTATATCAAGAATTACCTTAAATTTAAGTGGTCTAAGTATACCAATTAAAAGGCAGATATTGACAGTGATTAATAAAAAAAAAGAGACATGACCAAACTATATGCTGTTTATAAGAAACTCCCTATTCAACAAGATAAGTAGGTTGAAAGAAAAATGATGGAAAAAAGTGTGATATAAATATTAATTTTTAAAAGGCAAGACAGACATTATTAATATAAGACAAAGCAGACTTTAGAGCAAAGAAACTTACTAGAGACAAAGATGAACATTACATAATGATAAAAGCATCAATCTGTCAGGAAGACATAATAATTCTAAATGTATACACATTAAACAACAGAGCATCAAAAAATAAAATAAAATAAAAACTGACAGAGCTGAAAGGAGAAACAGACAATTCTACCTTTATAGTCAGAGACTTCAACACTCCACTCCCAGCAACAGCGAGAACTACTAGACAGAAAATCAAGGCTATAAGAAGATCTGAACAACATAGATCAATAAGATAATCTCTAAACATTTGAAAATGTTAGCACTTTTCTATCTATGGGTCAAATGGGAAGTAGTAAAGGAAATAAAATACATAGAATTAAATGAAATGAAAATATGTCAAAATAAGTGGGATGCAGCTAAAGCAATGCTGAGAGGGAAATTTGTAGTACTAGATGCTTATATTAGAAAACAACAAAGGTCTCAAAACAATAATCTATGTTCTTACCTCAATAAGTTAGAAAAATAAGATAAAATAAACCCAAAGCAAAATGAAGAGAGGAAATAATAAAGATAAGAAAAGAAAGCAATTAAATTGAAAGAGAAAAACAATAGAGAAAATCAATGAAACAAATCTGATTCTTTGAAAAAAATTACCAAAATTGATTAATTGCTAGCAATATTGACAAAGGTAAAAGAAAAGTTGAAAATAACCAATGTCAGGAATAAAAGGTGGCATGACTACACATGCTTCAGCCATTAAAAAAAATAATAAAAGAATGCTACAAACTTATGCTTATATATTCAAGAACTTCAAAGAAATAGGCTAATTCCTCAAAAACAAAAAACTACCAGAACTCAGCTAAAGAAATACATAATCTGAATAGTTCTATAATAATGAAAGAAATGAAATTCACAAGTAAAGTCTCCTGAAAAAGAAATCTCCAGGCTCAGATAATTTTGACAGAGAATTCCACCAAACATTTAAAGAATTAACACAAATTTAATAAAATCTTTTCCAGTAAAATAGAAGAGCAAACATTTCCCATCTCCATTTATGAGGTCAGCATTACTCTGATACCAAAACCAGACAAATATTTTAAAACAAAAATGTCTCTCATGACTTAAACAAAAATCCTCAAAAATACATTAGTAAATCAAATCCATCAATGTATAAAAAGAATTATGCATCATGGCCTGATATGTAAGATTTCTTCAGTATTCAGAGCTCAATTAATGTAATCCACTATATCAACAGACTAAAGAAAATAAATCATATGATGATATAAATTGAGACAGAAAAAGCATTTAACAAAATCCAACACCCAATCATGATGTAAACTCCCAGCAAATTAAGATAGAAGGGAACTTCCTTAAGTTGAAGAAGGACATGTATGAATATTCAACAGCTAAATGTGGAAGATTTAATGGTAAAAGACACAATGGTGACACTCTAAATGCTTTCCATATAAAATTAGAAACTAGGCAAAAATGTGTTTCTACTACTCTTATTTATTTATTTATTTATTTATTTATTTTTTGAGACAGAGTCTCACTCTGTTGCCCGGGCTAGAGTGCCATGGCGTCAGCCTAGCTCACAGCAACCTCAAACTCTGGGGCTCAAGCAATCCTCCTGCCTCAGTCTCCCTAGTAGCTGAGACTACAGGCATGCGCCACCATGCCCGGCTCATTTTTTCTATATATTTTTAGTTGGCCAATTAATTTCTTTCTATTTTTAGTAGAGATGGGGTCTTGCTCTTGCTCAGGCTGGTGTCGAACTCCTGAGCTCAAAGGATCCGCTCACCTCGGCCTCCCAGGGTGCTAGGATACTACTCTTATTTAACATAGTATTGGAAGTTCTAGCCACTACAATAAGGCAAAGAAAGAAAAAGGCATATAGATTGGAAAGAAAGAAATACAACTGTCCTTATTTGCAGATGCTGTGATTGTCTGCGTAGAAAATCTCAAGAAATGGAGAGGGGCTTCAAGATGGCTGACTAGATGCATCTGATAATTGTCTCCTCCAGAGAGGAACCAACATAACGTGTAGATAGTCACACTTTGAATAGATTGTCTAAGAGATAATGCTGGAATTCAACAGAAAAATGATGAGAAGTAATGAAAGCAAGGGAAGAGGGAAGTGAGGCAGCCTGCTTGATTGGGATTGTCTGGGAGCCTGGAAAGGCTCCCCAATGCAGGGAAAGGGTAAGTGAGAGAACCCCAGTGGTCCACATCCTTGCTGCAGACTCCTGCCATTCTAGCTACAGGAGAGCCTCTGAAACTAACATAGGGAACTGCCTGGAGATCACACAACAGCATTACTCCAGAGAGGGAGCTCACATTGAGTCCCACAAACCCCCAAGTCCTCAGCGGCCGCAGCATGGTGCCATTTTGAGAACCCAGACCCCACCAGACTGTGTCCTGCCCTGAGGCCCACAACCCCTGCATCTGCACATCCTTGGAGCCCCCATAACATCCGCACCCACAGCCACTGCTGCCAGGGCTGAGGCAGAAGCCACTGGCAGCAACCCCACCCTCTCAGCAGAGGGGAAGCTGTGCATTTTAATGTACCCCCGGAACAAATTCCACTGCCTGCAATCGCTGCTGTTGTGGGTTGCTGCGGGGCTGAAGCATGAGTGAAGTGTGTGCCTCTCAGCCACCTGCCTATGGCTGCTCCCACTAGAAACAACTCTGCCCCTGCCATCCCCAGTAGGAGGGCTGCAATGTAGCAGCTGCTTCCCCCATCTGAGCATTCTGCTGACAGCCAGGGTATCATCCTGCCCCTGCCTACTACAGCTAGTGCCTGCACATGCTACCTGAGGGAAGAGCAGTCTGGCCTGGCTCTGTCCTCCACCGTGTACCTGAGCATGTCATCTAGGGGCCTGGGGATTGCCCAGCCAAGTCCGCCATTGTTGGCACCTAAGCACTCCTCCCAGGATCTAAGGTCAAGCCAACCCAACATGCTACTACCACCACAGCTGGCAGCTCCCACCCCACAGACACACACCACTCATGGGCCTGGAGACTGGCCCACCCAGGATATTGCAACCACCACCAACACCAGCATGGACCACTTTGATCCCAGAGGGTCCCCCCCACCCAACTGCTACTGCCATTGCTCATACTTTGCCTGCTGTCCAGGGGCTTGAGAACCCACCTACCTACCTGGCTCACCATTGCCATTACTGGCACCTGAGCAAGCCACCTTGGAAGTTCAAGAATCAGCCTGCCTGGACACACCAGTGCCAGCGTACACCACCCTGGGGTCCAAGAACAGGCATGCTTAACCCACCACTTCCACCTCTGAGGCATAAAGACTGGCCCACCTGGTGTACCAGTCCTTAGCAAAACTTCACCACAGCCTCCACTAACAACTGCACCCTAAGCCACTGAGGAAATCACAGACACCACTGATGTTATTTACAGCTGAAGAAATCACACAGAGACTGCACTATTGCATGCACCCAAAATCGAAGCCAAAGTGCCCTACCCAACCAACACCATAGATACATCGTCAGGTAAAAGTCCTTCCCTATGAAAGCAAATTCAAAATCTGAAAGAAGTGACTATTACACCAAATGCACAGATATCAATATAAGGATATAGGAAATGTGAAAATGCAAGGAAATATGACTCCTCCAAAGGAACATAATAATTCTCCAGCAACAGATCCCAATCAAAAAAATTTGTGAAATCTCAGGGAAAGGATTCAAAATATTGATATTAAATCTCAGTGAGATGCAAGAGAATATTGAAAAACAATACAAAGAAATTAGAAAAACCATTCAGGATATGAATGAGAAATTTACCAAAAAGATAAATATCATGAAAAAGAACCAAACAGAAATTCTGGAACCAAAGAATTCATTGAATGAAATACAAAATACATTTGAGAGTTTCAAAAATAAACTAGATCAAGCAGAAGAAAGAATCTCACAACTTGAAGACAGGTCTTTTGAAATAACCCAGTCAGACAAAAATAAAGAAAACAAAACTTAAAAAGATTGAACAAAGCCTACATGACATATGGGACACCATAAAGTGATCAAATATTCAAATTTTTAGTTTCCCAGAGGTGAAGACAAATCAAAAAAGTTGGCAAACCTATTTAACTAGATAATAGATGAAAACTTCCCAAGTCTAGCAGGAGATTTAGACATCTAGATATGGGAGGCCAAGAGATTCCCAAAGATATTCAATTTAAAAAAGTCTTCATTATGGCACATTCTAGTCAAATTGTCAAAAGTCAAAGACAGAGAATTTCAAAAACAGCAAGAGAAAAAGCATCTAGTTACTTATGATGTAACCCCCATCAGACTAACAGCAAATTTCTCAGCAGAAACTTTAAAGGCCAGGAGAGAATGAAATGATATATTCAAAGTGCTGAGAGGGAGGAAAACAAAACAAAACAAAACAAAACCAAAACTGTGTCAGATAAGGATGTTATACCCAGAAAAGTGATCTTTCATAAATGAAGGAGAAATAAAGTCTTTTCCAAATAAGCAAAAGCTAAAGGAACTCATCACTGGACTGGCTCTACAAGAAATTCTTAAGGGAGTCCTACACCTGGAAGTGAAAGGATGATATCCATCTGCATAAAAATGCACAAAAACATAAAAACCATTGGTAGAGCAAACACACAAGCAAGGAAGAGAAAAGACTCAAATGTTACCACTACAGAAAACCACCAAACCACAATAATTAACAATGAGAGAGAAATAAAGGAACAAAGGATATACAAAACGGCCAGAAATCAATTAATGAAATGACAGGAATGAGCCCTCACATATCAATAATAACCTTGAATGTAAATGGATTAAACTTTCAAGAGATGCAGAGTGGCTGAATGGAGTTTTTAAAATGATGCAATTAAATGCTGCCTACAAGAAACTCATCTTACCTGTAAAGACATATAAACTGAAAGCAAAGGGATGAAAAACATATTCCATGTAAATGGAAACCAAAAGCAAGCATGAGTAGCTACATTTATATTAAATAAAACAGACTTCTTATGGAAACTTCAACACTCACACTCTCAGCATTAGACAGATCATCTAGACAGAAAATTAACAAAGAAACATTGGATTTAAACTTCACATTAGACCAAATGGATCTAACAGACATTTACAGAGCATCTTATCCAACAGCTACCATGAAGACATTCTTCTCATCAGCACATGGAACATTCTCCAGGATAGACCATATGTTAGGACACAAAACAAGTCTCAACAAATATTTTAAAAATTGAAACCGTATCATGTATCTTCTCAGATCACAATGGAATAAAACTAAAAATCAACAACAAGAGAAGCTTTGGTAACTGTAAAAATACATGGAAATTAAACAACACATTCCCGAGTGACCACTGGGTCAAGAATAAATGAAGAAGGGCCTAAAAATATTTTTTGAAACAAATGAAAATCAAAACACAACATACCAAAACCTATAGGATACAGAAAAAGCAGTGCTAAGATGGAATTTTATAGCAATAAATGCCTACATCCAAAAAGTAGAAAGTTTTCAAATAAATAATCTAATAATGCACTTCAAGGAACTATAAAAACAAGAACAAATCAAACTCAACATATTAGAAGGAAAGAAATAATAAAGATCAGAACATAACTAAATAAAATAGAGTAAAAAATACAAAAGATCAATGGAATGAAAAAATTGGTTTTTTGAAATGATAAACAAAATTGATAAAACACTTGCTAGATTAACCGAGAAAAAAAGAGAGAAGACCCAAACAAACAATATCAGAAATGAGAAAGGATACATTACAACTGATACCACAGAAATACAAAAAATCATCAGACTATTATAAACAACTCTACATTAACAAACTGGAAAACCTAGAGGAAATGGATAAATTCAGGGATGCATGAAACCTACCAATATTGAATCAGGAAGAAATAGGAAACCTGAGCAGACTAATGATAAGTAATGTGATTGAATCAGGAACAAAAAATCTCCCAACAAAGAAAGTCCAAGTTGGCTTGACTGCCAAATTCTACCAAACTTTCAGATAACTAACACTAATTCTCCTCAAACTATTTCAAAAAATTGAAGAGGATGGAATTCTCCCTAACTCATTCTATGAGGTCAGAATTATCCTGATACCAAAATCAGAAAAGGACACAACAAAAAAAGAAAACTATAGGTCAATATCCCTGATGAACATAGATGCAACAATTCTACAAAACAAACAAACAAACAAAAATACCCCCAAACACTAGCAAACTGAATGCAACAGCACATCAAAAAAATAATACATCATGATCAAGTGGGATTTATCTCAAGGATGCAAGGATGGTTCAACATATGCAAATCAATAAACATGATTCATCACAACAGCATCTCAGTAGATGCAGAAAATGATTTGATTAAAGTAAACATCTCTTTATGATAATAACTCTCAAGAAACTAGGCATAGAAGGAATGCACATGAACATAATAAAGGTCATATATGACAACCCCCAGCTAACGTCATACTGAATGGGGAAAAGCTGAAAGCCTTTCCTCTAAGAACTGGAACAAGACAAGAATATTCACTCCTATTCAACATTGTACTAGAAGTTCTAGCCACAGCAATCAGGCAAGAGAAAGAAATAAAAAGCATCTAAATAAGAAAAGAAGAAATGAATTGTCCCATTTTGCTGATGATATGATTGTATATCTAGAAAAACCTAAGGATTCCACCAAAAACTCTTAGATCTGATGAATACATTCAGTAAAATTGCAGGATAAAAAAATCAATATACAAAAATTAGTAGTTTCCTTTCTTTTCTGTCTTTCCTTTATTTCTCCTTCCTTCCTTTCTTTTTCTGTCTTTCTGTCTTTCTTTTGAGACAGGGTCTCGTTCTGTTGCCCAGGCTGGAGTGCAGTGACAGGGTCATAGCTCACTGCAGCCTCAGAAAACTAGAAATAGAACTGCCATATGATCTGGCAATCCCATTCTTGGGTATTTATGTAAAAGAAAAAGAATCAATATATCAAAGGGATACCTGCACTTGCATGTTTGTTGCAGCACTATTCACAATAGCAAAGATATGGAATCAACCTAAGTGTCCATCAATGGATGAATGCATAAAGAAAATGTGGCATGTATACACATTGAAATACTATTCATCATAGAAAAGAATGAAATGATATCATTTGCAGCAACATGGAACTGAAGATCATTATGTAAAGTGAAATAAACCAGGCACAGAAAGACAAATATCCACATGTTCTTACTTATATGTGGGAGCTAAAAAAGTTGATTACTTGGAAGTAAAGAGTAGAATGACAGATACTAGAGGCTGGGAAGGCTGTATGGATTAGAGGGTGGAATTAAGAGAGGTTGGCTAATGGTTAAAAATATACAATTTGATTGAAGGAATAAATTCTAATGTTCCATAGCAGAGAGAGTGACTATAGTCAGCAACAATGTATTGTATATTTCAAAGTAGCTAGAAGAAAGAACTTGAAATGATACCAACACATAGAAATGATAAATACTCAAGGTCATGAATACCTGACTAAATAACCTGACTGGATTATTACACATGCTATGCATGTAACAAAATATAACATGTACCAATAAGTATGTAAAATATTATTTACCAATAAAAAGAAATTAAATTTAAAAAGAAAATCTCAAGAAATCTACATACACACACACACACACACAAACCCCCTAGAAACAGTAAGTGAGTCAGCAAGGTTGCACTTAGGCATAAATCTAACAGAACACATATAAGACATGTATACTGAAAGCTATACAATGCTGATGAAAGAAACCAAAGAAGATCTAAATAAATGGGGAAACATACTATGTTCATGGATTGGAAGATTCAACATAGCAAAGTTGTCAATTCTCTCCAAATTAATATATTGATTTAACACAATACCTTTTAAAATCCCAGCAAATTTTTTTTGTAGATATAGACAAAATTATTCTAAAATTTATGTAGAATGGCAAAGGAACTAGAATGGCTAAAACAATTTTGAAAAAAGTAGACTGATGTTAAGTCTACTTGATTTCAAGGCTAATTATATAGCTACAGTAATCAAGACTGTGTGGTATTGGTGGAGGGATAGACACATAGATCAATGGAACAGAATAGAAGACCCAGAAAAGACTCACACAAACATGCCTAACTGATTTTTGATGCAGGTACAAAAGCAATTAAGTGGAGGAAAGACAGCCTTTTCAACAATCAAAGGAACAAAAGACATTCTATAAAAAAGACATCAGCACTAGAATGTTTATAGCAGCACAATTCACAATTGCAAAGATGTGCAAACAACCCAAGTACCCATCAATACATGAGTGGATTAATAAAATGTGATATATGTATACCATGGAGTACTACTCAGCCACAAAAAACAATGGTGATCTAGCACCTCTTCTATTATCCTGGATAGAGGTGGAGCCCTTTCTACTAAGTGAAGTACCCCAAGAATGGAAAAACAAGCACCACATGTATTCACCATCAAATTGGTACTAACTGATCAACACTTATGTGCACATATAGCAGTAACATTCATTGGGTGTTGGGCAGGTGGTGGGGGAGGGGATGGGTATAGTCACACCTAATGGGTGTGGTGCACACCATCTGGGGGATGGACACACTTGAAGCTCTGACTCGGATGGGGCAAGGGAAATATATGTAACTTAAACATTTTTATCCCTATAATATGCTGAAATAAAATAAATAAATAAATAAATAAGCAAACAAACAAAAAGAAAAAGAAAATAAATGGTGCTGGAGTAAGTAGACATTCATAGGAAAAAAGAAAGGGAAAAAACCCTCATGAATTATACAGAAATTAACTTAAGATGGATTTTAAACCTAAATGTAAACATGAATTTATAAAACTTGTAGAAAAATCATAAACATTATTCAGGATCTAGGGGTAGATAAAGAGCTTTTAGACTTGATGCCCAAATCAAGACCTGTATGAGGAAAAATGAATAAACTGGACTTCATCAGAATTAAAAACCTTTGCTCTGCAAAAGATTCTGCTAAAAGGATGATAAGACAAGATATAGAGTGGGGGGGAAAATATTTGCATAGTACATATCCAACAAGGGACTAGTAACTAGAATATATACAGAACTCTCAAAACTAAACAGTAAAAGTCCCAAACAATCCAATGAAAAAATGAAGACTTAAGTTCACACAAAAACCTGTACACGAACCTTTATAATAACTTTGTTCTTATAGCCCCAACGTGGAAACAACTCAGTTGTCCTTCAACACGTGAATGGTTAAATAAACTGAGGCACAAACATACATACCATGAAGTACTACTCAGTAGTGAAAAGGAATGAACTATTAATAGACACAACAACCTGAATGAATTTGCAGAGAAATATACCGAGTGAAAAAAAAGCCAATTCCAAAGGGTTACATACTATATCATTTCATTTATACTATGTTCTTGAAATGACAAACATATAAAAATGGAAAACAGATTTGTGGTTGACAAGGATTAAGGATAAGCCATGGCTATAAAAGGCAACATGAGAAATCACTGTGGTAATGGAAGTGCTTTGTATTTTGACCACATCAATGTCAATATTTTGGTGTGATATTGTTCTATAGTTGCACAAAATGTTACCACTGGAAGAAACTGGGTAAAGGGTACAAGGGATCTCTATTTCTTACAATAGAATATGAATCTACAATTCTCTTATATCATAAAGTTAAATTTAAAAACACAACATCTGCTTGAATTTACTAGGGATCTAGCAAGGTAGTTATGGTAGATTGTAAAATGACTACAAATTCATGCCATGCATATCCTCCTACAATGTGGAATAGCTGTGTCTCCCATTGAGAGATGCATCCCTCAAAATTGGAAGGAGAGTTTATTTCTCCATTCCTTGAAACCGATGTGTATTGACCAATGAGACATTAACAAACATAATGCAAGCAGAAGTTTGAAATGCACTTGCTCAGGAATAGGCAAGGATGTCCCCTTCCATCACTACTTTTCAACATCATACTAGAAGTTCTAGCTAATGCCATAAGATAAGAAAAGGAAAAAAGGTATATGGATTGAGAAGGAAGAAATATTAATAAGACTGTCTTTGTTTGCAGATGACATGATCATCGATGTAGAAAATCTGAAAGAATTGACAAAAAAAAACCCTCCTGGTACTAATAAACAATTATAGCAAGGTTGCAGGAAACAAGGTCAATATACAAAAGTTACTTTCATACCAGTAATGAACAAGTAGAATTTGAAATTAAAAACACAATACCATGTATATTAACATCCCCTAAAACAAAATACTCAGGTATTTAACAAAATATGCATAAGATCTATATGAGGAAAACTACAAAACTCTTGTGAAAGAAATCAAAAAGGAACTGAATAAATGGAGAGATAGTCCATGTTCATGGATAGGAAGACTCAATATTGTCAAGATGTCAGTTTTTCATAATTTGATTCAACACAATCTTAATCAAAATCTAAGAAAGTTATTCTATGGATATTGACAAACTGATTATAAAGGTTATATGAAGAGGAAAAAGATCCCCAAATAGCACAATATTGAAAGAGAAGAATGAAATCTTGGAGGACTGACACTACCTGACTTCAAGACTTAACTATAAAAGTACAATAATGAGGACGGTGTGGTATTGGTGAAAGAATAGTCAAATAGATCAATGAAACAGAATAAAGAGCCCAGAAACAGATCTGCATAAATATAGTCAACTGATCTGTGACAAGGGAGTAAAGGCAATACGATGGAGAAAAGATAGTCTTTTCAACAAGTGGTGCTGAAACAACTGGACATCCACATGCAAAAAAAAAAAAAAAAAAAAAAAAAAAAAAAAAGAATCTAGACACAGATCATACATCCTTCACAAAAATTAACTGGATCATAAACCTAAATGTAAAACACAAAACTATAATAATCCTAGAAGGTAACAAGGATTCATTCCACAGCCCATAAAATTTATGAAAACAGAAATTCTTAGCTCTGGTGCCTTCATCAGCCACCAACACCTGGAACTGTGGGGCTGATCTGTTGGAAAGTATATTTCTATTTTTTATTTTATTTTATTTTTTTAAATTATTTTTTTATTTCAGCATATTATGGGGGTACAAATGTTTAGGTTACGTGTG
>VBSM01003143.1:42110450-42152369 GCA_008086735.1 Cheirogaleus medius
AAAAAAAAAAAAAAAAGAATGCAAATGTTCACGTTTCCTAGGCAACTCCAAATCATTTTCCAGAGTGGTTGTACCAATTTACACATCCACTAGCAGCAATGGAAACAGTCATTGCTGCACATCATCACCAATATTTTTTCAATATAGTCTGTCTGATGAGTGTGTGGCAGTATCTCACAATGATTTTAATTTGTATTTCTCCGATTGTTAATGATGCGGAGCACTTTTTTAAAAGTTTCTTGGCCATTTGGATTTCTTCTTTTGTAACGTGCCTGATCAAATCTTTTGCCCACTTTTTTATTGGCTGTCTACTTTCTTATTCATTTGTAGAGGTTCTCTATATATTCTGGATGTGAGTCCTTTGTTGGCAATATGCATTGCAAAAAATCTTTGCCTTAGATACTGTTTTGCCTTTTTGCTTTTAAAAAAATAGTGTCTTGATCAATAGGAGTTGCTAGTTTTAATGTAAGTTTAGTGTAATAACATTGATCAATCATTTTCTTTATGGTTGGCATTTTTTATAGTGTGTTGAAAAATTTCCCCTACTCTGAGATCTAGAATATATATAATTTATATTCTAAATTCTTTGTTGTTTTGCCTTACATATTTAAGTCTACAACACACCTAGTATTTATTTTTGGTATATGTAGATATATGTGAAGTAGGGGTCCAACTTCATTTTTTTTCTGAAATGGATACCCAATTATTACAGCATCATTTATTTAAAAGATTGTCCTTTTCCTACTGTTCTGTACTTTTGCTTGACCATAAATCCCAATTCATGGGTATTCCTGGACTCTATTTATTGATTGGTCATTTTGTTATTTCTGTACCAAGATCACAATTTCTCGATGTCTTAATTACTATGACTTTAAAATTGGATGTTTGCTTCCAGGAAGGTGGGGTGAATATACTTTTTTCCCCATGCTTCCTATTAAGTACAACTAAAAACCTTAGACATTATATGTAAAACAATCATAAAAAGACTTTGAAAGGTGGAGAGAAGAAGGCAGCCCGGTTGGGGACTTTGGATCTGAGGGATGACAACATGGAGGTGAGTTTTTTGGGTGTCCCTTTTGTCTCATATATCCTAGATAAGGAGCTGAAGAAGCTGGCAACCTGGAAACAGCCAAGAGTGTAGACAATAAAAGCCCTCTGAAAACCCACTCTGTCTAGCTAAAGTAGGAGGAAAGGTACCCAGCAACACAGAAAGCTTTTGGACAATAACTTCTCTACTCTACCCAAACATCACAGAAAAAACCCACACCTGCAAAGGACAAGTGTTGAACCTAAACTTCCACCCTTGTGAGGCTATAACAAGGTATCTAGCACCCCTGCTGGACCAGTGTTAGAGGCAAAATAGGAAGTCAGTACTTTTATCCCCATTAGCTAGTGATGCACCTCTTCCCCACCATGGTGTCAGTAGACACCATCTGTGGAAGAGAAACTTCCATCCCCTCCAGCAGTGACAATGGGCACTCCCTCCCGCAACCCGAGTGTTAATAGAGGCTGAGGGGTGAACCTGGACTTCTACCTCCACATGTCATTAATGATGTAGTGTCTTTCCTTCCCATGATAAACACTGATAGAAAAATCCTGCTAAAACAGAAGGTTTAATAAGACCCAGAGTGTCATAACATAATGTGAAAATGTCCAGGTTTTATTAGAAAATCACTTGTCTAAACTAAGAGTGAAGAAGAGAGCAAATCAAATGAAACAACTAATAGATGCCAACACTGAGAGACAGAGATGTTAGAATTACCTGACAAATATTTTAAAGCAACCATAATAAAAAATGTTTCATTGAGCAATTATGAACACACTTGAAATAGTGAAGAAACAGAAAGCCTCAACAATGAAATAGAAGATATAAAGAAAACCAAATGGAAATATTAATAGAAGATATAAAGAAGAACCAATGGAGAGGGGAAATAAAAAAATACAATAATCAAGATAAAAGGCTTAGTAGATGGGCTTAGTAGCAGAATGGAATCAATAAACTGGAAGATAAAACAATAGAAATTACACAATCTGAACAATAGAAAGAAAATGGACTTAAATAAAAAAGAACAGAGACTCAGGGACCTGTGAGACTATAACAAAAGGTCTAATATTTATTTATGTCATTGAAATCCTAGAAGGAGAGAAGAGTGAGGCTGAAAAAGTAGTTGAAGAAATAATGGCTTAAAACTTTCCAAATTTGGTGAAAGATATAAACCTACTGATTTAAGAAGCAGAATAAATCCCAAATAGGAAAACCCCAAAGAAATCCATCCAAAACACATCATAATTAAACTTCTGAAAATAAAAGACAGGGAACATATCTTGAAAGCAGCCAGAGGAAAAATGACACCTTATCTATAGGAGAAAATGATTGAAATGACAGCAGATTTCTCATTAGAAACCATGGAGGCCAGAAGGAAATGGTACAATATTTTTCAAGTGTTGAAAGAAAGAACTGTCAACACAGAATTCTTTTTTATTTTTATTTTTTAAGAGAAAGGGTTTTGCTCTGTCAGCCAGGCTAGAGTGCAATGGCATAATAATAATAGCTCACTGTAACCTCAAATTCCTGGGCTCAAGTGGTCCTCCTGCCTTAGCTTTCCGAGTAGCCAAGACTATAGGTGCACACCACTACACCGGCTGATTTTTAAATTTTTTGTAGGGACAGGGTCTTGCTATGTTGTTGTACATGCTGGTCTTGAACTTCTGGCCTCAAGCAGTCTCCCACTTCAGCCTGCTAAAGTGCTGGGATTACAGATGGGAGCCACTGCTCCTGGCCAGCACAGAATTCTATACCTAGTGAAAATATCATTCAGGAATGAAGAGATTATTAAGACTTTCTCAGATGAAGGAAAACTAAAATAATCCATTACCAGGAGACCTACCATAAAAAAATGGCTAGAGGAAGTTCTCCATATAGAAAGGAAACAATAAAGACCTCAAAACATTAGGAAGAAAAAAATAATATGGTAAGCAAAAATATGGGTAAACATGACAAGTTTTCCTTCTACCTTTGAATTTTATGTATTATATTTGACAGTTAAAGCAAAAATTGTAACACTTTCTGATGTGCCTCCAAATGTATATAGAGGAAATATTTAAGACAATTACAGTATAATAGGGAGAGTAAAGGAATATAAAGGAAAGCAGTTCTTATACTTCACCCAATGTAGTAAGATGATGGCCCTAGTAAATCGTGATATGTATATATAATGCAATACCTAGAGCCACCACTAAATAAGCTATGCAAAGAAATATACTTAAACAATACTATAGATAAAGAAATGGAATTTTAAAAAATGTTCAAGCAATGCACAGAATGGCAGGGAAAATACAGAGAAATGAAAGACAGAGAACAAACAAACAAAAAATAAATTGGCTGACTTAAGCCCCTAAGATATCGGTAATTACATTAAATGCAATGGTCTAAATAATCCAAATAAAAGGCGGATTGGCAAAATGGATTTAAAAACATGATCCAACTATATGCTGTGTATAAGAAACTCACCTCGAATATAACAATATAGTCAAGTTTAAAGTAAATGATGGAAAAAAGGTATATCATGCAAACATTAAATAAAAGAAAACAGGACAAAGTAGACTTCAGAGCAAAAAAATTACCAGAGACAGAAAGAGAGACATTATATACGATAAATTAATCAATGCGCCAAGAAGACATATCAAACCTAAATGTGTATGTGCCAAACAACAGAGCTGCAAAATATGTGAAGCAAAAGGGAAATAGACAAATCTACAATTACAGGTAGAGACTTCAATACCCCTGTCTCAACAATTGATAGAACTAGACAGAAAGTCATCAAAGATATAGAAGAACTCAACAACATCATCAACCAACAGTATATAGTCAAGATTTGTTGGTCATTACATCCCAAAGTGGCAGAATATATTCTTTTTAATCACATGCGAAACACTCACCAAGAAAGGTCATATCCCGGGCTGTAAAAGAAACCTCAACAAATTTAAAAGAATTGAACTCACACAGAGTGTGTTCTCTGACCACAATGGAATTAAACTAGAAATCGATAACAGAAAAATAACAGAAAATCTCCAAACACTTGGAGATTACACAACCCCCTTCCTCATAATCCATGGGTTAAAGGAGAAGTAGCAAAAATTTAAATAAAAATATGTTGAGCTAAATAAAAATGAAAACACAACATGTCTAAATTTGTGAGGCACAGCTAAAACAATGCTAAGAGGGAAACTTATAGTACTAAATGTTTACACTGAAAAAGAGAAAAAGTCTCAAATCAATAATCTGAGCTCCCCCCTCAAGAATTTAGAAAAAGAATAGCAAAATTAACCCCAAGCAAGTAGAAGAAAGGAAATAATAAGGATACGAGCTGGAATCAATGAAATTGAAAACAGAAAAACAGAAAAATGAGTGACACAAAAGCTAGTTCTTTGAAAACACTGATAAGATTGACAACCCTCTAGCAAAAGTGAAAGACAAGAGAGAAGACACAAATACAAACATCAGGACTGAAACAGGGATGTCACTGCAGACCCTGCAGCCTAGCTGCCCTGTAGCCACGTGGTTCATTCTTGCCAACGGAATGTGAGGGAAGTTGTGTATGCTACGTCCACAGTACTTTATATAATAAGTCACTAGCCCTCCATTTCTTCCTTCCTGCCTTTCCATGGGCTGCACATGTCAAAGAAGTTGGTGAGCCGCTTTTGATGATGCAGATAAGAGCAGCATTCTAGGGTGTTGGGAAGCAATGAGCTCGGAGGAGCTGGAAGGAGGCAGAGGTTGATGTTCTCTCCTTCCAGGTGGCGCCTTCTGCCAGAGTGTATTTCTGGCCCCAGCTCGAAGGCACCTCCTCCAGGAAGCCTGCTGCAGTTAGCTGTACCTGCCCGGTTCAAGCCTCATCTTCCCCGCCGGACTTGGAGCTCCTTGAGGCCTGGGTTGGGCCCTACTCGAGGGGCATGCAGCAAGCTGGCTCGGCAAAGTCACACTCGTGCTCTGAGCCTGTGCCCGCCTTTTCTCCCAGGCCAGGGCGCCCCCACCCCCTTGGGTTTTCCTCCGTGGGCTTCGCTTGCCTTTCCTCCCCTTCTCCCTCCTCCTTTCTCTCCTTCTTTTTCTTCCCCACTTTCCTCTCCTCCCCATGCTCTCTCCTGCGTCCGCAACCCCTGCCCTCCGGTCTCCCGCCCCCTTTCTCCGCCCGCCCTCCCCGGCCCTGCACGGCCCGCGCCCCGGCCGGCAGCTGCAGTGCCCCCGGACGCCTGCAGAGGGGGCTGCGGCGCCGCGCTCGGCCGCGCCCCTCCGGCGCGCGCTTCCTGTGAGGTCAGGTGGGAGGAAGCGGCCCCGCAGCCGCCGCGAGTGGACGCCGCCGAGGCCGCGAGCCGCGCCTGCAGGTGGGTGACCCGGCCCAGAGGGCGCGCATCCCTCGCCGGCCCGCGAGCCGGGACTCGAGCCGGCGTGAGGCTCGGCGGCCGGGGCTCGGCGGCCCGGCGGCGCCCCTGCGCGGCCCCCACCCGTGGCGTCAGGTGCACCGAGGGCCGGCGCCTGTGGCCCACCGGCGGGGGCGGGATGACGAAGCACAAAGAGACTGCGGACAACCACGACCCACTCGGTCTGCTCCAGGGCCGGCAGGCTTCAGAAGGGGACCCGCCTGTCCCAGGCTCCAGGTCACGGGCGAGAGGACAGCGGCTCTTAACCCTTTTTGGCATGTGTATCGCGGGGGCTTTGGAGAATTTAGGTGGAAAGTGTGGCTCATCTCCTGAGAGCAAATGGCCCGGGGAGAGGCTTGGCAGGGCTCCCAGCGGAGGGACGCCCCTGGGGTCTGCGCAGTGGAGCCTTCCAGAGCCACGCAGCAACCCCTTCCCGTATTTTGGGAAGGCTGGGCGCCGCCCTCCTGTTAGCAAAGGCTGCACTGGTGTTACCCGAGCGGGGAGGGACAGGTGAGGGGCGTGCCCTCTGCAGCAAAGGTCTGCTCCTCTGAGCAGCCCAGGGGCTGCCTGGGCCAGTGTGGTCTGCTGCCAGGCGGTGGAGCTAAAGTAACCCTAAGGGGCCCCGATCTCCAGGGCGTGTTACTGGAGGGAGAAGGCCTAGGCCCTTGGCATTTATCCCCTGGGGGAACAGCACACCGGACCCATTTTATAACGAAAGGGAAATTGAGCCACACCCCCGACCCCTGGTTTAGTACCCAGAGGGGCCCTAGAGCTAGAGTTCCTGGCTTCCTGTTCTTTCTCTGCTGCCCATGGATGTACGATCCCTGGAAAACCACTTAAACCTCTCTGTGCCTCAACCTGCACAACAGCTGTGTGCGCTGGTGCCTTCCTACCTCACAAGGATGTCGTGGGGCTTAAGTGAGCTGTGCCTCCATGGGCTTTCCACAGTCCACAGCAAGGACTCTAGGCCCAGTCGTGCTGCCATTAGTGGTCGGTAATAAAATTTCCTTTTCCAAGGATCCTTTTTGATAGCTTTCCGAGTGGACTCAATGTCTGAAAGATTTTTTTCCTGGCAAACAACTTGCAGTTATTTCTCCCTTTTTTATTAATCAGGCACAGCATCTGCTCAGCGTGGGTTGCCTGTGTGAACGCCACTGAAAGCAAGCATCCCTCAATTTCTGGTAAATTTTTTCCTTCAGGGTTTTTGAGGTTAGGGAAAGAATCACCCTCAGGCCTTCATGATCTTGGTCAGAGATCACTAAGAGTTAAGAGTGAGGGAGTGGGGGATTTCTGTGTCACGTGGCTTCCATCGGGCCCCCACCGTGGCCATGCATTGCAGGTGCAGCCTGCAGGCGCCCACAGCTCCTGGGAAGATGGTGAGGATCTTGGCCAATGGGGAAATCGTGCAGGATGATGACCCCCGAGTGAGGACCACTGCGGCACCAAGGGGTAGCACTCCTCGTCAGGTGGGTACCCATCCCTGTGGCGGGGACAGCTGGCCTCCACTGTACTGATTGTTCCTTGCTCCCAGAAGTCTCTCTTGCTGGTCATTAACCTTTGCTGGCCTGAAGCCCTCTTTGCAGAGAGCTGGGGAGTGCAGTGGATTATTGCCCAGCCCCTGTCCCCCACTTCTCCCTCTGCTGGGGAGGGGCAGCCTCCCCAGACTTCATGCCCAAGAGCTCATGCTCCTTTAACCTGGTTAGAAACCCCACTGCAGCTAGCATTTTTCTCTTGAGAGTCTGTTGGGCGAGAGAGGAGCTGGAGAGGGAGTGGAGGAGGTGAGCCCATGGCACAGAATCATCATTTTAAAGAAAGGAGTGATGGGTGTTAAACATGCCTGCCCCAGAGCCATGCCCTGCTGTCCAACCTGCCTCAACCACCTGCTCTCTTCTCTGTCCTGGGCACCTTCTACCCTGGGCATGACATGGGGAATACGGACTGACATTTTCTGTGCTCTGAGAGCTTGTGACTCAGTTGTTGGGATTCTTATGGGTGGCATCCTGAGATTGCTGAAAAAGGAGGGTGTGGCCCAGGATGGCTGTGGGGGAGGGTGGGGCCCAGCTTAGAGGGGTTGTCTCCTGGCTGGTGCCTCAACGCCAGGAAAGCGTTCTCTGGATTCATTTGTCTCTCTCTGTGTTCACCTTGCAGAGCTTTCTCAACAGGGGCCACGGTGTCCCCACAGGGGGTCCTGGACCCCGTCAGCAGCAGGCAGGTATCAGGCTGGGTGCTGCTCAGTCCCCCTTCAATGACCTCAACCGGCAGCTGATGAACATGGGCTTCCCGCAGTGGCATCTTGGCAACCATGCTGTGGAGCCAGTGACCTCCATCCTGCTCCTCTTCCTGCTCATGATGCTCGGTGTCCGTGGCCTACTTTTGGTGGGCCTGGTCTACCTGGTGTCCCACCTGAGTCAGCGGTGACCTCTGGGGGTTGATTGATGGGGGCGGGTGTGTCAGAGGGACTTACTGGGTCTTGGTGTAAGAACAGAGGGGATCTAGTGGTGCCATGAAGGTGTGATCAGAGAAGGGGCACAGGTGTGTGTTTCCCCCTTGTGTTAAGCATGAGGCAGAGGGAGACTCCAGTCCAGCATTCCCAAAGTATGCGGTGGATAATACGATGGTTCCCTGGAGATGTTTTTAGGTGGCATAGGGCCTGCATTAAGTGGCACAAAATGAGAGCAAGAAGGGGATTCCTTTTCCAATTCTCTTTCAGTCCTTTTATGGCAAGAAGAAAGTCTCAGCTTGGTGCCAATACGTTCTAATGCCTCTGGAAGGCATGCCAACTTCCCCTCTTCCTAGGGAACAGGACGTGGGCTTAGGGTAAGGGAGAAGTTTCCAGACTTTTATAGCACTGTTTTGTTTTAATGATATATTTTTATTGGCTACCTATTGTTTAGGACAAGTGGTACTGGCATTCTATTTATTGTGACATTTTCAATAAATAGATTTAAGTAAAACTGAGTCCATATGAAGAAATTCGTAAATAATCATACCGCCACAATCAGATCTGGAAGACATGGTAAAGGTAGTTTGGGAGTGAT
This sequence comes from Cheirogaleus medius, assembly GCA_008086735.1. Lineage (NCBI taxonomy): Eukaryota > Metazoa > Chordata > Mammalia > Primates > Cheirogaleidae > Cheirogaleus > Cheirogaleus medius. Next base: position 42,118,907 of record VBSM01003143.1, read on the forward strand.
TGGGTTTGGGGAACAGGCAGCAGGGGGCATATGACTTTGGAGGGTGGTTTGTAAGATTTTCTCGATAGGGTCCCAGAGCTGGGAGGGGAGGTCCAGGTAACATCTGGGCTTGAACCCCTGAGCTGATGCGTGGATAACTTCTCAGCTGTCTCTGAGTTGCTGGACTTGAAGGGCAGCTTTGTGGGGTGGAGTCCTCTGGCCAGAAAGGCAGGTGAGGCCGTAGGGTCTGGAGAGCCAGGGTACAGGTCTGAGGTCTCCCTTGCCCAACCCCCTTCAGCCTCCTGAGGCCTTGTCAGCCCTGGCTGCAGCACGCTGTCCTTAGAAAGTGCGTGTGGGCGGAGGATGCCCTGCTTTCGTGACAGGAGGCCTGGCGTTCTGGCTCGTGAGTCCTGGGTCTGCGTGGGGGCCTGCCAGGGGGAGGTGTTGGGTGGTTGAGGCTCTGGGCCCACAGGGGGATGAGGGCTATTTATAGGTCCGAGACAAGATGGGTGAGCGTGAGGACTTTGCTGGTCCCGGCACCAGATTTCTCACTCTCTTCTCAGGATCCTACAGGCTTGGTTGTTTTGGGGGAGGAAGGCACATTCTGGAGTCGCCAGGGCTGGGGGACGAAGGGGGTGGGGAGAGAGTGGGGTTCCATCCCTGCTTCTGAGAGCTGCTGCACTGCCCAGAGCAGAACCTTCTCCCGAAGGCTCCTGTGCCCGCTGCTCTCCAGGGGCCAGCGGCCTTTATCACACACCTTCCTGGGGAGCGCTGTGGCATTGGAACAGGACTCCTTTCTCGAAGACTTTTCTGTGACTTTACTTCCCCGGCAGTTGGAACACATGTTCCCTTTATGATGGGCACAGAGAACAGGGGGCACTGGGCTTCTGGGGTCTGGTAAGGAGAGGCGGGTACCTGTTCCTGTGGCATCTTCTGCCCTGGCACATCTGCCCACCTGCTCCCCCGGCCCCAAACCCCAGGGAAGGGCTCTAGCCCACCAGCCACAGGGAAGTTCCTGACCCACAGCCCCTCAAACTCCCTTCTCCCCTCAGCTTGTCTCTTGGGGCTGGGTTTTCCCTTTCATTTCCCCCTTTCAAAGGTGTGGGACTCTCTGAAGAAATCAATCAAAAGTGGACCCCCCAGTGTATAAGATGCCGCGTCCCTCCTGTTTGCCCTTGGCGGGGCTCTCATCTGTGCTGAGGACTCCCGGGCACGGACACTTTCTGCCCAGCAGAGCCTCGTTGCTCTGGTGGCCAGATGCAGAGCCTGTGGCTTTCCGAGTGAGCCACACTGCCTTGGTGTCCTGATCGGAAGCTCACTGAGGGGGGTGGGCTCTTCCTCTGCCTGCACCCCTCCCCACCGCCTGCTGTGTGACAGGAGCCCCCAGACTGGGCCGCCTTGCCGGTTCCAATCCCACCCAAGAGGGCAGATTGTAAGGGAGGTTTCTGCTAATCTCCGGGGCTAATCCTCGGAGCCCTGTGTTTGCATGTCAGGGTGGATTTGCGGCCCACCTGCCTGGAGAGAGCTGCCCTCACTCCTACCCACATGAGCCCCCAGCTCAGGTCTCTGTGGGGCGGCAAAGAAGAGTACCCCCTCCACGGGGTGGCTGTGATTCCCTGGCTGATGCTACCTGGTGAATGGAGCTTCTGGGATCCAACTTGTGTCTGTTCCTGCTGGATCTCTGGGTCCAGCCGGCCTCCTGGGCCCTCCCTTCCACAAGTTCTAAGCCCCTGGCTCATAAGCCCTACCTCTCTCCACCCTGCAGCTGTCCCTGGAGGTGGGGGCCACACTTTATGCTCCTTAGAGGGAGTCACCAAGCCTGAGATCAGGTAAAACAGACTCAGTTCCCCCGAGGAGCCCTCTCCTTGCTCCCTCCTCCCTGGGACTGGGGCCTTTTGGCACAGGCAAGGGGTCAGGCTCCTTCACTGGGGACGGTGGCTGTGAGTCTTAGGGGAGGCCCTGGGGCAGTGGTCAGAGCCTCTGCCCACTTGGATGCCTGGACCTGAGGACAGGAGGATAGCCGCCCCCTGCCCTGTGGCTAACTGGGCAGTGTAGGAAACCTGTTTGCATTCCCAGCTCTGCTCTTCGTGGGCCCATGACCTTGGACGGTTCACTTAGCCTTGGTTTCCTGATCACTAAGACAGGAAGATGATCTGGGCCCTGCCTGCCTCTCGGAACCTTTCAGGGACTCACTGAGGCATGGTGGGTGAGAGAGAGACGTGTGGGAAGGGGGTCCGTACCAGCGCCCAGGCTGCCTCTGCACACGCCGCACCTTGGCCTGGACCAGGGGCCTCAGCTCCAGAGTGGCCACCGTGTCCCAGGCACCTAGGAGCGCTGGCTAGGGTGGGGCTGGGCTTTTAAGAGCAATGTCGCCCCCTCCCCAGCTGTTAGGAGAGAGATGCAGCTGCTTCCCTGTGCCCCTGGACGGTGAGGGCCGCTCTGGTCTCGAGCGTCAGGACCGGATGGTGTTTGTTGAGAGCAAGTGGGGTGCCCTGCCTTGTGCTAGGCATTTTATGTCAATTGTCACTAGAAATTTGTGACACAGATACTGTCACTGTCATCTTTATTTCACTGCTGAGGACACTGCAAAGGGATTAAAACTTGCCCCAGGACCCAGAACGAATTGGGGTGGAGCTAGGATTCAAATAGGCCCACATCCACTCTCTTTGCCACTCCTCTAGTCACCCCCATCAGAATCTCCTAGAAACAGAGATACCAGGCCTCACGACCTGCTGGGACCCAGCAGGACCAGCCTGCGCCACTGTCAGACCAGCTCTGTGGGGGCAGAGGGCGCAGAGGTGGGTGTGAGGGTGTCGGGCCACAGTCACTGAGTGGGGGCACAGCTCTCTCCTCTGCATGCCCAAATGCATGGTGTTGTTACAGTGTGCAGACACAAGGAGGAATCCAGTGATCTCTCAAGAGGTCCCTGCAGGGCTGTGTGGGGCTGGTGGGGATAACTAGATGGAGAGAAAACCCGCAGCTCCCCAGCAGGGCACGATGCGGCAGAGCACGCTTACCCTCCTTGTGCCGCGCTACCCAGGGCCCGGGGGAGCGGCACAAAGGACAGAAAGTTCAAGAAGCAGAAAGAGTGACAGCTCCAGTGGCGTCACAGAGGGATGTGTGTGTGTGTTTCTCTGACACTCTGGTTTGTGGGTGGGGGGGAGCTGGAACAATCCGGCTTCAGGGACCCAGAGCTTGGAAGGAGAAATTTGAAGCTGCTCAAGTTGAAGCCTGAGGCCAGCTGCCTCAAGTGGCCGAGCAGGGGGAGCACTGGGCTGGGAGCAGGGCCGGTCTGCACCCCCTGGGGGGTGGGGGCTTGCTGGAGGCCCTGTGCTGGGCTCCCACTCCCAGCCCCATCTCTGTTAGCCAGCAGCCAGCCACGGCACAGCCCGTCATCTCCCTGTGCCCCTGTGTCCTTGTCTGCACCTCCTCGGGCAGGGGCTCAGGCACGTTCATTCGTGGGATGCACCTAGCCCAGTTTCTGGCACCAAGTTAGCACTTGATGATGTCACCATATCCACAGAGCAATGGTGTTAGGGTTTACTTAACATTTTCCTTTACAGCACTCACATTTTACTCAAATTTATTTTTAAAAGGAAGCCTTGCATTGCTATTGCAAGTGAAAAGCCGGCATTGCTTGCCACTCATAGTAGTAGGTATTCGTACAGGTAAATCCAGTGCAGAGACAACAACGTCGTTCCATTTTAGCTAGCCGCTGTGGTTGTCCAAGGCTTCAAGCCCGACGCCTGCTTTCTTTGTTAACGAGTCGGTTTGCGAGGGTTTGGAGCGGTGTTAGAGACAGACTAGCGCCACGCGGAGACATTGACCCTGATGGACTCGGAGGACTGAAGAGAAATGAAAAGAGAATGACGTTCTCACCACACGATTCCGTGCTGTGTCTGTGAACTGTTTACACTCGTCTTATGCGTCACCCAAGTCATTTCACTGTGGGAAACATGGTATGACCTCGGGCAAGCTATTTTTAAAAATTCAGTCTTTGTGAGGTAATGCATTCACACGGTCCAAAGACCAAACAATAAACAAATGCAGAGAGAGGTCTCCCTTCCCGCCGTGTCCCCATCATCCCTTCACCCTGTAACTTCTGTCCTTAATGTCCTTTAAATCCTTCCAGAATGTAGTTATGCAAACATGAGCAAAGGTGAATATATATAATTTTTTCTTATTTTTATACAAACAATGGAAAATGAGATGCATTTTCTGCCCCTTGCATTTTTCACTTAGCCATATATCCTGGACACATGTCAGGCGTCCATGAAGAGCTTCTTCATTCTGTAATCTTCTGGTGTTTGAGCTGTTGACCTCTCTTGGCCTCAGCAGAGTCGACTGTACCATCGGGGCTTGAGCCGTTGGCCCCCGAGGGCCCTGTACCTCTGACCCTGTCACTCTACAGGGCTTTTCTCTGAATTGTGGGGATCCTTTTTCTAGGGCCCGAGGGGGAAGTCACAACCTGATCGATTTTCTCAATCTCCTTTGTGGCCAGATAGGGTGCGATTTCTGCCCTCACCTGGCTCCTCGACGGAGGAGTGGTGGCAGCTTACCTGACAGTTGCTTCCTGAGTCACACCGCACCCCAAGGTGGGGAGCAACCCTCTTCGGGCCTCCCTCATTCTGGAAAAAACAACGGGGCTGAGCCAGATTTCTGTGAAGGCCCCTTTCAGCTCTGACATCGGACGCTACCTGCTGCTGGCGGCCTTGCCCATAGCAGGTGCTTGATGGACTTTGCTGCCACCTGGCTTGGCATTGCCAACGTCACTACCCTCCTCCTTCTGCCACCCTGTTTTTGATGAACATGCGGATTAAGGAGGTAAAGGGAAGCCATGAAGAGTGATTTAGCCCCAGGCTTTCTTAAGCTCTGAGCTGGATAATGAACTCTTGGTCCCCGTCTGCACCGGGCTGGGAGAGCCCAGCCATCTTGGTGTGGAGACCTGCGGGGTTGTGAACGTTGTCCCATGGCGCCACCTGGTGGGCTGTCTGGTGGGAGCACGACCTCCCTGCTGCAAATACACTGCAGATGCTCTCATCCCTGCCCCAGGTGAGCGAGCGCTCACCTCAGTAGCCCCAGGCTTGCGATGACCTTATATTGTGGTGAGATTTCTCGTGGAGAGCGTGCGCAATTCCACGTACTGTGGTCTTGTCCTGGGCTGAGCCCTATGCCAGCAGCGCTCATAAACCTCATCTCATTTCATCCTCTCTCCCCTCGCCCCTCAAATAGATGTCTTTCTCTTCACCCAGATGGTGAACGAGGCTCAGAGAGACTGAAGTAATTTATACGTGGCCGCACAGTTGGGAGGTGGCAGACCTGGCCTGCCTCTGCCGCCTCTGGCTAACTGCAAATGGGGGAGCCTGAGCGCTGACCCCCAGGAGGAGGATCTGTCACCAGGGTCCCTGGGGCCCAGTCTTGAACCAGACCTTCTAGTATTCGAGCTTTCAGTGTAGGAGGCGGAATGAGAAGGTTCAGACTTGGGTATTTTCTAGTCCAGGGTTGCTGTTGTCAGGTTAGGTGACCCCGGGCGAGGAGGGACTTGCTGGCTTTCTAAGGCTGTGCTCTCTCCAGGCAGGGCCGGCTACATCCAGCAGCACCTGCAGCACCTCACACTTGCCTGTCCTTGCCCAGGGCCCAGTGCTTTCCCCTGATGAATGTGACACTGGTGACAGGGCTGTCCTTCATGACACAGGGTCCATTGTAGTGCTTCTCTCTTTCATCAGAGGCAAGGAGCAGGCGAGTCAGACAGATCCGCCACTTGCTAGTTGTGTACCTTTGGGCAAGTTACTTACTGTGCCTCAGCTTCTCCATCTGTGAAATGGGGACAGTGTGTCATCTAGGGCGGAGGTGAGGTACAAATGAAAGACGTGTACGAGGTACCTGGGGAGGTAGCAGTGTGCCACGGACGAGGGTTGGTAACAGGTCACTTCCTGTGGTGCTCGTTAGTGAAAATTGGCTGCCCCAAGTCAAGAATATTTAATTAATATTTAAATTTAAAATGCAAGTTGCTTTTGAAATTCTGGGGAAAAAATTGGAAAATTTCCAATATGGCTACTCATCAGTATAGTGCAGTTAAGAAATATATGTCTGAGGCCTCGGCCTGTGCGAGAGCCCTGAGCAGTCTACGAGACGGCGGTTTTATTGTGGCTTTGAGCTCAGCAAATCCTGAGAAACCACCTCTTCTGATGAAGTGGCTGAACTTTGGACGCTGCCAGCACAGGAACATACGGGGCGACCACATGCACCTTGGACGAGGTGTTCCTTTTCCTGCGATAGTGGTTCCTCGTCTTGGCCACACAACCTATTCACTGAGCTGCCTTTCCCTAGGCAGGAGCTGCTCTCTCCCGGGGGAGCGGGGTTTGTGGCTCCCACCCTCCACACACCAGGCCGAGTTTCCCAGCGCAGGGATCATACTTGGTTATTTCTTTGTGTTCCCAGTCCCCAACAGAGGGCCTGGCTCTTAGTCAAAGCTTAGGGATTGTTCAGGGGGTTGCGTGAGAAGGCTCGAGGCACCAGCCCAACTGAAGGGAGGAGGGGACCCCGAGAGCGGCGCTCACCCTTCCTGCCTGGGCCAGGGTGGATCCTGGTTACTTGCGGGTCACCTGTGCACTCAGGGGCTTTATTCTCCAGTTATAAATGCAGACAGTTCTACCCTCCTGCATGTGTGGCAGAAGAGGGAGGGAGGGAAGAAAGGAAGGAAGGAGGGAGGGAGGAAGAGAAGGAGAGAGGAATGAAAGAACCTGGGTCAACAGTGTAAATGTAGTCCTGAGCCAGGGGTCAGGGGTCCCTGGGACATCTGCCTGCATCCCTGTGTCTCTCTTAAATGAAGCAGCAACCCTCCCGTGACGTCCGCCAGCTGAGAGCACCCCTGTTCCCCATCCCCCTTATCTCGCCCTGCTCCGGGAGCTGGGGGATCCCTTCTCAGGGCTGTAGTCTCTGTGCTCTCCTGTCCCTTTTCTGCTGTGATTCTCCTTGGAGTTGGGTCACAGACCAGGCCCAGCCCAGGGTGCAGAGGTTACAGCGCCCCTGGGACACACAGTTGTTGTGGGAGTGATGCGTTGTGGCCTCGCAGCTCAGGAAGCGAGTGCAGCATCGCCCTCTGCATGCACGTGCCAGCTTCTTGTTTCCGCCCCTGTATTCCCCGGGGAGTTAGACTCTTTCGGTTTGCTTCTAAGCCCTTGAGAAACCAGGGCTTGTCCTACTTGGGCTCTGACTACCAGTGACCCAATTATGTGGGTTGGAATGCAAATGCCCTCGGGGGCCAGGCAGGGGACTGAGAGAACGATATGAAACAGCTGGGTACCCTGCGACAGGGAGAAGTGTGGCCCGTGGAGAACTGAGCTTAGTCTCCTAAAGGCGTCAAGTCGCTACACAGCGCCATGCAGATCACGGCTGCTGCTGCTGCCAGCGGGGACCACAGGCTCCTCCTAGCCCTTAGTAGGCTCTGAAGTCTGGGTCCTGCCCCCAGTAACTGTGTGGCCTCAGGGAATTTAGCTCCCCTGTCCCCAAGCCTCAGTTTCTCTCTATAAATGGAGAAAATAACACCTCCCTCTTGGGGTTGATGTGCAGAGAAAAGTGAAGTTATATATTCCTTAAATATTGCATAAAATATTCTTGATATAGCACCTCTATTTGTTTCCTAGACTGTATAAAAAACTACCTAAAACTTAGCAGCTTAAAACAACATGCATTTGGTATCTTGTAGTTTCAGGCTCAACGGATCCTCCGCAAAGCTGCAAACAGGGTCAGTCGGGGCTGGGTCCACTTCTCGGTTCCCTAAGTTATTTGACTGGCAGAATTCACTTTCTTGCAGCTGTAGGACGCATGACAGCTTGTTTCTTAAAAGCCAGCAATGGAGAGAGACTGTAGAGTGAGTCCCCTAGCTGTAGACATCCTGCCACCATGCCACGTTCTGTTGGTTAGAAGCAAGGCATGGGTCCACTCAGGGAGGGGATCACAGAAAAGCATTAACATTGGAGGCTGGGGTCACGGGGTCACCTTTAGCCCACCCACCATAGCACCGGGTCAATTGCTGGCCATTTTTGCAAAAGATTGGGGGTCTACCCTCTGGCAGGCAGTGTGTGCAGGATTTCATACATATTATTCCAGCTATTTTAATTGTTTTACAGACAAATGAAGACTCAGAAAAACCAGGCAACTTACCTGAATTCACCCAGCCAGTGAGTGGCAGGATTTAAACCCAGGTCCCTCTGTTGCCCATGTCTCGGGTCTTTCCTTAACATCACGCTCAAGGTCAGGGGCACCTTGAATCCATCCTGAGGAGCCCTCCGACTCTTTAAGGTACTTGCTTTGAGTGTCAGTTATCTCCCTGGGTTCAAGTGCTTTAACTCTTGTTCTTCAGGCCCTGTGCTTGGCTGCTGAGTTTCTCTGTCCCACCTTCCTTTAGTTCTGTCCCCCGACATCGCTAGAAATGGTTCCAGCTTTTTGCCCCAGAGTTACATCCACCTTGATTTGTCTGTCCAGTGGTTCTTCTGTCTCCTGTCAACTCGTCCCACTCAATTAAGGTAATTCAACAAACAGCTACTGAGACTCCCCTCTGTGAAAGCCTTATGCTGGGCACTGCACCCCACCTCTCCCCAAGCTTCTTCCAGGCTAATGGAAGGCTAATGAGCAAGTAGCTTGTTCATTATGACTCTAGTCCTGTGAGTTGGGCTTTTTGAGGACAAGGACAGAAAAAAACTAAAACAACACTGTCCTTAAAATAAATGTCATTTTCTCTCTCTAAGTCTGGAGTAGACAACACAGGGAGGGCTTGGGAACCTGCACAAAGTTGTCAGGAATGCAGGCTCCTGTCATCCAGCAGCTTTGCCTCATGGTCCAAGGTGGCTGCTAAGCTCCAGCCATTGTGCCCACATTTCCACCAGCAGGAAGGAAGAAGAGGCAAAGATGAATTCTCCCTAACCACCCAGACCAGGTCAGCTCCCTGGTCACATGCTCCCTTGGCACTTTTGCTTCCCCTCCAAAATGAAGAGTAACTCATTCTTTGTGTCATTGTTTGTTTGATGTCCACCCACTATTCTCCCTTGCCTCCCGCCAGACGAGAAGCTCGGTGAGGTCTGGCATTGTGTCTGTCTTCTTTGTCGCTCCAGTCCTGCTGTCCACCGCAGTACTTGGCATATAGTAGGTGCTCAGCTAATAGTTACTGATGGAAGAAACACTCGAGACTGTGCTTTATATGTGTTCCTCATATAAGGATGGGTTGGCGTTGGCCTGGCCCAAATCTAGAGTCTTCTGAATCTAGTCTAAGATGGTGAGTGCTGCCAGGGGCTTTACGCACATTACCTCGCTTGCTCTTCTCTTCAGCAGAACCCAGAGAGGCGATACTGCTACCACCTCCAGTTAGCAGATGGGAAAATGGCACACGGTTGTGGAACTGCCAAGCAGGAAAGCTGTGATTTGAACTCGGCTCCCCAACTCAAAGCCGTATTGTCTTAGCTAGTGACTTTCTGGGAAAGCAGGGTGCCCACAGTCCCCTCCAGGCCTCCTCTCCTGGCTCCCTCGATGGCTGGCAGACAGCTCAGCAGTCATACGTTCCATCACAGGTGCCCGGGAAGCGTCACATGCTGGGTGGCATTCCACCTGCAGAATGTGGAGGAACCTCCTGTGTGGAAGGGCAGCGGGAGAATGCTGGTTCCCAGCTGTCCTCCTCTAGAGATTTCTAGGAGTCCTGTGGCCCAGGGCCTCTTCCAGACCACAGCAGAGGGCTGGGTGGGGCTGGGGCATGTCTTGCAGTGGGTGCTGTGTGTTCCGGGGCTTCCATTTCTGCTTCCCTCTCGGTGGGGCCCATCTGGTAAAGAGAAGGTGGTGGGAACTCTGGTGCCCACCTGCACTGCGCCCCCTTGAACCATGTGGGGGTCACGGAGTCCCCAGCCCATGGAGCGGTGCTGAGAGACACTGTGGGAGGAGCCCTGATCCCCCCTAGACTCAACCGAATACTCCAGGGAGCGACCAGATTCTGGCTGGAGTCGAGGCACTCAGAGACTGTCCAAGCTCTAATGTGGTCCAAAACTCTGTTGCGCAGATGTGACACTGAAGCCCAGCAAGGCCATGGACTTGCCAGGATCACACAGCTGATCGGTGTCAGAGCTGGCACTGGCTCTCCGAGCTGGATGCCTGCTGTGGCTCACTTGACTGAAGGATCCATCTGGCCTACTGGCCATCTCAGGGGGTTTGGCGGAGGGTCCTAGCTGACACCTGCCTTGAAGAGGTAGGTCCCTGGCTCTGCTGTGGAGGATGTGCTGGGACCGCCGATTTTGGTCACTGCCACCTTGCTTCCAGTGGCCACCAGCAGGTGGCGCAAGGCACCTAGTTGCCTCTTAACTTCTGGAAAAGAGATTGGCAAACCGCTGTCTGAGGGCCAGAGGCTGGCTTTGGAGCTCGGCTTCCAACCACCCCCTCTCTGGCACACTTGTGCTGGGGTACCTGGGGCAGAGGAGGGACTGGAGGCCCCAAATGGGGTTCCTCTGGTTCCAGACCCTTCGGAGGGTTGCTGTGGGGTAGAGGAATGGGCACACAGGGTGTGCTCCACTTACTCGTCTTGAGTAAATAACCAGTGATGGGATAAGAGCAACGATGGTGGGTGGGTGCCTTGGTTCCAGCTGGGTGCGACTCATCCTGGGCTCCAGCCCAGACCTCTTTGCTTTGCTCAACTCGCCCGCACATTCCCTCACTTGGCACATGGGCCACTTCCTTCTCTGCTGGGAAATGGCCAGGGAATTCAGGATGCCCCAAGAGTGGCCGTCTGGATCCTGGAACCTTCTCCTCTCTCCATCTTTCCCACTCTCTCTCTCCATCTCTCCTTCCTGCTCTCTCCCTGCCCTCCTCTCTTCCGCCCCTCTTGTCTCTTTCTCACTCTCGCCTCATCTCAGTCCCCCCAGGGACCTTGCAGGTCTAGCCCCCGCCCCCAGCAACTCATCTGCAAAGGCAAACAGGGACCAATACCAGTGGGTTTCTAGGATGTGGTTTCCATGGCAACAGTGCATCTCCTGCCTCCTTGGTGCTGAGCCCTGGGCAGGTTGCCGTGGAGACTCTCACCTCATTGAGGAGTGATTTGTGGGACTGTTTTTCTTCTTTACTTCGTCTTCTTCCTTCCCTGCAGAAATTCTGCCAGCCCAGATGGCTTTTCCCCCACTCACGGCAAACCTGGAAGCCTTCTCCAGAGGGCTTCCCACCCGGGGCCACTGACACCTGGACAGCATTTTGTTTACACAAGGTCCCCCTGGTAACCTTCTCCCCCTCTCACAGGGTGGGTGAGGCTTCCCTAAAGACTGGCGGAACGGTCCCCACAGAGAAACAGGCCAAAGCTGACCTGCTTCCCACCTCTTCTGCCCACAGCGCCCTGCGAGGCCCTTGCCCCGTTGCATGTGGCCAACGCTTGTCAACTCTGAGAGCTTCTGCTTGGCAGCCATTTTCCTTGAGTCCTCGTGGCTTTGGACAGAGGGTGAGAGACAGTAAGGAAGAGAGGCACTTGAACCCAGGCAAAAGAGGTAGGTTAGGAGAGGGAGAGGCACTGGGTAAGGGAGGTGGGGAGGGAGCCTGGGGGAGCTTAAGGGAGGGGGGGTGACAGTTCAGGTCACCAAAGCAAGCCAAGCCGCAAGTCCAGAGCGGGAGTATTTCTCTGGTGTTAATGCCCTTTATAAATCACTACGCAGCCCCAAACCCAAAACAGGCCTCTTCTTTCTCTGCCAAGTAGAGAATGTGTTTGTCGACATAAAAACATATTAAGTACATTGTGGCCTTTCCCCCCTCCCAAGTTGAAAGCCATTACAATAATTAATTAAGGCAGGAGATTAATTAAAGAGTCGTTTCCCCCCCATTTTCCCCAAATAGATCAATCAGGGGGCGGAGGAACATGTGCTCACCGCAGACAGAGAAGGGGCCTCGAGGGGAGACGGAGGGGCAGAGAGGTTTACAGACACAGCCAGAGACAAAGGACGTTCGTGGGAGGGGCCGGGGGCTGCAGCTGAGGGGCTGGCAGGGGGGCCTGAGGAGGAGAGAGCTTGCTCCGCTTGGGCTTGGAGGACCTGGGATTGGCCTCCCTCTTGGTTTTCACAGCGTGGGGGTCTCTGTCACCATGGAAACAGGTCTGGGGGACAAGAGGAACATTAGCCCTTGCTCCTGGGTTCCCCTCTGTGAACATGTGACAGGCCAGAGCTTCCTGGGACCAGCCCTGGGGGCGAGATTTCCATGTGAGCGGAGTCCAGGCCCCAGGAGGCCTTTGGGTGGCACCACGTGAGGGCTGGTGGCCTCCAGTGCCCAGCCTGAAACCAGCTCACAGCGCGACCACCTTCAGGCTGACAGCCAGCCTGGCAGTTCTCTTCTCCAGATGCGCCACCTGCAGATAGGACAGGCTGGTTTTAGCTCAGGCTAAGAATTGTTACAGTTTTAGGTAACTTTTCTCATTTTGCCAAATTTGAGATCTTAACAATCCATTCCTCCCTTGCTCCCTCCCTCTCTCTCTCTCTTCCTCTTTCTTTCTTAGTCCTTTGACCAATCTGTTTTCTAGCTTAATTTCCTTTTTCTAAGAAACATTTATATAACGTTATGTGTTTCATGTGTGCATAATGGGTTTAACCCATTCCGTCCTGTGTCTCTGTCTTGCTTACTTTTGAGCCTTCCAGCACTTTCTGATTTGTTCAAAAGCACTGCCCTTGGTTTTCTTATTTTGCATGATTTTTTTTGTATTTTTAAATTATTTCTAATAACCATTATAAAGGGGTGATACTCCATAGACGATTCTCCACCGTCTCCCTTGACATTGTTTCCTTCTTTCCGTGGTTTTATTTTAGGGTTTGTGTATCTTGGTGCATCTTGTCCAGCTAATTTCTTTCTATTTTATTTTTAGTAGAGAGGGGGTCTCGCTCTTGCTCAGGCTGGTCTCGAACAACTGAGCTCAAACGATCCACCCACCTTGGCCTCCCAGAGTGCTAGGATTATAGACATGAGCCACCACACTTGGCCTCTTGGTGCATCTTGGTGCCTTGTGTGGACTCAGCAGCCCTTCCCGTTGGGATAACTCAGCAGAGGTGAGCAATGGGGGAGAAGCTCCTACAGCACCTTGGTGCTTTATCCTCTGTCACATAGAATGTACCATGGGCCATAAAGCATCGCTTACTCACCCTGTCATTATCCACCCTGGTGGATACTAGGCTTTGAGGACAGTGGACAAGACAGATGTGGATCTTGCCCTCGGTGGAATGACAGTCTGGTGGGAGACACAAAAATATAGCCACGAATTGTGAAAAATACTAAGCAGGCAAAAAAGCTGGGTTCTCTGAGAGAGAGTAGCAAAGACCCACTTTAGGTTGGGGCAGGAGGAGGTGACATTTGCACTGCAACAGAAGTCAGCCAGACAAAGTGAGCAGTGAAGGGTGAAGGTCCCCAGCAGGGGTGCAGCTGCCGGACGCTGATGAAGCTTCAGTCCCGGGGCCCCTCGGTGCACTGGAGCCTTCCGAGGCCCTAGGAGTGGCCCTAGCAAAGTGTCCACATGGTCACGTGTTTTTGTAAGAATTGCGTGAATAAAGTGCTTTCGCCGAGATAGGTAAGAGCACTGACTTCTCCTCCCCTCCACTTTGCTCAGTGCTTGGAGTGGCCGGGCGGGGGATGCTGAGCCGGGGAGAGTCGGTTTGGGTTTAGGGAGATGTATGTACTCGGTTATGGCACTTCCATGTATGGTCAAGGTCAAGGCCATCGTGGGGTGGGAATGACGGCTCCTGTGCAGTCTCACTGCCAGCTGTGCCGGGCAAGAGGGTGCGGAGCCTGGGGACCTGAGCCGCCCTTTTTCCAGCAGGGAGCGTGGGGGTGAGGAGTGGAGGGGAACGAGGCCGGGAATGTGCAGAGGCAGAAGCTGGGCAGGAATACTGGTTTTGATTTTGTGATGTTTGTGGAATTTGTCAGCTTTTTAAAACTTGTAATTTGTTTGGATTTTTCTCAATCTAAATAAATTTTCACTTTTGTACCTAATTTTGGTTTTGGGTTTCTGAATTCCTTTTTTAAGGAGCCTCTGCCCTCCAAGCTCCAGCAGGGATCTGGGCTCTGCCCTTGCTCTGCTGAGTCTGTCTCCTCCTCCGAGCCGGAGCTGGACGGGTGCTCAAGGGGGTGTGCACGGGTGTCCACGGGGCCAGATGGGATGAGGCCCCACTCCGGAGACTTCCGGGGCTTCCCTCAGGTGTCACCAGTTCCTCGGCCTTAGGGAAATGGGCTGGGAAGCAGACAAGCAGGCCCTTGGCTCGGGACCAGGGACACTGGGCACATTCTGTGCTTGGAGCTTTCCAGAATTGGCGTTTTCAGGCCTCTCCTCGCCCCCTCCACCTCCTCCCCGACTCTCAGGCCACAATGCCTTGAACAATCCCATTTAGACTCATTTGGGGTTAAGGCATCACCTTCTCCAGTCGTTCTATTTTAAAACAGCCTGGGCTATCAAACAGCGCTTACACGTAACAACACGGCGGTGAAATATTAGGTGGACAGTGAGTAATAAAAACACACACATCATTTTTATACATAATACAGAAAATGGTCCCAAAAGGAATGTTCATACACTAAAAAGGATGGAAGGGAATCTGCAGTGATATGAAAAGGCCCGTGTGTGTGTGTTATGAATGTTTGAGTTCTGAATATGTGTGTGTTTGTGTGTGTGTGTGCAGGGGCAGCCTGCAGGGAAAAATGCAAAGAACCTGAAAGAATTTTCCAAAGACAAACAAAAGGCCCAGCAGGCCCGGCTATGGTGGTTTCTGGAGGTGGCCCTGGGGAAGGGTCCTGCTCAGACAGGGTGCTGAGTGGGAGTACTCACCCCACCGGGTGCCTTCGGTCAGCCTCAGGCCAAAGCCCCGACACACTGTGACCCCACAGAACAAAGCCCAGGACCGAAACTGGTTTTGACAGGTGGGATTTGTACGCAGCCCCCTTCTCTCTGCCCTGTGGGATCCAGCCCGAGTCCTTCGCTGCTCTGCTGTTGCCTAGCGCCTAGTTCTCCCGCGGAGATGGGTGAGGTTTTGGGGAGAAGGATGTCCCTCTGCAATTCTTGAGGTTCTACCTGGCTGCCCCCTCAAGCCTGGAGTCCCCTCCCCAGCCAGGTAGAGTCCTGGGCCCCAGAGAGGCTCATCAAAAGGAGGTGCAGCAGCCCCTCTGTCCCCTGCCTTGCTCAGAGCCCTGTGTGTGAGGGGACAGAAGCCAAGCTGCTATGGCTGAGCTAGTCTTGGGGGACGAAGAGGGTGTGGGGTGGTGGGTGTCTGTAGTGTCACCTCTCCGTCTCACCCTCCACTTGAAGTCAGGACCAGAACACGGACCTTACTCCTGCTCACTGCCCTGAACCCTGCCTGGAATGTTAAATGCCTCCCTCTCCTTCCTGCCGTCTCCCTGCGGCTCTTGCCCTTAGAAAAGCCTAGAAGGTGCGGAGCAGGGAGGCCCCCTTCCAGGCATCCTGAAGCTTTCTCCTGTGATGGCAGTGCTGGCTTGTGTCCCCCACCCCTTGGGGCTACCACTGCCATGTCTCTCCTTGTCTCTGCTTTCCAAGCGGCAAGACAAAGATTGGTGGAATAGCAGTGGCGTCCACAGCTGCCTTGAAGAAGAGCAGTGTGTATCAGGGCTGCACTCTGCTCACTTCCCAACCATGTCCTGTGCCCTGACCCAGTTTCTGCTGGCCAGGCCCGGGGGCGGCGCGGGGGTGGGGAGAGGTTTACACAGCTGGTCTGCACAGGGAGGTCTGGGGAGCACGTTATGGTCTCCAGGACCCCAGAATGCATAACCAAATGCTCCCTTGCGTGTATTTAGGCCTTGCTCGACGGGCTGGCAGAGGCCTGGGAGCTGATCTCAGATCATCTCCGCCCTCATGGCCCTAAGGCAGGCCTGGCGAGGCCAGGGGGCTAGGGGTGAAGCTGCAGAACTACTGTCACAATCAGAACCCCGGGGATGAGACAAAGAACGTAACAGAGAAGACAGTGACATTTGGCCGACCAGCCTGCCTCTCATCTGGAGACCCCGAATCTCCCCGGGAGCAGTGTGACATGAGCTCATGCTCCCTGGGGTGTCCTCCAAGGCGGGGACGACCTCTTTGATCCTTGCTCGAGACCATTTTTAGCCCCCCCCCCCCCGTACAAGCTTGTGATGTGCCAAACTCTGAGCTGTCGGGTTTCCTGCGGCTGCCTCAGCGTCCCTGGTGCGTAGATGCTGTGATTGTGCTGGGAAGGGGCACCCACAGGATGCTGCCCGTCTGCACACCCACCCTGCCTGGAGCAGGAAGCACAGGCAGTGCGGCACCTACGGACCTGCTTCCTGCAGCCACGGGCTGTTCTTCCCCTAACCCGCTGGGAAATCAACACACTTAATTTCCCAAATTAAGAAATCATGCAGGGAAAAAATACACACATATATTTTAAAACAAACAGGAAGTTGTCATGGCCACTCTGGGCAGAGAGACGTCTATTCCATGAGAGTCCTGCGCGGGCAGCTCTGTCTGGGGTTTGTCACTGAACAAACATTAACTGAGTGCCCGTTAAGTGCAGGGCCTGAGTAAAGCCCTGAGACCAGGGAGGACATGGCGGTCACTAAGACATGGTCCCTGCTTTCAACAAGTTCACTGTCTGAAGAGGCAGACAAACACGTGAACACCCGCTTTACAATCTAGTGTGGCAAGAGTTGGGAGAAAGCAGGGAACAGAGCTCCCGGGCGCTCAGAGTCAGGGTGCCCAGCCCCCGGTGGAGGGTCAGGGGGCTCAGTGGGCTTTGGTGGTTGCCTCTGTCTGCGGCTTCTGCTTTCCTCCCAGGCCCTGTTTGCCCGGGAGAGCACCCCCATCCTGCACAGAGCCTCCGTGCTGTGGGCACCCTGGGATTACTCCAGCTTCAGGTAGAGATGCATCCTGTGGGGCTGCAGCTGGCCAGCACATCCCATCCCCTGGCCACAGGTGCGTGGGTGGCCATGTGGTCCCATAAGAGTGGATCTCAGGACGTTTGCTTTGACTGCTGAGAGGTTGTGTGTGTGTGTGTGTGTCTGGAGGTAGGATATAAGTTTGTAGTCAGGGGAGACTCTGGAAGTCACCTTGAAGCCACGTGGGCAGTCAGCCTTACGATGAAAATAACACCACGAAAGGCAGAGAGCTGAAAGAAGGGAAACTAGATCTTTCGTGACATTCTTGAGCCACGCACGGGGTCAATCCAGTCCTGACATTCACCCCAGCTCTGCGTTTACCCCTAATGTGAATAACACATTCTTTTTTTGTTTAAACCATTTTGAGATGGCTTTTGTTGTTGCTGCTTCCAACAGAGTCCTGTATGAAGTAGGAGGCTCTTGCTCGCTGACCAAGCTGACACCCGAGATGGATCTTGAAGCATGTGCTCTAGAGTGCTCCAAAGCATTCTTTCCTGGAGCCCTCCGATTGAAGCCCTCCATCACCAGATCTGTGCCGAGCAGTGACTGTAAGCCCCGTCCTCAGCGGGATGCTGGGACACACCAACGGATGAGATGCGGTGCTGTGGTCCCTGCTGGAGGAGCTCGTGCCTTACATGGGAATCAAGATGGGCACGTCTGCCACTGTGATGGAGGGACACATGGAAGGCCTTGTGCCCCAGAGAGGAGGGTGTGGCCTCTCCGTGGGAGGGGAGGGTCAGTGAGGACAGCTGAGCAGTACTGATTCCCTGCTCCCGGCCTTCGTATGGGAGCTTTCTCTTACCCACTGCCAAGTCTCACTCGGGTGGGGACCAGGCCCAGGGAGCCAGAGCATTTCTTCCCTCTGCCTACAGTAACTGATTCAAAGATTGGCACCTGAGCCCAGATGAATGACAGTGTCACCTGAGCCTTTGCTGGAGTCTTAGGGCTGCTGGAGTCATCTTAGGGTTTCCTGCCAACTACAAGAACTCAAGTCTTAGTGTGCTGGCTTTAAAGGAAACACAAAAATCTACTGCTTGGGGTTGTGATGGACGCATTTTCACGAGTCCTAGAACGGTCAAATCTCAGAACAAGAAGGGACCTCAAAGAAAGCGCTTCAAGTCTAACCTACTGATGTTATTGATGAGAAAGCGAGGGCTGGACGGGTTGAGTGATGTGCACAGGTCCTGGGCAGGGCGGGGAGAGAACACTAGTGTCCTGCCCGCACTGCCCTCTGTCCGCCTGACCCAGACCCCTTCTCGTCCCGGCCCCGTGTCTCAGCACTGGGCGCTCAAGCACGAAGGCATCCTGCTCTCTGATGGGAGGGGGGCTTTTCGGAGCCTGCTGCAACCGTGGAGAAGACAGCCCAGAGTCTAACGTCCCAGGGCCCCGACCCTGGTGACCACTTGCCGCAAGAGGGTGGGTGTGGGAAAGAAAACACCTGGAAGGGAATGAGCTTGGCCCACCTGGCTTTGAGCAGCTGGGGTCCTTAAACTGAGATCAAGGTTACAGCCATGCAGCCTGCCCCGGCTTTAGAGAGCCGTGTGTGTACACATTCATCACCAGGAGGTGGAGGAGAAAGAAGAGGTCTAGAAGCCTCACCTCTCCTGGGCCTGGGGCCCTGACACCTCTTGCCCAGACCACTCCCTGCCCCCTTTTCATTCCTGGATGGCGCAGGAGATGATGGAGTGTTTGGCATTTCTTATGTTGGCACTGCTCTGAGAAAGACACAAATTTAGGGAGAAGCTGGGTGTGGTGGCTCACCCTGTAATCCCAGCGACTCTGGAGGCTAAGGTAGAAGGATCCCTTGAGGCCGGGAGTTCAAGACCAGCCTGGACAATGTAGTGAGACCCTGTCTCTAAAAAAATTTAAAAAAAAATTAACTGCACCCACCTGTAGTCCCAGCTACTCAGGAGGCTGAGGCAGGAGGATCGATTGAGCCCAGGAGTTGGAGGCTGCAGTGAGCTGTGATTGTGCCACTGTACTCCATGCACTCCAGTTGGGGGCGACAGAACAAGACCCTGACTCTAAAAAAGAAACAACTTGGAAAGAGCTTAGGTGGCCCCCAGCAGACAGAGGTCAGCTGCCGCTTCCCCTCCCAGAGAACGACCTTGCCTGGCCTGACTTCCGTTGTAGGACTGGCTGTGTGACCTGCAGGGCCCGGTGCACACGCAGAATGCAGGGCCCTTTGTTCAAAGATTATTCAGGATTTCAAGGTGGCAACGGCAGAGCATTAAACCCGGCTGGGGGCCCGTGTGGCTTCAGCCACACATCCATGAAGCCAGCCGTGTCCCCTGTCTGTGCCTTCTCCGTGCTGGAAAGTGCTCGGCCTGCTGATTGGACAACAAGAGAGCTGGCACTGGAAAGTGCTTGGGAGCACTGTCTCTGGGACTTTGAATCCTGGGATCCTGGGCAAGTCATTTAACCTCTCTGGGGCTGGTCTCTCATCTGTAAAATGGGGATACTAATAGAGCTGGTGTGGGGGCCAGCTGGGTTGACATGTAAGTGCCTGGCTCATAGTGAGGTCACATAAGGTTTGCTGTTATTATGAGGGTGAAGTTTGTCTCCACCTCCCAGCTTGTATCGGGCCTCCTCTGCGGCCCCTGTGAGGTCCAGGCTGCCCAGTAGACACAGCAGGGGAGCTGCCATGTGTAGGGCCGGCCTCGGGTCCTGGGACTACCCCCACCCAGCACCCTCTCCCCTTCTCTGCCCCCAACAGCAGGCCGGGTGGGCCAAGGCTGAGGAGCCAATCCGCTCCCCGCCCAGGGAGCACGCAGTTGTGGTTGTGGGGAGCTGGGCCTCGAAAAGCCGACGGTCCAACCACTAAGCCGTTCTCCCTGGGGTGCTGAGGCGGGGAAGGCTGCCAGGGCTGTAGGAGGGACACCGGGCCGGGTAAGCACAGGCCTGCGGGGCAGCGCTGGGAGCTCAGGGAGAGGCGGGGCGGAGGGGCAGGAGGGTAGCAGCGGGGACAGTTGTGGGAGGGGAGGAGGTGCGACTTGGGGGCCCTGGGTGGGCTGCACCCCGTCCTCAGGAGACCCTCAGGGGGCCCAGACCCTGGTTCTTGGCCTGGCCGCTGGATCGTCCCAAGCTGGTCTCTCGGTGATCCCTCTGGGGGGTGTCCTTCTGCCAAAGAGGACAGAGACTCCTTAATTCAACAGAGATTCCCAGGGGAGCAAAGTGGGCGAGTGAGCAAGTGAGAGAGGGAGAGACAGCTCGCTGTCGAGGCACCGCGGGGGGGTGTGTGGGAGGGAGCCGGCGCACAGTGTGTGTGTGTGTGTGTGTGTGTGGGCGCGAGCTTCGGTTACTCACGCCCTCCTCACAGGGGTGCTGGCTTCAGGAGGGAGAGCTCGGGATGTCACGCCCAGAAGTGAAGGTGCCTCGTCCTTCAGGCCGGCAAGCCTTGCTTTTAGGCCAGCCAGCCCGCATAGGCACGGGCAGCGAGCCTGTCTCCCTGCGTCAGGGCTCCGAGCTGGACACACTGAGTTTGTCCTCTGAGCCTCCCTTGGTGCCTTTGAGCCATCTAGGGCTCAGACGGCCAGGGTGACCAAATGTGCCACCACCTCTGTTTCTCAGCCATCTTCCCGGGGCTGGCCCCCAGCTGACCCTTGCTTCTGGGCCCCCAGACTCAGGCACTTTGAGGAAGAACAGCAAATAAGCCCGGATTCCAGGAGGCCCAGGGCCAATGTGTGACCTTGGAGTGTTTGTTTTTTCAAACCTAAAAAATATACAAATTTAATTTTCATCACGAAAACAATTGTGTTCTTAGAACTTCCAGGCGGCCCCGTCTTGGCCAGTTCCTCATTTAGGCTGCCTCTTGAGAGGGAAAAAGGCAAAATACAATTACCCGAGGAACAATGGACTGGGGTTATATTTAACACGGGGCCAGCCTGGGGGGCCACGTGCCCCAGCCCGCCCTGGCTCCGCTCTCCCACGTTAGCCCGCACCTTCCTGTCCTCTGTCTGGGTTCCCTGTATCCTGGCGCCCCCCTCGCTGTCTCCAGCCGTCTGCACCTTGAAGCCCCTCCCAGGATGGGAACAAACCCCTTCCTCCCAGATCTGCTGGGGCTCCTCATGCCCCTTTGAGGCAGGTCACTTCTGAGTCAGATAGAAAAGTCAGCATTACTGAGCGGAACCGGCATCTCTGGGAGTGGAGTCTTCCAAAGGAAGAGCATCCCAGCATCTCTGCCACCTTCGGATCTCGGATCTCAGCAACACTTTGTCTCGCAACGCTTTGTCTCGAAGCTCCCAGCTCACAGAGTGCGCCCCTGCCCTTGTCTGGGCTAAGCCTCATTGTCATCTTTTGAGGCAAACCCATTTTACAGTTGAAAAAGTTGAGGCTTAGAGACAATAAGTGAGTTAATAACGGAGTTACCATGATGCCAGGAGATCTGGTTCATTTTCTGTATAACTTGGACAAGTCTGCTCTCTTGGGGGTTCGTTTCCAGGTGTGCCTCATGGACAGGTGGCCACTGAGGCCTCTTTCAGAAGTGAGGTCCAGGGAGTGTGATGTCCAGATGCTGGCGGGAGAGGGCAGCTTCGTCATCCTTGGGCATCTTACTAGCACGTAGTACCCAGAGGAGCAACGACCGTGCAGAAGGGGCGTGGAGCAGCTGGTCCAGACGAGGGCCATGCGATGAGGATAGGGGAGAGCAGGCCTCAGGCAGACGCTCAGATACCTCCTCAGAGAAGTCTCCGGGACCACCCGTGAGAGCAGAAGTTCTTCCTTTCTGCACCATGGTCCATTAGTCTATTGCACTTATCATGGGTTCTACTGTATACTTAGTCCTGTGGGGCTTATTTTTTTGTTTTGTTTTGTTTTGTTTTTTACTCTCTGTCTCTCCCAAGATACTGTGAGCCCCTTGAGGACTGGGATATGTCCTGTGGACACCAGAAAAGTCCCATAGCTCCTCCTCTTGGATGGCAGAGGGCCACTCTCAATCTAGGATCATTTTGAATGGGCGTTCGTTGATCAATCGCGACAGCCTTTGCCTACCTTTGGGCTGTGGGGGACGTGTCATATGAGACACTGGATTCTTCCAGCCACGGGCCAGGATCACTCACCCCCACGCCCTTTGCCTGTCCTATCTCCTAACTTCTCAGGGATCCTCTGCGCACAGCTTGTGATCCTGGTTTAAGTGGCCCTTCCTTGGAGTTTTCCTGACAAGCGGCTCCTTCTGACTGCAGGGGGTGTGAAACGCCCAGCTTACGTCCTGTTTCCTGTGCTGTGTGCCCCATGGGGGACCAGACCAGCAGGGATAAAAAGCCACACTGATGCCGAACAGCTGGTAAAGGGAAGAGAACGATGAGGCTTGCAGCTCCCAGGGCTGGGTCGTCCAAGGAGGGAATGGGGACGAGAAACACAATCGAGAACATTCAGAGACCCCAGACTGCCCGGCTCTGGGGCTCCAGTTCCAGCTTGCAGAGCCTTTGAGCTCTGAGTTCAACACTTCTCAGGGCCTCCTCAGGGACAAAGGAAGGGTCTCTGAGAACAGGCCACCGTCAGTGTAAACGAGTGAGAACCAGAAGGATCCCCCAGGCTTTAAATTCACATGGGCTGAAAAATAAATTTTCAACGAGCCTTAGCCGATCGTGACCTGAGCTCACTCCAACCACAAACACTAGACAAATAATCCACAGCACTCAACGAGCAAGGAACTCGGCCAACTCTGCCCTCCCTGGTTACTCATAACTTTGAGGAGCCAGCAGCGGCCATCGGTTTCGACTAATAGCATCTGGGTCACTTGAAACCTTGCTCAGTTCAGCTGGTACAGACCCCCCCAGAGCCCCTCTCCCCTGCCCGGCTCCTCCATCTTCCCTAATCTGGCTCTAATAGGATGCCTTGTGTTTATGATGCGCTTAGCAGGGGGCTTTACCGACATAAAGATCTAATCGATTCGTGAAGAGGGGTGAGGTTCGGGGAGCAGGGATCCTCTTTTTAATCGGAAGAGATGCTAGGCAGGAGAGAGTTAGAGATGCCACAAAGCCTGTGCCAAGTGGCCCACTAAGAACCACACAACTGCAGTGTCAGGGTGACAGATCTGTACTGGGTGCCTCCTGTGTACCCAGCCCTGCTTTACGAGCTCAGAAGCATGGGGCCTGGGCTCTGCTCTCCAGGGGCCCTGGTGGAGAAGGTCAAGGCCCAGCATGCACCACAGGGTAGACGGGGCTTGGCTAGAGGCCTGGACGTGGGGTCCAGCTTGCTCTCTGCTGGCAGTCCCTCTCGCACAAACCCCGACTAACCTTCCTCCAATGAAGCTCTGCTCCCCTGGCTTGGGCTAAAAGCCGGCTCCTTTGCCTGGCCATGAAGCCACCTGACTTCCGTCTACCTTTCCAGCCTCTATAAGGGGGTATGTCCCGTCTTTCGCCATCAGCCGTTGTCTTTTGCACTCTAGCGTGTGCTGGATGTCCTCACATGAGCAGTTGTGTGCTCCTTGGTGCGAGTGAGGGGCATGGGGCCACAGGGGGCTGCAGTTTCCTGGAGGTCAGCTGGGGGTGGGAGAGTGGGGTTCAACCCAGCCTAAGCTCTTTCCATCACATCTAAAAGAAAGCAGATCACCGACAAGGACGGGCCGAGGCGGGCCCTAGGAGGAGTGCTCACGTCTTTGCGGGGTGTGGGCTGGAGAGAAAGTGTTCGGAAACTCTGGGCCAGGACAGAAGTGTCCATGGAGGGAGGCCAGGTGGCAGTGGCAGAGAGAGCCAGGCAGGGAGAATGAGCTGGGGCCTGGACAAGGGACGGGTCCTGGAGACAGATAGGGCAGGCCTTGTAGGTACAGCCGTGTCCCAGCCCAGTCCACGAGGGTGCAGCTCGTGTTCAGGTTAGCATGGGGGCCATGTCGTTATTACCTGCTTCCTGCCCCTCCCTTTGTGAACCTGATCTGGATGTGCCGGCCCCGCCCTGCCACCCTTCCCGTGCCTGGCGTAACTCCCTGCACCGACGGGACAACTATAAATGATTGTCCAATGATGAGGTCTCCAAGGATACTCAGGGACACGGAGTTTTGGGGACCTGGCCAGGCACTTGATGAGTGAGAGGATGTTTGATTTTAACCAAAAGATTACTAATTGTATAGGAAAAGCCTAACACTCCCAGCTTGTTTGTGTGGCTTCATTTTATATGACAAAGAACCAGGATAACAAAAGTAGCTAACAAAAGTACTGTTTATTAACTAATTTCCAAACACTAGGCATTGTGCCAGAAACCTTACAAACTTCATTTAATTTAACCTTCACAACCCCCTTATGAGGGAGACTCAGAGAGGGTAGGTCAGTTTCCTAAGATCACACAGCTAGAAAATTTTGACTAGAATTTCAAGGCAATTCTTCCTAGAAGAGAACCCTATCAAAAGCCCCTGTCCCCAGAGTAGCTACTTGAAATATATTTGTTGACTCAGAAATTGAACTTAAGTTAGTCTTCAAGCATGGCTAGGATTGTATTTGTTGAGACCAACAAAGACGAGCTGTCCAGGCTGGGGAGACAGTGTGAGGGAAGACGGGAGGAGGCCACGAGTGGTGTAGGGGGGAGTAGGGCGTAGGAGCTGCTCACCAGTGCGGACCTCTGCTTAGGGGAGGGGTGGGAGGTAACATTGGTCACTGCTGCCGAGTTTGGACACGAGGGACAAGAGGGAGCCATCGTAGGTTCTGGAGTGAGGGAAGATGAAACTGGGTTTGGATGTTGGCTCTAAAGGCTATGGGGATGCGAGGACAGGGAAGAGACTAGAAAAAGAGAAAGAGGAGATTAAGTCAGAGAAGAAAAAATAAACTCGACAAAGGAAGAGAGAAGGAGGGCCCCGAGGCCCGGGGAGAAGTGAACACACAGATAAGTGTAATTGCTACCATTCATGCACCGTATTTTACCTCCACACACGTTATCTCATTCGGCTTTATCCTCCAAACAGGCTAATGAAGTAATAGTTCCCTCCCCCTTGCCGAGCCCTGCTCCATGCCGGGTACGTTATGTACGTTTCCTGCAGCCAGTCACAGCCACCGAGGGCAGGGGCTGTCCTCCTTGCCCTTTCGCAGATGATGAGGCTGCAGTGCGGGCAGGTTGAGGAACCCACCCAAGAGCGAAGACCAGACCTGCCTGGCTCTGTCACCCGGGTTGGGCCCCCCCGTTCCAGACTTTATCCCACGTACAGACCAGAAAGCTGAAGCTCAGAGAGGCCCCAAGCTGCTGCAGGGACTCGGTCAGCATCTTGGTGGCATCTGTTCGATGCTGGCTCCAAGCCCGTTGCTTGTCTTGCCCATTTCCACCCGTGAGCCTTAGGGGCTTGGATACCCCAGGGCCCCCCGCCCCTTCCCCTCTCACAACCCACCCAGGCCCCCGGGCCTGTGATTCCGCAAATGGAGGTCACCCCGTTAACCACTCTTGGAGGCGGCTCCTCCAGACGGCTGAAGTCACTGCAAGGCTCATCATAAAACCGTGGGGAGTGGAGGCAGGTCTTTGAGAGGAGACAAACTCCAGATCAGGTTCACTCTTGCTTTGCCAAATCGGCATCTGTGGGGGTCGGAGGGTTCTTTATGGGGCTTCAGGCCCAAATGGGATGCAAGTTCCAGGGACATAGACGTATTCAGGGGGCCGAGGCAGGGATTGGGCATGTGGCCAGGCCAGCCAAGGGCTGGTCCAGGGAGAGGGAATAGGTGGAAAGGGCCCAAGAGACCTGGCGGAGGCGCCAGCCCCAGGTCTCACCAGGGGCCGTGCCCAGGACGGAGTGGTGGGTGTCTCAGCACCTGGACAGCCTGCCCCCACCCAGCCCCGCCCAGACATCGGGTTCCCTGGAACCTCTGGCTGGGCCCTCCAGCTGCCTCTCTCGGCTGGAGGGTGGGGGTCCCGGAGCTCCACGGGCCTGCAGAAGTGGGGGAGGGGCCCCTGCAGCTGCAAGTGTCTTCCCAGCAGGGGACGCGGGAAGCTCTTGGGGAAGTAGGCACTCGGATAGGTCATCAGGCCACTGCCAGGTAGACTAGCCTGGCCAGCTGCGGCTTCATAAATACCAAAATTCTTTTTAAAAGGCCTGTGCAGTGTGGTGCATTTTTTGGCTGTGTTTTTTTTGTTTGTTTTTAATTTTGAGTTAGTGGTTGGCACTTAAATTTGAGAATCTCTCACACACAAATCCAGATTTCCAGTTTCTCTCCCAAAACCAGAAGACCTGGCGACAGCGGGCTGGAACTGAGTTGAGGATGCCACGTGGGAGCTCCTCTGTCTGTCAGAGCCCCTCCCAGCTCACCGCCCGCACGTTGGTCACCTGTCGGGGCCCACAGGTCATGAGGCTGTGACGCTGGAACTGAAGCTTTGGGTGGGGGCTGGTCCTTACGGGTGCCCAGTGGGAGGGTGCACGACGGGTGAGGGTGGGGTGCGATGACAGGGATGGCAGAGGCGAGTGCATTCACAGCTGGGCCAGGGGACCCAAACTTGGTAGGGCCTTATGAGGTCCCTATCCCTCTCACCTCAGTTCAGGAGTGCTATGGGAGGGGAGGGGCAAAGCATTTTGGGAAGGGGGCAGCTTTCCACAAAGTGCCAAGTTCCTAAACTCTGGCTTGATTGAGGCTGGAGCCCTGAGAAGGAGGAGGGAGGGTCTCTCCAGCGTCAGGGCCCGGGGCTGTGGTCGGAAGGTGGCTCTAGCACCAAGGCCCCATGGTGGCCAGGAAGCCCTGACAGGTGCAAGTTGGGGAGGCCTCCTGGGACGTCTGAGAGGGGTTAGGTGGTGCCTTCCCCACCCCTTGCCCCCAGGAACTCCTCAGAGTTTCCTCGGGCAGAGCCGAAGCCCCTGGTTTTCATGTAGTCACAGGTGGCTGGGGTGGGCAGGGTGCTGCACCTCGGGGCAGTTTGTGAAGTGCTCAGGGCCCTCTGCAGCTGGGTTGGGAATGGAGGTTGACTCCTCTTTTAGGGCTGAAGGAAACTCCCTCCTCTTCTGACCCGGGAGACCCACAGCCCCGTTTCCTTAGGATCTGTCCTTGCTGGAAAGCCACAGAAAGCAAAGGGCCTTTGTCCCCTGGTGGGTGAGTGTGGGGTGCAGTTACACACCATCCCCAGTATCATCAGCTTCATGTCCCTAACCCTTCTGGGCGCTGATGGGGCGGTGGACACCCCCATGCCTCGCCAGAGGGTTTCAGCTGCCTTCCTGCCTGTGGCCTTGGCAATTAATTTAACCTCTGTCAAAGGAGGAACACAAGAATAGTTTTCTCACTAGGCTGTGGTGAGGCCCAAAGGAGATTACAAATAAGGATAGCCAATATTTGTTTTATTGATCACTGGCCATGCACGAGGCAGGAAGTCCCTGTCAGACGAAACATCTGCTCCTCAAGAAAAATGGTGTGTTGGTGCCCGTGGGCTGAGCCTGCGTGACCCTGAGCCCCCAGAGGACCTGCCCCAGGAGTGTAGTGGATGCTGGTTGGAGGTGTCAGCGGGAGCTGGGGAGACCAGAGACCCCACGGACCTGCTTTCGCTGCCGGGCCAGCCCTGAGGAGGCAGGACAGGAGCACAGTGCCAGGGCTGGGACGCTGGCTAGGCCAAGCACTGGGGTTCAGACAACGCCGCGCTCAGCCCTCATGCACCTGCTCACTCTTTCTAAGCCTTGGTTTCCTCATCTATAAAATGGGCTGATAGTAGGATCTACGTTACAGCACGTGGTGCTGCTCAGTGATATGCCATCTGTCACTTGCATTTTGAAAGATCAACTGGTGTTTTCCCCACGGGATTTCTCCTTCCCTACCCTTCTCAGTCCGCAGCCAGGCTCCTTGCTGCTCTTCATCTTGGGGGAAGGATGGGACAGAAGTGGGCAAAGGAAAATAGATTTGTCTTTCTGACTTTGGGGTGCAAAAGCCTTGGTTTAGGGGAGGCTGCAAAGGCAGCAGATTGGGGGAAGCGCATCCTGAATGAGTGAGAACAGCCCCACTCACAGCAGCTCCTCGTGGGCGGGAGCGGGGAGGGTGAGCACGGGGTCACTGTCCCACACGAAGTACGGGTGTGGGAGCAGGGGAACTTGTGCCTCCTCTGCTGGGGAGAGCCCTGCGGGGCGGCAAGGCCCAGAGACAGGAAAGGGCTGCGCAGGGTGACAGGTCACAGGCCTTCGACAGCCCCACTGTGGCTCTCCTGCCCTGTCGGCTGTGGAAGCAGCAGGCGGGTCCCTGGTGCAGCCCTGGCCCAGAGGAAGCGGAGACACCCCTCCTAGACTGCGGGGATCGTGCAGGCAGGACCACAGGGCAGCTCTGTGGCGACCAAGTGGACTCACGACATTGAGGTCTCACTTGATGCCTTGTCACTGTGACGACTCCACTCTTACCATGGGGACTCAGACATCCTCCTGCGAAGCTGCAAGAAGTTTGAGTTGTCTGAGATAAAGATTCGCCCTCCTCTGGTGTGGGGATTCAGAACGAAAATAGGGCTGAGTCAGAAAATGAAGAAAGTCCTGTTTTTTACACGCCAATTTATGGACTGAGATCTGTGCCTGCGATGAGGACATGCCAGGGGATTAGCACAGCCGGCTCTGGCTGCGTGCGCAGTGCGGGCTGGGACGCCGTGGTGGGCCCGGAGCCGAGTGGGATGCTGGGCCTGGACCGTCCGTCAGGTTCCTAGTCACCCTCCCAGCTGAGGGCAGTTGAGTGGTAGGTGTCCTCCAGGGAGTGTGACTGATGACCACTCAGCTCCCACTGCCCCCCCCCCGAGATATGGAGGTGACAACACTCTCCTCCTTCCCTTTTGCCACCCCCAGCGTCTCTCTTCACCTCCCTAGGCCCTTGGACAGCTCTACTGAGCCCCTGAGCCTGCAGCCCGATGTCTGACCCATAAGCATGGAGCGTTCTCTGGGAAGACGGGCCTCAGCTGTGTCCTGCCCTAGCCTGGAAGACACAGATCTCTGATGACAACCCAGTCTGAGCTCGCCCAGCTCAAGCGAGTACCATCTCTAGCTTTGGAAGGGGCCCGTGCTCACCCTGCTCTGACACTGGGGTCCTGGGAGGCAGTAGCCACGCCTAGCAGGTGCCCACGTTGTTTGGGAAGGGGTAGTTTGATCAGAGCCAACAGAGAATCTCCCAGAATAGGACTCTGGCCAAAGCTTCTCAAAGGCTGCTTGGGGTTGAGCGTGGAATTTTCCACACACACCTAGGCCTCACATGAGTGTCTGGGCTCTATTGTCGTTCATGGAGCCGATCTGCCTGAAATGTCGTCATGTTAGTCAGGACTTTCCAGAGAAACAGAACCAGTAAGGGTGTAGACAGATAGATCAATATGCAGAGATTTATTTGAAAAAATTAGCTCACATGATTATATGGAGTTTGGCAGGTCCAAAATCTGTAGGGTGAGCTGACAGGAAAGAGATGATGCAGCCGCTCAGGTCTGAAGCCACCTGCCTCAGGGTTCCCTCTTGCTTGGGGGGTGGGAGGGTGGGGGGGAGGGGTGTCAGCCTTTTCCTCTCTTCTCCTGATTGGATGAGGCCCACCCACATTAGGGAGGGCAGTTTGCTTGACTCAAAGTCCACTGATTTAAATGTTAATCCCATCCAAAACACTGTCACAGAAACATCCAGAATAATGTCTGACCACATACTTGGGCACCATGGCCCAGACAAGTTGACACATAAAACCAGCCATTACAGTCATTCATTTCTGCATCCAGGTTGGCTGGCAGGTGTGGAGACCCACCCAAGCTGTCTCGAATAAGGGGTATTTGTTGTAAAGCCACATGGAGATTTCATGAGCACTCAAAGACGGGCACCTAAGAGTCACCAGACCTCATGAGAATAATTAATAGCACAGACCTTTATTTAATGAGTATGACAAGCAGCAATGAGCAGGAAAGAATGAGGGTTGGGGGGACATGTTTGGTTGGGGCCCACCGTCTCCCCCTGGAGTGGAGGAGTGGGTCCCTCCGGACATCTCTGGGGCACAGTCCTGAGCCTTATCAGCAGCAGCAGGTGGGGGAGGTCACACAAGCTGCCCATTCGATACTCATCGCTTGTGGGGGGATGGGGAGTGCCAGGGACCCTCACTGCAGCATTGACAGAGCAGACAGGGACAGGCAGGGCTTGTCCGAGGTCATCTCAGAGGACAGGTCCAGGAAAGACCCCCTCCCCTTCAGGGATGGGAGTTGAGAAGTGCAAGCTGTGCCCCCCCCACCAGGCTGCCTCCAGAGCTCCAGGGCACAGGGCACCTAACAGCCACTCGTGTGTTCTTTCACATGACCTTGACAACTGCTCTGCCATTTTACCAGGGAGGAAACTGAGGCTGCAGATGGGGATGGGAATGAGCTCTCCTGAGCACATAGTGGTAGCCAGTGGGATTATAGACAGTGGAGCTCACAGTCAGCTCTGCAGACACTCGCCAGCTACAGTTGCCACGTGCTGGCAGCTGCATGTCCCAGATCACACTCAATACACCTGGTTTGCTCTGTCTCATCCCTCTCTCACCAAGTCCCGTGCCACACTCTCCTAACAGCCCCCTGCCCTCACCAACTCCACCACCCAGTCTCCACCGAGCAGCCAGCGAGGACTTTCTGACCTCACTTGGTCCCCTCCACTGGCTTTCTAAACCTTTGAGAATGCAGTCTGCACTCATCACCTCGGCCAGCAAGACCCAGGTGTCCCGGCTCCTGGCCTCTGCTCGGCCTCAGCTCCAGCACCCCCCTCACTCACCACGTCACTCAGGACGCTCAAGACCCAAGCGACAGAGAGCCTGACAACCGGCTTCATCCACCAGCAGACTGTGTCACCTCCTGACGCCGGAGTCTGGAGGCAGAGCAGTGTTAGGGTACTTAGCTCAGACTCAATGGCATCAAGAATCTCGGTGTCCCTACTCTCTCCATTATCCTCAGCCCAATGGGATTAGGATGCCACAATCCAGGCCATGTGCAGATGACAACATCCAGAGGCAGGGGATAGAGCATGTCCTCCTGTGGTCTCTTTGTATCAGTCACAACATCTTTTCCAGAAGCTTCCCTCAGAGTCCCCCTCTCGCTTGTTGGTCCGAATTACAGCACGTGTCCGGGCCAGAGAGGGATGCCCTGGGGTTAGCCTAGACCCACAGTCAGGCGTGAGGGTCTGCTCCGTTCACAGACACCTGTCTTCTCACTGGGTCCTCACAGGGCAGAAGGGGCAAGATAGCTTTCTGGGGCTTCTTTTTTAAAGGCTCCACCCTCATGACCTAATCACTTCCCCAAAGCCCTACCTCCAACTACCATCCCACTGTGAGCTAGGATTTAGCATGTGAATTTTCAAGGACGCACACCTTTAGTCTGTAGCACCATGAGAGGACAAGTGACTCCTCTAAAGTGGTGTAGATGGTAAGTAGCAGAATCCAAATCCAAACTACTTCTGATCTGTGCCCTTTTCTATATCTGTCCAGTTAGGATTTTGTGGATTATAAATGATAGAAGAATCTGACCCAGACTGTATTAAGCACGGAGATACTTTTGCTTAAGTAGGCGGCAAGTCCAGAGATGGCTCTAGTTCAGCGAGGCCCACATGATGTCTCCAGGGTCCTTTCTTGGCTCCACTTCTTTTGGGTCATCTCTGCTCTCACATTTTGCTCAGCAGCCTTTGTAGTTTAAGGCCCATGTCACGTCCAAATCTTGAACGGTAGAAGGAAGAGCCTGCCTCCCACAGAGTCCTCAAATGGAAGTGCGGACTGAGTCTTGTTGGTTCTGATTGGCCAGACACGGGTCATGTGCCCATCTCTGAACTAAGCACGGTGGCCAGGGCCATGTGATGTGCTGCCTGGCTTAGCCTGGTCACAGTTTCTGCCGGGTGGAGCCTTAGGGTGGGAGGCAACGTCAGCATCATCCCAAGCCCACAGGGTGAGGAGGGGGTGTCTCTCTAAACCCAGATCCAAGCACTGTCCACCCCAAGGTGGAATGGATAATGGACGACAAAAACAAAGTGGACCCAAGATGTCATGAACTTGATTTAAAATTTTATCTACGAAGCCCTTTCCTCAACAAAGTCTGTGGAAACCCAATGTATGTGTAGGGAAGAGGGTGCTCTGGCTGGAGCAGTGTTTGGGGGGCTGGGGGGCAGGTGCTGAAGCAACTCCCTTCTGGCCTCTCCTTTTCACCCCCAAGCTCTTCTGGGGTGACCCTAGACTCCCTCAGAGCACATTGGAAGACCCTGTTCTTCTCCCATCCCATAGTGGAAACAGAGCACCAAGGGGTTAACGTCTTCCTTTGTCACATGACCAGAAGAGGACAGAGAAGGCCCAGACTCAGGGCTCCTTTCAGAGGAGCCAGCAGACAACTCTTCAGGCAAAGGGCAGTCAGGACACATGTAAGAAGCAATGTCAACCCCACTCCTATTATTTTCCTACTTTCCACTTCCATGCGTGGAAATCTCTTTGTAGCTTATTTTCACAGCACTCAGAGGTGCTGGGCTGATTGGTTTAGCAGAATGACTAAGCAGATGATCACATTTGCTATATGGGTTCAGGGCAATTGAAAAAGACACCCAGTCATCGTTAAGTGTGTTAAGGTACATAAAGAGCTTAGCACAGAGGGTGGACTTGGCAAATGTCAGCCATCATTGTCATCATTGTTGTTGTCATTTTCTGGCTCTAAGCTTGTCCCTGCCACCTGTTCACATTGTGACTCTGAACATTCTCATCTCAGTTACCTTGCCTCGTAAAGTGATGACAATGACACCATCTTCTTGGGGCTATTTTGAGGACCAAATAAAATGATGGATATAAAACTCCTTTGAAAAAATTTAAGAGTAAGTCAGCATTATTGTTACTTGGCAAATAATTGAGTTTTTGTCCAATTACACATCAAGCCAAATACAATTCGCCCCTGAGGATTAAGACTGTGATCATTCTTGACGGGAACTTGTATGTGAATATTATAGCTCAGACTTCCACCCAAGGGAGAGCATTCTATTTACTCTTGCAAGCTTACCTGTGATCAAGACAGAAAACTGAATTTCAAGAAAATAAAGTTGGAATTTGGAAACTGGAGCATAAATAGGAAAATGTACCAACTCGTGATTGTTCTTTAAAAGTTCACTGGAGTTTGGTAACACACAATTGAAATATATGACTCTCCGGTTTTTTATACCAATTCTATCTTTGTATCTTTGTAAACCATTGAGAAATCAATAAGAGGCAAACATCTTGTTCTGATCCCATACTGTCCTTTTCATAAAGACCTCAATTTGTTTTAAATTTTAAATTGTGGTTGAAGTCACTGTTTACTTGGGACTCAACCTCTTTGACCAAACATTAAGGAGCTTGGGTTCTAGATTAATTAAGCCATTAACTAAGCATCCTACCTTTTGCAAATCACATATTGTCCTGGGCATCATTCTGTCCTGCACACTGGTGGTATTTGGTGGTGGTGGTAGGGAAGAAGATGGAAGTTGGTTTGAGGATGGTGGTGGTATTGGCCTGGGCATGGTGATGGTAGTTGTGGTGGTGGTATTGGCTTGGGCATGGTGATGGTGATGGTGGTGGTATTGGCTTGGGTGTGGTGGTGGTGATGGTGGTGGTATTGGCTTGGTCATGGTGATGGTGTTGGTGGTGGTAGTGGGTTGGGCATGGTGATGGTGATGGTGGTGGTGGTATTGGCTTGGGTGTGGTGATGGTGTTGGTGGTAGTGGGTTGGGCATGGTGATGGTGATGGTGGTGGT
>VBSM01003143.1:42152469-42184397 GCA_008086735.1 Cheirogaleus medius
GTATTGGCTTGGGCATGGTGATGGTGATGGTGATGGTGGTGGTATTGGCTTGGGTGTGGTGATGGTGTTGGTGGTGGTGATATTGGCTTGGGTGTGGTGGTGGTGGTGGTGGTAAGCATGGTGTTGATGGCAGAGTGGAGGGGTAGAGATGGAAGAAGACAAAGTGGTGAAGGAGGGGTTGGTCTAGATGGTTTCTAGGTTCCTTTCAGATCCACTTTTCTGTGTTCTTTGATTTCTGCTGCCATTCTGTGAACGATCTTCTCCCCTCTACTCTTGGGAATTCTGTTCCCCACTCTACTCCTCCCCTCCGGCCGCTTAGCATCTACAGCAGTTCTGGATACACAGAAGGTGCTTCATAAATGCTTATAGGTTGATTGTCAGGTGAGGGACTCCATGACCTATCAATGCCCCTGGCTTTTCTAGTAACACGGCAAAGAACAAGAAAACCTTTGCAGCCAGGCCTCATCTCCGGAAGTCAAGCACGTCACACCCCAACAGCCTGACTGCCGCTTCGTCTCCCAGGTTGGGGCTCTGGCTGCGTTTCCAGCCATCACAGGACATGGCTCCCAACGCCTGCCCTTGCTCCCCGCGCAGAGGCAGCACTCGGAAAGCCCTCATTCGAGCCCTCCGGCTCCGAGCCACTGGGGCTCGTAAAGTCCAGGTTATGAAGTGTCGCCGAGTCCGAAACAACTGCTTCTTTATTGCGTAAGCACGCACCAGAAATCTGTTCATTTCTGGGCAGTGGCGGATGGAAAAAGAGAAAGATTTTCCATGTATTTATTATGTGAAATATAACATACGGGGGATAGGGCCGGCGATATGTAATTAGACATAAAACGAGCCAGACTTGAGGAATTGCCAAAAATCTGCAGCAGGATAATGAAACCGCTTTGAGTTTATTCCCCATTTATTTCCCAATCTGTCATTGCAATCGGCTGCCCCAGTAACCTGTTGAACGGAGACTGTGCCGCTGAAACGCGGGGAAGGGAGTTTGCTCAGGGGGATGCCTGGCCAGGCACCATGTTTTGATTAGTTCCTGTGTCTTTTCCAAGGCAAAGACATATTGGGGCCCTGGCTGCAAAGGACCTGTGTGAAGAGAGGGTGGGTGTGGAGGGGACGGGGCCCATCCCAGGCAGAGGGTGGGTGACAGCGTGTCTCCTGCTCCCCTAGCCAGACTGGCGGGGGCTGCTGCCTTTGCTGTCGAAGCAGCTGGGGAGGAGTGAGAGTGGCAGGACCGTGGCAGCTTCTAGTTGCAGCCCTGTGGCGATCTCACTTTGGCACCTTCCCCAGACCACTGGAATTCCCTGGGCCTCGTGCCCTCCTCTGCAGAACCTGGAAGGTTCACCTGCGCCATCCATGTGCAGGGCTGCGTGCCAGGTGAGTGGTGCCCACAGTGAGAAGACCCTGTTGTCCTGGCCCTTCCTCCATAACCCTGTCCAGCTTGTCATTCATCACCGTGGCTGCACGTCAAGACTTTCTCATTAGGAACATGCCAGAGGAGACCTTGCAGTAGTTCGTTTTAAAATTCACCTTGAAGGTCTGCTACGCATGCGCCTGGCACTTAGCAGGTCCCCACGCTCTTCTCTGTCCTTGCGGATGACTGCTCACCACATTCTGTCCATCTTACTTCCTTAATCTTCCCACATTTGTCCCCAACACCGCTTTTTCCTCTGCAACCTCCCTGGCTCGGTCCCAAACCATCACAACCACTTCCAGTCTGCTCTGGGTGGGAGGGCTTCTCTCTCTGCCTCCCCCCAACCCCTCTCTCCAGCCTTCTCTGCCTTGCTGTGTCCCCAGACCTGAGCCCTGCAGACTCCGTCACAGCCGGAGGCCAGTTCTGGCTTCTGCTCACAGAGACCCCCAGGAGGAGATCCAAGGGCCGGTGTTTGCTCCATTCCTGCTCTGGGTCAAGTCTCTGGTGGTGGCTGCATCTCCAAAGCTCTGTAGCACCTGCCAGTGGCACTTCTCTCATTGGGTGTGGTGATGTGATCTCCTGGCCTCATCCACTGCTGCAGGTCCCTGGCGGCCTTTTCACCCCTCATTGGTACCAGCCATCCCTCCATGAGCAGCAGGTTTATTCATCCATCAATTGAGTCCCTGCGTCATAACCCCGCGTGTACACACTGCCCCTGCTGCTGGCTCCACGCACGGCTCCCAAAGCACAGTCCTGACTGCGTCTCTCCCAGGCCCAGCGCCTTTGCCTCTCCACGGCTTCGTCACTGCAGAAGGGGCATTCACAACCTCCCATCTCTCTCCTCTGTGCCTGTCACTCCCAGCAGAGCAGGAGGCTCTCCCCACTCGCATTCCCTCCTGCTCCCTCTCCCTAAATCTCCACAGCTCCAAATCCTACCTGTCCTTCAAGGCTCAGCTAAAATGTCACCTCCTCCCTAGAACCTCCCTTCTCCTTCCAGCTGGAAGCAATTTTCTCCTCATCTGAACTCCTAGGGGATATTATCTGTTTCTCTCCTGGTCGCTTAAGCTTCCCCAGCTTGTATTAGAATAATTTATACACAAGCCGTGTCTCCCCTTCTAGGCTGTAAATTCTGACCGTGCCTCTTTCATCTCGTTGTGGCCTTGTGGCATGGTCGTGAGACAGGTGCGCTCTGGAGACGCCAGCCCACTCCCAGGCCTGGCTCTGCTGCTTGTAGCCACATGAACTTAGCTCATTGTTACCTCTCTGAGCCTCGAGCTGTTCATCTGTAAAATGTGTGTGCGTGTGTGCGTGTGTGCATGTGTAGGCGGTAACAGTAACATTTATCTTATAGGATTGTTGGAGGATTACATGAGTTAGCACATGGAAAACACTCAGAAGAGGGTGTAAGCGCTCCATAGCAAGCACTAGACAAACACCACATCTCGTCTCTTCTTCATTATTCTAAGTAGCACATGGATAATTCACTCCATGTGCTGTCAGGGATAATGTGAAAATAGATAAAATGATCGAATAAGGCCTTGGAAACAGAAACTTCCTCATCAGAATGATTTTCTTAGATTGGACATGTCAAAGAATGTGACCATTTCCAAAGCTGGGACCACAGTCAGGGACAACATCCAGCCCTCTTAAAACAGTGGGTAATCTGACACTGACAGCCACACCGTCAGTGGCCAGGGCTGGGGCTTTGAACTCAACTTTTCTTCCTTCGAGACTTTTCTTCAACTCTCTGTCAAGCTTCTGAATAATTAACGTTTCCAAACTTCCAAGCCCAAGAGAAGCTGACCTGGAGGATCAGCTTCTGGAAGATCCCAGTGGACAGGGTCAGGGACCCACTGCGGGGGTAGGGGTCCCTGCTCCTCATAATTTGGAGGAGAAATTCAAGGGCCTGGAAATGCTGCCCTGTGTTTGCCTCCTGGAACTTCACATCCTGTCTGGGGAGCAACTTACCCTCTGGGGGAGTCTCTGAACAAAGGGGGAGATGCCTTGGCTTTGAGTGAGAGGCAAGAGTGTTTCAGGGAGGGGACTGGCTAGAGTCAGTGGGAATGGGAAAGGAACAGGCCCGGCTGGCGCTGGCCAGTCTGAAAACAGAAAATAGATTTGGTCTGATGACATGTGGTCAACTAGTGACCTTGTCATGGAGCCCAGGAGGTGTTGGCCAGTGGGCAGGGATTAGGCGGGAGCATTTCAGAAAGACTGCTGCTGGGCCTCAGCCACCAGAAACGCAGGGTCGTCCCTGGCCTGGCAGAGGGAGACTTGGGGAGCGGGGCCCTGCAGGGCGGGCAGTGGGCTGGGGCTGGCTCTGGGGTCCGTCTGTCCACCAGCGCTGATGCCTCACAAGCCCGTTGTGGTGGGCCACATTCTCATTCCTCCTTGGAGCCTGTCTCCTGCCTGTCACAGCATCTGGTATGGGACAGGGGCAAGCCTATGTGCCACTTACTGAGCTGGGGTCACAAAGACAGGCAACGTGTGTGCAGAGGTGGGCTCGGCTCTGCAAGGTAGCACTGGGATAGGTGTGCTCCTTCGAGCAGCATGGAAGTTAGAGCCCATGTTGGTGCCCCTACCTGGCCTCTGTGACATCTCTGGAAAGTCTCCTAAACTACCATGGGTCAGTTTTTCTCATCTTTAAGATGGGTCATTAACATTGCTCCAGCGTTTTCAGGGTTATTGGGGGCAGGTGGAAAGACTTAGAGATGGGGGAGTGGAGGGTGGGGTCTGGGTCACCTGAGAGAGGAGGATTCCAATCCTGATTCTACCTCTTAATGCTGTGGGTCCTTGAGAAACGGATAAACCCCGAGTCTCACCGTCTTCATCTTTACAAAGGATCATCACAAGGACCAGCGATGCATGGGAAGGGCTTAGCACAGCACCTGATCACATACTATTATTAGCAAGGCACAAAGCCAGGCACGAAATAAAGGCTCGATAAATGTTAACTGAATGGACCTTGGAAATTCCAAAGGCCATATAGAAGCACGGACTGTTACTATCATATCCAGGCAATGGGGCACTTTTGGGCAGCATGTGGGGGTTTCTGCACCTGGGCAGCCTTCTCCCAGCCATCTTTGCCTCCCAGGTTGGTACCCAGCTGGGACTAGAGAACCCATGCAACTGACCTTTCTCCCAGAGGGGAAGGACCTCGCTGGGTTGCGAGTTCCTAGACAGGAATTAAGCTGTGATTCAACCTTAGGTCTCTGTCCAGAATGCTCAGTGGTCAGGACACCAGGGCCCCTTGGTACCCTTGCACCAAGCGCTAGTTATAGGTTGGAGCAGTGGAGGGCTTTTCTGAGGGTGGAGGGATTTGCTGGGAGCAGAGGTACCGAGACGAGGGTCCCTTTGGCTAAGGTGTGCTGCGTGTCTCTTGGTGTGACCCCCCAAGCCCTAGCAGTCAGGCGGAGCTGGCTGTAAGGGAGGCACTGACAGAGGTGTCTCCCGTCCCTCCCCTGCTTCAGCCTTTCACTCTGCAAACACCAGGGAGTCCACTGTCACTCTTGCCCACATGGAGACAGAGAATTGTGGGGAGGAGCGGAGAGACCATAGGGAAGCAAATATGTTAAAGAATGAGCTGCAAGAGCCAACCCCACCATGACTACCATGCTGCCGCTCATGGACATGAGGTCACATGCACATGTGCACATACTCAACTTACTTCGAACACACATTTATTAACGTCTATAGGGCCCTGGCACTGCAGAAATGAATGCACTTGTGTTAGCAGGGAGTTTGCAGTCTGGAGTGGGGTGGGAGGAACTGACTTACACAATGTGGTGGTTGGTGTTGTCTCTTTTGTGTGCAAACTCCACGGAGTTCTGGAGAGAAAGACATTTGATCTGCTTATGGGAATCTGGGAGGGCTTCAAAGAAGAGGCGCTGCTTGAGTTGGGTGTTGAGGGACGAGTGAGAGCTCTCCAGGCAGTGAGATGCAAATCTAGTTAGACGTTACCTCCCGCAGGAAGTCGTTCTTGTTTCTCTTCCCAGCTCTTCCTGGTGGCCTCAGTGTCCTGGGCCTATGACCCCCTGACACTCTGGGTGTCTCTGCCACTGTGAGCCGCTGAGCGAAGGGACTGTGTCTTTCTGCCTCTAGCTCCTGGATCGTGCCTAAATATAGAAGATTTTCAATAAATCCTGAATAAGTTCGTAAAGGAGGAGGAAGACATGCCAGGCAGAGGGCAGAGAGCAGCGGGAGCAGAGGCCAGGAAGGGTGAGGGTGGAGGGAGCTGAGGTGTTTGCCCCGGCAGGACACGCCCAAGCTCACAGGGACTTCAGACAGGCACTGCTGGGAAGGGAGCCCCCAGCACCTCTCGCAGTTCTCCCATTAAAGAGGACTCATCTCAGAGTCAGGAAGGAACAGCTGTTGCTCGCCCGTCCTCCCAAACGCCGGCCTTCTCTCTCCCTGGGGAAGACGGCAAACCAAGGCCAGGGCTGTCCCAGGAATTGCTCAAGGGCCGATCAGGACCTGGTTTCTCCACTGCCACTGCCCACAGCTTTCGACAGTCCACGGCAAATGCCAGCGCCACGGGCCGGTGAATGCTTAGCACACCCAGTTCCCATTAAGGTGACAATACAGAGATCTAAGATGTTCGCGTGTTAAGGTCAGACCAGATGTGAGATTGACAAAGGTCCCAAAGGATTGAGCTAGCCCTATGCTTCTGGTATGCCTGGAGGATTTGAAAGTGTCCACATCTCACTTGGTGTTGGGGTTGGGGCAGAAAAGCCCTTGCTTTTCTGTGCTCCTAAAAGAACATAAAATCACACCGTCAAATAACAAACACCTCAAAACATGACCCAGAAAGCAGCCCAGTCCTCTCCACAAGAAGCAGGCAGTAACGGGAGGGTTGTAGCTGTGATGATGAAGAGGATAAGGCTAGCCACGCTCCCCGGACTCCTCGTCAGTCAGTGCGAGGCAGGATCGCAGCGTGGCTGAGGCCGAGGCCCTGTCGGAACACCCCGGTCCTGCTCCTGCCTGGCCTGTGAGCTTCGGGGAGGACTCAGTGAGCGCGTGCAGCTACGCACGGCCCAGACGGCGCCTGGCTCAGAGCAAGCGCTCAGCACACTCAGCCATCGTTAGTATTCTTGCTAAAAACCTGAACTACCCCTAGAGGTAAGCGGTGGCATCAAACACATCTTGGAAGTGAAGAGACTGACGTCCAGCGTAGTTCATTAACACATCCTGGGATTAGACAGTGGGAACGGGCCGGCAGGCCGCGGAGCCATTGCCACGGCAAAGCTGTTTTATGTGACTGTGTGGCAGGAAATGGCCTCAGCTAACTCACTAAAGAGCGTTGTTTCCGAGAACTCCTTGTGCCCGGGCCAAGGGCTGGGGCAGTGCTGGAAACAATGAGAAGGAAGGCAGAGAGTGTTGGTGGAGGTGGCAATAGAGAAACAGGTGCTAGAATATTAGAAGATTCCAGAAGGGGGATGGGGACCCAAGAGCGCCTCTTTCTTGCCACTTTCCCTCTCCAGGTGGGACTGGCTGGCTCTGCGTGAGACTTGGGGGTCAGGTGGGGGCTCAGGCTGGCTCTGCATGAGACTCCTCAGGGGTCAGGTGGCGCCCCCAGGGCTGGCCTGCCAGCCTCCTCCCACGATTTCCTGTGACTTAGCCCGGTCTGAGCGCGCCCCCTCAGTTGGCCACTTCAAGGATCTGGACAGCGCAGTCAAACACTCAACAAGTTGAGTTTCTAAGATAACAATCGGTAAAATAGGTTAAAACTTTTCAGTCAAACCTGTCAGAAATCCAGTCAGGTGGGTTGAAAATTTGGGAAAGTCAGGCCACATTACTTTCCGTCAAGTTTTGGGAACACATCTGCAAAATCAATCAGAAACTCGGTCCGTTCGTTTCAAAGTCCTGGGAGTCTAGACAGAAGTTCAGGCTTCACATGTCCTGAGGTGGCCAGTTGGAAAGGTGGTGAGGTCGCTCCAAGCTCCAGCAAGGTCAATGCAAGACCCAGATCAGTCCAGAGTTCGGTGCGGAGAGGCGAAAGTCCAAGCACTGGAGTCAAAGACCTGGCCAGGCCCGCCGTAACCCAGCTAACCTGTTTGCATTGTGCAGTCCAGCTGGGGGTGGGCCTGGGTTTGCAGCGGGCAGACAGACAGACGGACAGGATTGGCTGTACATGTAGGTCGGGGAGCAAAGTGGAGACAGACTGGTACTGTCTGGGAGTTTCCAGAACGATCTCCCCCAGGAGCCCAGCTGCAGAAGTGGTAAGGGTGACCAGGAGTGATGTTACCAGACAAGCCCCTGCAACTGCCTTGAGGAGACCCAAATGTCCCTGTGCTGACTCCCGTGACCCTGGCACGCTTCAGAGCCATTGGGCCTTCTACAGCCAGCCTCCCGCACAGCCGCTGGGCAGCCAGCCAGCGTGTCCTCGCCTGAGGACAGCAGCCCAGTGCGCACACGTAGCACACGCTGTCCCCACACGGCCCCCTGTCTGTTCTCCCACGCTCCTTTCCCTCTCTGGCCCGAGCTGAGCAGGCAAAGCCAAGAGCTGGCCCGGCGCCCCAGTGCGTGGAGGTGTAGCTGGGCTCTGACCCAGCTCCTCAAACAGGTTCCATATGGCCCTCTTTCCCCTTCCCCACCTTGACTGTTTCTGAGATTAAAACCCCTTCCTGGTTGTCAGCAAACAGCCGCAGGGCGGGCTGCCATGCTGCCTTGGGGCTGAGCGGGTGTGGAATACTCATCGCCAGGCTGGCCGGAGAGGGATGGATTTCCCGGGCTGTTGGGTGAGGGGGCATGGAGGGGGCACGTGGGCTGAGCACAGGGGACACCCCAGTCTGTCCCCACAGCCCAGCCACAGCCTCTGGAGAAGCTCCTGAGTGTCTGGCCTTAGCCTCAGACTCCAGGTGGGAACGGGCAGTGACCTGGGTCTCCCTGCTTCTCTTCTGGGACCTAGAATTCCTTCTGCAGCTAAAAGGGGTGATGAAAGCAAAGAAAGGGCAGCCGAGATGGGAGGGGACCTGGGGGGAGCAGGGAGGCTAATCCATATATGTACCCACCAGGAGCACACGGGCCCTGGACAGCCAGGAGGGACGCAGATGTGGCCCTGGAGTGGGGACCCAAGGTGGCATCCCCACTGAGCTCAGAGCTCACCCTGTGAGCTATGGGGAAGTCTTGGGATTCTGAGATTGGAGTAACAGGGCGGGTGGGAGTGGAAGATGCGCCGGAGCTTGGGACCGCCATTGCTTAGCCTTGGTATTGACGTATTTTAGTAATTTAATAGCCAGCTGGCAGTGCTGGCAGTCTCAGCTGGACCTCAGCCTGGGTTAGGGCCCGTTTCTACTCTAGCTCTGCCTTCTTCCCTGGAAAGGCTTCTGTTTTCCGTGAAACCCGAAGACACACACACACAAACAAGTGTGTGTATGTCACTGTGTATGTGGGTCTGTCTGTCTGTGTGACCGCTCTAGACTCCCAGAACTTCTAAGTGCCCAGAAAACCCACAAGCACGTGCTCACCCTTGCACTTTGCCTGCCCTTGGCCCCCTGCCCCGGCCCCACCAAATCCAGCCCAGAGACTAGTCCGGACACAGAGGCACAGCTGATGTACTTTTGAGTCCCGGCTGAACCGTATCCTGGGGCTTCTGAACTTATCCCTCCTCTGTCCTGTCCCAGACCCATGCCCAGAAGCCGGCCAGCGTGTCTGGGGCTCTGAGCCTTTGGAAGGCTCCCATTTGAACCGTCTCCCCAGCCACACTGTTGGCCCAGCTCTGGGAGCCCATCCCGTCCCCTCTTGGAAGATCAAAGCGGGCTCTATGTCTGTTTTGGGTGATGACATCTGGCTGGAGCAGGTGGTGATTTAGGATCTCAGCACTGCCAGGCCCTCAGGGATCTCCACTCCAGCAGTCTCATTTTCCTTGTGGACATTCAGAGGGGGGAAGGGGCGTCAAGCTGGTGGCCGGGCTGGGACTGGAACTCCAGTGTCCATGGCCCCTGACATGTCACCAGCAGCATCCTCATGGACAGAGGGAGATTCAGCTAAGCCAGTTCCCCTTCTCCTCCCAGAACACGCTACAGGCAGAGGGAGGAAAAGTTATCCTTGGAGATTAATGTCCAATGGCCTCATGGTCCTCAGCTGCCTCTCTGAATCCACGCTGGGCCTCCGAGACGTCATGGTGTCTCAGGCAGACAGACTCACACAAGCTTGCAGGGCAGTTTCAAGGGCGTAAAGGAAGCATCATGTATGAAACATTCTGGAACACTGGTGCAGGGGAGGGACCCTGGATAGAGGAGCCCAAATACCCTCAGACCCACATTTTGGCCCGTCTGTTCCTGCCATGGTTTGAATGTTTGTTTCCTTGGAAACTCAGGTTGAAACTTGATCACCAGGGTAACTGCTGAGAGATGGGGCCTTTCAGAGGTGATTGGGTCATGAGGACAGAGCTTCATGGGATAATACATTCATGGGTTAATGCATTCATGGATTAATAGGTTAATGGTGTATCATGGAACTGGGTTAGTTGTCATGAGAGTGAGTCTGTTATAAGAGCAAGCTTGGCACCCTCTTGCCCTCTTGCCACTCGATGCCTGCCACCATGACAGCAAGAGGGCCCTTGCAAGATGTGGTTCCTCATCTTTGGAATTCTCAGCCTCCAGGACTAGAAGAAATACATTTCTTTTCTTTATAAGTACCCAGTTTCGGGTATTGTTATAGCAACAGAAAACAGACTAAGACAACTCCCTTCCTCTCACCCTCTCTTCAGCTGTTAAAGCCATTGCTGTGCACAGGGAGAGAATGTGAGTTTATTTTGTTTCTCCTATGGGGATGTTGTTGGGAAGTCTGAGGCTGAGGAAGGACCAGCCCCAGCCCCAGCCCCAGCCTCTTGCATATGCCAGGGGTGGGGGACGACAGGGGAGGCTGTCACCTAGTCCAGCTTCCCGCTGCCTGCCCTGTCGAGCTGTCTCCCTTGTAGATCATATGGAAGCCCTTCTAACTGTCCCTATCCAGATGTCCCAGGTGCAGCCACAGTGGGCAAACTCTGACTTCTCCTAGCTCTCTTCCTTCTTTTCGCATCTGGGCCCTGCTCACCAGTTTCTTTCACAAGATGTCCTTCCTGGGACTTCTGCATCCCTCCAGCCCTGCTCACACTCTGCCAGGGGCTTTGGCCCTCTGACCTTCTCGTGGCCTTCCTATGGCGTTGCATGGCTCTGCTGTTGCGATCCTAACAGTCACAGTGAACAAGGTGGG
This sequence comes from Cheirogaleus medius, assembly GCA_008086735.1. Lineage (NCBI taxonomy): Eukaryota > Metazoa > Chordata > Mammalia > Primates > Cheirogaleidae > Cheirogaleus > Cheirogaleus medius. The sequence continues at coordinate 42,163,079 of VBSM01003143.1, forward strand.
ATGCACTTGTCCGAGATGTTCGCAGGTGTTTTTCTCCTGGGAGTTTGCTCTGCTCTCCCTATTCTGGCCACTGAGCCTGTGATTAGGAAGAGGGCCGGACAGGTGGGGAGTGGTAACAAAGTGCCTACCTGGCTTCGGACCCCGCAAGCCCCAGACCTTAGAAGACACGGCAGGATGCGAGGGTTCATCGGAAATGTGGGAGCTGGTCTGGAATGAGAGCAGGCACTGAGCACTGAGGAGGGGCTTCCGTGGAGGGTTCTGGGAGGCAGCAAGACCCCGAGTGGGAAGGGCTGGTAGCAGGTCTAGCCAGACAGCCTGAGTGGCTTCCCACGCCCAGGTGAGGCCCACACCTGAGAAATGGCTCCTGTATCCTGGTGCCTTGCAGGGAGGAGGCAGAGAAAGGCAGGAATGAGAGTGAGTTTGGCGACGAGCTTCAGGATGCATCCACTGAGGCATGTCCCAGAGGACCCTGTGGGCTTCCGAGACATGCCAACACCTCCCAGCACCTGGGGTTGTCCAAGCCCTCATAACTCGATCTCCTGCTGGGGAAGATTGGGAGGTCGTCCCAAATGCAAGAGATGTGTCTACCGCCACAGCCAAGTGCAGCGCTCACGCCAGGGATGAAATTGCTCTGGGAAGATGATCATTTTGCATTGCACAGCTGGGCTGCAGCCGAGTGTGGCACCTGCTGCACTGACACTTACCCACAGGTTCTGGGCTGCGTCATCTTTGACCCTCACCATCCACTCCACGGGGCACAGGCTGTGATGCCTCCCGTTCCACAGACGGGGAACTGAGCCACAAAGGCACTGGGCGACTCGCCCCAGGGCGCAGAGTGTGCATGCAGAGGGGTCCAGAGGCAAACCTTCCTCTGTTTGACTCCCAAACCCATGTTCCTCTCTGCCCTGCCCTGCACCACCCCACCTGGGGGAACACGAGGTGAACCTAAACATCTGAGCCCCAGCGTTGGTGTCCAGCCAGTCGGTCTGTGCACGCTTTTGTCAAAAACTTCTCCTCCACCCGTGTCTTCTCTAAACCATCAATGTTTGGATTCTCCAGAAACCCAACCTCAGGGGAGCCCTCCCCATCTATCGTCCTGCCCTCATCGCAGGCTTGGGAGCTGGCCAACTCCACCACAGCTGTGACTTGGAAGGAACAAAGCCATTGTTGATGTCGCAACAGTCCCTTAAATGCTACAGCACACCACAGATTTCATTGCATCTCCCCGGAGCTCTAGGAGGGAGGCAGGACAGGATGTGTGCCCATTTTATAGGCAAAGAAACTGAGGCTCAGGGTTTGATCTAGGTCCCATTGAGGACAGGGAGGAGCAGAAACCCGAAGCCAAGTCCCTCTTTTTTATCCCAATTTGTCTGAAGATGAGAATCACCTGGTGTGTTTATTAAATACTGCTGCCTGGATCCTAATTCAAACCTTTAGATCAGAATTTCAGAGAAGAGAGGGCAAGTCTCCTATCTCTTTAAATGAAGCTATCTTGCTGGAGATTTTCAAATTTATCTGAAGTCTCGGAATCTTTTATTTCAAAAATCTTTATAACGGAGAGAAAACCAATGAAACAGATCCAAGGCCTTCTCTGATGGAAGTGGCTGGAGATGACCCCTCTGCACCCTGCTCAGGGCCCCAGCGGTGCCTCTGGGCCTGGGTCATGCACCGTGAACCACACTGTCTTTCCAATCCCAGCTCTGCCACCCATCAACTTCGGCCCCAAGGATGTTTGTCAATTTCTCCGTGCCTCAGTTTCCTCATCTGTATAATGGGGACAAGAATGTTATCTGCCTCACAGAATTGTTGTACAGGAGCAAATGGGCAAATGTCTGTCAACACTGAGAACAGTGCCTGGCTCAGAAGTGCCAAATAAATAAATGTCATTCACTGGGCCACCCTGTCTGAACCGACTCTTTTTTAAGGACTACATCTGTCATTGGCTGATTTAGATGGCTGCCTTGGTTAGAAAAATGATTCGATGCCATCATCCTAATGAGTCAGAAAGAAAAGCAGTCAAGGCAATTGTTAGATTTAATTGGACTGTTTGGGGTATTTTTAAATAATCCAGATCAGGTTGTGGGGGGTGCTGCTGTTTTGCACAAGTGACCAGCCGCCTCTGCGGGTGCGGGGAGGGTGGGTGTGAGCAGATCTGATTCAGAGACCCCACCCGGCTTCCGGGAGAAGTGCCCACGGAGACAGACAGACCTCAGCCGCAGGACCCGACGCCAGCGTTTCCTTTATAGCTCAGGCCTCTCAGAGCTGCCGTCCCCCCGTCAGATCCTGGAAACCCTGAGTGGTTTCCCAGATGAGACCCGTGAGCTCCGCCAGTTTGTTCCACCCTGCTTCCTCTGGGGGAGCCAGGACTTCCCTGGAGAGGCACAGGGAGAACTTTAGGGCAAACCACGCTTACACTCAGGTGAGGTTGGTTAGACTGACCATCAGAGAGGACGTGAGAGATCTGATTGTGTTGCTGCACCTCCCTGGTCAGTGGCTCCCATTGCCTTGAGCAGTGGTCCCCAACTTTTTGGGACCAGGGACCAGTTTCATGGAAGACAATTTTTCCATGGACGGTGGGGTGGGGGAGGTGGAGCTCAGGTGGTGATGTGAGTGATGGAGAGCGGCTGTACATACAGATGAAGTTGTGCTTCCTCGCTGGCTGCTCACCTCCTGCTGTGCAGCCCGGTTCCTAAGTTTCATGGAGGACAAGTTTTCCATGGACGGTGTGGGGGAGGTGGAGGTGGACTTCAGGCGGTGATGCCCGGCCCAGTTCCAAACAGGCCATGGACTGGTCAAGGAGGACATTCCTCCTCACGCCCTGGAGGAATGTGAGTCTAACACACTATCTAGATCTTTTTATTCTTCAAGACAAGCTGGGAATATGGATGTCTACATAAATCTCCTAATTTTCAAGAGTTGGCAACATGTGAGCCAGATAAAAGGCATCTGAAGGCTGCATTTGACCCCTGGTCTGACTCTAAGATCTGGGGAATGACTTTCTTTTAACCTAAGGGTAAACTTCTACCTCACCTTTACCTACCAGATGCCCCTTGGGCCCCTGCAGTCCTGAGTCAGAGGCCCCAGCTCACAACTGTCTTGAGAGCCTCCCCTCTCCTTTCTGCATGTGGCCCTGAACTGAACACTGAGGGGCTCCAGCCAGGTCCCCTCTTTTAGGCTGATGCAGCCATGCCCCAGCTGCTGGGACTGTCGCTACTGATGGCTTACAGCTGCCTTCTACGCAACTGGGGACTGTCTGGGCACGGTGAGCTGCCTCACTCTGGGTCATATCTTCTCCCAGGGATGACTGGCAACCAATGACTGTCTGATGCTAGGATATAACGACTCGCCCCCTTGCCTCAATTTGGGACAACTCTGAAGGACCACCTCAACTCTGGAGCCCACCCCCCACAGGATGGCTGAAGCCTCAGCTGCAACCACATCACCGTTCAGCTCCTCCCTTGCCTAGACCTGCCAGCCCCTGGGTTCCTTATCGTGTTACCTCCTGCAAGTGCTCCCTGACGTACTTTCTGCTCAACAGCTCTCTGAATCAGTCTGTTTCCAACGAATCCTACTGGATACACCCATCCTGCCCACTCTTCTCAGAGACCTCATTTTTATTTTTATCCAAACTTCTCAGGAAAGGCTCTGATATGCTCATTCACACGGTGGTGTCCATGGCTGATAATAGCTCAGTGGGCTTCTTCTTCTCATCTGCTATTTATGAGATTCTTATGTCAAAGCGTGAATGAAGTTTCAGGAATCAGTACAGTAGGTAGTGAGGCAAGATTGGGGCGTTTCTGATTTATCAGAGATTCAGGGACCACAGCATGCCAACAGCCTGGACTACGGCAGAGTGAGCCCAAGCCCTGCAAGTGCTGGCTGGGGAGGCTGGCACTTGTCAGAGCCGCAGAGATTTGCTATCCTGGGGGTTTTAGAGAGAGAATCAGCAGGGTGTGACAGACAGGGATATAATTGTAATACCCATTATAAAATTATATCCACATGTGAGGTTAATTATGAAGAAGATACACTCATTTGTTTGTATGCACCAAAAAGTCAGAAGGAGACTCCCAAACTTCCTCTGTTTATGGAACCCTTAGTGTCACTGTACTTTATTATTTATGTGCCCCTAAGACCAAAAGAAATACCAAACAGATCCATTGATTAAGTAGTTAGGCCTAAATAACTTGATGTGTATTTCCTTCCTAACTACTTTGTCTCCATCTAAAAAATACACATAAATTGAAGAGAAAAATATTTTTATTTCATTCTTAAATAACCACAATTATTTACTAATGGGAAATGTGTTGGGCACTGCGTGACTTCTCAAACCTTGGAATCATATCGAACACCGTCACCTCATTTCCTGTACCACAATGATTTGCACATGGTGTTTGCTTTTTATCACAGCAACCACCCAAAACCGAGTTTCATAAAGATACAAGCTCAAAGGAATGTAGCGTGCTCTAATGCTGAAACTGACAATGCCTGGTGCTAGCAGTTTGCAGAGCATCCGACAGGTGTCGCTGTGCTTCCCTCAAAATTGAAACTATCCCTGCAGCCACTCGGTGAACTGGTGCGCCGGGTGCCTCAGTGCAAGGTTTGAGAGCACAGCCTTAGACTTTTAATTGTGGTTGTCTTCAGGGGGTAGAATTTTGGATCATTTTTACTTCTTTCTTTCTACTTTTTCCCACATCTCTTATATAATGAGCATCTAGTAATACTTAAATGAGATCCAAGCCAAAGAGTGGTGATGGTTGTGCAATATTGTGAATGTATTATGCTACATGTCACTACTGATTTTGTGAATGTATTATGCTAAATGTCACTAATGGTAACTTTTATGTCATGTGTATTTTATACCACGCCAAAAAAAATCTCTTAAATAAAAGAGAGATCAGAGAAAAAAAATAAGATTTATGTTTTTTTAAAATCTCACCCCCCTTAGGGAAGTTGGACGGAATGGAAGGATCTATAAGCTGGGTGGCTGCAGGGCATCCTGGCGGCCAATGTCCCCAGCCCTGCTCACCAGCCCGCCGCCTGCTTCCCGGGGAAAGGCCCCTGCACCAGCGCGTTCCCACCACTCTCACATTGCACCTCTCCCTGGAAGAAAGGCCCGTTCGCCATTCCCTGGCTGGCTTCCCTGTTGGTGCAGATGGGAAAACCAGGCTCTGGGAATCTGGCAGACATGCTGTCAGGAGAATTTCGTTTGGGGTAAGAGGCAAGCAGAGGCAGCGGGAGACCCATGGTTTGTGTTCTATGTCCTCACTCAACAGTGAGCACAGGGACGCTCACATGGGACATTTCTCCTCTTGGTGCTATGCCTGTCCTTTCAGCCAGATGGATCAGGTCACCTGCTGCTCTGGCTGCCCAAGTAGATGCAGAGAAAGAAAGACAGGGCTGTGATTCTGTGTGTGGTTGTGTGTGTGCACACCTGCCCCTTCGAGAACACAAGGTGACTAAGCCACATGTTCCTTGGCTGGAATCCCAGGGTAGCATCTTGTGCTAGCCCCATTTTACAGATGGGGCTACGGTGGCTCGGAGGGCCTCTGGGATTGCTGAAAGGTGGTCCAACTCATGGACTGAGCAGCCCTAGATGGAAACCCAGACAGAGATTACGGGCCACCTGCTCCTTGGATCTGCTTCCTTCCCAGCTGGGGAGTTGAGAGATGTGGGCTCCACTCCTAGCTTGGAAAATGAAGTCATCCTTCTCAGTTAGTGATTTTACAGCAAGGAACCCCTTTTATTAATTGTGCTCCCCATGTAGCTCATAGCTGAAAATATGTGTTGAAAAAGAAATTTGCATTTACCAAGTAATAGTTACACAATGTAGTAGTTAAGAGCCTGGGCTCTGGAGCCAGAGCAAGTGGCTTGTAACCCTGGCTCTGCCTCGAGCTGTGTGACACTGGGTGAGCTACTCTAACCCCTCTGTGTTCTAGCTTCATCATCTGTAGAGTGGAGACCACTTGACTCCTAGACCCCAGACTCAGGAAGGCAGGTCCACTCATTCCATCCTAACTGCAGTGGCTTCCAGCTTTTTAGTCTCAGGACATTTTTAAAAATTGAGGACCCCAAAGTGTTTTTCTTTATATGTATTATATCTATTGATATTTGTCATTTTAGAATTTAATTAACTTTTTGTTAATTAAAATTAACGAGCTCTAAAAAATTTCATTTAAAAATAACATTTAAAAATAACAATAACAATAAGCCCATTATATGTTAACATAAGTAACATAGTTTATGAAAAAAACTATATGCTTCAAAACACAAAAGTTCAGTGGGAAGAGCAGCATTGTTTTACATTTTGGCAAACTTCTTTTGTGTCTGGCTTAATAGAATATAGCTGGATTCTCACTCTGGTTTCTGCATTTGAACTGTTCCCATAGGTTGGTTTTGGTTGAAGTCTATAAAGAAAACCTGGTCTCATATAGACACATGGTTGGAAAAGAGAAGACCTTGTGGACTCATTGAAATGACCTTGGAGACCCACGGAGGGGTCCCACCTTAGGCCATACTTTGAGAATCAGTGCCTTTCAACAATAAGGTTTAAATGCAGTAAGGTTTAAATGGACAGGGCAAGCTTTCCTGACCAGCATGTAACAGTTGAGGCAATTGAAGGCTCTAAAAGTGACATGATGTTGTGAAGATCTTACACTGATTTTATGCAGGAGGCGTGACCAGGAACTAGGTCTTTTGACGCCAGCTACAGCACTATTTCCATTACTAAAGGATGAGAAATTTATGACCACGCTGAAGTGAAGCCTCCTTAGGAGTTCTTTTAATGAAGGTCTGTTGGTGGAAAACTCTCTGTTTTTATTTATTTGAAAATATTTTTTTGAAATGATAGTTTTGAAAGACAGTTTTGTTGCATATAAAGTTTGGGGTTGATGGTTAATGTTTTCTTGGCATTTTGAAGGTATTTCCCCCTATCTTTCAGCTTCTTCCATGGCTAATAGTCAGCTGGCAATCTAATTGCAATTTTTTGGTAGACGAGGGTCTTTTCTGTCCGGCTGCTTTTAAGATCTTCTCGTTATCTTCGGTGGTCTAAAATCTCCCTTCAATGTGACCTGGAGTGGATTTGTTTTTATCCATTCTGTTGGATATATATTGGTCTTCCTTTATCTGCGGATTTGTGTCTTTAATCAATTGTGGACAATTCTCAAGCATTCTTTCCAAATATTCCTTCTTTTCTAGTCTTGCTACTGTCTCCTTTCGACTCTGATCACACTTATATTATACTTTCTCACTCTGTTGTCCACATTTCTGAACATTTCAGACTCGCACTCTCTCTGTGTGTTATTTTCAGGGTTATTTCTTTAGATCTATCTTCTAGCTCATGAATTATCTTTTTAGCCATGTCTAATCTGATGTTTAATCCAGTTACTGTTATTTTCTTTGTTTGCTTTTAATAATGAAAGTGCAATTGTCATTTTGAGTGAGAAATTCTTTGTTTTGGAGAACTGTCCTATAAATTACAAGACTTTTAGTATCTTTTGGTTCCTCCCACTAAAAGTCCTAGTTCAAATATTGCTCCATACCCTTCCAAATAAATGAGGCAGGGGGAGAGCAAGAAGTGACACTGTTGGTTGAGAACAATTCGAGGGCAAATAAACACTAAGTTCAAACAAATGAGTATTAGCCAGCTCAGGTTGCCAAAACAAATGCTATAGACTGGGCGGGTGGCTTAACAACAGAAATTTATTTTCTCACAGTTCTGAAGGCTGGGAAGTCCAAGATCAAGAGGCTGGCTGATTCAGTACCTGGTGAGGGCTATTTTCGTGGTGAGAAGGTAAGGGCCACCTTATTGCTGTGTCTTCACGTGTTGAAGAGAGATCTTTCTTTTTCTTTTTATAAAGCCACCAATCCTATCAGATGGGACCCCATCCCTATGACCTCATTTAACCTTAGTTCCTAAAAGCTCATCTCCAAATACAATCACATTGGGGGTAGGGCTTCAACATATGAAGAGGAGGCACAGTTCAGTTCACAGCACAGTGCAAATCAAAATGAGAATTTGAATATATGGTGCATGCAAGATTATATGCCACATATGCATATGTGGACTTACAGCTCCATTTTTAAATAAGTAGATACATAAATAGGAGAAGGCACCAGATTTCAAACATAACCCCAGTCATCAAGGAGTTTAAAATCCATTTGGGAAAACAATATAAAAATGGAAAAGTTTGGAAAACAAAGGATTAAAAAACAATTCAAGATATATATGATAAATACCACAGGGTACTCTAGCTCAAGGTGAAGGAACAAGAGCCTTCTTAATGTCACTGAAGTATAGTCTACTGCATCTCCCTCCATCCATTCACTCTCCCTCTTACCTCTTACCTTGGGAGCTGATAGAGAAAGCTGAAATATATGTGGTAGAGCATCCACCTTTACCTGGACGTGAACTACCTGGTGCATACTTTTGTGTTGATGTTTCCTTTATATGTATTTAAGAGCTATACTTTATTTCTAAAAGATTTATATTTTGAAATAATTTTTAGACTTGTAGAAGAGTTGCAAAGATAGTACAGAGAATTCCCCCTACCCTTCCTCCAGCTTTCCCTAATGTTAACAACTTACATAGCTGTAGAACACTTGTCAGAACTAGGACATTGACGTTAGTATGATACCATTAACTAAACTATAGACTTATTTGGGCTTTATGTTTGCCTATATGTGTTTCTGTGTCTCTTCTCTTCTTATAAGGACACCAGTCATATTGGATTTAGAGCCCACCCCAATCCAGTATGACCTCATCTTAACTTGATTACATCTGCAGTGATCCTATTTCCAAATAAGGTCACATGTATTAGCACCAGGGGTTAGGATTTCAACATATCTCTTAGGGGAGACAATTCAACCCAAGACACTCAGCATAATAGTATGAGATTTATCCAAGCTTCTGTGTGTACACGTGGTTTTTAAAATTGATGAACAGTATCCCATAGTACGTAGATAGCACAATTTGTTTATCCATTCACTTGTTGTGAACATATGAGATGTTTTCTATCATGGGCTGTCATGTTTTGGCCTATTATGAATAAAGCTGTTCTGAACATTCAGACACAAATCTTCGTGTGGACATACATTTAAATTTCTCTTGAGTAAATACCTAGAAGTGGAATAACTGGGTTAGATGGTATGTACATTTAACTATCTTTAAGAAATTGTCAAACTTTTTTCCATAGTGGTTGTAGTACTTTACATTCCCACTAGCAACTTATGAGAGTTCCAGTTGCTTCTCATCCCCATGGATGCTTGAAATTGTCAATCTTTTAGTTTGAACCATGGGGATAAGTCAACTTATTGGGGTAACTCAACTTGCTGTGGTTTTGATTTGCATTTTTCTGATGACTAATAGGTTAAGCAACTTTTCATGTGCTTGTTGGCATTTGCATATTTTCTTTGGTGAAATGTCTATTCAACTTTTTTACCCATATTTTATGACTTTGCTTGTCTTCTTATTATGGTCTTGAGAGATCGTTACATATTCTGGATGTGGGCCCTTTGTTGGATGTATGTATTGTATTTTCTCCCAGTCTATGGCTTGCTTTTTCATTTTCTTATTGATATCTTTCCAAGAACAAAAGATTTCGATTTTAATTAAGCCCAATTTATGAATTTTTCTTTTTATGGGTTATGCTTTTTGTGTCCTACTTCAAGGGCACAAAAACTGTCTCCTATATGTTCTCCTAGAGGTTTTGGTTTTTACATTTTGGTCTTTGTCCATTTTAAGTATTCTTGTGCATGGTGTGAAGCTGTGAGGTGGAGACTGAGATTTTTTTCCCCCTATGGCTATCCAATTGCTCCAGTACCATTGGTTGAGAAGAAAATTTTTTCCACATTAAAGAATTTTTGTCAAATCAATTTATTACCATATGTGTGTGTATTTATTTTCAGACTTTCTATTCTGTTCCATTGATCTATAAATGTCTATATCATTATGCCAACATTACATGATCTTGATTATTAGAGCGTAAAAATAAGTCTTGAAAACAGGTAGTATAAGTTTCTACCTTTGCTATTGGCAATATTGTTTTGCCTATTATAGGTTTTTTGTATTTCCATATAAATTTTAGAATCAGCTTGTTAATTTCTACCAATAAAAAGCCTTAGATTTAATTAGGTTTGCATTAATTCTGTAGATCGATTTGGGGATAATTGACATATTTCCACTATTGAATCTTCAGATCTATGAGCATGATATAGTCTCCACTTGTTTGGTCGTTTTCAGTGAATAGGTCTTGCACATGTTTAATTTATTTTTTTTTATCAGCTAAACTTTGTCAACCAATCATTTAATTTATTAATAAATATTTTTGGATACTATTGTAAGTGGCATTTTCCACTTCAATTTTCATTTGCTCATTTTTAGTACATAGAAGCAGAATTGATTTTTATATAGTAAGTTTGTATCCTGCAATCTTGCTCACTTCACTTACCATTCTAACAATTTTATCCATTTCTTGACACCTCCAATGTACATGATTTCCTTGCCTGAAATGAAGACAGTTATACTTCTTCTTTTCCAGTCTGGATGCTTTATTCTTATTGTAGCGGCCGGGGCCTCCAGTAAAACGTTGAATAGAAATAATGATGAAGACATCTTTTTCAATAAAAGATGCTAAAATAATTGGATAGCTGTAAGCAGACAAACAAATAAGCAAAGAAACAAATGAAAACCTCCCCAAACCTCAGTGACTTCTAGCCCTGTGTAGGCTGTGGGAATATTTTGCTTACAGCTGCCTGATACTTGTTCTTGCCCCAGGTGTCCCCTGCTCAGCCTTGCTGCACAGACTGAAGTCTAGCCAAAGATGCAAGGGGACTCTGTGTAGACTTTTGGAGCCTTCTCTCCACATAGCTTCCTTTTCTCTGGTACTCTGCCTGCGGATGGTAGACACCTTGGCCTCCCCAAACTCCCATTTCTAGCTCTTCAACGCAGGGCGACTACTGGGCTCTGGGTGCCCCCACCGTGTTTGCCTTCCAGAAATTGGGGTAAGGTTGATCTCATTTGTTTCTTTTAGTCCTGAGTTGCCTCTTATCCAAGTCTGAAAATAGTTGTTCCATGCATTTCCTCAGTTTTCCTGCTGTTTACGGAGGGAGGGGCAGTCTAGACCTTGTTATATCCTCATAGCAGAAAGCTAAAGTCATAGTCATTTTTGTTAGTCTCCTATTCCTAGCTCATTTTGGGGGTTCCATCTTGTGTTTCTTAAATATTTCAAGCACAGTTATTTGATCATCTATATCTGAGGATTCCAACATTTGTCATCCTCAAAGACCTGAATCAGTGGTGACTTGTATCCTTGTGTGTTTGGTAATTGCTAATTGTGACTTTATATTTTGGTAATCTTCGGGCAACAGGAGGGTTTCCGTCAGCAGTGCCTTCCTCCAGAGGTGATCTGTGCCTTTTTGGCTGGGAGTCGGAGAATTACTTCTGCCCTGGAACCTCTGTTGCAGACCTAGCTTAGGAGTGTCAATTGCAGCTCCGCCAGCCCGCAGGAGGCTGTCTTTGGTGTTGCCAATAAACGAACTTGCCCTCAGGTCAGTATCACCTTTGAGTTTCAGCTCCTTTTGAGATTTTTCCTCCCTTGAATATTTCCCCAACATTTTGCAAGCTCAGAAATGTGTTTAAAAATGTGTGTTACAACTTTACCCAGGATCTAGTTCTTTAGCAAGAAGGCCTTTCCAAATATCTGGTTTGCTCTACTGTTGGAGTTAGACGTCCCAGTCATTCACTTTCCATCTGTCCTTCCATCTGTCCACCTGTCAGTCATTTCTTTATTCCTTACTCATTCTGCTCTGGCTGTGCTATTCCCAGCCCTTGGATGCTTCTGATAAAACCAGATAAGGGCCTTCCCTTTCAGGAGTGACACAGTTGAGAAAACATCTTTAACACGTTGACTCCCCTTAAAAAAATGCCACGTCCTCACCCGCTAGTCCTTCCTTCCCACAGGATCATGTTTCACCCTGGCATCTCAGGACCACCGTTGGAGTAGCTCTCAGCAAGGAAAAAGCTCCCTGCTGGCTTTGCCCCACGACCTGGACCTCAGTGGGCCGTGGGCCACTCTGGACCTGAAGCTGATGGGGTTGTGGGGCAGAGGCAGAGGCTGGGGCTGAGTAGCACTGGGCGGGGACTCGCCGTGATGTTTGGGTCTTGAGAACAGACTCAGCAGGTGCAGCCTGGGCCAGAACAGCCCTGGCAACATATGCTCCCAGTTTCTGGAACAAGCTTTGCTTATTAAAAGAGGAAAACAAAACAGCCCATCTTTCTCTGCGTAGGGCTAATGCATCTTTGAAGCTGTGTCACTTCTCGAGGGTCCCGGCCGCGGCCAACGTTTCGTGTTTGGTCAGGCTGACTGCCAGCCCGTGCCCTGTCTCCCGGCAGCCCTGCCCCTCCATCCCCGCGTCTGCGGCAGTAAATCACCCACATGCTGCCTCTGGAGGGGAAAGGACTGGGAGCTCTTGGGGCTGGGCAGAAAGAGGGCTGCTCACACAAACATCCTCTGCCCCTTCCCACCAGCAGACAGCAGCCCCCGTGGCTGAACAGTATTTGGGAGGAGGCAGGATAGTGCAGGGGGAATGTTGGGGTGGTGAGGGGCAGAGAGCTAATATGAAGCCTGCTCTTTATATTAGAGGCCTGAGGGATAAGGTGGGAACACAGGTCTGCCTTTCCTGGAAGGCAGCACTGGTCAAACTGTCACGTGCCTGCTGACAACCTGTGGGTCTTGCTCAGGTGTAGATTCTGATGCTGGAGGTCTAGGGTGGGCCTGGGGCTCTGCATTTCTAACGAGCTCCAGGTGTTGCCCACGCTGCTGGTCCAGAAGCCACGAGCAACGGGACTCAAGGGTTCACCAGCCTGTAGGGTCACTGTGAGGGGGGCTGGGTGGAGCCGCACCGTGGAGTCACTGGGAGAGCCCCAGTCAATGAACCTGAACCTCTGTGCTTGCCCTGGGGCACTTGTGTCTGTTCTTTTTTAACAGCCCCCAGCCCCCGTGGTTCAAACCTGCAGCCAGGATTGAGAACTGCTATGCTAGATTATGGAAAATTATTCCCTACCTTAAAATTAGGGGTCTGCGACCAACTAATTTGCTCTCCAGGAGGAATGGCTGGAGACGGCTTAATATATTTATTTATTTATTTATTTATTTATTTATTTATTTATTTTTTCAGCATATTATGGGGGTACAAATGTTAAGGTTACGTATATTGCCCTTGCCCCCCCTCCCGGCTTAATATCTTATTCTTCCCAGGAGGCTTCCCTGCCTGTCACTGGAAGGAACTCCACGGGGCGAAGAGGACTGGCCACACCTTGCCAAAACGGCCAGGCCGTGTGATCTCGTCCCAGCACTTTTCACACCACAGCCCTGTGTCTTGGCCCTGACCAGCAAAACTCCTGTTTTGGTCTGTTCAGCCCAGGATTCACAGAGGGCTTGGAGCTTTCCACTGCTCTGGAAAGTTCTCTCCTCCTCTCATCTCATCTGAGAAAGAGGCAGCGGGAGGCCCCTTCTCCCCTCCAGTGACCCCAGGCCCCCGTCTGAGGACAGTGGGAATGAGGTGCTAATGCCCTGGTCTTGAGCAGACTCCCCAGAGGCCCACACATCTGGTTTCCATTTTCTTCTGGGGCAGGCCCCATGGAGCAGAGCCTTCTCTTCGTATCTCTTGGAAAATCACGTCCAAGGGCCAGGTTCGGCCCCATCCTCAGTCCACCAGGAGTCCCTCCTCGGAGGTCCCGAGCAGGTCTTCCCCAGAGGCTGTGGGGGGCAGGCGGGGCTGTTGCCTGCGGGGGAGCAAAGGGAGGCTGGGGGAGGATGGCGGCTTGGAGAGCCGGGAAGGGGGAAGGCCGGGCCCCTGCAGGGAAAGAGGCAGGTGTGGGCACCAGGGAAGACGGGCGTCTGCGCCCGTGCTGTGCAGACTGCCCACGAGCAATGGAGTCCCCTCCTCACCTCATTCTCATACCAGCTCGCAAGAGCAGGCCTCTGCCACAGGGTCTTCTGCTCTCACCCAGACCATCAGACAAGAGAGGGCAAGGGCCCAGAGGTGACGGGGACAGGGGTTCTTAGGGTCAGATTCTATGTTAAGAGATGTCAGGGTCACAAGGACTGTAAACTGGTCCTGTCCCTGACTGGACGGTTTCCTCAGCACCCCCAGTCCAGGGGCAGCAAGGCGGTGGTCAGGGGCACCAACTGGCTCCTGGGTTTCACAGGCAGGGGTTTGAATCCTGGCCCTGAACTCACCTGAAGTGGGTCAGTTTGAGTTAGTTTCATTTTCTGCAAAGTGGGGGTAATAAAGTAAAAACTGAATTGGGTAAGGACAAGCAAGGCATTCGGCCTAGCACGTGGGAAACAGTTCATAGAGGGTGGCAAACATCTACCATCCATCCATCCTTCCATCCATCCATCCATCCATCCACCCACCCACTGAACAATTCATCCATCTACCATCCATCCATCTACCCATTGAACAATTCATCCATCTACCATCCATCCTTCCATCCATCCATCCATCCTTCCATCCATCCATCCATCCACCCACCCACCCATTGAACAATTCATCCATCTACCATCCATCCATCCTTCCACCCATCCATCCATCCACCCATTGAACAATTCATCCATCTACCATCCATCCATCCTTCCATCCATCTATCCATCCATCTATCGACCCATTGAACAATTCATCCATCTACCATCCATCCATCCTTCCAGCCATCCATCTTTCTAATCTATATGCTGGAAGGATGTTAGAGTCCACCTGGTCCAGTGGGTCTCACACCTGGGTAGATTGTTTGCTGGGCTGACCCTGGACCTTCACTCAAAAGTCCTAATTTAATGAACCTGTGGTGGGGCCCAGGAATATGCATGTTCAAAGAGCTTGCTGGGTCATCCTGATGCAGGTGGTCCTCAGGCCCCTCTCAGGAAACACTGGCCTAGTACCTCACTTCATTTTACCAAGAAGGGAACTGAGGCAGGGAGGGTGACTTCCTCGGTTGTGTGACTTGGTGATAGGCAAGACTAGAGCTCTCCCCTCCGCCCCTCCCCACTGTCTCTGTGAGTGTGGTGTGAGGGGCGAGTGTGACCAGGAGTCCCCAGAGGGCCACCGGCAGCCCTCCCTCCTGCCCCTCCCCTGCCCACCAGTGCTGCCCCGACTCCCACACTGAGCCTGTCGGGGACCTGGGATTTATTCCTTTGGGCCAGCTTTCCGTCCTTTATCTCCTGCGTTATTTATGTCCCTTGCCTTTTATCTCCCCCCAGGCCAGCCCACATGGCCCATTATGTCTCGTTGGCTGTGGCCACATCAATCTCCAGCCCCAGCCCATCCTCATCATTTATTTTCCAGGTCCCCTGAGGCCCAGCCAGCAGCTGCCTGGTGCGTGGACACCCTGCTGGCGTTCTCCTCAGAGGGGACCATTGTGAGGGGCCTTGGGACCGTCAGATCAGACAGGGCACAGGCAGCATGTCTGGGGCCCAAGAGTGAGGTGACCTTTCAGGAATTAGCATGGCAGGAGGGGGCAGTGGCCTGGTTGTCAGGACTTCAGAGTCCTAGCCTGGACTCGACCAGTCAGTGACTCCCTGGGGGACTTTAGACAAGGAGCAGCAACCTTCCAGGCTTCAGTCTCTGCCTCTGTAAAATGGGGGTGGGACGCTGGACAGGATGACCCAGTTAGTAGCACCCAAGGCTCCCAGACGTATGACAAGTGCTTCCCAAACTGTGTTGTAGAAATTAATAAATGGTCATTAAAAAGGCAGGGGACGATTCCATAATCAAAGTTTGGGACAATCTAGGTTGAACAGAAGTGTAGTGGGTTGAACGGTGACACCACATCCCCCCCAAAAAACCAAAAGATCTGTTGGTGTCCTAACCCCAGGAACCTGTGAGTGTGACCTTATTTGGAAAAGGTGTCTTTGCAGATATAATTAAGTTAAGGATCTCAAGATGAGATTATCCTGGGTTTAGGGTGGGCCCAACTCTAATGCTGAGGAAGAGGCCAAGGGACAAGCAGAGGAGGGGCCCATGTGACCAGCCAGGCAGAGACTGGAGTCACACAGCCCAAGCCAAGAAGAGCCTGGAGCCACCGGAAACCGGAAGAGACAAGAGCAGATTCTCCCCTAGGGCCTTCGGAGGAAGCCCAATCCTGCTGATGCCTTGATTTCAGAACTCTGGCCTCCAGAACTGTGGGAAAATAACTGTCGTTTTGGTAGTTTGTTGTGGCATCCCTAGGAAGCTATAATAATACAAGAGGGAAGCAAGTTTCTTTGCTGCAGGACTCGTCAGGGCCTTTAGTAGCTAACGTGCATTAGGAAGCCCCAGGGCTGCAGGGTGGAAACGTGACATGAAGCGTTTGACCCAGGAGCACCTCTCAGGACTCGTGTCTTGATGAGCACAATTTGAGGGATGCTGACCTATGACTTGATGGGACAAGTGGGGGAAGGAGGGGAAATGTGGGGGGACCTGCTTGGTGTGACCTTTCCTGAAAGGGGGTGGGGGTGGCAGAGTCAGGGGCCCTGTCCAGATGTCATGAAGAGAGAGAGATTTAGGATCTCAGGCACGGGAAGTTGCCATGCAGCCGGATCCACTCCCGGGGGACTGCAGCGTGGTTGCTGCTGGAGGAATCCCCTCCCAGCCCACCTTTCCAGTCTGCAGACCAGGCCTGCGCCTGTCCTGAAATCCTCTCCCACCTGCCAAGCACGGGGTGGTAGGGGCTCCTGCACCCTAGATACCTCTGCTCTGAAGAGCCAGGCTGGTTTGGTAGCCCAGGGAGCTAAAAGTTAATTATTACAATCATGATTCCAGCTATGATTTATTGAGAGATTACTAAGTGCCAGACCCTGTACTGAATGCTTTATGCATATTAATTAATTTATTCCTCACAACCCTATTGGCCCATTTTACAGATGAGGAAATGGAGGCACGGAGAGGTTGAGTAGCTTGCCCTAAGTCACACAGCTAGCAAATGGGAGATCCAGGATTCAAACCCAGGTTGTCTGACAGTGATGTCACACTGCCTTCCCCCAGATGCAGGGACTCTTGGGTGCATCATGTCAGGCATGGAGGAACAACTCTGGGAGGAAATGTTCATTCATTCATTCACTCAACATTATTGGTTATCAATGCCCTGCCAGTTGCTGGGCCGAGCCCTCAGGCCCCAGCACTGAGCCTGGGACTTCCTGGCCCCAGCAAGGAGACTGGCTGGGGCGGGGGGCAGCCAAGACACTAGAGATGGCCGTGATCATAGGACAGGGGGCAATGGCCACAGGGTGTTGGCAGGGGCTTCTGATCCAGCCTCAGGGCTCAGGGACTGTGTCCCGGGACTCAGTTTCTCTTTTGTTCACTGAACTAGGTTTTCAAGGGGAAATAGGAGTCAGCGCAAAAGAAGAGGAATTCGGCTGCAAGGTGTGAGAAGGCTTCATCCCGAAGCGGGAGGCGGTCTTCCAGGAGCTGGGTCTACCCGGCCACAGCTAGGAGAATGAGACGGGGGCTGGGAATGGAGCCCTTACCCACAGCTAGGGGGTGCAGTGGGGAGGCAAGGCAGTCCAGGAGTCTGAAGTGGGCACAGATGAGACACCAGCTACCGAGTGACAGTAGCTCCATTTATTGACCCACTGCGTGCCAGACATTTTGCTAAGCACTCTACGTAAGCGACCTTATTTAATCTTCCCCCAAACTCCATGAGATGCAGTTACTGTTAACTCCACTCGACACCCAAGAAATAGAGGCTGCATGTGGCTGTGTTATGTGACTGCCCAGGGGGTTGCACATGGTCTGTTTGACAAAGGGCCGTATTTACCCAGGGATGACATTCAAAATGTTTAACAACAGAGGTTTTGGCGACTCTGCGCCATCAGTTAATGCCACCCAGAAGCCTGCCTGGTGTGCACCAGCTGAACATCAACTCTACTTGTAACTAAAACGAGCACTTGGAATCATGCTGGGAAAATATTATAGTAGGCACCAAACAATGGAGCTATTCCTTTTCTTGTTATTGTTTTCATTATTAATCACCCTCTCTAGGAAGATGGGGAAAACAGGCCATTCTGTTCTATTTCCCCCCACATTCTCTTCCTGATGTTTTTCGAAACTGTTATTTGCAGGCTCTTCCGGTGCTCAAGAATCTTCAGTGGCTCCCATTTGCCTACAGGGAAAACTCCAACTCTGCTGCCTGACACTCGAGCTCTCCACAACTGGCTCCGTGGCCCCCGCCCAGGTGGACTTCCTTCTCCTCCAGGCTACTTCCTTGTCATGCCCAACATGACACATGCCTTCCTCCCCTGGGCCATCACCCCTCCTGAAATGCCTTCTCATCCTCTTCGCTGACCTGACTTCAAGGCTGCTAAAATTCCACCTCCACCAAGAAACCTTTAGAATATACAGACACTAGGAGAGCATCCATTTCTTACTGTCCTACAGCCCTCCCTGCTCTGCGAACACCTGTGTACACACCACGTGGCAAGTACTTTTGGTCTGCCTCTCAGCAGCCCAATCACAAAATCAACCTCTTGATGTCACAAGTCACCACTTACCAAACTCTTATGGACCCGTGAATCAGCTGGCATCTTATAAAGATGCAGATGCTGATCGGGCTGCTGGGGACAGGGCCCGAGACTCTGCGCTTCTAACGAGCTCCCAGGGGACACTGCCACTTCTGGTCCCTAGACCACACTTGGAGTACCAGGGCCGGGGCATCTGCCAGAGCCTCTAGTCCCTTGGTTCTCGGCCCTGGGACCTGAGAAAAACACTTCCCCTGGGCCCCCTGGGAGTCCCCTCTCGCTGGCGGGGGCGGGCCAGGGCTGGCATGGTTCTGATGGACGGGCAGCCCGGGCAGGGCCACTGGGCTAGCACCGCTCCTTACCGCAGCAGGTGTGTTTCCGTGGTCGAGGACGCTTAGGTTAGAAGCTCTTGGTGGGCAGGGACCTGATTCCGTGGGCAGGCTGGGGAAGCCACAGTGTCAGAGCCTTTTGTGGGTGGGGGCTCTTTGAGGGCACCAAGAGAGAGCACCCACCAGGACAGCCCCAGCCCCAAAGCATCTCTGACCCTACCGACACCACCCACCCCAGGACATAGAGGACAACACAGGAGGGACCAGGAGGGGAGCCCAGGAGCTCCTTCATCCTCTCCTGCCTGTCGGCCCAGCTGGGAGCCTGGAAGGACTCCCGCCCTGGCACCCAGGAAACAGGCTGCCATGCCGACTTAGTAGGCGCAGGGCGCCCTCTGCTGGGATGTTTGAGCTATTTCTCCCTGGGGACTCGGGTGGAGAGGAGACTCAAAATTCAGAGGGTGCAGATGGGAAGGGGTGCTGAGACCCACATCCTCTGAACCCTTTGAAATGTGGGTTATCAAGGGAGGGCAGGGCAGGGAAGGCTTTTCTGTGTCTCTAATCCAGGTCACACGAGGGTCACAGGTTGGGCCTTTGGGGGGCAGGACATGCTGCCCTTATTGCCAAGCCACACGGAGGTGCCTCCTGCCTCCCCCACCTGTGCCTTCTCGCTGTCATCACTGTGGCACCACCTGCAGTGGCTCTGCTTAGAGGCAACGGGACCAACAACATGGCTTTTGCTGTGTGTCCCTAGAGGGCTCAGCTGTTCTGAGCGCCCACAATTCTTGGTCTGGACTCCCTTGCAGTTTATCATGCACTGGGGTCGATGTGGGGTCAGTGTCAAGATCAGCGGTGGTAGAATTAGAACTCAGTCTGGAGTGAGGGCCAGAGGCCAGCCTGTGCCCAGAGCCCAATAACAAGGCAAGCACCAGCGGCAGGTCCCTTTCACTGAAGGCCAAGCATCTGCCGGCATGAAGGAGGCCGGGTCTGGGAGACCAAGGCAGGAGAGGAAGACCGAGAGAGAAGAGCCTGCCCCGTTCCGCGCAGCTCCCCCAGCGTGGCTGCTCGGCACCGTCACGATGCTTCCGGGGCAGGGGCTCAGGATCAGCACGCAGTGCGCCAGAGTCCAGCCCCTGGGCTTGATTCCACGGTGGGCCCACCCGGGGCTCTGTCTCAGAGTGAGTGTCGCACTGTAACCGCTATTGGCTTTGTCATAAATACATGCTCTTAGCCCACAAAACTACCAGGGCAGGGTGAGCAATACTGAGGGGAAGTGGCCCAGGTTACTTTGGGGTGGAAAATTAGCAAATGAACATCTGCGCTAATCAGTGCTGCTGTAGACCAGGGGTATGAAACCCAGGGTCTGAGGGTGGGCTTCACAGGCCTCTGGGGGTCCACAAACCCTCCTGGAATCACATGGGACTTCAGTATGTCTGATTTTATGTGGTTTCCCTCAGATCCTCACAGGGTCATAACCAAAAAAACAGTAGTTTAGAATCCTTGGCCTAGGCCCATTCTCAGCTTTTTAAAAAAAAACACCTTTTTGTACAGTTTTATTGAGCTATAACTCACAGACAATTAGCTGCACAGAAAGTGTCCAATTTGATAAATTTTGAAATATGTATACACTGTGAAATGATCTCCACAATCAAGATAATGAACATATTCATATCTATCACCCTTGAAAGTTGATATGCTTTCTGTCACTATAGGTGAGTTTGCATTTTCTAGGATGTTCCATGAATGGAAACATACAGTGTGTACTTTCTTGGATCCAGTTTCTTTCACTCTGCCTAATTATTTTGATAGTCATCTACGTTACTGTATGTGTCAACAGTGCATTGCCTGGTATTGCCGAGTAGTATTCCACTGCGTGGAAGTGCAGCAATTTGTGTATCTAGTCATCTGTTGATGGTCATTTGAGTCGTTTCCAGTTTGGGGGTATTGCAAAGAAAGCTGCTATGAACATTCACGAATACGTATTTGTGTGGACATACGCTTTCATTTCTCTTGGGTAAATACTTGGGAGTGCAAAGGAACTGTCAAACTGCTTTCTGTAATGGTTGTACCATTTCCCATTCTCGCCAGCAGTGTGTGAGAGTTTTAGTTGCTGCATGTGCTGGCCGACACTTGCTAGGGTTAGTCTTTTAGACCCATTTTTAGCCATTCTAGGGGGTGAGTTGTACCTTGTTGTGCTATTAATTTGCATTTCCTTAATGACTAATGATGTTGAGTATCTTTTCATATGCTTATTCAATACCCACATATCTTCTTTGGTGAAATGAAGGTTCAAATATTTTGCCCATTTAAAAAATTGGGCTAGCAGCACAGTTCACAATTGCAAAGATGTGGAAACAACCCAAGTGCCCACCCATACATGAGTGGATTAATAAAATGTGGTTTATGTGTACCATGGAGTACTATTCAGCTATAAGAAACAACGGTGATATATAGCACCTCTTGTATTTTCCTGGCTAGAGCTAGAATCCATTCTATTAAGTG
>VBSM01003143.1:42184497-42219579 GCA_008086735.1 Cheirogaleus medius
TTAACATTTGTACTCCCATAATATGCTGAAAAAAATAAATAAATAAAAATAAAATAAAATAAAATAATTGGGTTGTTCATTGTCTTCTTACTGAGTTGTAAGAGTTCTTCATATAGTCTAGATACAAGGCCTTTGTTGGATAAATATGCTGCAAATATTTTTCTCAGTGTGTGGTTTAACTTTTCATTTTCATAAACATATCTTTTGAAGAGCATACTTTTAAAATTTTGAAGCCCAATTTATTTTTTTCTTTTATATTTGTGCTTTTTGTATTATATTTACAAAATATTTGCCAAACCCAAGTCACTAAGATTTCTCTTATATTTTCTTCTAAGTTTTGTAAACTTAGCTCTAACATTTAGGTCTATGATCTTTTGAGATAATTTTTATATATGGTGCAAGTTATGAATCCAAGTTGTTTTTCTGCATAGGGATATCTAATTGCTCTAGCACCATTTGTTGAAAAAATTATCCATTGTCTGGCACCTCTGTCAAAAATCAATTGACCACATAGGTATGGGTCTATTTTTGGACTCTATTACTTTCCATTGATCTATTCATCTATCTTTATACTAATACCATGTCTTAATTACTATAGGTTTATAATTCATAAAGTCATAGAATCAGATAAAGTCTTTCAATTTTGTTCCTTTTCAAAATTGTTATAGCTGTTCTAGATCCTTTGTATTTCTGTAAAATTTTAGAATCAGTTTGTCAATTTCTACTGGGATTTTGATGAGGATTCCATAGATTCTATAGATCAATTTGGCAGAAGTTGACATCCTTACAATATTGAGTCTTCCAATCTATGAACATGGTATATCTTTACATGTATTTGGCCCTTTAATTTCTCTTAGCTATGCGTTGTAGTCCTCAGTGTACAGGTCTTACACATCTTTTGTGGGATTTATCCCTAAGTATTTCATACTGTTTCATGCTATTGTAAATGGTAGTATTTTATATTTTGATTTCTGATTATTTGTTGCTATTATATAGAAATACAACTGATTTGTATATATTGATCTTGAATTCTACAACCTTGTAACTCACTTATTAATTCTAGTAGCTTTTTTGTAGGTTCAATAGGATTTTCTATGTAGATGCTCATGTTATTTGCAAATAAAGACAGTTTTACTTCTTTCTTTCCAATCTGGATGCTTTTAATTTCTTTTTCTTGCCTTATTGCACTGGCTGCAACCCCAGTGCAATGTCAAATAGGAATGGTAAGAGTGGACATCCTTCCCTTGTTTCCAGTTATAGGTAGCAGGAGGTTTTTAGTCTTTCACTCCTTCTTGGCTTTTATTTGCCCTGGTAAGCTCAAAGGGGTGGCCTTTCAGAACTGGTTTGAGGACCCTAGAGTTTTCCCTGGGCATTGTGTTCTTAATTCTGGTATTTTGGTGTGAGCCCCATGGAGTTTGCAAATGCCTTGAGGGCAGGCATGGTATATTTGACTCTAGGTCTCCATGCTGTGCCGGGCATGGTGCTCAACTTGACAAATTCTCATTGCCAACCAGGTCACTGAATCAAGCCCAAAAGGGCCTGTGCATGTCCTTCTCTGCCCCATCCCCTTTGCTTTCCTCCTGGGCAAAGGCAACCATGCTTCCCTCCTTCCCTTCTCTTCTCCTCCAGAAACCTGAATGGAAGGAGACATGAAAGAAGAGCGCTCAGGTTTCGCCAGCATCAGGTTACTTCCATGCTGCATCCTCATTCAAAAATAAACCTGAGCGGTAAGGGAGGGGGAGGTGACCGAGGTGGGAGGGAGCTGTTAGCATAGCTCTGCTTCCAGGCTGTATTTTTAGGGCTGGCATTTAGGCTTGGCCTGGGGACAAGGTGCTGGAAAATGCAAGGCATTTCCTCTTCCTGTCAGCTGAGACAGTGTGTGTGAGTGTGTGTGCAGGCCCCTGCCACCTTCCCACTTAGCACCTCCAGAATAGCAAACAAAATACACTTCCTCGGCAGGCCTGCTCCACGCCTGGCCCCTGCTGGGCCCCTGCTGGCCACCAGCCCTTCCAGACCCGTCTCATCTGGACACTCTCTCAAGGTTCCTCCCAGACTATTGGACATGCTTCCTCCTCCAGCGAGAGGAGCCCCTGGCTTCCCTGCTTTGCTGTCACAGTGCCCGGCGGCTCATCAGCCACATCGAGGGGCTGGACTCTGCACCCTCTGAGGGTCTGGGTGGGATTATTCAGGAGGTCCCGATGGTGACTTAACAGGTTCACGTGTTGACTCCTTCACTCATTACTAGCTGTGTGTCATGCGTCAGTTACTCACCCCCTCTGTGCCTCAGTTTTCCCATGTGGATGATAATAGAACTTGCTTCCTAAGGGTGTGGGGAGAATTCATTGAATTAAGTCTATATGTAAAGCGGTAAAGTGCTTAACACAGCACCTGGCAGGCAGTAAGCGCTGAGCAAAGGTCAGCTGCTGCTGTTTGAATGCCTGCCGCGCACAGCCTTGAGCTTGGGCAGGGGCTGGGGCTACCATGGTGAACTAGACAGGCACCGTCTCTGATCTTTTGTAGTTTATTCAGTTGGAAGCCTGGTTGCCGCCCTTGAGAACTATAAATTCTCAACCACAGCTTTGGACCAGGGCCCTGATGTCCACGTGGAGTGAAAGGTCTCTTTTACCCACTACACGGTGATGAAGTGCATGATCAGACACACGACGGTAGTGATGTTATGGGCATTTCCTGACACTCTGGCTGGCTTTGTTTCTTCTTTGCTTTGTAAAGTCATTCCATTTCTCAGGATCTCATTTCCCTTATTTATAAAATGAGAGGGAGAATACATACAATGGAATGTTATTCAGCCTTAAAATGGAAGGAAATGCTGACGCAGGCCACAACATGAAAGAACCTGGAGGACTTCACGCTAAATGAAATAAGCCAGTCCCCAAAGGACAAATACTATATGATTCCACTTGCATTCATACGAGGTACCTAGAGTTGTCAACGTAATAGAGACAGAAAGTAGAGTGATGGTTACCAGGGAGGTGGGGAATGAGGAGTTATTTTTTAATGGGTACAGAGTTTCAGTTTTACAAGATGAAAAGAGTTAAGGAGATGGATGGTGGTGATGGTCTCACAACATTATGAATGTATTTAATACCACTGAACTGCACACCTAACAATAGCTAAGCTGGTAAATTTCGTTATGTGTATTTTACCACCATAAAAAGACTTGGAAAAATGAGAGGGAGAGCAGCTAACGTAGGTGATCACTTAGGTCTGTTCCCATCCTTTCTTCCATAAACTGAATTATCTCTTTCTCTCCCTTCTTATTGTTTTCCTCTCTCCCATACAGCTGGCGCTCAGGGCTGCCCCCTCTGGAGCACAGGTTGTGCCCTGCACAACTACAGGGAGTGCTATTCCCCAAGTCGCCCGTGCGGACGGCACCTCCTAGAATTGTGTAGTCCACAACCCCGTCAACTGCATAACCTAGCCTCTCCCGATCTTCCCGATCAGAAGGTCGTCTTTAGCATCCCATCTCCTGAGTGTATGCAAAGTAGAAACAAAAAGCACAGCATGACATAGGAATGGCAAACAGAACACATTTACCTGATCTTCCCCCTCTGTCATTCCGTAAGTTTGGAAAATTGTTCTATGGTTGGTTTCTTTTGCTCGAGACTTAACAAGCATTTGTTGATATTCCTAGTCATTCGTTTCACAAATGTTTATTAAATACTCACAGCATGCCAGGCTCTGCGGAGGTGTGGGATACAGCTGAGAATGGGGCCCGTGCTCTCGTGGAGCGTATGTTATAGCTGGAGGAGAAAGACCAGAAACAGGGAAACAAGTATGCAAGCCAGTGTGCAAGGGTGTTGAGGACCACACAGACACTTACAGAGGGTCTTGGGCAGGATGGGGTGACCGGTTGCTTTCGACTGCGATGAGGGAAGGCTTTCCTAGGGAGGTGACATTTGAGTTGTCACCCAAAGGACAAGAAGGAGCAGGCCAAGTGGACATGGGTCTCCTCAGGGCTCCTTGAATCAGGCCTGGCAGGGAGGGGTAAAGCCAGCTCGTGCTCTCGGCCTCTCCTTGCCACTTCCTGCTCTTTCTCTACACGACCCGGCTACTTCCCTTCACCTGAGAAAAAGCCCCAGTGCCTTCCATTGGAGAATGGAACCGTCTTTGCAGGTAGAGCTCATGTAAAATTGTCCACGCAGACTGGAGTTGCTCCTTCGTCCTTCCCCCCGACAGACCCAAGCAGAGAGAAAGCAGTGGGTCAGGTCTTTCTCCTGAGCAGATGCTCCGCTGTGCTAAACCAGATGTCACACGGATTTGCCAGGGCCACCCAGGAGGGAGGAAGCCCAGCTTACTCTAAGGCTGCCCTGGCTGGGATGGTAGGAAAGCCAGGATCGCTAGGTTGGGTTGGCAAAGGAGAACAGAATTGTCTCCACGCTCCATAAGAATGGAGGACCACAGCTGTCGGAGCTGGTGGCTGTGGGTTCAAATCCCATCTCAGCCTTTTCCTGGCTGGGTGACTTTGAGGTAGGTACTCAACCTCTCTCTGTCTCAGTCTCCTCTTCCGTAACAAGGGGCAAGAAATAAAGGCATCTGCCTCCGAGGATGCTGCAGGCGCTCAGAGCGTTTGCCCACGCAGCGCCCGGGGCCGCGTTTGGTACGAGAGACACGCGTGTTCGCTCTGCTCTCCTTTTTCAGGAGGGTCATCTGTCCACAGGAGAGTTTCCTTTCATTTGTCAGGGACCTCTTTTCCAACTCTACAAATAGAGTCTTGGTTCATTCAAAAGAGGGTTGACCTGGAAGAGGCAGTGCTATACATGGGTCGCGGGAGCGTCTGAGTGAGTTAGTATGTGGGAGGCGGAGGGGACGCCTGCGTGGGGTGGTGTTTTCCCGACTCTGTGGATCAGTTTTTTTCACTTGAATATGTGGGTATCTACTTTTGCCCCTCGGACTAAGAAAGAGTTCCTTACTGCGTTGTTAATAAAGCTTCTCATCCATCCATCCATCCCTCCATCCAACAATTATCCTCTAACACTGATTTTTGGTAGGTATTGTGTTGGTTTTGCAAAAGGCCAATACTTTAGCCTGGGTTCCCCCCCAAACAGAGCCAGTGGCAAAGTTTATGTGCTAATGCCTTCTTGTGGGGTACAGCCCCAGGAAGCAAGAGGAAGGGGGAGGGAAGTAAGGCAGAGAGGAAGGAAGCCAAGCCCAGCTGGTCAGTGGGCATAATTTGAGGGCTTTGGGGCAGAGAGTTTGTCCCAATGACACCTTCACCTGCCAGCTTTCCACGGCTTCTGAAAGGAGGTAAGTTTTGAGTTAAGTGTCTTTGAGTTAAGTGTGTCCTCTATGGGGCTTTCTTCTTTTCTTAAAAAAAAGTTTAAAAATTGTGCTAAAACATGCATAACAAAATTTACCATTTTAATCATTTTTAGGTATACAGTTCAGTGGCATTAGGTCCATTCACATTGGTGTGTAACCATCACCACCATCCATCTCCAGAACGTTTTCAACTTGCAAAACTGAAACTCCACAGCCATTAAACACTAATCCCCATTTCCCGCCCCCAGCCCCTGGTAACCGCCATGCCACTTTCTGTCCCTGTGAATCTGACTACTCTGCTTACCTCATGGAAGCGGAATCAGGCGTGTTTGTCTTTCTGTGACTGGCTTATTTCACTGAGCACACTGTCCTCCAGGCTCATCCATGTTGTTGCATGTGTCCGAATTTCTTTCCTCTTCAAGGCTGGAGCGGATTCTGCTGTATGTAGGCACCACATTTGTGTACTCATCCCTCCCTCGAGGGGCTGTTGGGTTGCTTCTGCCTTTGGCTCTGGCGAATAACGCTGCTGTGAACACTGGTGCACACATATCTGCTCGGGTCTCTGCTTTCGATTCTTTTGAGTAGATATCCAGAAGTTGGAATTGCTGGACCCCATGGCAAGTCTATGTGTAATTTTTTGAGGAGCCACCATCCTGTTTTCCACAGTGGCTGCACCATGTTACATTCTGTGGAGCTCTCTGCTAATCAGCGGCTGTGCGGTGAATGGCAGAAGGCCCCCGATGAAGGGGCCACCACATGCACCTAGTCTCCTTCCTTCCTCTTTCTTAGAGCGGTCACGATGCTCTTGTTACCCATTGCTGCACTGACTGTGAGCTGGTGTCATTATCCCCCTTTAACAGAAGAGGACGCTGACTCTCAGGGTCTATGGAGGCAGCTGCTGCTCCTGCCTACCCAGCCTCCATTCACCCTCCTTCTGGTTGCAGTTTGTCGATTTCCGACTGGGGAGCCACTTCTCCACTCTCATGCATGCTGATCCCGTGTGGGCCGGCCCCCTCCCTTGGCTCCAGGGACAAACCAGACATTCCATTTCCCCTGGACATGGTGCTTGGTTCAGTGGGAGTTTTACAACTCAGACCTGGCTAACCAGAGCCTGTGAGCATCTCCTGGAAATGTGCTAAGTGTTTGGGGAGGTAGAGTTAGCTTTCAACTGGGATTGCTAAGCAGGTAGGATGTGAGCCTTCAGCTGCTGGTGGCTTCTGCCTCTCCTTAGGATAAGCATAACCAAGCACGAAGCTAACCTGGAAACATGAGCCGAGAGATGAAAAGTGAGAGATTCCAAAAAATGTCACATGAGCACCTGGATCTAACTGTACCTGAGGCTGTTTGATCTGCTCCTGGACTTTTCAATTTTAGGAGCCAATAAATCACCTTTTTAGCTAAAGCAATTGAGTTGAAGTTCTCTCTCTTGCACAGAAAAGGAATTCTGACTAATTCAGGGAGATTAAGGAACTTGCCCAGGATTAGCCAGGAAATGGTGGTGCCAAAAACTCAAACCCCTAAAGGAGTTCCTGACTTAGATCTGGGTCCTGGCTCAGGATCAGGGCTGACTATTGTTCAGCTCTCCTCCAGCACTCCAGGATCCTCATGCTCGGATGGGAGCTAGATCCTGGCTGAGGCATTGCAGGAACCAGCATCGTCACAAAGCACGGTGCTCGTGAACTGAACCTGTATGGGGGTTGGCGGAATACAACCTGCAGGCTGAATCCGGCCCACCTCCTGTTTTCTTGCAGTCCACAAGCTAAGAAGGCTTTCTACATTTTTAAATAGTTGGAAAAAAATCAATAGAAGAATATTTTGTGGCACGTGAAAATTATATGAAATTCAAATTTCAGCATCTATAAATAATGTTTTCTTGGAACACAGCCACATTCATTCGTTTACATATTGTCTGTTGCTGCTTTTGCACTGCAGTGGCAGAGTTGAGCAGTTGCCAAAGAGACTGCCTAAAATATTTACTATCTGGCCCATGTAGAAAAAGTTTGCTGGCTGCTGCCAAACCCCGCGCTTCCCTCCGTAGCTGTCCGTGGCTCTCTTCCCAAGTTGCTCATCCTATCCTTTCCTGCATCCCTTTCCTCCAGCCCTGGTCCTTAAAGAAGCAGGACCGTCATGAAATCGGCACATGCAGGGACCGTGCTTAGCCTGGAGCCGGGCACACTGTCAGTGCTCAGTGACATAGAGGAGCCGGCGAGCGAGCCGATTCCGCAGTTGAGCACACACATGGAGGCTCCGCGTCCTGTCGCCACCACTTAGTCCCCGTGTGACCTTGGGCTACTTGCTTTCTGCAATATAGGAATAATAATAGTACCTACTCCTAGGGTCCCTGTGAAGATCAAATTAGTCTTTATATGGGAAGTGGTTCAAAGAGTGCTTGGCACATAGCAAATGCTCGATGAGATCTCAATTGTTGCTGCTGTTCCCACCGGCTTAATCTCCCTGGAGGATCTTGGGATCTGCTTGCAGTTGAACCTGGCCCATATCTGGCCCAGGCCCCCCAGCAAGGCCAAGGCTGTGCACTGAGCAGAGACCCGGCCTCCTGACTCAGAGCTTTGGCAGGCTGGCTCCAAGATCCCCCAGTAGGAGGCAGCCAGGGGCTGAGATGAGAAGGAGATCCCAGGCTCAGCCCTCACCAGCAAAGGGGATGTGTGAACAGCTGGATGAGACATTCATTTTGGAGAAAAGAAAGAGCAGCGGGTCCAGCCCAGGATGGCTAAAAGCAGCGCCACAGGCAGGGGCAGTTTCCTGGCTGAGAAGACCACAGAGCTGCCAGGGCCGCCTTGGCCTCCTCCGCTCGTGGGGCAGGAGCCAGCGGAGCCTAACCGCACCTGGCTCTGCTCAGCCCTGGCCTGGCAGCTCCCCTTCTGGTGGACCAGGGCCCAGGATAAGCAGCAAGCAGGCCAGAGGAGCCAGACCCCTGGGCTGGCACAGCAGCCTGGTGGGGGAAGTGGGCACAAGAGTGACGGCACCTGAGTAACAAGGGAAAGGACCATCCTTTCTCAATTCTAGGCCGTCTCCTCGTCTCCCAATTCACCTGGACTCTTAGGCCCCAAGAGTGGGCTGAAAGAAATAGGCAGAATCGAAGGGTTCTGGGACTCCCGCCCAGGCCTAAGGCCACTCAGAGTTTCTGGAAGTCTACGGGCCTGCTGCCTCCCCCACACTCCAGCTTTGTCAGGACCTCAGTGAGGGCTGAGCGGAGTGTCTGGGCCTGGCTGTCCGACTGTCCTCGCCTGGCCCAGCCCCGGCCCCCTTCACAGCCACACACCACAGTGTGATCCTGGCAGAGCTCGGCCCTGCCACTCCCCCATGGGTACAGGCGTCCACTCCTTCACTAGGAGGGCGGGGTGGGCAGGAGGGCCTTCCTGGGCCATTTCGGCAGCTGTCCCTTCCGGTAGCATCACAGAGGCGGCAGGAGAGCAGTGGGCTGTGAAGAACCCAGCCTTGGGTGTTGGTTGGGTGGAGACACACACACACTCACACACACACAACTCTGATGATACACACGTTCAGACATGCACACACACACTCACACACAGGGATGACATGTGTCCAGACACGCACTCCTAGACAGACCCACTCGAAGCACACTCTCTATATCCGCTGCACACCCTGACCCACGCGGACCCCCGTGCCTCCTCCCACACACACACGCGTCCTGCTGACACCGCCGACTGTCTGTGTGTGAAGCTCCCGGTTCTACTCCCGACTTGTCTGAAGGCCAGAGCAGGCCGACGCCAGCCTTCTGGTGTGACTGTGAGACGCAGGTCCAGGGGACATCACAGGAAGGCCACCAGAGGTTAGCAGGTTCTTACACACCACCTAGGCCAGGGCTCCCAGGCTGGAGGCCTGCCTTAGGGCTTTGTTAAAGACTGCCAGGCCCGGTTCCCTGCTCAGACCTGGTGAAGGAGAATCTCTGTGGTTGTACCGAGGAGGAGGGCTGGAGTCTAGCAGGCTGCCTGGGGGTATGATGCTGGACAGGCTTAGTAACCAGACCTAGCCCAACCCCCTCACTATCCAAATGCAGGAACTGAGGCCAAGAGAGGAAGAGTCACCTGTCCAAGGTCACACAGCATTTGCATGGGCGGGCCAGGACTGGAACCCAAGACTCCTCCCTCCCCGGCCGCAGGCTTCAGGTCTGCAGAGACCCCCACACCCTTCCCCATTCCCTACTATCCCTGAGTGTGCTCCTGGCCTGCTGCCCAGCAGGGAGGTTGCCGGCTCTGCCATTCTGCAGTGCCCAGGGGGACCAGGATCATCCCGCAGCAGGCAGTACCCTGAGCAGAGGCGGGCACGGTCTCCATGCCCCCTTGCCCATGTGGAGGCCCCCGGTCGGGAGGCCTGCCTTAGGGAAGGCGAGGGCTGGGCTCCCCACAGTCACACATGTTTGCCACGGCACGATGAGCCCCCCACCCCGCTCCTGGGGGAGGCCGGAAAGGCGAGTCCACACACTGCCCAAACATCTGGACTGTGCAGAGAGAGCCAAGATGCGCCATGCAGATGTTTTCAAAGCTCAAGGCCGGGTGTCAGCAGAGAGCACACATCTGGGTGGAAGGCTGCTGCTCATGTTGCTGGGGAGGGATGGGTTTCGCTCAGCGACCCAGGGTCCTGTTGGCACAAAGCTGGGGAGTGGGAATGTGGCCTGGGGGCTTCACAACCTCCCCTGCTTGGCCTCTTTGGGTGGAAGTCAGATCCCAAAGGCGGCAGCCAGGTGACGTTAACAATAATAGCTACCATTTGTTGAGCATGCACGGTGTGCCAGGTGCTGTTCTGCATTTTGCGAGTATTATCTCACTTAGCCCTGACAACCACCCCAGGAGGCAGGTATTGTCCCCATGTTCTAGGCAGCGGAGGCACAGGGAGGTCATGCCACTGGCCCAGACTCACCCAGTGAGCCAGCGGCAGTGCCAGGCTCACACGGAAGCCCATGCAGGTCACCACTGTGAAGCTGTGCCCCGTTCCATGAGTGAACCCCAGTAAGTTCTAGGGGCCAATCCCAGCATGCCCTTCTTCCTCCCAATATCATTTGCATATGGGGGTTTTGTATAGAGAAAATGGGTTTCTGGGAAGTGTCCCTTTTCCTGGGTTTGGATGTGGGGAGGGGATTCAGTAGGAAGCCAAGCCAGGCCCTCCTCCCAGGCAGGTGGGCGGTTGAGGAGATGTCAAGACTCCCAGGGCTTCTGAGACCAGAGACTGCTTCCCGCAGGAAAAGCGAGCTCCCTGCAGCCGAGGCCGGCTATGGCCTGCAGGGCTATTTATTTTTCTGTCCCTAAGCCTTTAAGTCATCTATTTACACAGGGAGGAGAAGGAGCCGGCTCAGTGTCCCTGCTTGGTGACTGCCCCTCCTCCAACCTGGGACTTGCAGGCTGAGCCAAGACCCCAAGAGCCAGTGGTGGTTGGGGAGCGGGGCTTGGCTCTCTGGGGCCTGGAACCACAGGGGGCAAGGTGGGAGGGCCTCGATGCCTGCACCTCTTCCCTGCCCTCCCCCAGTGCTTCCCTGCAGCACCCAGGCTCCCTCTTCCCCAGCCCAGCCCAGCTGGCTCTCAAGAGCGCCAGGGGTCAGCTGTCCACAGCCTGGTGGGAATGGGCACCGCCTGAGCCCCACCCTGCCTTCCCTCTGCCCCAGAAGGACAGATCATGTCCCCACACTTGAGGCCATCAGGGGAAGGTGGTGAAGGGCTGGCTGGGCAGGAAGGAGAGTGAGGGACCCTCCTGGGCTCCCAGAGAGCAGGCTCTGCCTCTAAAGGCTGCTCTGGCTCAATCACGCATAGACGCGTGTCAAGGACAAGGACAGCCACACTCTGGGGCAGCGACACATGCACAGGGGAGAAGATGAGGTTTCCGATCTGGAGGAGCAGGGAGAGGAGGCACATGGGGTGATCCCTGGCACCTCCTCACACAAGTGTCTGCATGGCCTTCCATGGAAATGCCTGGGGGCGTCTGGGGAAGGTTTCTCAGGGGAGGTGACATTGAGCAGCTCTCCTAGGATGCGTGACTTCCTCAGCAGGAGAAGGGAACTCCAGTGTATGCAAAGGAAAGGATCCCCAGAGACTCGGGTACCCCTGGGAAGAGCAGGTGGAGTGTGCAGGGGCCGCTGGGGCAGGCCAGAAAGGTGTGCAGGGCCGGCACAAAGGGCCTGGAATGTCCCCAAAAAGTTACAGGCCATGAGGACTCCCTGAGGGTTTGGGACAAGAGAGTGACAGGGTCCCAGTGGTGATTAAAAAGAAATCCACAGGGGTGAAGCCAGAGGCAGAAAGGCCCCCATGAGGCCTGGAGTGAGACCAAGAGCCAGACCCGGCGGGCAGAGGCGACAGCAGGCTGGAGAGACGTTCCCGGGCCAGATTTATCCCCTTCTAGAGTGGACTTAGGGAAGGAGTGTGGATGGAGAGAGCCTGTCCCCATTTGCTCAGGCAGGTCACTGGCACGGCTTTGCCCCTGGAGCAATCAGAGCCCACCTGGGCAGCAGACGACCTCTCGGCCTGGCAGCACCTTCCAGCTAAGCGCCTACTCTGTGTCGGGCCTGGGGCTGGGGAGGGGGCAGCGGAGGAAAGGGGAGAGAGAACCTGGGATGCAGGTAAGGAACTGAGTGGGACCATGTCGCTGCCGACAGAGAGGGCCTGAGGCAGCCACGTTGGGATGAGCCGGGACAGGGGAGGGACAGCTTTGGCCCTGAGGTATGGGCCGAACTCACAACAGAGACAAGGTAGGGTGGCATTACAGGGAGAAATGGGCTGAATGAAGGCCCAGAGGGGGCAAGTTCAGGGTGTGACAGGCACAGAGAGAGTCCATGCCTTATTCCTCCTTGGGGCCCTGCCCCGGCATTATCTTCCTCCCCACTGGGGTGGTGGCCCGGAGGACAGGGAGCTGGCCATGCACCGGAGTGGCTCTGCCCTCTGAGCTCCATTCCTCCCGTGGCTCCCGGGGCAGCCCCAGCCCTCCTCCTTCTTGCTCTCCATTGTCCCTTCCTCCTCATCCCCTGTCTCACATCAGGGCCCAGGGCTCATCCTGAGCCCTGTCTCTCCACAGCACTTGTTCCTTCAGAGACAATTACAGGCCGAGGAATAGCGTGGTCAGAGGCCCTGTGGCAGGCAGGAACATGGAACTAAACAAACACTGTATGGCTGGGTGCAGTTGGAAAAGGGGAGAGATCTCCAGGCCCTGCCATGAGCCGTTTCCAGAACACACTCTCTGCCAGGAGAATGTCAAGGAAAAGCAGCTCTGTTTCCAGAGAGGGAAACTGAGGCACCACATGTGGTTAAGAGAAGGTGTCTCCCTCAGGCTTGGGACTCCTCTCTCCCTCTGGGCACTGTGTTTCTTGGAGGAAGACATGGGTATCAGAAAGTGCTTTCCACTAAGAGTCATGGGCTCACGCCTGGCCATGGGACGCCGGCACGGCCCACCCCACCTCAGCTTCCGGTGAGTAAGAAGATCTGGGTGGTTCTGAGCTGAATGAGGTCAGTGCTGAGTGTGGTCAATCAGGTTGACAACTCCACACTCGTGCAGGCTCTGGCAGTTTCCCTGCCTCTGGGGATGCCTCCTGGGAGGCTGTCCCTTGGCTCTATGGGCCAAGGCCCGGCCTCCCCCTAACTCACCCCAGCCCCCCTGCTGGCAGGCACACAGCAGCAAAGGGATTAAAGAGCCATGACCTGGGGTCTGTTCCACTCACAACTGCTCTCCTCTGCCTGGCGGTGCTGGGAGGAAGGGAGACCCCCTTGGGGGAGCTGACCTGGCCTTCACTGCCCCAGCCAAGGAAGGTGGCCCATCAGTGTGTGTGTCACCTCTCAGGTGTCCTGGACCCTGGAACAGCCACAGCCCAGGGGTGGGTCTGGGCTCTGTCTTCCAAAGCATACTGGGCAGCAGGGGTCACCTTTTCTGGAAAGAAGACACCAGGATCCTTGGGCACTGTGGCTTGACTTCCAGGGACACCAGCTGTCCCTTCAAGTGACCAGGTCACCAGTTAGACCAGACGGGCCTGCTCAGGAAGGTGGAGGTCTATGGAACATTCTGCTCCATGGGGCCCTGCAGGGTAGGCCTATAGAAGAGGACACAAAGCTACCCCACGTCTGCTGGCCACTGTCCCACCTCCCAGGGCCCCCTGAGAAGCAGAGAGGGAAGATGCCCCCTGGGATGTCCCAGGAAGGAGAGGGAGCTGCAAGGAGGGGCCAACAGCAACCTTTGCCCCCCACCTCCTGCTGGGAACCACCCAATAAGAGACAGATATTCGGCCTCCAGCCTAGAGGGGTTCTCATTCGAGGGGTGACCTTAGCAGGTCACATCATCTCTCTGTGCCTTAGTTTCTTCTTAGGAAAACTGCAAGAAAAATTCTTGTTTTTCTCTTTCTTCATCCTCCTACTTCAAAGAGAAGTGATGGGTGTCCCTGGCAAGTCTTTGTTATTATGCAAATGACCGGGCTCTACAAATGCTGCAGGATTCACCCATAAATCCAAAGCCCTGGATCTGCCTTTAGGACCAAACACAAGCACGCATGCATGAATGCATGCAGCACACACACACACATGCACACACATGTACACACACAGGCACGAACACATGCACAGGCACCAGTCAGCTTTCCCTCCCACTCCTCCAATTGTGCCAATTCAGTTAGATCTTTCCCTACCTGAGACCCAGGGAGAGGTCCAGGTTGCGAGTTCCTCGTGCTAAGTCACAGGGCTGGGCACATCTGCACGGAGGCGGTGCACGGCAGCCATGGAGGTGGCTGAGTTTGTGGCAGTAATGGAGGCAATAAAAGTTGTGGTTTTGTGGCTGCAGTAAAGTGGCTCATTTTTAAAGTCTTAATTTCACTTTTTTAAGACACTGCTAATATCTTCTTCCGGCCCACCCTCCTAAGGAAGGAAGCCCATCCATAACTTTACAGCTGGGATCAAGCAGGCAAGGAGAGCTGAATTCACTTGTGCAGGGTTCCAAGGTTGGTTTCGGGGAGGGGACAGTGCAGCCCTGGGCCCTTCCACCCCTCCTCAGCTTCCAGTCACACAGTCCTGTTGAGAAGCTCTGGGGGGCAGCTCATTAGGACCCCAGGTCTGTCCTGTGTCTAAGACCCAGCTGGGGATGGAAAAGGGGACAAAACCAGGAGTGGGAAGGAGCTGGAAACAGAGTGGAACTCCAGAGTGAGCAACTGGCCCCTGGCCAGGGTGACCGTGTACTTAACAGTTCCGGGGGGGCGAGTGGCGGAGCAGCTATGGCCTAAGAGCTGGCCTCAGCCCCTGACCTGGCCCGCGGGCGGGCTGGCATGCTCTGGGCTTCCTGTCTGGCTGCAGCCCCTTCCATGGAGGCCGCTCTTGGCAGGACAGTTGATGCCCAGGCCTTTACGGGGTGAGAGGGCCCAGCCATGAGGCCATCCAACTGTCCTCTCATTTTCCCTGCGGGCAATGCACAGTGGCCTGCAGTCTCCACACCTGTCCCCTGGCACACCTGTGGCCGTGGCCCTGGCAGGAGCCTTCTCTCTTCCTCAGCCTCCCCTGAAGCAGGAAGAGCCCCCTCCACCAAGCGCTGTTCATTCTCTTCCATCTGCCTACCCGCTGCTCCTCACCTGAAGTGTTGGGAACGCCGGGGCTGCCCCGATGCGAGGGGGCCCAGGAAGTCCCTCCGCCTGGAATAGCTAGATCAACGCACTTTGTTGCTTTCAAAGATCTGCAGTGGCAGAACTTCATACCAACAAAGCTGCCCGTGACTGTCCCTGGGACTCCCCTGTAATGAAAAGATGAGAGACCCTGGAGACAAGCACAGGTGAGCCGCTGGGCAGTGAGAAGTGGTTGGCCAGTCTGTCTTTGTAATAGCAACAATGAAATAACAACAACGATAGCTCATTCATACTCCATTTGCCACGCACGCTTCTTAGCGCCTCTCACATGTTAATACATTTGATTCCACGACCCTGTGAGGTAGGTGTTACCCTGTCATCCCCACTTCGTGGATGAGGAAGCAGGCACAGAGAAGTTAGGGGCCTTGCCTGAGGTCACACAGCCAGGCATTTGCACACCAGACGCTGGCCCTGCAGGGCCTGCTCTTAAGCACTTATGCAAACACTCTCTGGACTCTCCTTTGGTTCAACAGCCCCGCTGTGGACATGCTGAGTCCTCACTGGGCTCCACAAACTCTCCCTGGATGATACAAAAGCCCACCCAGCCCGATGCACGATTCACTGGAGTCCCTTTTGTACAGGATCTGCATGAGTGGCTCCTTCAGGCGACGTTGGCCTCCCCTGCTGTGCCCCTGCCCCAGCCCCTGCCCCAGCCCTGCTGTCCTCCCTGGAGCATGGCCCAGCCAGCCTGGCTCTGCGGGCTCATCATAGCTCCCTCCCTGCGCCCTAAACAGCTGAGCGTGTGCAATGTGAGAGGGGAGGGGACTTGCCAGAGGTTTCCGGAAAGCATCCAGAGGTCACTCTGGGCTGGCTCAAGTAGGTCGGGCGCTGACCACCGCTCTGAATAGCCCCTCAGCTGGCCCTGGGGCTGCTCCACGTGGTGAGTGGGGCGCTGTGGGGGCCGGGGGATGGTCTGCAGCTGAAAGAGGCATCGGGGAGCCAAGCATTCGACTCCACTCGATGGCTGCTACATGCCAAATGCTAAAGAGAAGACAGCGTGGAGCACCCAGATTCTCCACCGAAACCGACCCTCCCCGCCCAATCCCAGTCTGCGCACCCAGCCCGAACGCACCCGCCCGACCAGCGAACCTCCCTTACCTCCCATCACACCTCTGACCCCTAGCTAACACCTCGGCCACCCGACACTCGCCACACCCCCAGCCCAACCCAACCCACAGTGCTCACTCTGCTCACCCAGTGCCACCTGGCCTGTCCCCTATCAGCACCCTACCTAGGGATCTGCCCCACCCACTCGCCCATCAGCAGGCCAGCCTCCCAACCCTCTAGCTGGCCGCCCACCCGGCCCCCAGGCACCTCCTCCACACGCGCCCCTGACTACTCACCTGCAACCTCAGCCAACTGCCCGCTGCTTGCCCAGCACCCAGCCACCCACATCCCCATCTCAAAAATCAGTGCCACCATTTCCAGATCTCACTCCATCCAGGCTCTAATAAAGGCAGATTTGCCAGTTCTTCCAGGACGGTGCAAGAATCATCTCAGGAGCTTCAGATGTGCACGGTCTACTCAGGCCAAAGAGGAACAGCGCAGCGGGGCAGGGGAGCTTGAGAGAAACTGCCTCTCTGCCCCTCGCGATTCTGGTGCCGGCCCTCTGGAAGAGCCTGCGATGGCTTTCTGCACCCCTGACCCCTTCCACTGCGAAACTCCTTGGAGAGACGGTAAGTGTCAAGGGAGCCAGGCTAAAGGGGCCACCAGCAGATAAAGTTCAGGAGCCCCAGAAAGATGGATAGTACTTCTACCTCCTGCATGCCAGAGAGAGGAGGGCTGGGTGGAACAGTGACAGGGTGCTGGGCGAGGACCGGAGGCCTGGATGCCTCTCCCACTGCTCCTGGGCAACTCTGGGCACGGGTCTGTGCCAGTCTGGGCTTCTGGGTTTAGACACTCACCGTGTGGTTTGGGGCAAGTCCTCGGCCTCTCTGAGCCTCTCGAATGAAACGAGAGAGTTGAACGAGGTGACCGCTAAACTTCCGAGGCCCTGGCCCCACCACTGTCCTTGGGCGGGAGAGTCTTTGCCAGGAGCTCAGCCAGGTCCTTGTCCTTTCTGTCTTTGGCATCCCAGTCCCAACAACAGGGCTCCTGCTTCATCCATTGACAAGCCCCACCTGGCACCTGGTTCCCATGTGGTCCTCTGTGGCTGAGCAGCAGGAGTGGCCAGGGAGGCCTCTCCACAGACTTCCCGGCACTGAGGACACGTCAGCATCTCCACGGCCAGATTCTCTAGCCCAGGGAGCACAGATAGGTTATTCCACATAGCAGCGGTCTGGGAAGGATCCTGGGCTCCATGAGAAAGTGCCCAGGTCAACTAGTGATGTCTGCACAGGTAGCTACGTAGCGAAAGGGGCATGAGTGCCGGGAACTTGGAAACCCTGGCAAAGGTCCATGCCAGCCTCTGGGCTCACTTCCCTGGTGTTACCCTCCAGCCAGTAGGAAAGTCCTGTTTAAACGCGTCTTCGCCCAGTCGTGCTACGGGAAATCAAGGGAGAACGGTGAGGCTACTCCTAGCTCAGATGCCAGTTAGGAGACAGCGCCCTCTGAGGTCAACAGGATGGCGGCAGGAGTGAGCTTCCCAAACAGGTGACAATGATGCTGTGGAGTGTGGCCTGTTGTGGGCCCTTTTGCCTTCTTTACATTTTTGAAAAAAATTATCAGATTTTTCTCATGAAAATGCAAGCTCCATGAAGGCAGGGTCCTGTCTCATGTCTGCTGTTGCCAGTTGAATAAATTGCCAGCCCGGAGGACCTGGGTGTGTTACTCATTCATTTATTCACTCCTCTCTTCCTGCCTCATTCACTCACTCCACTTTCATTCACTCCATTCATTCATTCACTCATTCGTTCATTCCTTCACACAGCAAGCATTCCCAGGGGCCCCATCTCAGCCCCACTGCATGGGAGCCTCTGTTAGTCCTTCCCAGTGAGGCCAGGAAGGACCTCAAGCTAGGAAAGTCTTGAAATATAACTAAAGGAGCCACCCCTGTAGGGCCGAGGCCTATAGTGGCTGCACTGTGTGGGTGTGGCCTCAGGTAAGCCACGCCCTCCCTTGGCCTCAGTTTCCTCACCTGCATGTGGCCAGTGGGCAGCATGAGGAGGAAGAGGGAGGAACCGCCACAGCGAAGGGCAAGTGGGACACTATCTGGCGGTGATACCATGGGTCCTGCTTCCTGCCCAGAACCAAGGGAGGGGCAGGGGAGTCGGGCAGGGGCTTCGAGACACCTGGGCCAGCATCTAGGGGCTCAGCAGAGCTTGTCCCGGCTTGCGTGTCCAGGTGAGGACTGTGTGCTGAGGATTTAACCTGGTCGGGCACCTCCTGCACTGTAGCCATGGGGTCACCTATGTGTGAGCAAGCGTGTACGGGTGCCTGTGAGGGTCTGTGTTTTTACGTGTGTGTGTGTGTCTGTTGTCTGTCTGTCTGAACGTGTATACACACCACGCAGTCTTCCCCAGTGGCA
Source organism: Cheirogaleus medius (assembly GCA_008086735.1). NCBI lineage: Eukaryota > Metazoa > Chordata > Mammalia > Primates > Cheirogaleidae > Cheirogaleus > Cheirogaleus medius. The sequence goes on from VBSM01003143.1 coordinate 42,202,857, forward strand.
CGGGCAGGGGCTGGGTTCCAGCCTGCAGATGTTTCCTTAGAAGGAAGCGTCTGCCCTGCTCTTCCATTCCTTCCCCCACATCACCCCTCTTCTCCGCTCCCCACCAAACCCCACCACCACCCTGCAGCCCACCTCCATTTCAGGAGGCCCCTTTAGCATAGCAGCAAGAACTTGAACTGCCTGGGTTTGAATCCCGGCGTTACCGACTACCGGCCATGTGGCCTCTTTCAAGTGAGTTTCCCCATCTGCAAAATGGGGGTATTGATGCCAGCACAGTAGTGCACCCCTGTAGTCCCAGCTGCTCGGGAGGCTGGGGAAGGAGGATCGCTTGAGCTCAGGAGTTCAAGACCAGCCTGGGCAAAATAGTGGGACTCCTTCTCTAAAGAATATTTTTTTAATTTAAATTGAAAAAAATAAATAACTGGGTGCAGTGGCGTGCGCTTGTAATCCCAGCTGCTCAGGAGACTGTGGCTTCAAGACCACTCTGGGCAAAATAGAGAGACCTCTTCTCTTAAAAAAAGAAAATAAAAAGAAAAGAAAGAAAAGAAAAATTGAAACCTTTAAAAAATGGGGGTCTTGGCTTATTCTGGGGTCCAGGGGACGCAGTGCGTGTAAAGCACACCGCTCAGCCCCGCCCCGTGCCTCCTGCCCCCACGTTATACTAAACAGTGGGGCCTCCACTTGGCCAGAGGGCGGGGGAGGGAGGGAGGAGAGACCCATTTCCCAAAAACATTGACTTCGACCTTGAACCCAAGCAGCTGGTTGGAGCTGGTGGCCTCTTTCTGGGATTGTTTATATAGTGTTCCTTGTAAACACAAAGGATGGAAAACAAACCCAAAAATGTTTAAAAATAAATGAATGAATGAGGAACCACTTGTGGGTGGCACGGACAGGGCCAGGGACAGATGGGGCAGCCGTGGAGCATTACCGTGGGACTGAATGCTCGAGTGGGCCAGGGCCGACCCCAAGGCTCTCTCCAGCCGCCCCTCCCCTTCTTGTTACAGCTCCAAGTTGTTCCCACCTTCTGGGAGAGGCCCGATTCCTGCAGCACTGTCACCAGGTCAACTTTTAACAAAAGCCAAGAGGCCTCTGCCAGGAATTGGCTCAGCTCTGCCCACCTCTCTGTGTGACCTAGGGCAAGTCACTTTCCCTCTCTGGGCCTCAGTTGCCGAGGATCTCTGAGGCCCCTCTCAGCACTGACACCCTGTGATTCCTTTCTAGTTCAGAGATGGTTCTGAGGGCACTTTGACAAGAATAAAGAATCCAGACGTGCTCATTAACATAATGTTGGGGATGGGGGCAGCTCCACCCCTGAGTTGCTGGGAAGGATTTTTATTAAAAATCTTGAACTTTCTCTTTTAGGATTGTTTAGGCCAGATTTGGGCCTGGATGCACCCTGAAATATTTGTGGGTGATCCGTGCAAAGAGGACAGTGTCTGGCCCCCTCCTGCCCAGGGGCTGGGGCTATGTCCTAGGACTGTTTCCCTCCTCCCCACACACACCCAGGCGAGTGACCCCTGTCCTTCTCCAGTCTTTCTGGATGTAGAGCCCAGGGCCTGGGAAGGCCACTCTGTGGTCTCTGGTCTCTCTCTGGCCCAGAGCAGAACCAATGTGCAATCCCACTACCCTACCCTGACAGTGGAGGGGCTGGTGACCCTCTCTCCCAGCCAGATTCTCCCCTAGCCTGCGCTACCTGCAGCTCTGGTCTTCAAAGGCATATTTCAAATGGGGCTTTAAGTCATTGCCCTGAGATGGAAATACAGGGGTGGGGAGAGTGTGGGGTTTGACAAGACAGCAGAGGTTGGGTAGTTAGGAGACCTGGACTCACCATGTGCCTTTAGACAGGTCCCACTCCTCACTCTGGGTCTCATCGTTCTCACTGTTCTTCATTCTTTTATATATAATGCGTGGTTACTGAGTATCTATCTTGTACCGGTGCCATGCCGGCTGCCATGTGTACATTAGTGAATAATACTCAACCTATACCCTTGAGGAGGGCACACTTTGGTACAGAAATGAGTCCTCCATTGCACCTGTATTATCCCTCCCCATTCCTGCACCCACTGCAGACATCACTAATCAATCACAGCACTCTTTAACATTGAGCCCAGCCATAACCTCAGGGTCTCTTTGAACCCAGCACTCCAGTGTTTTCTAATCAACTATTACCAAGTGGAGACTATCCCCTGCCATGTCCTCCTCACAGGGTCACCCAGAGAGTAAAACAAGATTGTAGCTGGGTGAGCGGAACATGTTCCAAAATCAAGTACACGTGCAGAGTCTGTTTCTAAGCTGTTTAAGCACGCAGAGCTGCTGATAGGGTGGGACACGGCTCCTCTCCTCAAATATCCTCGGGAATTAAACCAAAGAGGCAGGAATAGTTTATGTGCCCGGACTATGCCTGTCCACCAGTGTCCAAAACACCACCTGGCACCCACTGCCTATTCCATAAATTCCTGTTGGAGAAATGACGGCCTCTTCTTATCTCTGCCCAGCTGTGGAGTCACCTACCAGGGCAGGAGGCTGTGTTTCCTCACTCTGCCTTTCTGGAATAAGTCAGCCCAGGCCCCAGAGCTCCAGGGAGGCTGGACTGAAATAGACAACTCCTCAGGAGGCAGATCCAAGGGCCGTGGTGCAGAGAACTGCAATCAAACACCCCTCCCAGGAACCGTTCAAGCGTCTTCCTTTCGTTCTTGGCCAGAGCGTCCAGGGGTCAAGTCGGCCTTAGCAAGGTGGAGTGTGTCTGTTTGGCCCCTTCTCCCGCTCTGCTCCCTAACTAGATAACCAAGGCTTCGGGCTGACTGTGGAGACCTCTGGGGTGTCTGGGACCTATGGCTGCTCCCAGAATGTGACAACACCTGAGCATTAGTGGAAGGAAAGGAGGCTGCTCGCCAGCCCCCCCTGGCTGGGCTTTGCTAGCCTGCTTGTTTCCAAAGCAGACAGGTGGGGATCGAGGAGATGACCTCACTGGAGGGGAAATGGAGTCTGGGCTTGGCGAGCCCTCTGCTCTGTGCGTTTCTGAACTGGAATCCCACGTGGGAGTCGCGCACTGCAGACTTTTCAAAGCCCTCTGCCATCCTGTAGCTGATGGACCACATTAGGCCCGGCGAGAAAGGACATGCAAGATTGTTACCGCTGCTCTGCCTATGGGGAAGCTGGTCCAGAGAGGTCAAGTGGCTCATCCAGGGCCACACAGCCTTTCAAGACTGGCTGCACAGCCATCATTTCTGCCACCTTCAGAGAAGCCTGGAAATGCCATGGGTCCAAAGTCTACAAAAGGCTGCCCAGTAGGAGCAAGAGAGCACTCTGGACAAGCCTCTGGATTCTGGAATCGGGCATTCTAGACCCAAATCTTGCTCCTACCACCTTCGAGTTGTGGGACCTTGGCCACATGGCTTATTCTTCCTGAGACTCACTCTCCTCATTTGAAAACTGGGGAAAATATTACCCACTTCATGAGGATTTTAGAAAAGTATATATTATATTTTTTTCTCTCTTCCTTTCTTTCTGTAAACATGTATTGAGATTTATTCTGTGACCCGGAGGTGCAAAGATGAGCTTGTTGCCACCTCTACCCTTGAGCTTAGAGTCTACACAGAGGTCAAAAATCATATGTAATGTGGTTGGGGCCATGATTCCACACACTGACCTAGAGATGCTGAGGAAGGGGAGACTAACTGTGGGAGTGGGGGATTGGAATTCAGGGTATTGAAGGATGAGTAGGAGTTTGCCAGGTAGACACAATGAGCTGGAAAGGTATTTGGGGAAGAAGAAACAGCTTTGCAAAGATATGGAGGTATGAAAGAACACGGCATGTCTGAACTATAGGGGATAGTTTGGTGTGGCTGGTAGATGAGCTTCACCACAGAGATGAGGCTGAAGGCATTGTCAGGTCAGAGTGTGAGGGCTTTTGCAGCCGGCTGGGCCCAGCAGCAGATGGGGACCATGGCAGAATCTCCTGCAGGAGAAGGGTGTGAGGCCTCACCTGGTCTGCTCCTTCCAGGGCTGAAACCCAGGCCAGGCGCTGCTGCAGAGACTCCAGCATCCTTGGGGCAGCACTGGCTGGTGGCACCAGAAGCAGAAGTCACAGGACACTCAGAGGACATGCAGGAGATAAGCAAAGCCCAGGCCTTTACGGGGGTCATTGAGCTGATTGTCCTATGGGGTGGGGGTTTGGAGAGGAGACCCCTCCTGCACCCCCAGGCTGGGGAGAGAAGGGCGTGTGTGGGGCCTGAGGCTGTGAAGACCAAAGCCCGCTCTCACGCAGGGCCTCGAGAGACCCCCAGGATCGCTGCTGGGGACCTGGGGAGGCAGGAAGAGCGAACATTAGGAACTGTGATCCTGAGAGCTGCAGCCAGGGACCCCTGGGAACGAATGAAGCGGCCACCTTCAATGCGCCATGGCAGTTGGACAATGAGGTTACCCCCCAGATCCTTGTGATCCTAGAGAGAAAGGAGCCCTAGAGAGAAAGGAGCCCCCCAAAATATTATTACCAGCCTTTTTCTGGCTTTTTTCCTCCTCTGCTGGGGAACCCAAGGTCATCCCTAGAAGTGATGGCTCTTCTTTGATGCCTGTCTTCGTCTGCTCGGGGTGCTATAATAAAATACCACACACTGGGTAATTCAAAAACAACAGGCGTTTATTGCTCACTGTTCTGGAGGCTGGGAAGTCCAAGATCAGGGGGCCAGCAGGTTCAGGGTCTGGGGAGGGCTGCTCTTGGCTCCAAGGATGGCTGTATTCTCACACGGTGCAAGGATGAAGGAGCTCATGAAGGCTCGACCCCAAAGACCTCGCCACCTCCCAAAGGCCCCACCTCTTAAGGCCACCACATTGGGGGTTGGATTTCAACAGGGTCGGGGGGACACGTTTAGACTATGGCGATGCCTAACCTAGAGCAGCCACTCGAATGGTGGGAACTTCGGACAAAAGAGGAGGTGGAGAGGACACTCATGGAAGTTGGGAGGAGAGGAAGCTCATTATTATTGCACACTGCGGCAGCAGGACACAGCGGGAAGACAGACAATGAAAAGTGACGTTCAATGACCCAGCCACAACCCTCGCTCTGCACTTTACGAGCTCCATGTCCTGGGCACACCACAGAGCAAGCGAGGTCAGGGTTGAAAGACAAGCCACAGACACACTGAGAGCAAAGCCTTGGAACATACATGACAGAGAAAGGACCGGGATCCACAATAGATGAGGAGTGTCCACAAATCAGTAAGAAAAGGGCAGATGACACAGTGGAACAGTGGACAAACGCTCCGAGCAGGCAGTTTCCAAAAGAAGAAACACAATGACCAGCACACACACACACAAGCACGCTTCCCCTCATTAGCAATCTAGGAAATCTAAACACGATAACAATTTCATCAGAGTGGCGGAAACGCAAACCTTATTATGCTCAAAGAAAGTAGACATGGGTGCGGGGGACACACACAACCGAGTGGGAGTGTACATCAGTACAGCCACTTTCCATGGCAACTCGGCTGTAACCCACCAAACCTGCAAATGTGCAGAGCCCATGACGCAGCAATGACACTTCCATGAACCTGCTCTAGGTACCTCCCCCAAAGAAACACCAGCACGTGTGTAGGATTTTCATTGCAGTATTGATGCTAAAGGAAAACGGAGAGCAAACTGAATATTCCCAGGAGAGAATAGCTAACTGGGACACGATCTATTCCACGGTGGAAAGCAATTCACTAGTTACAAGATGATTCCTGTGTACTTAAATGGGTAGATGTCAAAGTCACTGCTGAGTGGGGAAAAACACTACGGCAATCTCCCCCTATCCGTGGCTTCACTTGCCACGGTTTGTTACCCATCGTCAACTGCTGTTCAAAAACGGTGACTGCACTACAGTAAGCTATTTTGAGAGAGAGAGAGATCACATTCATGTAAAACTTTCATTATAGTGTATTGTTACGATTGTTCTATTTTATTATGAGTTATTGTTATTAATCTCTTACTATGTCTAATTTATAAATTAAACTTTATCATAGAATGTGTGTACAGGAAAAACCATAGTATATATAGGATTTGGTGCTATCTGCAGTTTCTGATATCCACTGGGCGTCTTGGAACATATCCCTCAGGGACCGGAGGAACTATGAATACATATACATATATAGTATAATACTAAGTCAGGATTCCTTTGCACTTTAAGTAATCAAACACCCAACCTACTATAGCTTAAATGAAGAGAAGTTTATTTTTCTCAAATAACAAGGAGTCTAGAAGTAGCAATTTCTGGAGTTGCGTCAGCTGCTCCGTAATATACCTCAGCAATTCCCTTAGCTTTTCTCTTTTGCTCGTTGCCTCATGCTCATGAAATGGCTACTGCAGCTCCAGACATCACATTCATATTCAATGCAAAAAGAAAGGGAAAGTAACAGGATTTTCTTTCCATAAAGCTTTCTTTTTCTTTGGTAAGGGTAGCCCTCCCCATAGGATTTCTTTTACATCTCATTAGCAAGAACTGGGTCATCTGCCAACCTTGGGACCATTCTGTTAAAGAGGGAGAGATTATAAAAAATCATTTAAAGCAGTCAAGATTCATTCTCAGGGTAGTGGTGGGACCTACTGTGCCTGATAGCAAGAGATTTCTGCCTGCTACTTGGATATCAGTTTCTGTTAGGGAAGAAAAGGGTGCCCCTGGCTGTTGGTTGGGTCACGAACAGTGTCTGCCGCAGATACGCTTTGGGTGGGAAGGAAAACACACCCATGTGTACAACATCACCTATTCTTGTACCCTGCCCCATCTTGGCAGCCTCTGCTCTGGCCTTCGAAGGCCTGTCAGCACGTTCCATGTGGCATCTCCTCGCCAAGGCAGCTAAGAAGGGCTTCACGCCCCCTCTGGCTGCTGGGACTGCCTGGCTGGCGGGGGCACCCTCACCCACCCCTCCTGACGGGTGATGGCAATCACACTGAACTCCGCCACTGACCCCGGTGTGGACCGTGCTGCAGCCTGGGGGTGGTATCCCAAATGCCTCTCTCCCATGGGACAGCGGGGAGGTCCTCTCAAGTTGCAGTAGGAAGTCAGTCCCAAGGCGGGGATGGGTCATGCTCTCACGATCTGTGGTCAACGTCAGCTTAAGATACGGTCATGTGTAGGATGGCCAGATAAAAGCAGGTTGCCCGGTTAAATCCGAATTTCAAACAAACCACAAAATTATTTTTTAGTATAAATATATCCCACATATCACCTGGGATATACTTGTACAAAAAAATTGATGTTTATTTGAAATTAAAATTCAATTGGTGTCCTGTTATTTTGTTTTTGTTTTGACTAAATCTGGCAGCTGTAGTCAGGAGGCTAATGCTAGTGAGACCGCAGTAGGTTGCAGAGGGAGGACTGCTCACCCACAAACCCTAGAATAAGATACCTATGAGATTCTACACCTGGACAACTTAAAACAAGAAATAGAGGGGTGGTTATTCTGGAAAACAGATTATTGTCTATTTATTTAGAGGTGGATGAGTTTCCAGCACCCTCCCAGCTCCAAGTTTGTAACTCCAGGCTCTCAGGAGTCCGTGTTTTGGGAACATGGCTGTGTTTAAAGTACCGTGAACTCTGAGGTCCTCCCCAAACCATTATTCTCTCGGAGGCCAAGCTCAGGATTTCATGGCTGTCTGTGAGAGCTACAGAAGGCAACTGGAAGTGGCCCTAAACGCCCAAAGGCCTGTAGTGGGGGGAAGATCACAACAGACCTCAGCAGGGAGGGAGAAAAACCAATTTTGAAATTAGTTTCTGCATATTGAATTCTAATTTTTCATTGACTTTATTACATTAGAGATGGATTCCTCTAGAGGGAAATCCAAAATGTCATGAAATGACATTTTTTTTTTTTAAAAAAAAGCTAAATTGTATATTTAAAGAGAGAATATTTTCCAGCGCAGTGATGGTGATAGTCAAAATAAGTTTCCAGGCATAAATACAAAGTGATTACAAGTGTGCTTTTGTGTTTGGCCCACAGTTTCAAAACACCCAGTGACAGCTTAATTGAGCAGAACCCGAGGCTCATAAACCTCTTTCCTCGATTTCCTACAGCAGCAGACATCCCTGCGTTTCTTGGCTGCACTGGCTGCATTTCGGGCACACTGGTAGCTGCTGCCTTAATAGATGTGATCCAAGTTCCTCCAGGCAAAGTCAGGTGGAGGTGCCAAGTCCACAGTCACGCAGTGTGGCTCCAAAGGTGGCGAGAGGGGCAGACCGCAAGCCGGGAACACTAATAGAATGTGTGGCTGAAGGGAGGAAGCTGAAACAAGGACCCCAAGGAATGTTCTAGAACGTTCTAGAAGGTTCTAGAGATATTTCTAGGTTTTGAATTTGGAGCCAGTCTCTAGATGAACCTAAAACAAAAGTACATTTCTGTTAATTGTGTTTCTACATCTTGGGGGTCCATCTATAAACAAGAAGAGCAGAGCAGGAAGCGGTGGCCCATGGAAAAGAACTTTGCAACAACCAGAAGACCAGGGTCCTGGAGGAAAAGGGAACTCCTCCAGGGCTTATTCTAGTGTGAGGAAAATCTGCACTTTTGAGCCAGTCTAGTACAGGAGCGGGACAGAGTGAAGACAGGCAGCTTTGGCTGCGTTCTCGAGATTTGCAAGTTTGGACCACAATGTGTTTCTCTGCGTCTCCCGCCGCGCCCACCTGGCTGCACCACCCCAGTCTTCCCCACCTTCTCCGCTTCACCCCCTCTGCTCCCGCCAGGCCAGGGCGGGGGCGTGTCCTGGGCTGCAGTCCCCTTGGCTCTGGCCTGGGCGGTGTGTGGTAGGCGCACTGGGGGTGGGTCTGTGGCTCATGAGGATGGAAACTGTTCTTCCAGTTTGGAATGTTGGCCTTTTGTGGGAGCTGCTAAGATTTTTCTGGACACAGTGTGCTGCTAAGAGCTCTGGGGTCTCAATTTATTGCAAGAGAAAGGTTCGGGTGGGGATCGGAGGGAGGTTTTAGGCCTTTCTTCAACCTGTGAAGAAAAGGTCAAAGGGCAAATACACCCTCACCACCACCACCACTACCAAAAAGAGGGCCCTATAAGGATCTGGTTTGTGGCCAAACACTGAGCGCACAGGTGAATAATAATGGGTCGATTCAGAGGAAATCTGGGAGGGAGGTGGAGGGAGATTCTGGGAGATCTGGAAGCTTCTAGAGACAGGAGGGAGTCTGAGATTGTGGATGAGAAGGACAAAGGGGGAGAAGACTGTTTCAGAGAGCAGGAGAGATAAAGAGTGATTCCAGAAGACAGAGTTCGGGGAGGAGGGATGCCAAGGCCTTAGGGCAACGAGGTAGACAGGGCAGGAGAAACCCTGGCGATGGCTCGTGTCAGAGCAGGAAGCAAAGTCTCCCCTCAGACCCAGGGTGCAATAGCGCTGGAGCCAAGTCAGGTGGACTTGGCGGAACCCCCTGCCGTTGGGCCTAGACCCAGTTACGCATTCATTCATTCATTCTCTAACTCGTCAGACATTTCACTTACTATGCATGAGGCTTTATGCTTCTCAGGAAGCTCCCAGGCTGGTGGGAGAGCGGGACTTGAGTAAAAACTGTCCATAGTGCAGAGTGGGACGGTCTGGATGAACCTGTCATAGTTCAAGAGCTGGTGAGAGGGCCCAGGGCAGGCCTGCCCGGTTGGCTTGCTTGTGGGCCCTGGAGAGTGAAGGGCCGCCCAGTGCCCAGTGCACTCCTCTAGCCTCAGGGGGGCTGGCCTGGACCCTTACCACGTCTCTGGCCCACCTGAAGATTCAAGGTGGGTCTTCTCACCCACTCCAGGGGGCCCATCCTAGGCTCCAGGACCCTTTTGTCCCTGGTTCACCAGGACTCCCCACCCCAACCTAGTTTTTGATCATGGTAGCATGTATATTCTCAGACATTCTCCCTGTAGATCCGCCCTCACTCTGTGTAATCCCTTGGGTTCTTTCTGGTTCATGAGAAGCTAATCTGAAACAGTTATTTCCTGTGAATACTGATAGTCAATGAAACCTTTGCACCTGACCACTCTCTGTCATCACTGTCATTATTGTCATCATCGTCATTATTGTCATCGTCATCACATAGTTTGCTTTTTAAACCTTCTTAATGACTTTAGTTCAAACAACCAATGAAGCACACACACACAGATTATTGCTTCCATCTACAGGAGGAAAAAGCCAAGGCTCAGGCAGGTTAAAAGACTTGCTGACAGTCACAAAACTAGAGTGGGACAGTCAAGGTTTGAACCTGTATCCAAGGCCCTTTCTGATATACGATACTGGTGGCAGGGCAGAACAGAAAGATAGTATTTTCCTTAAAGGGTGCAGAAATAATTGAGCATCCATGGGTAGGTAGGGGGAATTAATGTAATCCCTACCTCACACCATAAGCAAAACTACTCCAAATGGCTTAAAGACCTAAATGTCAAAAATTAAACTTTGCCTTTTTAAATGAAAATATAAGAGAATATTTTTCTGATCTTGGAGAATATGGAAGGATTTTTTAAACAAGACCCCAAAAGTATTAATTTTAATATAAAAGATAGATTAAGTCAAATACAATAAAACTAAGAATGCCTGTTCATCAAAAGGCATTGTTGTCAAAAGATAGGACAATGGGATATCTACATGCAAGTGAATAAAGTTGGAACCCTAGCTCACACCAGATGCAAAAAATTAATTCAGTGAATCAACGACCTAAAGAACTAAAACCAGAAACTATTAGAAGAAAGCATAGGTGTAAATCTTTGTGACCTCGGATTAGGCAATGGTTTCTTAAATATGATTCCAAAAGCACAAGCAACAAAAGAAAAGAAAACCAGATAAATTGGACTTCATCAAAATTAAAAACTTTTGTGCTTCAAAGAACACCATCAATAAAGTAAAAAAGACAACTCACAGAATGGGAGAAATTGTTTGCAAATCATGTATCTGACAAAGGACTTGTATATAGACTATAAAATAACCAGTACAACTCAATAATAATAAAAAACAATTAAAAGATCTGAATAGACATTTCTCCAAAAAAGCTATATGCTATACAAATAGCCAACAAGCACAGAAAAGATGCTAAATATCATTAGCCATCAAGGAAATGCAGATCAAAATCACAATGAGTTACCACTCCACACCCACCAGGATAGTTATAATCAAAGCCATAGATAATAACAAGTATTAGCCAGAATGTGGAGAAATTAGAACCCTCTCATAGACTGCTGTTGGCTATGTGAAATGACGCTGGCACTTCTGAAAACGGTCTGGCAATTCCTCAAAAGGTTAAACATAGAGTTACCATGTGATTCAGGAATCCTATCCTAAGAATATCCTCAAGAGAAATGAAAACATATGTTCACACAAAACTCGCACACAAATGTGCATAGCAGCATTATTCATAATAGCCAAAAAGTGGAAGCACCCAAATGCCCATCAGATGATGGATGGATAAAAAAAAAAATGGGGCATAGCCATCCAATAGAATATTCGGCAATCGAGAGGAGGGAAATATTGATACCTGCTACAACACGGATGAACTTTGAAGACATTATGCTACATGAAAGAAGCCAGTCATGAAAAACCACATATTATATGAGTCCATTTATATAAAACTTCCACAATAGGCAAATCTGTAGAGACAGAAAGTAGATTAGGGGTTTCCTTGGCCAGGGGGCAAGGGCCTTTGGGGTGGGACGGGGGGTGGGGGGGAAATGGAGAATGATTGCTAAAGGGTATGGGGATTTCTTTTCAGTGTGATGAAAATATTCTAGAGCTGATTGTGGTGATGGTTCCATAACTCTGAGAATATACTAAACACCATCGAATTGTACACTTTAAGTGAGTGAATTGTATGCTATGTGAATTCTAACTCAATAAAGTGGTTACATTTTTCAAAAGACAACTAAAGTAAATAAAAAGACAAACCACAAACAAGGGGACACTTTCCAGTTGGGGGAAACACCAGATCCCATGACAATCCAGTGGAGAAACGCCTTTGAGCAGAGGACTTCACCGCCGGGTGAAGCCACACCGCCGGGTGCTACCTAGGCCTGGCCTTTTCCACTTCGGTCACTGGCAAGCTGCACCATGTTGGAAAAGTCTAGGGTTCCTGGTGATGCCCAGGACCTTGGACTCGCTTGTCCTTTCCTAGCTAAGGAGAATATTTGTAAGAGAGTGGAAGACCATGACGGAATCAGTACAGCGTGGGCCACCTCAGGTGGAGGTGAGATTCCAGCCAAAGGAAGCATTCAACTACGGGCAGAGTAACATCAATGGCTTCTCCAGCCAATGGCTTAGCTGATGTCTCAGAATCTTTCTGCTGGGCTTGGGTTCTGGGACTACAATTACATGTTGCTCTGAGGCATGTCTTGCCGACACCGAAATGATTCCATTCTCAGCCCTCAACAGTCTGCTCACATACACATACTCCGTCCTACCCCGAGAGAGAAGACAAGAGCCGCGTCCTATGTCGGAGACTGCAAGTCAAAGGCAGGATAACAGGGGGGGCGCGAACCCCTCACCAGGCTTCTCTGGGCCTGACTATGCCTTCCCAAACTTGCTGTGGGAACGTGTGACAGACACCTGTGCCCAGAAGTGGCCAGGTTAAGTCAGTCCTGCAAATATGCCCAACAGGCTAGTGACCACAGACCAGGCACCAGCTCAAGCTGTCCTGGGGGCCTGGGAGAGTGAAGACGGGGAAAGGCTGGTCAAAAGGTATTGCTGTCCCTCTCCCGGGCTCACAGCAGCAGGTCGCGTGCCTTTTCCTTTCTCTCTCATCCTAGTTATCCTGAATGTGGGCCTGTCTATAGCCAAAGCCCACAGCCCAGCGTGCAGGCTCTGGGCCATGCTGGTAACGGGGCACTGTGTGACTAACCCCCTGAATGCTTTCTGAAGGTTTGCATTCTAGCTACCTATTTGTCTATCTGCCTATCTATTTATCTTACAAAGCTGGCACAAGCAGGGGAAAAGATTCACCATCACAAAAGAATGTGAAATAAAACCTGAGTATTCGTTTTCTTTGAATTGGGCTTATTTCCTTCCAGACGTTTCGCTTAGTAGTATGCAGACATATCTAATATGTATCTATATGCATCTAGATATGTTGTTCAGGATGGCGGCACTTTTCCAGAGAGACTTGCCTTGCTTGCTTGCTTTCACGTAATGGCAGGTAGCCGCTGCTTTGTGGGACGGTGAAACCCAAGCCTTCCAGAGACAGACTCGAGCCGGATGGTGACGCAGCAGCACAGGCCTGGGCAGAAGAAGGCCTGGACCTTGTCCCATGCTGTGGCTGACAAGGCCTGCTTCCCCTGTCTGGTCTTGAGGAGGCTCATCTGCAGGGTGAGGGGGGTGCTCAGTTGATTTCCAGAAGCTTGTTCAGCTCTGGCTTCTCTGATAATAGCTACTATTTATAGAGAACCTACCGTAAATCAGCCGTTTCACTCCCACAAGCCTATGAGTGGGCGCTACGACTGCTCCCATTTCGTAGACAGGAATCTCAGGCTCAGCCGACTGGGCGACTTCAAGGTCACACGGCAGTGCGTGCACAGTCAGGACTGGAACTCGGGTCTGCGTAACTCTGAGCATGTGCATTTGGCCACCACGCTCTCTGCCTGGCCGGCAGAGCACAGGTCTGTGGCCCTGAGAGGGCGCACACCCGGACGCAGAAGGCAGGCTGTCCTGGGGCTGGTGTGGCCCCCAGCCCAGGCTCACCAGTCGTGGTTTATGCAGCAAAGCAAGACAGACACGTCCTCCCAGAATGAGCTGGGCTTGCCCCCGAGAGCTGTGGGCCCGTGGGCAGCCCGCACTGCCACCGCTCCCGTGCTGGGGAGAGGGCAGACACAGGGCACAGCTCAGCTGCCCCGGGGCAGCACCAGCGCTTATACTCTAAACACGGTGACTGGGCCTCTGGAGTTTCCCAGCGGGCGGCAGGTCCGGCTGAGCCAGGCTGCCCAGCCCCCAGAGAGACCCAAACACGACCCTCCTTAGCTGAGGGTAGGGTTCACTCCGGGGAGGATTCCGGCTACCCAGGACACTGCAGGTCAAGATCCAGCTGCCTCTGCTGCGAAATCCCCCCTCCTGCAGACAGCCATCCCACACAGACCAGCTCGGCCTGAACTCGCCCTGTCTCCGCGCACTCCGTTATTTATTTACACCCCACCCCCACCCCAGCCATCCGCATCATCTGGCTGGCTTAGCCCCAAGCCGCTTTTATCCCGGTCTTGTCTGCAGTGACCGGACAGGGAGAGGACATGCCGTAGCTCCAGGCACATCCGCAGCCGGACTGGGAAGCTTCGGCCCTTGCTTTCTGTCCTCTTCCTCCTCCTCCACCGCCACTCGCACTCCCGCCCGTCTGCAATTGAACCCAGATGCCAGGAAATATCTTGGTTGTATGGCTGAAGTGAAAACACATGGGCAGGGTGAAAACTCTGCTCTGTTACAGCTTCATTACTGTCATCCCTGGAAACTCGCAGATGGAGAGGGAGACCTCTGAGCCCAGTGTCTGGCGCTACGTGCACGGGAGTACAGCGCGGACCAGCCATGGGCGGCGCCGCACGCTTGCGCCCCGGCGGCTGCTGGCGCTCGGGCCGAGGAGTTCACACCGGCTGCCTGGGGCTGGTTGAGAAGGGCAAGGGACAGAAGGTCCTCCCCTCCCCCTGCCTCTGAGCCCTGCTTCCCATTGCCTTCCCCAGAACCTCGGGATCCCAGGCCCCAGTACTGACCTGACACTCACTGGCTGTGTGACTTCAGGCAAGTCCTGTCACTTCTCTGAGCCTCATCTGTAAAATGGTGAGAAAATGCCTTCTCAGAGTCCCTGCAGTGCAGCAAAGGTACTTTTGGGAAGAGAGAAAGTCTGAGATTTACAAAACAGACCCATAATCCCTAACCCACAATTCCAAAACCCCAAAAGCTCTGAGAACCGAACCTTTCTGTAACTCATTTTTTGGCAGCAAAACCTGAGCTGAACTGAAAGGAGACTATTTATTGCATTTATTTATCCCCCTTGGTGTGGATATTTATATTTTTTGCTGCAAAAACATCACCGCGTTTGATCATGGGCTGCTGCTCCAGCCCTTCGAGGGGATGGATGTGTTTCTACGTGGCACGTCTCAATCCCTAAACTTCTGAACGCTGAGGCACCGCCAGCCGCAAGGATTTCAGATAGAGGGCTGTGAACCTGTTCTTGGAAATGAAGGGGAAATTCATCTGTTGTTTTAGGAGAATAAAAAAAAGGTAGATGTCTAGAGTTGGGTTGGGTTTGAAGCATTTTTAAAAGCCCCCTGCTCTGCTCGGGTGTTAGCGGTGACCGCCCAGGAATAACTAATAGCGCCATTTATCAAGCACTTGGGCATCAGGCGCTGTAACGATGCTTCGTAAATATTACCTGTTGTAAGCTCATGACATCCTGTGAGGTGTGTCTGTGATTTTCTCTTTCCACGACTGCCGGCAGAGCGGATAAGAGGCAGATTCAAACCTGGTCTGGCTGGCCCCAGGGTCGGGGCTCTAAGCCTATAAAACTGTGGGGCAAGGAAAGGGCTCTTTTAGGGGAGAGGGGAAGACACTCCGCCCAGACCACAGTGGAAAGGCCCTTCTGCTATGTGTCCCCCAGGGCTTTGCCTCTAGCAGCTGAAAGACACTCTTCCCAAGCCCAGACCTCTGCCTCCTTCCCTCACACGTCTGCCCCTTCCCCTGACCCCCAGGGACGGCTACCCCTAACTGTTCCCGAGATCCCCTTCCTTTTCCCCTCTGGGGACTATATGCCCCCAATTCCCACTGGATCCGCCCTGTCTGCTGTGACTGTGAGCTCCCCATCCACCAAACGGGCCTCATAATTTCCCTGAGACTCACTTGGACAAGCCGGACAAAGTCATGATGCCCACAGGCACGTTAGGTAGGGGGCTACCGATCACCACGGGGGTAGCACGCAGCAGCCCTAGGCAGGAACAGGTGACATTTCGCTGGTGACACCCCAGGGGTCTCCCAGGGGCTCAGGCTGTCCTTTGGGCCACCTTCTCAGCGAAATCTATCCTCGCTGCCTCCCGCCTCCAAGGACCCGCCTCCACAGAGGCCACCCAAGCCTGGGTTTGGCTTTGTGTTTCAATCACACGAGTGAATACTGAGCACATTGTCATTAGAAAAAAAATATGCAGGCACACAGGGCGAACAGCGAAAATTCTACTTTCCCTCCACCCTTTCAGACCGGTTTTTTCCATGGAGTGACTACTGTTTACAGTTGAGTACGTACCACCGCAGTCCATTGTCTTGGAGCATATTTACACACGTATGTCATTGGGATTTGTTCTGGACGTTTTATATACACACCTCACGGAGTGCGCTGCAGCTCGCTGCTTTCTGCTCGCCATGTGTCCTGGACATGGTCCCTCTCAGTTCATGTCAGTCTGCCTCACTCACTTTCTTAAATCACCGCTGCCTCCCGAGCCGCCCTGCCCACAGGAGCATCCCTGCTGGTGCAGCGCCGCGGCCACAGGCCGACTGCGTCATCCGCAGTGAGCAGCCCTGTGTTTGTGCGTTTGCCCCGGCGTGATTGCTTTCTGGAAGAGGAATGGCTGCGTCAAAGACTGCGACATTTTTTATTTTTTCTATCCTTTACTGAATTTCCCCCGAAAGGCTGAATTAATTTAGATCTCACTAATTGCACGTGGGAGCCTGGGGCAGCCGTTCTACTAGCTGACTGGGTCCCGGATTCCCGGCAGGTGGCTGGAAGATGCTGGGGCTGTGGGAATGAGCAGGCCCTGCTGCAGCGGCC
>VBSM01003143.1:42219667-42368567 GCA_008086735.1 Cheirogaleus medius
GGTGTTGAGGCCACTCCAACACCCATGTGTGATCTCCAGCAAGTGTAACCGCTGTGAAAGTTTTTATCTGAAAAATAAAAAGTGGAGGAACAATGACCCCACCAAGTACAGAGCTACTCAAAGGCTTCAGCAAGATGATACGAGTGAAGCCCTTAGTACCGTCCCTGCGTAGAGTAAATGGGAATAAATGGAAACTGACATTTTATTATGATTTTGATTGTGACTGTGTGACTATGAGAATGATTGTTAATGTCCTGTTTCTGGAAACACAGCCCCTTTTCCTCGGAGAGGGGTCCTGCATTCCCACCCCTGTCAGCCGCTCCGCCCCGTGCAGGCCCGGGTGCCTGTTGACCGGTGGGTGGCTGTCTCGTCCCACAGTGCCTGCTGTGTGCAGAGCTCAGAGCCCGCACGGTGGGTGACAGTGCCCAGGAGGCAGCGCGGCAGTCTGGCTTGCAGGCTAGGAAGGTAGACAGGACACAACCGGGTAAACAGCAGTAAACAGAGGTGGGGAGTCATGCGAGCAGGGGCCGTGCCAGTGCTGCCTCCCCGAGAGAAATGCATCAGCGCCAAGTCACCAGGTGGGGACGGAGGGAGCGGCGGGTGCACGGTGGGGGGCTTGCAGGTGGGGGCAGGAGAGAGAGAAGCCGGACAGACAGCACAGCTTGGAAAGGCACCGTGGAGGGCGGGAGGGGGGTGGGGAGCTGCTCAGAAGGTGGCCGTGCTCCTGGCAGCCACGGTGGAGGACAGGGAGGGGCCCTGGCCCAGCCGGCCGCCAGAGTCCCCGGTTCAATTCCCTGCTCTGCCTCTTGCCAGCTGTTGGCCTTGGGGAAATATTGCTCCTTTTCTAGGCCGTGGCTAGCCGCTGTAAAATGGGCTATGCAGGGCTGGTTAGACGAGAGTGCTCTGTCTAGACTCTCTGCCGGCCCGAGACTTCTGGGGATTCCTGCTCTGAGCTCTCTCCTCTTGAATTTGAGTCACTGTGGCCATCACCCTCATCTCTCCAAAGTGCCAGCACTTAACAGTTTATAAGCTCCATTCCCATCTGTCCCTCATTCAGCCCCGCCCTGCAGCCTTGGACGCAGGTGGAGCTGAGATTCGAGTCTCATCGTATTGATAAGGGACGTGGGGCTCACAGAGGTGAAACGACGTCCTGGGAGCTGGAATGGAGTAGGGGGAGCATCTCGCCCCTCCCAGGGGCCATCCCAGCAGCTACCGAGCTGCGGTCCACGTTGCAGATGGACTACTCAGTGTCCCCACACCGCCACCAACAGCAGCTGGTGGGCCCTGGTCACACGCTCCACGCCAGGCTCTTTGCCCACGTGGTCTTGCGTAATTTTCACAGCAGCCCTCTGAGTATGGTTGCGATGCCCACTGCATGGATGAGGAAGTGAGGCCCAGAGAGGCTGAGTTATAGCCCATAGTCACCCAGCCAGGGAGTAGCACTGGCCCTCCCAAGACCCCATGAGCACTCATCCCTCCTTTGCTCCTCACTCCCTAACCACCTGAGAGCTCCACTCACCACCATCTGTTTCATCCCAACCCATCCTCAAGGCCCAGCTCCTTTGCTGTCTCCTCCAGGAAGCCCTCCCTGACCACTCCTGCCACTCCCAGGCATTTGCCCTTCTCTCTCCCTCCTGTACTCACTCCCAGGACCTTCCTGCTCGGTAGTCTCTGGCAATCGTTATCACACTCCATTGGTAGGAAGGGGACTCTCCTCTGTGGCTGGGGTTTGTCTTTCCCATGTGAGTTTACCTTTTTCTAAATAAACATATTTTAATGTTTTGGCAAAAGAAATGTATGTTTATTATAAAAGTGAAAACCGTAGAGAACTATCAGGCTAGTGGTTTACCTTTCTATTAATACAACCCTAGCGTGTACGACAGGACCAATCAGTCCTCAAACATGAAGCAGCATCTTAGTTTAAACTCTGCCGGAGGAAGCTCTGAGCAGGATGTGAGTGTACGGAACCTGTGTGTGAGATCTATTTGGGAATCGTTCGTGGGTAGTTGAGCAGAAGAGTGAGATGGAGAGTGGAAGACGGTCAGGAAAAGGCTTGTTCCCAGCAGGTGACCGACCATTGCAGGCAACTGGGGCTCAGTCTAAGGGGGCAGTTCTGGAAGCCAGTACAGAACACACGTGTATGGGGGACACAAACTGGTTTTCCTTCCATATTCTCAACACTTGTGACACCAAATATGTGGGGATCTTCCCCACATCAACCAAGTCTCCAGCTTTCTAGACGCCAACGGAATAGCCTACAGTTCAGTGATGACTTAGCTACCTAGAGTCAGGGCAGACCCCACGGGTTAAGGGTTCAGTCCCGCAGGATTGGCCCCCACTTCAGACACCGGTTGCAAGTAGTGGGTCCCCAGGTAACCCACACTTCTGTCCCACTTGGCTACAAATCAGGGGTTTCCACGACCCCCTCCTCAGGTTCAATAATTTGCTACGGTGGCTCGCAGAACCCTCATGGCTCACAGAAAGTGTTCAGGGAAACACTTAGGTTTGCTGGTTTACTATAAGGATAAGATAAAGGCTACAGGTGAACGGCCACATGAACAGGTACACAGGATAAGTTCTGGAAGTGTCCTGAGCACAGGAGCTTCTGTCCCCAGGGAGTTGGGGACACTATCCACCCGGTATGCGGGTGTGTTCCCTAACCCACAAGCTCTCCAAACGCTGTACTTTATCACATAGGCGTGATCGAATGGTAACTCAACCTTCAGCCCCTTCCCCTCCCCAGAGGATGGGAGTTGGGGATAAAAGTTCCAGGCTTCTTATCCTAGCTGTGTCTTTCTGGCGACCACCTCCATCCTGAAGCTATCCAGGAGCCCATCAAGAATGACCTCATTAGAACAAAAAACACTCCTAGCACCCCAAAAATTCCAAGGGATTTAGAACTCTGTGTCAGAAACCAGAGTCCAAAGCCAAATATTAGAATAAAAGATGCTCCTAGCACCACTATCACTTAAGAAATTACAATGGTTTTAGGCGCTCTGGCCAGGAGTTGAGAGCGAAGACCAAAATATATATTTCTTATTATATCACAATATCACAACGTGCCTCGTAGGTATCTCCTCCCAAGGTCCAGGGACCTGAGAAATTTACCTGCCAACTCCTGGCAGTGATGGGCTGAGGGCGACTTCCAGGGGGCATGGATTGCCTGGCACTTGTGGGCTTCCGTATGGGCAGGGCGGGCTCCAGCAGACACAGAGAACCCCCTGGCACAGAGACAAGGTATTGGAAGTCCCGGGGAGCTATTGGCAGGGCACCGACAGCCTCTGCCGCAAGTACCTGTGTGCCCAGGCTCACAGCGACACAGCAGTGAACAGGACAACCAGGTTTCAAGCACAAGGACCTCACAACCTAATGGGGGAGACAGGTCCTAGTGAAATACGACACAAATCGTAGTAGCATCTCATTATAAATGAGCCAAAGGCAAAGTTCATGGCTCTGGAGTCACAGTCAGGGCTGGACTCCCAAGTCTGCCGTTAGTTTGGAACAAGAATCTTAGCTTCTTGCTGGCTCAGTTTCCTCATGGCTAAAGTGGGAACTGTAAACGTAGCAACATCTTAGGGTTGGTTCGAATTCATTTAAATTAATACACACAAAACTCTCAGCACAAGGGGTCATGGGTGCACTCAATGGTTGTCAGCTGGTGTCATGATCATCATCACTAATGTCATTAGACTGTAGACAGGGGCTTGGCCAGGTCCAGGTTGCCAGGGGCTTCTCTTATCAGTTTCTCACGGGGTCCCACTGCCACTGAGAAAAGAGGGACTACTGTGGCCAGAGTAGGGGAATAGCCC
Source organism: Cheirogaleus medius (assembly GCA_008086735.1). Classification (NCBI taxonomy): domain Eukaryota; kingdom Metazoa; phylum Chordata; class Mammalia; order Primates; family Cheirogaleidae; genus Cheirogaleus; species Cheirogaleus medius. Next base: position 42,223,477 of record VBSM01003143.1, read on the forward strand.
CGCCAAGGCGCCCTGGGGGCCGTCCACGTACCCACACAAGCCACGCAGGCGAAGGCTTGGACCACAGTTAATCTGAGACTCGGACGTGGGTGACTGATGAGAACGATACCAGCAAGAGTCACCACTTATCCAATACCTTGTGCCCGGGACTTGGTTGAGCCTTTACTGATTTAATCCGCACAGTAACCCTATGAGGTGGGCATTTGCCTTGGAGGTTAAGTGGTACAGAGAGGTTAAGTAACTTGCCTAAGGTCCCACAGCTATAAACGGCAGAGCTTGGGTTAGCACCTAGGCCAAGGCATCAGCTGGTGATGGGAGGAAGGGGGCGTGATTTGCAGACAGGAGTAGGGCTCGTGGTGGCCTGGGCTGGGACTGAGGTCTGCCTGGGGGATGGGGAAAAGCATGCTGAGTGGAGGAGGGGCTGCGGCCTGACCCGGCTTGGCCACACAGCCCTGCTCCTTGCTCACCGGTGACCCTGGAGACCCACGCTAAGGAAAGGGGGAGCTGCCCTCCCCTGGCCCCACCTGCTGGTGGCCCCGTGGCTGTGGTGACTGGTGGTCCCTGGTGGCTGGGCTTGCTGCCGGCAGGCAGCTCACACAGCTGCTGTGCACGGCAGCCAGACTCCCCAGGCAGCTCCCCGGGGCTGAGAGAATGTTCCAGGACAGCTTGGAGTCATTAGGCACTCTCTGCTCACCGCTGGTGGTGAAAGCCCTGTTTCAGACCCAGCGGCCTCTTTGCCGCCCGCCTTTCCCTCCTCCCCCCCGGATAGCTGCAGAGCCTGCACAGCCCTGGGGGGACAGGGACAGGGATGTTGCTCAGCCCCCCGACACTGCTTCCGTTCCTAGCTCTGTTGCACTTGGTTCCCTCAAGCTTTCTGCTCCCACTGCTCCATTTGAAAGGGGCCACTTGGCCCTTGGAAGGCAATGAAAGGAAAGCTGGGTTCTGGCGCTGAGTCTGCTGTGTGGCTTTGCGCAGGTCACATAACCTCTCTGGGCCTCTGTCTGTTTTGCTTGTCAGCAGGAACTCCTGGTTCCTGCCCTCTGGCCTCCTTTGTGGAGATGAGGAAAGTGTGTCTGAAAAACATTGATGTGGGAAAACAGATGCTCACAGAGGCTGGGACACATGTTATTGGAGGGGTCAGGCCTTGGTCAGCTCAGGGGACACTGAAGCACAGAAGTGAACCCACTTTCAGAAGGTCACAAGCACCCAGCGAACCCACCACCTCACTTTAAAGGGGAAAGACAGAGGCCCAGCCAGTCTGGGGAGAAGGCTGGGGTTGGAAGCTGCCCTTCCTCCCACCGCCCACCCAGATCATGATGCTGAGGAGCATTTACTCATAGGGTGCTTGTGTGCCAGACACTGCCCCAGAGCGCTCCATGGACCGTGTCCACTAACTTCTATGAGGGGGTCTCAGTGGCATCCCGGCAGGAGAGGGACCAGCGGTGGGCTGGGCGTGCCAGCAGCAGTGTTGGACCCAGGAAATATGAGAGGAAATCTGTGCTTTCCAGACATAGAAGAAAAGATTATCTTTCAGGACCTTGCTGTCTGATTGGATGAAAGACAAGGTAGAGATGTTTTCCCAAGGGGACGTCCACCTTCTGGGCCGTGTGGTTGCGATGGGGGCAGCAAGGGGTGGGCACCTCTCCCACGCTCCCTCCTCAGCGGTGCTGGGGGCAGAGTGGCACGGGCCGCATGGGCAGGGTGGCGAAGTCTCCCAGGAGAGAAGGCATTGACACAAAGGAAGGAGGATGGACCAAGGGGCGTCGCCAACCCAGGTTTGAATCCAGACTCCAGCATTCACTGGCTGTGCGACCCTGGACACATAACATAACATTTCTAAGCCTCAGTTTCCCTGTCTGTAAAACAACCCCTGCTCGTCACATTGCAAGGATTTGAAATAACTAATGGGATGCATTGGATGCTCAGAGAGCCGGGAACTATGGTGGGGCCATTGAACCAAGGACTGTGGGGGTGTGGTCGGCTCAGCCTGGGGAAGAGATGTGACTTATGCAGAGGACACATGGGGAGAGGGCAGGTAGCTGGTAGTGGGGCTTTTCCAGTCTCCCACCCCCTCATGGTAGGGCTGGCCACTGCTCAGACACCCCTTGGCTGGGAGCGCCTGGGGGCCCAGGCCCAGCCTAGCTCAGCCAGACAGGCTCTGGCAGAGACCCTGCTTTCTCCTCTGAGCAATGTTGTCCCCCCAGCCAAGGGCAGCAAGAGGCGGGCCAGGGAGCTGACAGCGCCGGGGGAGGGGGGGGGTGCGGGGGGGGCTTCCTGGCTCCCAGGCCCGGCCCGGCCCTCCATGTTTGGGTATATCCCTTGGTCTGGTCTCACTGCCAAAGGTTTTGCCGTCTGTGCAGCAGGGATAGAGTCACGCTGCCGCCCCTACTTCCTCAGCCTCTGGCTGGTCAGCCTCTCCGGAGGGGCAGGGCAGCACAGGTGGCTCTACACCTTCTGTCCTTGAGCTAAGGGACCCAAGAGAGGCAGAACTTAGTCACTCTCCTCTTTTTCAGGCAAAGGCTCTGGCCACAGGGTCATTCCCATGGTGCCAAGAAAACTGCTTCCCTCCCCACCCCTCATCTCTAAGGAACAGAGCCCCTCTCAACATGGGCATGCGTGTGCACACACATGTAAGTGTGTGCATGTGAATATGTGTGCACGTGAATATGCGTGCACGTGTGTGCATGTGAATGAGCATGCTTGAGTGTGTGCGCGTGCACACGTGTATGTATGTCTGCATGGGGAAGGGTCTGGAGACCAGTACTTCCGGGCTGGTGGAGGCTGCAGTAAGCTGAGGGTCACGGGCGAGCTGGCCTCCTCCCCCTCTCCTCTCACCCACTCAGCCCCAGAGCCAGCACCGCTGTGCGAGCTGCGGCAACAGCATGAAGGAGAAAGATCCACCTCTCCCACGGGGAGCCACGCGCTAGCAAGGGGAGACTGGGACACACAAGCAAACCGGCAGAAGGATGCCAGAGAACGAGGCACAGTGGGAAGAACATAAAATGGGGCCGGTGGTGGGCACCCTGTCCTTTTCTCCCTCCTCCTCTCTGACTGGGCGCAGCAGGGAATGAAGGCGGGGGGCAAGGAGGTGGTGAGATGCTCAGGGGTGGCGGGGGAGGCTGCATGAAGACCCCCATGCTGACACTTCCCAGGCCCTGTCCCCACGTCCTCCGAGAGGCTCCCTGGGATGAGGGGCAGGAGGCCAGGCCTTGGTCCTGCAGCTCGGTGGCCCTGCACCCCCAGGCAGGGATGCCACCCCAGCTCTCCTGACAGCAGAGGGGTCCCACCCTCCCATTCCAGAGTCTGGTAGTTTGCTGCAGGGGAAAAAAAGGAAGAAGAAAGAAGAAAAGGGGGAAAATCCCATTCTGAGTCTTCGGTTGAATCACAAGTTCCCCTTCTTCCTTCCTTCTCTCCCTCCCTCCCTCCCTCTTTCTTTCCTTTTAAACAAATTTTCTCAAGAATAGAAAGGCCCAGGAAATGTAAACAAAAAGGCTTCTAGAATGAGTCAAGCCATCTCGTTCTGAAACCCCAGGAAGCCTGTGTTTCCCCAGGAGCTGGGGTCTGAGCAAAGGGACAAAAGGAGCCGCAAGGCCAGCTGGGGCCGGACGGGGTGAGTCAGGGTTCCCTGGGAGCCCCTGAAACAGCTGCCTCTTGGGCTCCAGATGTGCTACCAGAAGGACGGTCCAAGAGAGGCCAGAGGGGAGGCTCTGACAGTGCTCTTGGCATTCCCGCCACAGTGAGTCACTGCAGGGTGCCCTGCGGAGACGGTTTGCTTAGAGACAAGTATCTAAGAGCAGGAACAGCCTTGATGTCCACAGAATCCTGGGCCCCCTCCAGGAGGGTCCCTCTGACCCACAAATAACTCCACCATTTGCACACTGGTACCTGAAGGACCGCCCTTATCCCTCAGCCCACTGGCGACTTTGTTTCCTTCCAAACGCAGCCCCCTGCAAGGGGCAAAGCCCCAGCCACAGCAGTCATTTACCTTAGGTATAAATGAGTCATCCGGTTCTTTCCAAGGGCAGGTTTGGATAGGAAGAAGGGAAGGAGCATGAGGATGCTGAGTTTCAAAGAGGAAGGGTCTCACCTCTCGGGGCGGGGGTGCTGGGTTGCATGTGGGATGCGGGAAGGTCGAGGCCGTTTGTAGCACGGGTGGGCTGGTCCCAGGGCATTACCACCCTGCAAGGCTGGAGGCTCTAAGGCTTAGAGATGGGAAATGACTTGACCAAGATCACAGAGCAAAACTCCCCCACTGGGCAGCCCTACGGCCCAACTTCTGCCCACATCAGTAATCAGTAGAGCAAGCCTGCTCTTGCCATGTCACCAATGACCTGCGAATGAATAAGTGAATGAGTGAATGAATGAATGAGTGAACCTACAGGAACTGAGGCCCAGGGAGGCTCCAAGGCTCGCCCAAGGGCACACACTTGGGGTCTCAGGGCAAGCGTCCTCCGAATCAGCCTGTCCTCGGCACCCCCAGCCTCTGTGCAGCCCCTGACTTCTTCACACACTCCCCCATGTTTTGCCACATTCAAGTTCAGAGTTTCCCTAGGAGTGACGTGGGGACCTGGCTTACTATCCCTAAATGTCAGGAAACGTCACCTGCCTCATTTGTGGTGGAGCTGATGCCGTGTCCCCATCTCTAGCCTGTTACACCAAACGGTGGTTGGTCTCTGCGTTCCTGCCCCATGCCTGGTCTATGGAATCACAGGGGGTTTCTTGCCGCAAAAGGGCGGCCAAACCGGATTCGGGGGGAGGCATGGGACACCCACCAGCTTCTGAGCAGCAAGCAGCCTTTTGTTGTTGAGTACACAGACCTCCAGACTCCGTGGTTGGCTCATTAAGGGACAATGGGTGCCAGGGGCCTGTGGGCCTCGAGGGAGAGGCAAGTAGCCGGTTTTCCAGCAAGAGATGCTGGTGGGAGGACCTCCTCCTTGCACATCTGTGGTTAACCTTCAGTGAGCTGGATGCCCAGGGGCACTTCCTCTCTGGGGCATTGGTGCCTCCCTGTCTCCTGAGTTGTGGCAGCTCGGAAGCACAAACGAAGCGAAGGTTTCCAGCCCAGAGAGAGCAACACTGCACCTTTGCCTACTGTAACCCATAACTTCTTTCCCCCGCAACTTGCAATCAACAAACACTCACTGGGCATCTACTGCATGCCAGGCCCTGCACTGGGCCCACAAGTCCAGAGATAAGTAAGGCTGTCAGCGTGTCACGCTGATGGCACGGACCATCTTCCATTTCTCCTGGCATCATGCACCAGGGCAGGGCTGCCCCCATCCGAGAGGCCAGCACAGAGAGGGTGATGGGTTAGATTGTGGTCATCCTCGTTGTTGAAGGGATTTCTTCCAGGCATCTGGCTTCTTCCAGCCTAAAGTCTGGAGTTCTGTGACTATGGGCGTGTACAGGGAGGGGTCTCAGAAGGAGGATGGGCCTTGGAGGGAAGAGACCAGAGGAGGAGGCAAGTTTCTCAGTAGAAGCCCGGTAGAGAGGCTCGGAGGGCCGGCTCTGGAGCCAGACAGCCTGTGCTCAAACAACATTGACAAGCTGTGTAGCCATAAGCGACTTACTGGTCCTCAGTGAGCCTCAGTTTCCTCATCTGTAAAATGGACACAGTAAGAGTACCTTCCTCACACGGTTGCTGCGAGCCTGAACAGAGCTAATATGTGCAAGTGCTTAGTTCAGTGTCCGGCACATATTGAGGGCTGGATAGATATGAGCTATTTTTATTTTCCCATGGGAATGGAGGGACTACTCCAACCCCAACACTGGATGTTAGGCCTGGAGGCACCTCTAAAGCAGTTATTCCAACATGGCCATTGGACAGAATGGAAGACTGACGCCCGGATATGGGAAGCAACTTGCCAAAGTCATGTGGGTGGCTAATACAATGCAAAGCTGGGGGTCAAAATCCTGGTCTGCTGACTCCCTCATTGGTGCCTTTTCCACTCTATTTCACCCAGCTTTTTGGGGAGAGTAACCTCAAAGAAGCCCCTTAAATCCATGTCCCAGGCCTCCCTCCTTCTCCTGGTGGTGCCACAATGGGGGATTGATGTGATGTCCCCCACACGGGTCTCAGAAGCTGCTTCCACTCTGAGGCAAGGGAGGCTGGAGTGTGCAGAAATGTCTCTCCCGGCCCTGGAGCTGGAAGTGACATCAGCAACACACACACACGTCAAGGCGCACGCAGAAGGACCCCTCCCTGGACCCCACCCCTGCCAGCCTCCCTCCCATCCATCCCCACAGTGGTCCATGCTGGGTTTCTGGGGGCTTGGCAGGGAGCCAGAAGCTAACGACAGACAGGTGGGACAGCCACTGAGACTCCAGCACCTGAGAGCAGGCTGCGGAAGCTGGCCCACAGCCTGGGCTCTGGGCTAGGGGTCCCACTGCAGGGCATTTGGTACCAAAGGGGGTGTGGGTACAGACAAAACATCCCCGCTTGCATCTGGAGCCTCGTCTCTGGCCGAACCTTCTTCCTGCCTCTCCTTCCTGCCGTTTCTTCTCCCTTGCCACCACCTCACATTTGTCAAAATTCCAGCACAATGACATGCAACTCGCACGTGTGGCCGAGGAGGAAGCAGAGGAAGACATGGTTATCATCAGCCTGGCCCGGGGGAGAGGGAAGTCAGTGCAATGTGCTGAGGGGCCACTTGCCCTGAGAACTAGTCCAAGCTCTGCCTCAGCCCCTCTGCGTGGCCTGGGGCAAGTCACAGCTCCACTCGGGGTTGCTTCCCCATCCGCCATTGCTTTAGAGCTCTTCCAGGTCTGCCAGGAAGGCTCAGCCGATAAGCACATGCTAAGCACTCATCCTGTGCTGGGCACCTTCCAGGTGCTTTACCCTGGTCGTATGGCAGGATAGGGACATCAATAAGCTATTGCCACAATAATGCTGTGTAAGAAATGATCCAAAACTCAGTGGCTTAACACAACAATTGTTTATTCCCAAGGAGGTTGGCTGTGGCTCAGTCGATTTGGGCTGGGCTTGGCTGGAGGCTCTGCCTTGGGCTGCTTCTCATGGTGGGTCTGTAGGGCAGCTGGGGACGTCTGCTGCCAGAGACAATATCTCTCATCCTCCCAGGACAAGGGAGTAGCTGGGACACATTCCTCTCGTGGCAGTGACAGAGGCAGAAGAGGAAGGCGGAAACACAGCAAGCCTCCTAAGGGGCCGGTGCAGCTTCTCCACCCAGAGGCAGGAGGCAGAGACACAGGCTCCGCCATGGTGGGGCCACAGCCAGGTGTGGCTGCCCAGACAGGTGGGGACTTAGGGCCAGTCGACCCACTAACCACAGAAAAATAACTCAGCCTCTTCCACAGAAGTGGAACTAGCCTCTCCTTTTCTCCTCTGTTGCACTAGCAGGGTAGGAATACAAATCTGTCCCCCCCCCCCGCTTCATTTGGGGATTCAAGACTTGAGTACTGAGCCTTTCCCATTATCAAGCAAAAGAAACAGGTTTTTGAGCTGCCGGGAGGTTAAATGGGCCATCAAGTGAAAGAAGCTGCAGAGAAGGGGGTTTAAGACCAGGAGGGGTTGGGGGAGGGAATTCCCCCAGAATCTAAGGGCAGAAGTTGGGGGAAAGTTAAGGACCCAGGTGTGGGAAGGCCATCCAAGAAGAGTCAAGTGAGCTAGCTTGGCAAGAGACCTTAATTAGGGATGGTGTTTGGGGTCCAAAAGTCACGTGGGTTCTGAGACGCCTCGACAACCCATGAGCAAGAAACTTCCATCACTCCGGCCCAGGCCAACACCAGTTGATCCACGGCTACACTTGAGCCCCTTGTGAACAGCAGTCTCAAAAGAAACAGCCCCCCAGGCCCCCAGGCCACTGGGCTCGGCTGAGCCCCTGCCTGACCACGTGTGAAAACCCCATCACCCATCCCAGGGTGCCCATGGGCAGGTCTGCTCCACCATTTGTGGGGGCTAAGACAAGAGTACTCATGGTGTTCCACATGCCATATGCCACAAGTTTCCTCCTCACCATGTGATTCCAGCTGGGAACCATCTGTCCCTAGGGGCCCCTCAGTCCCCCACCCACAGGGGGTTCCAGGGAGGCTGAGGCACAGTCCTTGCCTGCTACAAGCTCACCACCTGGTTAAGAAACCTAGCCTACGTCCAGGAAGCATGAAAAAGCCACATCAGAAAGAATATCTCAGTAGAGCAATGGAAGACCTTCCACAAGGCATAAGTGATCACCAGGCTACCTGAGAACCAGCGTTAACGGAAGCATCCAGAATGTAAGAGGATGAAGTGACTGTGCATAGAGTTAGTTACTGAGGCCAGTTCACACTCCGTTTATTCAGCACCTATCCTGTGCCAGGCTGAACAGGTGCCTAGAGATGATGTTGAACGAGCTGTCATTTCTGCTCTCAAGGTAGTCACGGTCTTAAAAGGAAGATTTGGGGAAGCTTCATGGGAGGGAAGGGATTTTAAAGAATAGGAAAAATCAGAGTAGGCAGTGGGGGAGGTGAATGCTTTGCAGGCAGAAGCAAGCAGTCCCTGGAAGGAGAGAGGGACTTCCTTCCACAGGAAATTTGGCTTGCAAGAGTTCGCCAGGAAGGGCAATGGGTAGTTACCAAGAGTGACCCTCTGTGGTCGCGTTTTGCTAAGCATGGCAACCGAGGGAGGAGAAGCTGTCACTAGCCACGCCACCCACATCCACAGCCACCCTGTTCATGGATGCTGCTGGCCCAAGCTGATGGTCACGGCCTGGACACGTTTTCTAGCAGCTTCTCAGAGCCATCTCATGCTCTTTCTATGTTGTTTTCTTCCTAAAGCCGCGATTCCCTGCTTCTGGAAATATAATACCCCTTCCGAGAGAAGTGCTATGGAAACCTCACCACAAATACACCCCCTTCCCTGATTGTGCTAATTAAAGGAAAGGGCTGGTGGAAAAATGATTTTAAGGAAGCAGAGTTTTATTATTTTTAAGTTAATCCACTTACTCGAGTGAACTAACCACGAAGCATTCCACAGAGATGGTCTGTAGGGGATCCGCTGTAAGAGATTTATTCGGGGATTCATTCAGTCACTAAACATTTGCTGAACAGCCACCGTGGCTGGAGGCTGGGAGTCCAAGGCTAAGTCTGTGCCGGTGTCTCAAAGGGGCAGGCTGGAGGGGAGACAGACACACGACCGTGATGAGGAAGCAGAGAGGCAGGTGTAGCAATAGCAGCGTGTAGGGACTATTACTGCAGCCCACAAGAGCCTCACTGAGTGTGGTTGGGAGGTGGGGTCATCAGGGAAGGCTTCTAGGAGGAAGAAAAGGGGACTGCATACTCTTGGAGGAATAATAGATGCTTGCAGAGTGAAAAGTTTGATGGGAGAAAAGGTGGCAGGGAGGTATCTTGTGTATAACATACACAAAGGCCCAAAGGGTGAATAGAGAAAACACCCCCAAATCGGTGTTGCTGGGATGTGATGTGACAATGGGGAGTGGAAAGATCTGAGGCTGGAGCGGTCAGCAGAGTCCGGAAGGGTTTGGACTTCATCAAGTAAACAATGGGGGACATCGAAAGGCTCTCTAAGCAGGGGAGCCACACAGATAACCTGAGTATCAGAGCGAGCACTGCTGCAGAAGCAGGGTGGGGGATGCATTGGAAGCCGGGAGTGGATCGACTGAGAGTAGACGAGGAGAGAGATGTCAGGAGCATGTCCTAGGGTGATGGTGGTGAGAATGGAGGGAAGGGCATGTATTTGAGAAACACTTAGGAGGCAAAAATAGCAGGACCTGGTGGTTTATGGATACAAGGAGAAGAAGGAGAGGGAGAATTCTAGAATCACAGCCAGACTTAGCTTGGGTTACAAAGGGGAAGTGCTACCCCTAACTGAGAGGAAAACTCCTGAGGGAAGGAAGTTTAGGAGGGGAAAAAATAGGGTCAATTTTGGATGTTGAGTTTGAGGAACTTGTGGGTGGGACTTCCTTAGGAGAAAACCAGCAGGCAGGTGGATACCTGAGCTTGCCCCTATTGCAGGAAGATCTAGGCTGGAGACAAGCTCTGAGAGGCCTGAGCTGCAGAAACCACAGAAGGGGATGGGACCACCTAGGATGATTTAGGCTGCAAGCAACAGAACACGCTTAAAAGTGGCTGGAACAGTCAGGGCATTTATTTATTCCATTTAGTATATTTAGACAGAGGTTGTGGGCTTCTTCATCATCTCAGTATGCTCTCAGGGACCCAGATCCTTATGGATTTCAGCTCTGCCACCTCAGTTCATCCACAAGTGTATGCCCTGCGATAACAGAAGGCAAAGTAGGCTAAAGGACTTGTAGGCCCAGGGGAAGAGCTTAGAAAACAATTTGTTCATAGACGTAATGCCTCCTTTGGCTGTGTTTGACAGGATACAAGCAAGGGGAAGGCTCAGAAAAGAATTGGCTGGTTAACAAGCAGAAATAAAAGGGAATTAAATATCCACTAATTAGTGCTTGTGGAGTTAGGAGAGGCAACTGCTTATTAACCCTACATGGTAAAAGGAAAAATCGAGAAATGCTTTCAGTAAGAAAGGATGATGAAAACTTACCATGTGTGGACTTCTGCTGTGGACTATAAAGGAGTAACAGATACTGGACTAGCCCTCACCCACCATAAACAAGTAGGAAATTAGGTAAAATATAGGAAACATCTGTTTTCAGACATTGGATGACCAGCAGATTGAGACTGTGTTCCTTAAGAAAAAGAAAAGAAGTAAGATGAACTCTATGAGCAACCTGACTTTCTGCCTCGAGGCATTCAGCTCCAGGAAGGGGAACCCCAGAAGAACACAGAAGTCTCACTGTTTTCAGGAGACAGACATCACAATTCAGAGAATGGTGTAGCTGGGATTTGCAGATCAGGATACTGAAGAGAAGAAAGCTGTGCAGAGAAAGGTCTTAAGAAACTGCATAGGAGTCATTCTGAGTCTTTGGCTAAATACTAAGTGTGCATATATAGGATGAGACTCCATAAGGTTGGACAAAGAACAAATATTGGAGAAAGAATACTTATTGGGGAGTTGTAAGCTGAACAATGTTTTGAGCTCAGAGTTGAAAGATGTTCAAGTTTAGGCCAACCAGAGTGGAGAGATCTCACTGAATACCCAGAGTATTTAGGGGAAAGCTCAGAAAAGCCACACCTTAGGAGTGGAGCTAAACTAACAAGCCTCAGAGTGAAGGCTATTTTAGACCCATCCTAACAAAGTTTAAAGCCAAGCCTTAAAAGGATTAAGCTGATCTCCAAGTAAATTGCTGGAACAAAACTCAACACTCTTTAAAGAAAGATAACAAAATTCAGCACTCAATAAAATAATATTCAAAATGTTCACCTTCCAACCAACAATTACTAGATATGAATCAAAGAAATGATACCCATAACCAAGAGAAAAAGTAGGCAATAGAAACAGACACAGAGACAGATGTGATGGAATTAGCAGATAAGAACTTTAAAATAGCTATTATAAATAGATTCAAGTATTTAAAGGAAAACATGACTATAATGAGGAAAGTAATGAAATATACAAAAAAACAAATGGAATTTTCTAGAACTGAAAATACAGTATATAAAAATTTCATTGCATAGGCTAAATAGCAAATTAGAAATGGCAGAAGAAAAATCAGTGTACTTGAAGACAGACAAACTGATGTATTACTACAAAGAGAAAAAATCAAATCTGAGAAAACCATTAACAGAACTTCAGTGACTTGTTGAACAAATGCTCTTGTGTACATGCAATTAGAGTCCTAGAAAAAGAATGTGGTAGGGGGAAAATATTCAAAAAAATCATGGCCAAACATTTTCCAAATTTGATGAAAAATATAAACCCATAGATCCAAGAAACCCAGTGAATTTCAATCAGAATAAACACAAAGAAAACCACACCAAGGCACATCACAATCAAATTGCTAAAAACCAGTGATGAAGCAAAAAAAAAAAACAACCAAAAACTTTAAATATAGCCAGAGAAAAATTTTAGCCTTGTGGCAAGGTTCGACTCAAGAATACAAGTATCATATCCATTGTTGGAAACTCTGAATGGACTAAGAGATGAATCTTTTCAATTAGACATGCTGACTCAGGAAAGGAGACTAGAGTGAGTGCTCTCACACCTAAGTCCGATAGGCTCAACTTACCTGCAATGAATTACCCCAAAACTTAGTGGCTTAAAGGAAGTTGGGGGAGGGAGTTGGTCAATGTGGACAAGAGAGAAATTCAAAAGATTTAAAATGTATGTCTAGAATAAAAACTATGAATGAGGCTATTGGTACATGGAGTTGTCCAAAATCAAACAGATAAGAAGACTGCTACTTTTTAAGGTGAGTTATATTGCCAAAATATTTCACAAGCCCGGACTTAAAAGGCCTTTGTTTAAGATTTAACCCTTGGGCTTGTAAAATTCTACAGGCAGGAAACAGGCTGAGAAAACTGCTCAGTCCCCGAGGAAGACATATTCTCCAGTGTCACTTGCTCATTTTAGGGGCAGCCAAGGAGGATAAATGGGGAAAAATGCACTTCCCAAAGTAGCAGATACTGTTCATGCTGTTCAAGAATCATGCTTTGTATGATGACATTTAAAAGCTGGAAGGCAAAAGAAGAATTTCTCACTAATCTCCCTCTTGTTTTCAGGGAGAGGAACCTTTCTCAGAACACCCAGCTGGCTACTCCTCAGGTCCCCTTGGCCAAGATTAGCTACAAAGGTGGCCCATACTCTAGCTGCAAGGGAGGCTGGTAGAGTAGGTATCTGGTATTTTGAGCCTTGATCATGAGAGAAGGATTTTTCCAGTAAGAGATAAATGGGGAGGGGACATTGGGTTAACTATTGAATAGTCAACCCATGTTATTAGCCCCACTTCAACTTACCTTATTGTAAGAATATAGTATGTAATACCTATAACATACAACATACGTGTTAATTGACTGGTTATATTATTGCTAAGGGTTCCAGTCAACAGTAGGTTATTAGCAGTTACATTTGGGAGGTGTCAAAAGTTATGCACAGACTTTTTAGAGTGTGTGGAGTTAGCACCCCTAACCCCCACATTGTTCACGAGTCAACTGTCCCTTTTTAAGAGGGTGGGATGAGAAAGGGAGAAGGGATATTTGAACAGAAGCTCCAGGAGGATGGGGGAAGACTGAGTGTTTTGGATGTGAGAGCCTGAGTATATTTTTAGGCAGAGGAGAAGTGCCAGTGGACTGGGAGGGTGAAGATGCAGGAGCGGGAAGGATGACTGATGAGGTAAAGTCTTGGAGGAGGCAGGAGAATTGGAGGCCAAGGACACAGGTGGGCTGGTTGGCTTTGAACAGGAGACACCTCACCCTCTGACACTGCAGTGAGGGAGGCAGGATGAGTCTGGCTGGGGCAAGGCCAAGGGTGAGGACGCCTGGGAACTGGGAACTCATACCTGATGGCCTCGATTTTCTTTGAAAGAGGAGGCAGCAAGGTTGTAGCGAGCTGAGAGTGAACAGCGATGTCAGTCACTGTGGCGATTGCTTACATGTGAAGGGAAGTTTGGAAACAATCTGTTCTCATGTGCAGGGCAAGTTCTTCCCTTGTGGTCTCATGCTAACTTTCTATTTCTCAGCAAACTCATTTTTCATAGTTGGTGATGTCTCCAGGCAGCACCTGCATTACCGTAAGGTATGGGTTAGTGTAATTGAAATGAATGAGGTGAAAGATACTAGAACTCAGTGGGTGGGAAGAATCATGACATCTCAGCCGGGCAGGGACCTGCGAGCTCCCATGTGGACGTCCCATCCAAGGGTCTATCTCACCATTAAGAGTTTATCGCCCTCTGCTTCATCATCCCACTGAAAGGGAACTCTCTGCCTTTAAAGAAGTCTTTCCATTTTCAAACATTTTCAACTCCTTAAGTCTTTCCTTCAGTAGAGCTGAAGTCTCACTCCCTGTGGCCCTCACATCCAACGGGGAATCTCAGAACAAGTCCTTCTACCTGGCAGCTTTTCAGAGATGTTAGTCTCTCCTCTAGAATAAATGTTCCATTTCTTCCAAACCACCTTCCCCCATATCACAGGGGTTTCTGACCCCTCACCAGAGCTGTCTTCTCCCCAAGATTTCCTCCAAGACAATGATGGTCCTTAGAGTACAGCCATGACCCAACTCACCTGCTTTCTTCCAGGCTCCCCAAGTGCTTAGAGGGAGCCCAGCAGTTCACAACCACCCACTGCGTGGGGGAATTGATGGAAACTTGCTCCGTTCCTCCTCCCCCAGGGTGGTTGGGTCAGGCTGGTGGTCCGGCAGGTCTTCTCGTCATCCTCTGTCCCATGTCAGGCCCCCTTGGCATCTTGGCTGGTGACAGCCTGCCCGAGTGAGGGGTTCCTCCCAGACCGTGTGCTCACCTACATGTCTGTGCCCAGACTGCCTCCTAAGTGTGAGTCGGACAGGTGATCGCAGACTGCATTTTGGCGGAAAGAGCTTCCAGAGTCTTATTGTGGATCTGTCGTGACTGTGGCATTGTCTTTACAGGTCCTGTCTAAGTGTCAGGGGAACATCGACAATACTTCAGGTTAGTGCTTTGAAATAGTAACCAGTGTTTTTTCACCTCTGGTATTTCCTCTTCTCATACTTTGCCTCTTTTCTTCTCACCCCACCCAAATTCTATCCTGTGCTCATTGTCCCAGGGAAGGGCTGTCACTGAAGAAAGCAGAGCAAGGAGCCTCCTGGCTTTGTGTTGAAAAGTCCTGGGCCAGTAAGGCAGAAGAAAGGACTCACACCAGCAAAATTTGGAAGAAAACATGAGCAAGGCAATGTTTCCACCTCTCAGATTTGTGAAGAAGCCTCCATCTTGGGGCAGAGGCGGGCACTGGGGGAGGGTCGGAAGCCACAAGAGCAGAGGTAATGGCGCTTTCAGAGAGAGGGGCCCAAAGAGCTTTGGAGGACCTGAGAGCAAAGGAGACCTGGATGCCATTATCCAGAGAGCCCTGGGAAGTGGCAGGACCTCAGGGAAGGGAAATAGCTTCATGGAATGTTCCAGCCTCACAGAGATTTCCCCCACACCAGCATGGACCTGAAGAGCAGAATAACTGCACCACTCATAGGGCAGCATGGGACTAGACAAGGGGAACAGATCAGCAAGGGCCCTGCAAAGGGACCGGGCTGTCTCCATGGCAACCTGCAGGCACCAACGAATAGGGACAAGCACAGTGATGGACATCACCCATGGCATTGAAGACCAGGTGCCTGGACACAACTTAAGCCTCCAGGAAATTAGATGTCACCATGGAAAAGGAAAGGAACTCCATACTGACTGTGATTCCACTTCTACCATGGTGCCAGAACAAGGCCTTGAAATATAAACCGAGTGGCAAGGAGTAGAGACACTTCTGTTCCTTTCATGTCTGAGTTGGTGAACTGGAATTCCTACTCCCTGCGGCATTGCTCCGCCATTCCACTCCCCCCTCACCCCTGCACAATGAGTTGCTCCCCTGCCAGGGACCTGGAGGGGCTGTGGTTCCACTGCCGGCGGCAGGGGGGAAGCAGGTGGGGACCTCACATAGTTATTAGACGTGGGGTCACAGCCAAGGAATGAGGCGAGAAGCAGAACTCAGGGGCCGGGCTTGGCAGAGTGGGCGGGGGACAGGGGGTGGCGAGGCCCCAGCCTCCACCGGTGGAAGGTCTGCCCACTGCATCTCCAGGAGCTGAGGGTGAGGGCCCGGGATGGGCTGGCTGGCTGCTCGGGGAGGAGAGACAGCTCAGGGCCAGGGGTGCGGGGGTGGGGGGAAGGGAGGTGGGGGCCAAGCCTCCTTATGCTCTGGCTTCTGCTTCTCCTGCCGCTGCTGCCCCCACCTGAGGTCGCTTCTCCCAGGTCATGCCAGGGCCCTATCCAGGAGCTGCTGAGGCCACGGGAAGCCTGAGATGTTCTCGAGGGGGTTGCTCCCCTTGAGGGTCCGATTTTCCTTCCACGGGGCTGGAAGGCCGCCCATCTCCTCCTTCTCAGGGCCTTCCCGAGTGACTGATCTTGCCCGGCCTCACCCTGCCCTCATCCCCCTGTGGGGCAAGAAACCTCCAAGAGTCTGCATCAGCAAGGCAGCCACGGAAGTCCTCATGGATGCGCATTTGAACTCTCTGCCCTGGTTCCTGTCCTCCACGTATAGGGGAGAAGGGAACAATGATTGCAGTCCCAGATCCGGCTCTCCTCCTCCCTTCCCTTCTGCTTGCCCTGCAGAGAGACAACTTATGACCTCTCAGCACGGGCAAGTCCAGCCAGGGAGATGCCAGTGGCCCTTCCCATCCGTACGTCACACAACTCGTGCTGGTGTGGCCTTTATAGACAGAGCCACTGGCTCACATGGCCCCTTTGGGCAAATTAGGAAAGAGCTCCACCCCTCGCCCTGTGGTTGAGCAGCCCCATGATCTCACAACTAGTGGAGCTTGAGTTGACGTTCAGCCCCTACTCATCTCTTGGGCCAGAAACATTTGTGTAGTGAACAACCTGTTCCACCATACATGACAGCTATGACCACAGACATATGAGTTTCACAGGCAGCCTTACGAGGCAGACAGGGCAGGTGTTGTCTTATGAGGAAACTGAGTCCCAGAGATGTGTCAAGGTCACACGGCAAGTAAATGGGAGCACCAATGCTTACCAAGTCCTTTGTACTTTCTGCCTCGTCTCCATCTGTAGGAAACAGCCCACCGGACTGGTCCCTGAATCACTGCTTTTTGGTTCCTAGCCAACCACTCATATCTCGATAAGGGACCCTGAATTCACCTGAATGTTCTGGGCCTTTCTGCTCTCACTCGTACTCTGGAATGCTTTTTTCCAAATGTCTGAGCCTATTTTCCTGCCGTAATAAACAAAACTCCATAAATTGTTTTTGACACTCATGTTTAGAGAATTGTTTTTGACATGAACAGATGGTGAATCATTCTGGGACCCTCAGCGAGCGCAGTGGTTATCAACATTCCGCAGGACATGTCTGACCATAGGAGTCTCAGGGCATTTGGGTTTTGGGGGGGAGGATTTTACTACACATTCATGATAACCACTTTTGGCTACTGTTTTATTTGTCTCTTCTTCCTAAAGAGGACTCGAAATAAACATGAACTCATTGAAAGATCCAGCTGGAGGCACAAAGCGGACCTTTCTGTGTGTCGGTGACGACTGAGTTGGGAAGCTCTAGGAATGCATGAAGCACCCTGCCTGCCAGCTCCTCAAGCTCCCCTGTCCCTGGCCACATCGGGCCGCCTCCCCTCTCAGACTCACGCGGGGAGGGTGAGCTCTCTGCCCGATCATGCTTTACGTGAGTGTCGTCCCCCCATCCTCTGCTCCCCAACCCACCCAACTCTGAATCCTTCCTGACTCCTCAAGCTCCTTTCACCATCGACTGAACTATTCTCACAAAACTCCAGCCAAGCGTCCTTGTGCACACGTGGACCTGCTGCCGATGAGCAGATTTTGGACTTCGGGCTGACGCTGGAATGAGATGAGACTTTTGGGGGGGCTTGGGAAGGGCTGAGTGTATTTTTGCATGTGGGGGGATCATGCATCACTGGGGGCCAGAGGGAGCACTGTGGTGGTTAGCCTCCGATGGTCCTCACCTCCTGATATTTACGCCTTTGGTAGCCCCCTTCCACACTGAGTCAGGACTGACCTGTGTGACCCATGGAAGCACAGCAGAAGTGAGAGTGTGTGGCTCCCGAGGGTAGACCATAAAAGACATTGCAACGTCCCCCTTGGTCTCTTGGATCCCTTGCACTGGGGGTAGACGGGAGCCATGACATGAGGATACTCAAGCAGCCTTGTGGAGACGCCCACATGGAGAGGACCTGAGTCCTGCCATGGAAACCATTGAGCCACCATGGAAGTGGATCTTCAAGCCCCAGTCAAGCTTCAGATGAATATAGTCCCAACTGACATCTGACTGCAACCTCACAGGAGACCCAAGCTAAAACTCCAGCCAAGTCACTCCCAAATTCCTCATGCACAGAAACTGGGAGAAATAATGAATGATTATTGTTGTTTTAAACCACTAAGTTTTGGGAGATTCGTTATGCACTATTTGATCACTAATACATCATCACCCATCATCAGAGGTTCCAATGCTTTTTATCCCTTCTGAATAAAGCACAGAGAGGTTGAGTGGTGGTCCCAAGTCACACAGCAGTGCTGCCAAGCTTAAATACAATATTCAGCTTCTAGATTCCCATATAGAACCCTTATATCTGTGTCACCTTTTTACCTACTTCTGTCCTTTCTTGGCCATATCTTCATTTAGCACAAACTCCCTTCCCCCCACCATCATCACCTCTTTTGGAAACACGGTCATTCCTCCTCTCTTCTCAAATCCTTTGTGCTCAAAAAAAGAACCCACTATTGTATGGAAATGGTAACAATCACAGCTTGCATCTAATGTATCCAACGTGCCAGACGGTTTGTAGCTGCAAAATTTGCCAGCAGGTCCTCCTGTGTAGGCTGGTTCAGAAACCACCCCAGTGCTGTGAGACATACACTTTTTGGCTTTGCTTTGAGCTTGTCAGATTGGCTCAAAGAAAGGAGAGTCCTGGCCAAAAAGCAAGAGCTTAATTAAGGATAAGGGCCATGATGTGACCATGAATGATCAGTTTCGACAGTTCACCGCTTGAGTATGATGTTTTTGCAACCCCCTTTGAGTTTTACAGGCAGAAACCCAGCAATGGAAACACAGCCAAGGAAGACAGAGGGAAGGACGGACGTGTGGCCTTGGATCATTCCATGTCTCAGCTCCCACTGTCCCCTCCACCCTCTTCCCACAGTGAAGTGCTCTCACCATGGAAGGGTGAGCCCAGGATGTGCCCCTTAGGAACCCTGCCAGCCCCGCCTCCCCCCACACCCCTCTCCCCCAACATTCTCAAGACACAGGGCTCCAACCCAGCCACCTGCCCTTACTCCTCTCACTTGAATAAACAGTTCCTCTCTTTCACATCCTACCTCCCCCGACTCTGAGCTCTTTGCTCAGCAGGGGCTGCATCTAACTCACATCAGCGCTCACGGAGGACCCAGCCAAACCTGGGCCTGGCTGGAGAAGATGCTCAGACATCTGCTGAATTGGGCACAATCAAAGCTACATGGTGAGATGGTTGACACGTGGCCCCTACAGTGATGGGATTTACTTGAATTCAGTGTGAAGAATGTCTCTATCGGGTTAACTTGACCAGCTGGGACAGGCGGGCAGAGCAAACAATATGTGGAATGAAAAATACATAGCAAAGCCCTTCAGATTATTTGGCCATTTGAGGAAAGGCTTGAGTAGGAATGTGCAGCAGAGCCGTTCACATTCTCCTGGGAAACTTTCCCGACAGCCAGGCTTAATTTCCCCCGGGAGTGACCCACACATAGCTCCCCCCGAGATGTCTTCGCAAGCGGGGACCTTGTCTGCCTTTCTCTTCTGCCTCCCTTTGGAGCACCCCTTTCTCCAGCATTTCATGGTAATGACTCGAGTTCCCCCTTAGCTAGAAGAGATCGCTTGACAGTATGACTTTTATGCATTATAGACAAAGGGTATTTCTTCTTAGCAGGCCCCATGTTTTAACACCCCCAAGCAGAAGCGTTTAGCAGAGAAACAGCTCCCACATTGTAAGTCTGGGCTCAGCACAAGAAAAATCAGGAGCTTTTAGCCCAGGCCAGGTTGGGATGGAGGTTAGTCAAATACCCACTCTACTAGTTAGGACTCTTTGGGCTGCCAGGGACCCAAACCCAATTCGTCAGGCTTGAGCAAAAAGAGAATTCATTGGAATGTATTCCTACAAAGTCCAAGATAGCTCTGGCTTCAGGTGCAGCTTGTTCCAGGGTTCCACATTGTCACAGGGAGCAGTCTTGGTCCATTTCTAGCTCTGCTGTCTTCTGGTGTCTTCATTTTCAGGCTTCAGGCTGGGGCAAGATGACTGTCAGGAGCTCCAGGCTACATCCTCCCAGGGTCATATTCAGCCACCAGTTTTTGAGTCAGGCGTTCCATTACTTGCAACTCAAAGCATTCTAACTGAGTCACTCAAAACACTTGTGAACTGCTTCCAAGTCTAGGCAACCTGCAGAAGTGGCCACATGCAGGACTATCCACCCCAGCTGTCATGGCAGATGAAAGCTGGAGGAGCCACCCAGGCAGAAAAGGCAGACTTTGCTTGAGAGATCCGGTGCTTCTGATTTGGGGAGGAGTCTCGACACGCATAACTCTTTTAAGGTCCTGTGGCCTGGCAAGAAGGCTAGAATTCCTCCGCTGGGCAGCTGTGGCCTGCATCCCCAGGTGCCCCATGGATGGAGTATCTGGACCCTGATGGGGAAAGTGGGGAAGGGGGAACTTAGATGCCACCAGCAAAATGCACGCCTTCTGAACTTCCCTGTCTCGGTGGCCACCTATGGGCCTGCAGGGACTCAGATGCATGCAGCCCGGCCTGGGAAACCAGACAGGGACTGGGGACTTTTCATCACAAGTCTGCTTCTGCCTTAGCTGCCTCCCACAGGGTCAATGGTTATTTCTTCTTGAATCTTGGTGCAGTGGGTGCTGGGACACATGATGCTACACCCGGATTCCCTGTGGGGCAGCGTGACAGCTGCTGATGGCCCACACTCAGTGGAAGGAATTGGCTTCAGCCAACACCACGCTACCCACTGTGGGGAGCCTGCCTCCCAGGACTGGAGCTGGGCTGCAGGTACAGATAGCAGCCTCCTCCCTCAAACCAGGCCAGCTCGGAAGGGCATCCCAGCTCCAAGCTCCCCTCAGGGTTGGCTGAGACCTCTCTCGCCACTGCACTGTGACGAGACTTCGGATCTGCCCAGCCTTGCTCACATGCCCCAGTCTACCTCCCGCATGCGAACCTGTCTCAGAGTCTGTCTCCTTGAGAGCTCACACCAGGACAGTGATGAGGAAGGCGGTGTCTGTGTGGCGTGGCGTTAATGGTCTTAGAGGCCTGATCCCAGTTACTTCTTTTCCTGGAGTGATGAGAGTATTGTTAAGGAAGAAAATGTAGTTCAGAAGCACAGACATCTTGGGCTTATGTTCTGTTTAAAATTAAAATAAATATTTTTATTAGAGAAACAATATATATTCATTGTAAAATAAAACTTGGAAAATTCCCAATAGTCAAGCATAATAAATTAATCCACCAATTAAAAGACCGCACCTCCTTCCATGAAAAACAATGATGGTTTTGTGTGATTTGAGTTTGAAAATATGTGTTGAGTCCTTCCGATGTCCTAGCCCCTTGCTGCTCCCAGCAACCCCATGGGGTAGGCCTCGCGAATCTGTTTTGCTGATGGGACAAGGGCCACAGCCTGTGTCTTCTGACTCCAGATTCAGAGCTTTCCTCGGCACATCCCAGACCAGCAAGTTGGTGTCAGAGTTGCCCAGCATGTTCTTTGATCGGGCAGAGGGTGGTAGTATGGAAGGAAATTCCTAGGGCAGGAAACTGAGCCCTTCCCTCCAGTCCTGCTTTGCCATTACCTACTCGAGTATTTTCACCTGGTGGGGCCTCGGTGGGGGGCAGGGTGGGGTCTGTGCACAACCTGCTGGGAACTTGGATAAACAGATAGGGTTAGCAAGCGCAGTGGCCCTGGCTGCCTGCAGGGGGCACCACTGAGAAGAAAAACTAAAAGCGGGAGGTGGGGTGGCCCCCCTCCCCCAACAAGGAAAGATGATATTCCCACAGTAGATCCCCCTAGGCCTCCCAGGGGCACTGGGGAGGGGCTCCCGGGGCTGCAGGACAGGGTGGAGCCCAGAGCTGGAACCTGGTGGGTCTGCGTAAAAGGCTTAATTTATCTTCCGTAATTCTCTTTGGCCCAGGGAGACGACAGGAGAATGTTTTACTTTCTTTCTTTTTTTAAAGAAAACTTTCCATTGTGGAAATGGCATGTGTTTATTTTTAAAAATCGAGCCACAGGGATGGATATATAACTTCTGGAGGAGGGAGATGGCTCAGGGGCCAGCACTGACCCTCCTGCTGTTAAAGTCGGCTCTGGGTTTCTTTCCCATTTGGTTCTTCCCTCATAGGCCTCCGTCCTCCTAGCAGAGCAGAAATCTTGCTCGGCGACGGAGAATGACAAAGAGGAGAACCGAAGCTACTGTGAAATACTGATACCATCATTGGGGCCGACATGTATGGAGTGCTTACTCCGCGCCAGGCACTGGGCGACCTGGGAACCCTGGGAAACAGCTGTTATCATCTGTTCCTTACAGCAGAGAACACCCAAGCTCGGAGAAGTAATTACCAGCCAGAGGTGGTGAAGCAGGAATGGCACACAGGTCAGCCATAACTATAGTCTTCCATGGTGGTAGAACCTTGGGCCTCTGTGCTCACTGTTGTGGGCAGGAGCCTTCTGTCTGGGAGAAGGGACTGAACCCCAAGGAAGAGGCTGGGGCCTCCCAACAAGCCCTGCCTTCCTGGCTAGTGCTCCTCCCCACGTGGGACCAGGACCAGTGGGCTCCCTAAAGCAGGCAGCTTCTTCCATGGGACCCGTGGAAATTCACTTCCTCCCTCTTGGCCTGAGACCCCCCCTCAGGAAAATGCTTTCTGGGGTCAAAGGGGATGAAAGAGAGGGAACCTGGGGAAGGAGCCAGATCAGAAGCTTTGCTGCAGGTTGGGCAAGCAGACCGCCCCAAATGTGTGAGTTACAGGGGGGACCCAGAGCCCAGACCACATCATTTCCCACCCTCCCTCCTATCAGTGTGACCTCTCGTGGGTTACATAACCTCTCTGAACCTGGGTTTCCTCACCTGTTAAATGGGAGACTAGAAACGCCTACCATCGTGAGGCTTCGTCATGCAAGATGATGTATATAAAGCACTTAAAACAGTGCCTGGCACGTAGCAATGCTTAACAAAAATTAGCTATTATTATTCTCCAGAAGTGACTCATTTTCATCAAGTTGACCATGGTGAACAAGTATACACAGATATGCACGCTGAAGTAAAGGGTGAGACACAACACACAGTGCTTTTCTATGTCTGCTTTCCCACTGACCAAAAATGCAGCCCCTACCCCAAGTTCATCTTGCCTGATGTTTGACCTAGCTACTCCTCTTGGCTGGAGGCACTTGTAATTCTCAAAACAACCTGATGGTGCTAGGGACCCCCAGGTTTCTCTGTTCCAGAAGGTTCCAATACAATTTTGAAATTCTATGGGGTACTGTGATCCTCCTGCCCTGCCAGGTGCAGGTTCGGCTAGGAGTGATCCAGCTAAGGAAAGGGACACCACCCAACACTTTGGAATAATTTGTTCTCCTTGTTTGTACCCCCCATACCCAGCCCTTTTAAAATGGTCCTTTCCTGGGTTTTTCAGGAGCATGTTTTTAGGCTGTGAGCATCTTCATGATCATCGCAACCAATCATACCACCAATGTGGCATCATCACCAATGTCATCCCAGTCAGTCTCACCATCTAATCTAAGCTATGATCACCAGCACCTCTGGTGATCACCAGCACCTCTTTGCCATTTTCATCTTCGTCTCTGCCATGGTTGCTGCTAGGATCTCTCTCAAATGACCGGCTTCACACTTCCCTGATCACTTACTGCTCAGGGTCAGTCCAAACTCTTTGGAAGTAAGTGACACAAACCAAGTCAACTAACTTAAGAAAAAAAGAGACGGGAGGAGGGGTTATGGTTCACACATCCAAACTGGAAAGGGTAAGACCAGCCTAGGGATGACTATGCCCAGGGGACACAAATACCCATACACCAACAGGAGGCTTTCTTTTTCTCCATCTCTCATCTCTGCTTCTCTCCACTGTTCATCTCATTCTCTTTAACAGACAAATGCCTATCCATGCGAGCTTCGCATATTTGTATGTGGTTGCATAGTAACCCAAAAACAAAAGAATTTCCATCTCCCAAGTTCTGGTTGGGAGTCTTAATGAAAGTCTCTGATTGATTTGGTTTGGTCACTCTTTGGGCCAATCACGGTGGCTACAAATGTGAGGTTCTGTGACTGGTCCAGCTTGCTCATGCACATAGCAAAAACATGGCCACTGGGGAAACTTGGTGAATAGGTGGCTACTTTAGTTTGTGTCCACATCCACCCCATCCACCACCATCATCACTACCACTATCACTACCAGCTTCACCACCACCACCATCACCATCATCACCACCACTACCACCACCATCACTACCATCACCACCATCACCACCACCACCACCACCACCACCATCACTACAATCACAACCATCACCACCACCCCTACCATCACCACCATCACCACCATCACCACCACCACCACCACCACCACCATCACTACAATCACCACCATCACCATCACCACCATCACCACCATCACCACCACCACCAACATCACCATTATCACCACCACCACAATTACCACCATCACCACCACCACCATCACTATCACCACAACCATTACCACCACCACCACCACCATCACCACCATCACTACCATCACCACCATCACTACCATCACCACCAGCACTACCATCACCACCATCACCATCGTCACCACCATCACCACCACCACCATGAATATCACCATGACCACCACCACTACCACCACCATCACTACCATCAATATCACCACCACCACCACCACCACCACCATTATCATCACAATCATCACCACCACCACCACCATCACTATCATCACACTCATCACCACTACCATCACCATCACCACCATCATCACCATCACCACCATAACCACTATCATTCTTTTCCTAGGAACTATAATGTGCCCAGCCCTGAGCTTCACATTCAGAACTACAGCAAATTTTTGTTTGATGAAATCTCCAGCCCTGCAGGAATTTACTGTCTCTGGAAAACAAGAAAGCTGACATGTTCAAGGAGCTAGCCTCCTAGCCCTTAGCCACAGGGTGGGAGCAAAGAGGAAACAGGGGACGGTGTCTGGCACCTCTGTAGCACTAGCCCTAAGCCCTGGGCAGGCCCAGTATCCTTGGAAACCAGTGAGGCTCTGCTCTGATGGGCCAGCCCAGAGCAGGAGCCATTCCTTTGTATTTGCAAAGTTCCCACACCAGCCCACTTCCCTGTGCCCTGCCAGAGCCCCCAGCACATCTGCCCCCAACCCTGGGGCTGGGGCTTGCTTTTGGCTCCATGCCTTCTGCTCCTGCTCCATCTTCTGAGTATGCATCTGTTTCCAGATGTTGTCCCAGAGCCTTACAAAGTCTAGGAAAGGCCTGAGTTCATATATCCACACAGACCTGCCTGTCAGTGGCGAGCTAATGTCAAGAATGATCACTCAAGGAAAGCAGGACTCCTCATTTCCTGATGGGGATGGTTGTACAGGAAAGACAAACAGGGCATCCCCTCCCCATTTCAGAAATGACCTTAACAAAGCAGCAGCCTTTAGGAAAAAGAGAAAGAAAGAAAGGGCCTTTGTAATGAGGTTTACAGGAACAGATGTTCAAGTGGTTCTGCCTTCACAGCTACTACGGGTAGGGAACTAGAGGGAGAAGAGCAAAGCCTCCTGTGGATTTATTGGCCATTGACCATAGTCCAGACATTGGGCTGAGCTTGAACCTGGGGACTGTGTGGTACTTGGCAGGGAAAAGACCCTTTCCAGAGTTGGCTCTGCC
This sequence comes from Cheirogaleus medius, assembly GCA_008086735.1. NCBI lineage: Eukaryota > Metazoa > Chordata > Mammalia > Primates > Cheirogaleidae > Cheirogaleus > Cheirogaleus medius. Next base: position 42,248,973 of record VBSM01003143.1, read on the forward strand.
ACTAGTATGCTGTGTGACTGTGGACCACACTCTGACCTCTCTGTGCTCGGTTTCTGCTGGTGTCACGCACCAGTGCAGGCTTGGAGGGTTTATAAAGGTCCTCTGGGTAAGGAGTGAGGGTTCCCCACACTTCAAACCAAGAGTTCCGCTCCTGAGATGAGATCCGAATGCTGAATCCCACAGTCAAAACCAAGAGTTTCACAGTGGTGGGGACGGCAGAGGGCCGGGGGACGGGACAATGAGCAGAGACACAACGCCATAACGTGCGTGTCCCAGATACTCGTAAACAGAGATCTGCTTCAGTAAACTAATTGGGTTCTTCATTATCCATCTGTCGTCAACCAAAAACATCTGTCTCTTAACCCGCAGTTGCCTACCTTTCTGACAGCCCTTCCTGCCTGTCAGAAAGAGCTCAAGTTTTGGGCTTTCTCCCCGAGCACATACTCGGGGCGCCCTTCCACCATCTCTGAGGCCCAGATCCTGAGCCCTGTTTCCACGGGCTGACAGCTCTGAGGGTTTGTGTCTCCCTCTCACTCTTCAACTGATTGTTCTTACTCCAAAAGGCTGCGAATGGGGCCCTAAGAGATGCATTTGCTCGTGGTTTCTGACGTCTGGCGGCAACATGACCATCAGCATCATCTTTTCTGGATTTTGTACTTTATTAGGACCTTACACCCATGATCTCATCTGAGTCTTTCAGCATTCCCTTGAGTAGGAGTTAATATTCCCCTGCCCTGGACAGGATGCTGAGTTCCAGAAAGGTTAAGACTTTTACTGAAAGACATACAGTTTGCAGATGGAGAAGCCAAGACTCCATCTGGGTGCTTTATTTCAGCTCAACCTGAATCAGCAAAATGGATTCATCTCCAGTGCTAATCTCAATAGATTGATAATAGCTCCCAGCTTTGAGAAGCCTAAATTTTGTTGTGGGGGGTGTTAGGAGTGGTGTTCTGTAGTTGATTAGTGATGTCTGCCAATGGTATGGGAATGGGAGTGTTGGCTGTGTGCCAAACATGACCGGACCATACCACCTGAGAGGGGAGGAATGGAAGGGACAGATGGTTGGGGCTTCTGGGGGTCAGGAAGTCACAGGATTCGTCCCTCACAAGAGATGAACCGCATAAGCTTGGAACTTCTCTATTCTTCCAGTCTTCTCCTCTGTCTGGATGCTGCCATGCTCTAAGGCCCCACTCAAAACTCACCTCTTCCAGGAAGCCTTCCTGAACCTTCATGCCAGCTCCAAGTCTCCACCCACTGCCCTTCTCTGAGTCCCAAGGCCCTCATCATCTGCCTACTTGTTTGGCCCTCAGCTCATGCTGCCTGGCACTACTATTCTCTTCCCTGCACACGTAAGTCCCCACAGAGGCCCCTCGTGACTGTGAGCTCTGCGAGTACCTGACTCTGGGTGTTGCTCCCACAAGGAGCTCAATAATAAGTGTGGACTGACTGATGATCAGTGACCTAGAACATGCAAATGGGCAAGCAGTGGCCTTTCTCTCAGCCGCAGGAGCACAGGACTTGAGAGGAGGCAGGAACCCATGTTTGGTCTTTGTCGTACGTGCCTAGTCTCTGCTTTATTACAATGGCAATGTCGGTTCCCATGGACTGAGTACTGACTCAGTACTTCGCATACACTATTGCATCCAATTCTCACAATAAATCTAGGAGATGGTAATTGTTCTCCCCATAGCTCAGATTTAAAACACAGGTGCAGACAGGCTACATAATTTGCCCAAGGTCACACAGGCAGTAAACAGCAGAGCCAGAACCTGAAACTATGTGGAACAGCCTCCAAGTACATAGAAAATTAGTTCCAGAGCTGTCCATGCCTGACCTTGGAAGAAAGCCAGGTAGGAGACTTCTGCTGAATTATTCTCAAACCATCTGTGACCAGAGGGATGTGAGCTGTTTAGGGCTTCTAGCTGCTCCTGGAAAAGGTCAACAAGAGAGAGTTGGTCTAGGAAGGGTCTGGGCATTAGGGCTGACAGTTGGGCATGGCCTTTGCTAACCATGGCATTCCCCAAATCCTACTTTTTAGGCTCAAGTGATCCTCTAAACAGGTCCATTACTCTGTCCTACCAGGCATTTATTCTTTGCTGGGGTAAATACTTACATTTGTGGACCACACATCCTGGTGTTCATGACCTTGGGTAGTTCCCTTCCACATGACTCTAGGCATGGTCATGTCACTTGTTTTGGCCAATGAGACATTAGCAAGTATCATATAAGCAGAAACATGATAAACACTTTTGGAATTCTGCCTTTGAAGGCCAGTCCCCACTCTGTAAACAAGCTCAGGATAGATTACAGCAACGCTACTTAGGGTAGAAGAACCACTTAGCTGAGCCCTGTCAATTTGCAGAATCATAAGAAATAATAAATCATTGTTTAACCCACTAAGTTTTGGAGCAGTTTGTTATGCAGCCATAGATGGCTTAAATACTGTCTCTGGTTACTGCTACTGTCATTCCTAGACATGGTTGGGCCTGATTATTCAGAAGCACATACATGTTCTTGTATATCCATCTAGACTAAAACAGATTATATACATATAGGTCAGCACACATCGCTTTCCCAGTACATGTATAGGTATACTCTCTCCCAGCACACACACACACACACACTCATACACTGGGAGTGGCTTGGCGCCAGCCATATGTACTTTAGGGCAGCTCTGGTCATCCAGAGCATCTGTACTCCCCCACATGTGCCTGCTTATATGTGCACGCGAAAATGTGCATGAACTTGTATTGCAAAACACAAGAGCAGATAAAAGCAAGCACATACTGCGAGACCCTAAATTGATGGCAGCTGGCAGGTCACCTCCCATACACGTGCACACAGTCATTCATGGCCTAGAACCATAAGCACCCAAACTCCTCCAAGCCCCTCGGCCTGCTGAAGAGAGTCCCCCCAGGCATTTTTAGCAGAGGAGCCTCCACACTTGGCTCTGCTTTTACCTTAATTAGAGAATTTGTTTTGGCCTCAGTTAATAAGGCTCCCAGGGCCTTCTGGGGCAGCCTGGCCCTCCCCCACACATCTGCTGCCCCAGCAGCTCAACCCCCATCCTCCGCTCTGCAGGGTCACAGCCAGTGAACTGACTGGAGTGGCTGGGTGGGAAGGCAGGGACAACTAGGGAAAAGGCTTTTCCAAAAGTCTGATCAGCAGCTCCAACCAGGAGCCTCGGGCTGGCCCCTGAGGCGCTGCAGTACTCTCCCCAGTGATAAAGCCTAAATCGCAGAGAATGCCCGCCTTGTTCATCCTAACTCTACTCCGAGATTGCCCTCAGTTCATGCTATTTGGGATCCACATCTGGCACAGATCAATAGCTCCCAACATCCACACCCCTTACCCTGCCAGTTCCTGCCCTCCTCTCAGCATAAGCCCTCAGCCTTTTCCCCCTGGACTTCGCGTTTCCGCATGGGGAACCACTCAGCTTCCCCAAGGCACCATGCACTTTCTCACCTCCAGGTCTTTGCCCAGGCGGGCCCCTCCCTACATCCCTTCACCTGGCCCCCCTGCTCATCCTTCAGGTCGGATGCCCAAGCCTAGTAGAGCCTCCTCTTCTGCGCTCTCCAAGCACCCACTGACCCTGCACTGCGGTGCTTACCAGGGCTGGCCTCCACCACCAGCATGCCTCGATCACAGTTGTGTCCCCGACACCAGCACAGAGCCTGCCAAGAGAAGTGCTCCATAAATATTTACTGAATAGATGGATTTTTGAGCTGGGAGGGCCTTATTCACTCCCCTTCGCCTTTCTCTCCCTTGCCCACCAATCTCTACACGTTAAGAAAGAGGAAGTAGTTGCAGAGGTCAAGTAATACAGCTAGGAAAGAGCACAAACTGGAACCACCCCTCATTCATCCTTCACTCAGCATTCATTCACACCTCCGTCCCTTGGGCATCCACACTGTGCTGAGTGCTGAGCACAGTTGTCCCTGCTCCCTAGGAACTCAAGCCTAGGAGGGGACACACACAGATCAGAGTTAGGATATGGCTTAGGCTACAAAACACAGGCTCACGGTAACAGTGGCTGCGATGGACCAGGTTACTTCTCACTTATGGGAAAGTCTAGGTTTGTTTGGCAACTTGACTCCATGAAGCCCCCTGGGGTCCAGGTCTCTTCTGTCTTGTTGCCCACTGCATGCACAGGTCAGAAACAGAGTTGGGAAGCCAGGTGTCATGCCAGGGATCACAAAGCCTGGGAGAGAAATAAGAAATGGGGAGTCTGGAGTGGCTGGGGAAGGTTCTGGCATGTCCCTGGTCTGGGCCTCCTTGGTTCGCCAGGAAGCCATTGGAGACGTGGGCAAGACGTGCAGGGGACATGAGCGGAAGAATCGTCAGCAGAGAGGCAGAAGCTGGAGCCCAGGATGGACAGGTTCTCCCAGGTGAGTGCTCAGTGCAGGGACTGTCTACCCAGGGTGTAGCTCCCAATACCTTGGGGAACTTTAATAAGCAGGATGGGAAACTGGGCCCCCTGCCACCTCCTCCCACCAACCGCAAAGAGATTCAGACTCAGTAAGGCGAGGTGAGGCCCTCTATGTGATTCTGGGCTCTTACACTTGCAAGAAAAGAAACTCAACTCAAACTGGCTTGAGCAAAAATGACTCCTGTAACTGGAAAGTTTGGGCACGGATGAGCTTCCGGTGCAGTCCAATTGAAGGGTTTAAATAATGTCTTCAGGACTCTCGCTGTCCACCTCTGTTTGCCTCTGTGTCGACTTCATTCTCAGGAATGATCTTTATTTGCCAACAGTGGCAACGTGCTCCCTGCAGCTCCAGTTCATCCTTCCAGAAAGATCTTTCCAAAGAAATCACTCCCCACCTCCCCCTACCCCAGTCATTCCAGCCTGACACTCATTGGCCTGAACAGGGCTCCATGCCTGCTCTAACCCAGTCACTGCCACCAGGGGAGATGAGCAAGGCTAATCGGTGATGTTGGCTCATATTCCCTAGGCCAGGTATGGGGTTAACCCCACCAGAGCCACAGGGACTGACAGGAAGAAGGTTCCTCAAAGGAAACTGAGTCGCAGTTACTAAGAGAAGGGGGAATGGGCTCAGGGCAGATGAAACAACAGGTGTCTGCCTCCTGTGGCCTCCATAGGTGACCTGACACAGCCAGATCGTGAGCCACGGGGCAGAAGAGCCGAGCACAAGGCCTGCGGCAGTCCTGAGGGGGTCTGGCCTCTAGTTTTGGTGTGGGGACTGGAGGAGGAGCCTTCAGAAAAGATTGGCAGGCAGGCGGGAGGGACAGTGGAGAAGGTACAGCGGGCTCTTGGAGCCGGGATGGTGCTACTTTTGGGAAGAAGGAGTTTGATGCTGTCAAAGCCACAGGGCGAGAAAGAGAAATGGGGCTCACTCAATAAAACTGGGCTTGGGGTGAATGGCGAGGTTTTAAGCTGCAGCAAATAGGAGAGTGAAAAGTGGCCTTCCCGGCAGAGGGTCCAGGAGGGGCAAAAAGGCAGAAAAACACAGAAAAGATGCGGAACAGCACAGATTGTATGCCTGGGGCATTTTTCCTTAGAAAGCCTGTTTTTATCTAGGAGTGTAACTGTGACCACAGATCAAAGTCAAATTCTTTGAGCTAGCATTGAAAATGCTCTGTCTTCTTGCTATGAACAAGAAATTCTATTTCCCAAGGATGCTACCTGGGCCACCGGGTTCCTGCTTTCTTCCTGGGAACACATGAAGCACCTTCTTGTGGCCTTTACCCCGGTTTGTGGATCTTCACCTTTCTGCCTTCTGTGGCCGTTGTATGTGAACGTGTCATATCTTCCCTACTGGACTTTGAGCTCCTGGAAGGCAGGGGCTTTTCACAGCAGAGTGCCCAGGTCCTGGCCCCCACCTCGGAAGAAATAAGGGTTCAAGATAAGTCAAGTTGTGCCATAACATTTGCTTGGGATGCACAGCTCTTAACTTGAAGGGACAATCTCCCAGGGTAAGACTTTCAAACAGTACAGGAGGAAGGGGAGGGATATCTGGGGACCGAGCCACTCTGTTCAGGTTAAGTCCCGCTTCCCACAGACTGCTACCCGCAGCTGTCACTTGTGGAAAGATGGAGGGTAACTGTGACCCATTTGCTTTCTCTGAGATTGAAACTTCTTCCTATTTCACAACTGGGAGCCTGGAGCCAACTGTGTCTTAGCCGGCCCTAGCAGCCATGAATTTCTAAAGAGGGAAGCAGATACCATTTATTGAGTGCCTACTATGTATATTGAGTGTATATTGAGTATATTGAGTGCCTACTATGTGCCAGGCACTGCGTTCAGTGCTTTATATGAAAACCTCATGAAGTCCTCCCAAATAGATGGGTACATTTATTATAAGCCCATTTTATAAATGAGAAAACTGAAGCTCAGCGACGTTAAGTAACTCTAACATTGACAGAAATGGGATCTATACCTGGGTTTCTCTGACTCCAGAGAACCACCGGAAGCCCGGGGTTTGGACATGTTTCTGATGCTGGGGTCAGGTCCGACTAGCATGACACCCTCCTCCTTCAGTTCCCGATTACAAGGATGCTCCAGCCTCAGACTTTTTACATTTCGGTACCTTAGCATTCGTGAGGGCCTCAAAGGCCTGAAAGGGAAACGATCAGCTTGCAGAATAAGGAAGGAATGAAAGTAACTCCCCACTTCAATTCTCCCAATCCGCTAGCCTGGGAGGGGAGTGGGAGAAGCCAGAGTCCTGGAATCTTCTCGGCTGTGCCTCCCGGTGCAGAAACTCTCCGGCGCCCCCTGGTGGTCTTCGATGCCTCTGTGTTCTCTCAAGGATTTCTCTGCACAGCGGACTGGGACATCCCATCACAGGCGTGGAGAAACAGAAGTACACTTACCCATTGTGGCACTCAAGGAAATCCTAGAGCTGGAACTGAAACCCAGGGCTCCTGGACACCGGCCCTTTCTGGAGAATCATTTTCTATCCCAGTTGTCCTCCACAGTGGCTTACTGACCCAGCAGTCAATGTTATATTTATTCTGCATGATCTAAGTACTACGTGACAACTTCAATACACTATTAAATTTGCCACACTCTATTAGATGTGCCGTGACACTGTGTTATATAGGAAGCTCCATCAGGTCAATATATAAAATGGGAAGTTTGTACTGGCAATCCCTGCTATTATGAAGAGGAATTCCAACACCCAGTGGCCCCGCCCCCACCCCCACTGCATATGGCAAGGGCCAGCCTTCCCCACCCCCACCCCGCTGTTCCTGGGAGACAGGCTTTCTCCAAAAACTCAATCCCACCACCTCATTTGCAGGAATGTCAAGAGGTGCAAGGACATAAAGTCACTTGGGATACAAATGTTTCTTAAAGTGGGGGGAAGTGACAAGAGAAGAGAGGAAATGACAAAACGCCCTTCAGGCCACTGGCTTTTCTTGGCTAGAGTATAGGAAGAGACAGCAGGAGAGAGCATGGTTAGCCTCAGGCAGGACCCGGCAGGGATGCAGTAAGAGTTTGCTAGGAATCGCTAGGCTCCGAAGGCTGGGAGGTTGGGGCAGGCTGGTGTCACAGCGGAGGGAGGGATGGAGTGGGTCTCAGACCGAGGGCAGGCAAGGAGAGAGAGCAGGACCGGCAGGCAGCAGGACTGAACCGCCTCTTCGACACCCTGGAAGAAACCTTCTGCTCAGTTTTTATTCTCCCGGACCTTATTAGGTGTTGGTCCTGAGAGAGAGAATGGGGCGCCAGTTCTGCTGCTCCCTGGAGGGCCGACTTTTCGCCCCAGATTAAGGACGTAGTGGGCGGAATGAGCCCCGCCACGGGCGCTGGTAGCTGCAGGGTCCACAGCCCACGGCGGAGCCGGCTGGGGAGAGAAGGAAGGGGTGAGAGGTGAGCAGGGGATTTGGATCGTCCTGCTCAAGACGCGGAGATCCGTCCAGAAGCCCTGACAAAATCTCATCCGGGTTCCTGGAGGGTCTCAAAGGCTTTGCCAACTTGTCAGAAAGCAGAGTGGAGTGGTGCCTGGCCCTGTGGCCTCCGCGCAAGGCCAAACGTGCCCTCGGCGTGAATCCGGAGAAAGGGAGAGAAGTGTAGCCCCAGCTCCGCTCCACACCCCCTTCCTGCCTATAAATAACCCGGAGTGTCACTTCAAAGAGGACGGGGAGCGCGGGAGAGGGGCTCCCGGGCCGACAGGCTGGGGCAGAGGGACTGCACACCACGCCCCCCACCCGGGGCGAGTTTGCATAAATAAACAAATCCAAGCCGTCTGCCCCGCAGGAGGTGGAGGACGAGTGGGGAGGAGGAGGAGGGAGGGGGGCGGGAGAGATTAGTTTGGGAAGTAGCACGGATTGCTCATCCGATCCGTGCAGCCGCAGCCAGTGTGTCAAGTTACAGAGGCGCCGGAATCGGCCCCAGCGCTCCTCGGCAGCGGCCACGACCCACCTCTGCCCATGGGGCCCTCCATGTGCGCCCCTTCGCCCGGGGACTGAAACTGGCTCGCCCAGGAGAGGCGAGACACTCAGAAGGACCGACAGCACGGCACCAACTGCTCTGCAGATACTCGAAGGGAAAGACGGGGCGGAGAGAAGGAAAGCCGACCAGATTCCCCTAACTTTCCTGGACTTGGAACGTTCTTCGAAATAACTTTTTTTTCCTCACCTTTGTGTACCCCGATTACCGCTGGTTGTGTTTTTCAGCATTTCCCTTCCTGCTGCTAATTTTTCCGTCCTCTTTGCCGGGAGCAAAGGAAAGGGACGTTTCCAGCGACTCAAGCCCTTTCCCTCTGCCCCGCAGTTTGGATCGCGCTTTTGGCAGAGGCTCTCGCCTTTATTTATTCTATTTATTTATTTATTGGTTCTCAAGACGCGAGGGGATGGCAGCGGAGCGCGCCCACAGAGCGGCAGCCGCCGGCGCCCGCGGCCCTGGGGAGCTGGGCGCGCCGGGGACGGTGGCGCTGGCTGCGGCGCGGGCGGAGCGCTGCTCCCGGCTGCCGAGCCCGGGGTCGTGCGGGCTGCTGGCGCTGGCCCTCTGCTCGCTGGCGCTCAGCCTGCTCGCCCACTTTCGGACGGCGGAACTGCAGGCCCGGGTGCTGCGTCTGGAAGCGGAGCGCGGGGAGCAGCAAATGGAGACGGCTATTTTGGGAAGAGTCAACCAACTGCTGGACGAGGTCTGTGCTCTTTGTTGCTGGCTTTTATCCCTCCCCGCGGCGCCCCCTCGCGCAGCCTCCAGACTCTTCCCCAGCCCGTGCCCGCGCGCGCTCGCTCTCTGCGCCGCGCGGTGCGCCCCGAGCTCGCACGAGTCGTTTGCGGGAGGGGTCGGGGACATGCACTGACGCTGCCTGGCCAGGGATCCGGACGACCTGGTGGGCACGAGCGTGACCCGGCAGCTCCTTCCCTGGGCTGGCGCCCCAGGAGTCCAGCGCTGGGGGCGCCCTGGGCGCGCGGGGCAGGTGGAGGAAGGCAGGGCGCCGAGGCGCGCGGAGGCGGGCGAGCTCCACTTCTCCGGTGGTGTGAGAGCCGCCCCGCGCCCACACGGCTGGAAGCGTGCCCAGCGGCCCGGGCCAAGGCTTACTGAGCCCCCGTGGCCCTCCACCCCTTGAGGGTCGCTGCCTGACTTTTATTGGCACGTTGGGAGTGAGGGAGTGAAAGAGTGAGTCATCCAAGGGTCTGCAGGGGGACCAGAGGGGACAGTCCTTGCAGGCCATGGTGCCCTGGTCCCTGCTCACTGCCCCAGGCCACCAGGGCCCGAGTGTGGGTCACCTGGCTCTGCTGCTTTGGGGCACGAATTAGCCAAGATCGTCTTGTTCCTAAACCTGGTTTCTTATGCAGGGGCCTCTTTGTGGAGTGAGGAATGTTGTGGAATGTCCACAACATTTTCCTGTCTGTGTATTTTTCTGGAAAAAGGATGCTGAGCTTTCTCCTGTTCCCCAAATTTCCTTGATGCCAAGTGGATTAAAAGCTGCTAGTGTCTCTCTTAGCCATGGCAATCTTGGGAGTACACGAAAAGACTGCACCCTCCCCAGGAAGGAGGGACCTGCAGCCTCCTTATGCCACCAGAGGAGAGGTTGGGCCTTGAGAGGGTGAGGCCTGGTGATTTATGGGAATCTGGAAAGCACAGGGGATCCAGGGCCCAGAGGAAGGGGGACAGGCAGGTGAGCGCTGCAGCAGTCTGGGAAGACATCCTGGAACAGGCTGGCCATGCAAGGTTTCCATGGGGAAGAAATGGGAGAAGGTCTCTCACTTAGCTGGAGCTGGTATGGAACAGTGAAGACCAGGGTGGTGGAGTCCAGCAGTCCTGGGTTTTTATCCCCTACTTGGAAGCTGTGCAACCTGGGACAAATACTCCAACCCCTCTGAGCTTGCAAGATGGTGGTGATGATGGCAGACATGAGCACCTAGCTCTAACCGTGGTGGGGACTGTGGCCATTCAGGCAAGATGCACTGGTTTCCTACAGCCAGGCTTCTCCCAGGTGCCTCTGCCAGATGGAGGCTGGCACCTGGCAGAGCAGTTCTTCAGGGTGGTCAAGGAGAGGGAGATCGCAGGGCCAAAGCAAGAGGGCGGTCACGGGGCAGGTTACTGGTGCTAGTGGCGCAACCATGACTGCTGCTGTCTGCTCATTCCCTCGCCCTGCCAGGCCCCAGGGAATCCAGAAGTTTCCATCAGGCCACCTATAGTTCCCTGAGCCTGGGGGTGAAACCTATCTGGGCTCAGGGAACATGAGTTGGTGGCCTTTGCCGGAGGGCTGAGCATGCAGATGGGACTGGTTGGGCAGTGAAGAGGGTGTCAGGACATAGGGTGCTTGGAGACAAGCATCTAACCCTGGGAGTTTAGCTCAGTCCCTCTCTCCACCCTCTCCCCTTCCCAGACCCTCCTGCTAGCCAGGCCCCAGCCCAGACCTTTCCCAGCTCCTTGCTGCCTCTGCTTTAGACTTAGCCATGCGCAGTGGCATGCGCTTAGGGCCTGGGGACTTCTTGTCTGACATGCTGATTCCTCCTCTCCAAACTACAGCTTCATGTTTACCCTGACTTCTCAACTTCTCACCTGCCAGAGCTGAAAGTCACCCCAGAGATCATCTGAACTGACCCTCATTTTACAGATGGGGAAACTGAGGCTCAGAAAAGGGCAGTAGGCTGTCCAGAGCCACAAGGTGAGATCTAGGACTAGAACTTCAGCCTCCTGACACTCCTGCCACACTCTTTCCACTGTGTCCCGCCACCTTTTTTTGGTCCATTTTCATTCATTCATTCAGAAAATGTTTACTGGGAGGCAGCCGTGGGCCAGGCACTGTAGGAGATACTTCTGCCCTCCTAAACTTACAGACAACTAGGGCACAAAGAAGAAAATAGGCAGCGACCCTGTAGTGTGAAAAATTGCTACAATAATGAAAGAAGAGGGGCCTGGGGAATGGATTACGTGCACCATCATCTGATGGTGCTGGCAGTTATGGTGGGCTTCCTAGGGAAGCGATTTACAAGAGAAGGTTAAAGGGTGAATAGGGGTTTGCCAGGCAAAAGGGGCTTTGTCCTCAGGGGGTAAAGGGAACAACTTCTGGGGCCTAGAGGCCAAAGGGAGGCATTTGCCTGGGGAACTAAAGGAACTCCAAAACCCTAGAGCACTGGGAGAGTGGGGTGGTGGCTTAGGCAAGGAGGGGCCTTAGGGACAGTTAAAGCTACGTGAGTAATGGGGAGCCATCGAAGGGTATAGAGGAAGGCAGTTATGTTCCTAGGATGAGAGCTTAAGGCAGGCAAAGCAGTGAGGCCAAATGGGAGGCTACTGCAGGCCAGAGGGAAGCAGGGCATGGAGCATGGGTGGAAACAAGGACAGAGGGTTACTGGAAATGGTGGCTGCAGTAAGGAGCCTGAAATCACAGGGGAAGGTGTTGGAGCCAGAGAGAGGGAGCTGTCCCTCGGGTAGAAGGGGTCAGTGGCCAGGTCTAGGGGCTGGGGCCTGCAGCCCTGGGGCTCGGGCTGTCCAGGACAGTAACCACTAGTCATGTGCAACTCATAATACTCAAACTAACTAAAATTAAATAAAATTTAAATTTTCGTTCCTCTGTGGCACCAGCCGCATCTCAAGTGCTCAATCGACACCATGGCTAGTGACTACCATATTGGACAGTGCAGATAGAGAAAGTTCTGTTGGACAGTGCTGTTCTAGGGGCAGCTTCTGGGCCTGCAAAGGTGTCCCCAGAGCAACTTGAGGGGACCCTTCCTGGGCCTTTCCTTTCCCAGGTGTGTCCTCCCAGGTCTGAGTAAAGGGCAAAGGAGAGGGAGGGATGAGGCAGAGAGCTAGATGGGCGGAGAGCCCCAGGGAGAGGACAGGTCAGAGAGAAGAGAGGGAGAAGATGGTTCTGTTAAAGAACAATCCTGGGGAGTGATGTGCAGAGGGTCCCTGCCCTCAAGGGGCACACAGGCCCCTGGGAAGCCTAGGGGCCGAGACTGGGATTCTAGCTGGTCTTTGCCATTCAGTGTCATTAGGGCGAGCCACGCCGTCCCTCTGCACTTCAGGTTCCTCTTCTGGAAAATCCAGGCCCTGCCTCCCTCCAGGGATTGCTGCAAGACCCTCCAGGATGGCAGATGGAAGACTGAACTAAACGATGCCACCGCCAAAGGCCATGCTCAGGACCAAATGAGTGCCCCCCGGAGGGCTCCTGGGGACCTGTGCAGGCACGCCTTAGCGCCTGTAGGCCCGGGCCACTTCCTGGAGGATGGAGGAAGGGCAGTGGGCAGGGTGGTCCTGGTGAGGCACACAGCCTGTGCGATGGTTTGGGGGCAGGAACCCAGGGGCACACCCGATGGGGACATCTGGGTGCCGGGGGCAGAGACCGTGTATCTGTGAGGCAGAGGGAGAGGGAGCTGGCAGGGAGGGACCCAGCAGGGGAGGAGGCCTGGGATGAGGTGAGCCACAGCAGACCAGAGGGGCCCAGCCACTGGGAGGGGTGAGTCAGAGCGGGTGGAGGATGGCGGCGGGGAGCCGGCCCGTGGGGAACCAGGAGTGTGGTTTCCAGGCCTCAGGCCCCAACTCTTCCCCCATCAGCGCCCCTCTCCTGGTCTGGGACCCTTAATGAGCACTCCAGCTGCCTGTTATTTGATTTGCTTGCTGTGAAGAAAGAGACTGGAATGTCCCAAACGGAGAAAATCAGATGACACCTAGGACTAGGCAGCGGGCGTGCAGTGAGAGAAGGGGGTGGAATTAAAAGAGCCAGATCCATTTCGTAGGCCCTAGGGGGAGCAGAGGAAGGTCCCAGAGCCACCTTCAAGGTGAATCTTGAGGGAGGCCAGGCAGACTCCTCTTCCCTAACAGTAATAATAGAGGCGCTGTGTTTCCGGGGTGCGCACCGGGGCCGCTGCCATGAGTGTTCCCAGTGTATCTCTTTTGATCCCTACAACTTCCCTAAGGGATTGATGCTCCCATGACCCCATTTTACAGATGAGAAGACTGATGTCACTGTGCCTCCATCCCACTATCTGAGATTCATTCCTCTGGCTGTCAGAGAATCCCCTGGGAGAAGCAGTGGTTGAAACTTCCAGGCTAAAATGTTGAGGAACCCCAGGCAGACGCCCTCATCCCTCCCGACAATAATTGTAATGGAAGGGGCTCACATTTGTAAGGTGGATATGAGGACCCTTATTGGGGAGGCATTTAGGGGAGCGATGAAAATAGTGGCTGAAAGACTGGGGCTCTGGATGAGGTCCCCTAGGATTGACTATGGGGAGGAGGAGGGGAGCAGGCTCTTAAATGTGTGTGGCAGGGTGGGCAGCCTGTGCGGAGTGTCCCGTGTAGACTTGGACCTCAGTAGATGGGCAGGCCCTGGATCTGGGTTTTCTCGCCGTCTCAGTCCTAAATCTATTCCTCCTTTCGTGAAGTGAGTAAAGTCCAGTCCCCTCTCTCTACAGAGGGGGAAACGGGTCCAAGGGCTACACAAGCTGGTGTCAAGGAGCCAGGGGTAGGGTCAGTCCCCAGCAGGCATCTCTCCTCCACACCAGCCCTTCTCCTTTCTAGACAAGCCACCAGGTCCGCGGTGGCCAGCACCGGCCGTGTGTGTGCTCTGCTCCCGCTCCAGGGCCCGCAGCAGCCTGTGCTCATCGGCTGCCGCTCGCCTTCCCCCTGAGCGTCCACACGGCCTCAGAATCAGAATCTTTTCAACACGGGGCTCCAGGAAGCCACCACTGACTAGGGAGTGCCGGTGCCCCAGATGAAGGCTCGTTCACGACTCCAGATTGTTTTGTTTGTCACAGTACAGAGGAGTGTGTACCAGAGATAAAGTCAGGGACAGTCGTTAGAGCTCAGAGCTTCTGCAAGGGCCTGAAAACAAGCAGGTAGCGCCAAACCACACGGAGGACCTCACGAAGTAGCCAACCCTCCCAGGAGGGTGACGGGGGGCGGGGAGGAAAAGCATCTGAAACAAAATTCCGTCTGCCTGAAGCACAGTTTCACAATTTGGCCACTCTCAGAACGACACCCTTCCCCCTATTCCTAATCATTCTAGACCTGCCTCAGTGCCCTCTGGAAAGCTGCCTTGAACCACCCCAGCCGCGTGGACTCTCTCCCTGCCCCGACTTCCTGCAGCTCTTCCTGGTCGTGCCAGACCTTTAGCTCAGAGAAGGAAAATAGACACAGCATGTGTTGTTGGCTTCCCTTCTCCCAAACCCTGGCAGACATTACTAATCACTCAACATACTCTTTCCTGGGGAGCCAAGATCGGCCTCAGAATCCTTCTCAACACAGTGTGCCAGTGGCTGCCACTCCCAGTCCGTCAGAGTCAGCGCCCAAGGTAAAAATCTATTTGCCATCCAAGGCTCAGCCTCAACCATGCAGGGATGTTCCTCTCTGTCGCCTTTAGATGTCTTGTCTCCCCATCTCATCATACACGACCTGATGACAGGGACAGAGGCTCAGAGTCTGGGTCCCTTACTGAGTCTAGCCCAGGACTTTGCACACAATAGGCAGCCCTCACCAATTAGTTGTTGATTTAAGGTCCCCCTGCTGGAGGCTAGGGAAGAGGTCTCAGCCAGCTGTGTCCCCCGACATCCCCAACCTCAGATCCGCATTTGCTCAGCGGTGTTCTGTGGAAGGGGTGTTTCATGTCACCCCACAGAGGATGAAATGATCAACTCCTCACGAGTCTGGGCTGCGTGTCTGGTCCCGGCTGGGAGAGCGGGGAGTGCTCAGTGTGCTGTGTTCCCACCTGGACAGCGCAGGCGGGCACCTGTCCCTTCTCACCCTCTGCGCCCAATGTCAGGGGCTTCATCTTCACCTGCCCGGGACGCCCAGCAAGTTGTTTTGGGGGGGGGTGCGAGGGGGCGGGGGAAAAATATTGAAGCAGGCAAACTCAAGCATTTGGTGTCGCATGGACCTCTGCCACTAACTAGCTGTGTGACCTGAGCCTCAGTATCCTGATCTGAAAAATAGAGATGACAACATCCTCCCCACAGGGTTATTGTGGGACTAAATGGAATCATTCTGTTAATGGCATCTGCAATCATTGCCACCTCTCTCGTCATCGGAAGAGATGAGATGGGGCTGCACTGTGCCTACAACTTTTATTAATAGCTAATATTTATTGAGTAATTACTATGTACCAGGTACTATGCAAAGAGCCAATACATGTCCATGTACTGATTTACTAAATCCTCACAATAATCCTATAAAGTGGTTACTATTTTTACTATTCCCTTCCTAAAGATAAGAAAATGGAGGCTCAGAGAGGTTAAATAACTCCCAAGATAACACAGCAAGTGAGTGGCAGAGCTGGGCCTTGAACCCAGGCTGTGTGGCTCTAGACTGGCATTCTCAGCCACTAGGATATACCTGTCTTTGCGAAGTACCATGCCTCTCTGGCTTGGCGGAGGCTAGTCAAACCAGCCAGGACCTGGGGACTTGTTCGGTTCAATTTGGCCCCCATAGGCAGCATTTACTGAACTCACTTGGCATTAGGCCCATGTTACCATCTTTGCTGTCAGAATGACACTGAAGGTGTCACTAAATATGTCAGGCCTTGGTGATGAGGACCCTTAGGAGAGTCCTTGTCCAGCCTTGGCTTCTAGAATGCTTGGGCTTCCCAGGAGGGATGGTGTGTTCTTATCTCTTGAACTCTGAGCTGGCCGCTAGGAAGCTTAGCAGCAGATTTGGGATTCAGCCAGTGGCAGAAGTTTTTGTACAAGCCTTGATCCATGTCTGTTTGGTCACCTGCCTCTCACTGCCTTCTCCTAACTTGCTGTATAACATCTGTCTGTCTGTCTGTCTGTCTATATCAGCTGCCTGAGAGCCCCCTTTAAAGCAAGATAGAAGTACAAGTTCTGAAGTAATTGGACATTTTAAAGTTACCCTCCCCTCCTCCTTCTCTTATCTGCATGTCCTAAAGGCCTGCGCCTGGGTAGGTGACAGGCTGGCTGCATTAGAACCGCCTGGGGAGCTTTTACAATATGCCAAGGCTGCCTTCCTCCCAATAGCTGGATGTGGACCCCGTGGGTGGGGTCTGGCAGGGGGTGTCCCACAAGCCCTCGGTGACTGCAGCCGGGGCTGCCAAGCCCTGAGAAAGAGAGTATGTGTGGCCTGGAGCCTCCTGTGTAATGAAACCCAGACCCCCTGTCCTGGGTCCCAGGCAGTGCTGAGGGCTGAGGGGCAGTGAGGAGGGTCACAGTGAGATGCCATGGAAGTCCCACTGTGCACTAAGCAGTCTGAAAGGCCGGGAGGTTTAAAGAAGGGCGAGCAGCGGGGTTTTCGCTGTTGTTTTCCAAAAAATAAAATCAACCGGTGTTTGCCATCCAGGAGAAAGTTTCCAGAGAAGTCTCAGAAATCCTTCCCCTACCTCTTTTAGTTGGATTCTGCGCCTCCTGGAAGCAGCTTGTGGAGCCCTCAGTAAGTGAGGGCAGCGAGCAGCAGGCTCCTCCAGGGGAAACTGAGGCCCGGGTCTGGAGGCTGGGGCAGCCTGGGGCCCTGGCTCTCCTGGGGGTCGCGTGGGCAGCAGGCCCAGCAGCACTTTCCTGCTGACGCCCCTGTCATCCCCACGTCCTGGGTGTGGCCTCCCTGCAGAGGGACTCTCTGTGGCCGAGAGGGCGGGACAGACTGCTGGCAGCGGGTACTTGCCTGGTCCTTCAAAGAGCACAGTCAGGCGGAACTGCCTGCTGAGAGGCTTGCCCGGCCTTTGAGGGGGACACTGGGCCCCTGTCTCCCCGCCTGGAGGCTACTGTGGGCTTCCTGAAGCCCCACTGGGCAGGGCCTCTGCCTGCCCCGGCCCCTCCCTGCCCACCCCACTCTCCTGGCTCCTTAGGCTGCGGCAGGGAGGCCTGGCTGCTCCCAGAGGCTGTCTCAGGGCCAGGTCTCCACCATCGAGGGACTTTGCACCCACATCCGTCTGTTGAGCTACAGCTGTCCCTGTGAAGCACCTCTTCTGCACCAGGCCACGCTCTGACAAAGGTGGCCCGTAGGGCAGGCCAGGAAGGGTGGCCTCTGGGAGCAGGGATGAGGAGAAGGAGGGCTGGGTTAAAGAGGCGTTAGTGGGGGCTCTTCCAGCCTCTGTCCACACCCCCTGCACTGGCACTTGAGGCTTCCTTGAGTTGGGGGAGGCTCCGTGACGTGGCAGGTCAGAGGGTGATCCTGCCACCTCAAACCTCTCCCCACTCCATAGAATCAGGAAGGGCCTTTGTAAGATATGTGCTGCACCAGGAATTTCCCACAGCAGCCCTGGTCCTCAGGCTTACACACCCGCAGTGACGGGGAGCTCACTACCTTATGCAGCTGATTGTTCCATGGTGGGATGGCTGTGGCTCTTACTATTGCATGTGTTGTTCATCTTTTTGAAGCCCCAGACCCATCTCTACACCTACTAACCCACATCTCCAGCATGTCTCAAAAGTACCTCAAACTCACCGCGTCTAAACTGAGCAGGAAGTCCGGCCCTCCCCTGGTAATCCTTCATCTGTCAACGTGCCAGCAGCCACACCCACCCTGGCCCACTGCCCACGACTTCTCAGCCTCCCCAGACCGGTCCTGTCCTCTCCATCACTGCCCACCCTTCCCAGCCCGAGCTGTCCTCCTAACTCCTCTGCCCCCACCCACTCTGTCCTGCCTCTTTTCTCATCCACACAGAAGCTAGGGGAATCTTTTGAAAAATCGAAATGCAATCCCACCGTCTCCCTGATTAAAACGCTTCAGTAACTTCCCATTGCTCTCAGGCTAGAGACTAGCCTGCTTAATGCCACCCAGGTGGCCCGCAGGGTGCAGCCCTTATCACCCTCTCCAGCCCCGTGGCTCACCTACCCTTGCCTTTGGAGTCCAGCCACGTGCTGGTACGCTGTCATGGCTACGAGCACAGACTGTGGGACCAGCTCTGCTAATTACTGGCTGTGCAACCTTGGGCGAGTTGTACAGCCTCTCTGTGTCTTGGGTTGGACTTCTGTAAAACGAAGATGATGCTAACAGGAGTATCTCACCCTTATGGGGGCTATTTTTAGGATTAAGGAAGTTAAAAGTTCAAGTGCTTGAGCAGTGCCTGGTACTCTAGCAATAGTCCCCTCTCCTTGAAAGAGCCAAGATCTACCTCTCGCAGGCATAGAGTGGGGAGTGTGGGCTCCAAGCCAGGCTTCTTGGGTTCCAATTCTGCCTCTGTCCCTCCTGGCTGTGTGTGTCTTGCATGTTACTTTGCCTATTTCTGTTTCAGTTTCCTCGCTCATGAAGTGGGTTGCTGTGAGCGCTGAATGAATGAACACATGCAAGGTGCTTGCTTGGCTCCTTAGAAGCACGTTATCCTGTTAGCTTCTAGCCGCTCCCCTGTGCCCAGTCAGTTTAGCTGGTACTGGCACTCAGATCTCAGCTCACCTGTCACTTCCCTGTGATGGGCCAGACTCGTCAGTGCCTATGACTGGCTCTCGGCACCTGGCCCCTCTGGGCCACAGGCCCGATGAGCGTGGCTGCTTCACGTCAATGTTTGTGGTTTGCCGACAAGGGTAGCCTCCATGTCTGCTTTGCTCAAAGGTGCATCCCCAGCACTTTCTCTGGCACATAGTAGGTGTTCAGTACGCATTTGTGAAAGGGAGGAAAGGAGGGAAGCGTTCCCAACATTCACCCCAGGACTCTTACCCTCAACCCCTCCCCTCTCTGTGGTGGGGGTCCCCTGCCTCATCCCACACCAGGCCCAGAGATGACCCCTGACCTTCTGAGATCCCTGTGGTCCTGGGCCCCTTGCCCACCTGGCTCCCACCCACACAGTCAGTTCTGGGGCCCCACTCCTTGGCTTTGCTGAGACAGCAGCAGGGCCTTGGGTTAGCTGGAAGGAAGGACTTCCTCATATGAAGGCTGGAGAGCTCATGCAGGGGCGTGTGCCTCCTTTCCCCGACTTTTTCTGAACCGCAGACCCTGAGGCCACATCTGTCTGTGGTTCTGGTGAAATAGGGAGGCAGAGGCAGCCTGTGACATCCGGAGGACCCTCGGGCCCCTGTTTCATGGCCCTGGGAGTCTGTGATCAGCCGCCAAGTCCGTTACACAAAGAGAGCTGCAGAGGGAGGGAGAAGACAGCTCCTCGGGCACCCCAGGCAGCCTCTCGCCAGCCCCCAGCACACAGGCTCCTGCAGCCCGGGCAAGTCCAGCGCTGCTGGGTGGGGGGTGGATGTCTGGGGCTGCTCCCCTGCCCCAGCTGCCTGTGCCCTGGGCCTGTGGCCACACATGGGCCCGTCCCTTTAACAACCCCCTTCTGTGGGGCCAGCCCTCTCCTGCGGTCCCTGGGATGTGGTCCCGCCTCTGTGCCTTTGCTCCTCACTGGCATGCCCTCCCCATCGCCATCTATCCAGGCTCCCCACATTCTGCCCAAGCCCAGCCCAAGCCCACCTCCTCCTGGGACCACAAGGATGAGTCCTAGAGGGCAGGCTTGAGAGTAAGTCATGTGGTTCGAGTGCGGATCAAGACACCAGCCCCAGGCCCCTGCCCGCCCCAAGGGCCAGCTCGGTCTCCATAGCGGCAGCCAGCCCAGTGGCAGTGAGGCTGCAGGACGATCAAAGGGGCTCCAGTAGATGGGATCAAGCCCCTGCTCTGTGCCAGGCATTGTCACCAGAGCACTGGCACAGGTGCCACGGCTTTGCTGCTGTGGTCACCAGGACAGGCACCGCCTCTTCTTTTAACTTCTAGTTCTCAGGGTCAAAAGGCAGGACTGCAGGCAGGACCCTCACTCGCCCCCCTCTTGTGGGAACGGGGGCTCTGCCTTTCCCGGGAGGGGGAGGGGCACGGCAAGTGCAGGAAACTTGACCGCTTGTCCCAGTGCTGCACGCCATGAGGCCGGGGCAGTGGAGGCCAGGCCAGCGTCACTGCAGCAGGTGGGAGAGGCAGGCTGGCACCAGCTCAAGAAAGAAGTGGCCTTCACGTGGCCACCAGGCAAAATAAACTGGCAAAGCAGGTGCTCACCCTTCCTCACATCTCTGTTTGTTTTCCGGTCTCGTCTCATTTTATCCTTCCTGCAGCCCTGTGTGTTCTAGTGGGTAACTGATATTGTCCCCATTTTATGGATGAGGAAGTCAGAGTCCAGAGGAGTTCTACCTCTTGCTTAATACGGCTGGTGGGAGAGTTGGGGCTACACCCCAAGGCCCAGGCACCCCCAAGTGTAGCTCAAGCTGATACGCTATGATATGATATGATGTGACATATCAACACCGCCAAGCTCCACGTGGGGTAGATGCTTCATTGGAGCTTGGGGACCATCTATGCCAATCCAGTCCCCTGCCAGCCTCCAAGGGCAGGTGGTTCTAATCAGAGCCATACACTAATAATATCAAAAAACAATTATTAAATGCCATTCTCTACCTAAAGTGCCTGGTAGGTAGTGTTCAATATGTGTGGCTATTATTATTAACTGTTGTTTAATTATTCGACCCAAAGTTGCTAAGTGCTTCATGGTTTCCAAGGCACGTTCCTCTACATTATCTTATTCAGTCTCCCCGTCAGCACTCAGGAAGTGGTAGGGGGGCGTATCCCCATTTCGCAGATTCACCCTGAGGGGAGGTGCCAGGCTCGAGGTGACAGCTGTCCCATGGAGAGCTCACCTGGCCTCTCTCTGGGCTTCTTCTCCACACTGCGACTTGGACCCGAGCCACATATCACAGAGGCCCATGTTGAGCTGGGGCACTTTAAGAGCCCGGAGGCTGAGGGATGGGGAGGGAGTGGCCCCTAAATCCAAGGCCCGGCTGGAGCCACGTTCTCTGGGGGGAGTGAGTAGCCGCCTGGCATTTTCCCTTTGATACTGATACAGGCATCTTAATAGCTGCGGCTGAGCGGGCGGGTGATGTTTCAGCGCTGGCCACACAGGGCATTCCGGGAGGCCCAGGCTGCCAGCAGGGGCAGAGCAGGAAGGCCTCTCTGCCCAGGGTGGCTGGGGGTCCTCCTGATGGCCTCAGCCCGGGGATTTCTCACCAGGGGTCTTAAACTCAGATGCCTAAAGGGCCAGGCTGGCGGCCTACGTAGCCAAAGCTGGCCATGGGGAGAGAGTACCTCGGTGACCTGGACAGCCCATGCCCATCTAAAAGGGGCAAGCAGCACGTCACACCACCTACCGTACTGTGCCCGGTGTTGCCAGACCCTCCCACTGTACAAGAGAGACCAGAAATTAGAACTTGATGTGAAATCTCCTGATTGCTAAATAATCAGTATCTGTTGAACGCCTCCCACGTGCCAGGCCCCGTTTAGACACAGTGAATAAAACAGAACAGAGTGTCCATGTCCTTGTGGGACTTACACGCTGTGGTGGAGGGTGACAATGAGCAAGATAAATAAGTCCCCAAAAATCCTAAGGAGGAAATAAAATGGGGGGTCGGGGGAGGAATTATATTGAGGGAGGTGCAGGAGGCCAGGAAGGCCTCACTAAGAGTGTGTCAGGTGTAGCTGGGAAAAGAACAACCTGCGGCAGAGAGCCCAGCCAGTGCAAAGGCCCTGAGGCAAGAGAAAGCCTGGCGTGTGCACGAGCACCAGAGGCCTGTGTGACCACCCTGGCTGCCGTGTTGAGGACGGTCTTTATCAGCAAGGGCAGAAGCGGGGGATGTGTTAGACGGTTATCGCAGTAATCAGGCCAGAGATGACGAGGCTTGGACCAGGTGGTAGGGTAGAGGTGGGGAGAAGGGGTCAGAGCGTGGATGCATCTGGGAGGTGAACAGGAGTTGCTGACGGAATGGGCGTGCGCTGAGAGAGAAAGAGACATCGATGAGAGTTGTGAGGTTTTGAGTAACTGGCAGGTCGGAGCTGCCCTTCCCTGTGATGGGGAGGCTGGTGGCAGGGGAAGGTCCGGGGAGTGGGGACAGAATGTCAGGAGCTCAGCTAGTTTAGAGGTGCCTGTGGATGGCCATGCCGGGTTGACAGTGGACGGATGCACCTGGAGTTTTGGAGGGAGGGCCAGGTTGGAGCGTAAAGGGGGCATCATCACACATGGACGCTTGGAAGCTGTCAGGCCAGGCGAGGTCCTCCTGGAGCCAGTGTCTAGAGAAAGAGGTGGGACCCTGGGTGTGGGCCCTGTGGCCTCCAGGGGCTGGACCTCAAGTAGGTAAGAAGGAGCCAGCAAGAGACTGAGAGGGGACAGCCAGGTGGCAGAAAGGAGACCAGGAGAGTGCAATATCTGGGAGCCAAGTGCAGGAAGTATCTTGAGGAGGAGGAGGAGGGGGAGGAGGAGGAAGGAGGTGGAGGAGGAGGGGAAGGGGAGGGGGAGGAGGAGATGAGGGAGGAGGAGGAGGGGGAGGAGTGAGCAAATGCTGTCAACAGGCTGAGACAGACAGGAGGCAGGAGGACCTTACCCTGGACCGGGCAACATGGGACCTCAAGAACCCCTGGGGGTGGGGACAGGGGTAAGAGCCAGATAGGAGCCGTCTGGGAGAGAAGAGAGAAGTAGAGGCAGCAAAGGTAAACGGCTGTCACCCAGGAGTTTTACTAGGGAAAGAGCTAAATGAAATCAGGAGAGGATTTTTCTTTTCTTTCTTTTTTTTTAGGATAGAAGGAACAACAGCAGATTTGCATAATGATTCCCCGCGGGTGGGCAAACTACAGCTAAACCCCACTCTGCCGGGGCAGCCTGTTTATGTAAATATGGTTTTACAGGAACGGGGCCACACCGATTTGTTTCCCAACTGTCCCCCGCTGCTACAGGAGAGTCGAGTAGTTGTGGCAGAGATCAGATCGTGTGGCTCACACAGCCTAAAATACTAACTGGCTGGCCCTTTACAGAAATGTTTGCTGCCCCGGATGTGAACGATCCAGTCGAGAGGAGGGAAGTGAGGGGGCAGGAGGGCAGGCGGAGGGGCTGGCCTGAGCTGAGAGCCCAGCCAGGCGCAGGGGAGAAGGACACTCGTGGCACCCACACACGTGGACGGCAGGCGTGGCGGGGGTGCCTTGGGAGTCCTCTTCTGCCTGCTTCTGCTTTCTCAAGGTCAGCAGTTGACAGTGAAGTTGGGGAATGGGGTTGCTGGCGGTTTGGGGAGAGAAGGTGTGAGAACTCCCAGGACAGTGAGATGCTGAAGGATCTGCAGAAGGGTCGCTGGGCTTCCATTTGGGATCCGGAGCGTGAGTTACAGTGAGGGCAGTCAGCAAGGTTGTGTGTTTTCTCCCGCTTAAGCATGAGTGCAGGCGTGGGGTGGGTGGCGCCGTTGGATTTAGCCGGGTTTGTGGCTTAGCAAGAGCGTGTGATGAGGTGGGGGCGTCAAGGCAGGGGAGGGTGCAGACGGAACCACAGAATTTGAGCCAAGAGCAGAAGGCAGTGAGCCGTGGCAGGCGAGGGAGTAAAAAGGTAGCGGGACCCATGGGTTGAGGGTCCTGTGGGCTGCGAGGGTCCCTGGAGCCGGGGGTCCGTGTGTGTAGTGTTGGAGTCCAGACTGTGGAAGGGCGTTGGGGATATTGGTGTTTGATACTTCTTAAAAGTAAACACTGGGAAGGCCAAGAAAACACACCTACGCCCTGAATGTAGCCAGTTTCCTACCTGTGTCGCTGGCGGCTTTGCCTACGCAGATGTCTCCTTCCCCTGATCGATGCTCCTGGCTCTGGACCCACCTTTCTTGGCCAGCCTCTCTCCAGAGCTCCAGCTCCTCCAGGGAAGCCCCAGGTCCCCAAACTCATCATCTTCCCTCGGGCAGCCAAGATGCCACCACTGGGACAGGATAGGGGCAAGAGCAGGGCGTGGTTCCTACCCCACACCAAGCCCCTCTGTATCCGGCTGTTTCTTCCTCCTGGATGCCTCTTCCCCCGTCTGCTTTTCTCTGTAACACTCCCATGTCATGGCCCGGACCGCCTGTATCTCTCCATTGGACGGTGGCTGTGAGGTCCTCCTGGGAGGAACAGCCTTCTCACTGTTCTAGTCTATTCTCGATGTACTGCTAGAGTGACCTTTATACAACCCAAATTTGACCACATGCCTCCTTGCTTAGAGCCCTGGAAGGTTCCTCCATGCTGGACTCCCTACCTGGGCCCACAGGCCCCTGCATTAGTCGGGGTTCTCCAGAGAAGCAGAAGCAACGAGCTATGTATAGATACACAGGGGAGATTTACTATGAGGGACTGGCTGGTGTGATATGGGGACTGAGACATCCCGCAATCTGCCATCTGTAAGCTGGAGGCCCAGGACAGCTGGTGTTGTAGCTGCAGTCCAAGCCCAAAGGCCTGAGAACCAGGAGAGCCGATGGTGTAAATTTTAGTTCAAGTGCAAAGTGCCAAGAACTGGTTGCAGGTGCAGGGGAGTCAGTGTCCAAGAGCAGGAGAAGGTGGATGTCCCCGCTCAAGTAGAGAGAGCGAATGCGCCCTTCCTCTGCCTTCTTGTTCTATTTAGGCCCTCAACAGATCAGATGGTTCCTACCCACATTGGTGAGGATGGTCTTTACTTAGTCCAGATTCAAATGCTAATCTCTTTTAGAAACACTCTCTAAGAAACACCTGGAAATGATGTTTAACCAGCCATCTGGGCATCCCTTAGCCCAGTCGAGGTGACACACAAAATTAACCATCACAGCCCCACTTCCCACTCTACACTCGGGACATCCAAGGTCTGCAGTCACCCCTGGGGGCCTCTGCACATGCTTCTCCCATGCTAGGCTCAGACTGTTTGCTGATGGGCACTGTGCCTTGTTCTCTATTTTGCACAGCCTCACCCTTAGTAGAAACTCAATAAGTGTAGGATTGACTGAACCAAAGCAATGAATTTGACATTGGAGGACGTGGAATTTAAGTCCTCTGTGGCTGACTTGCTGAAGGCAATTCTCCTTCCCTCTCTGAGCCTCAGTTTCCTTAATTATAAAACGGGATTCACTTCTGGCCTGCCTGCAGCACAGGGTGGTGATGAGGGTCAGGTGAAGCCTCGAGAAATGTGAAAGCCGCTTCCAGGTCTGTCTTAGGTCGGGTTCCCAAGGAAACAGGCTGCGAGGTAGAGGTGTGTGAGCAGATGACTTATTGGGGTCAACCCAGGAGGGAGTGAGGGAAGCAGGGTTGCGCAGGGGACGGGCTGAGCTGCTATGCAGTCATGACAGAGGCCTCAGCGGGTCCCCTGGGAGCTCGGGAGCTGGGGGCCATCAGCATCAGTCCAAATTGAGGCAGAGAGACCAGTATCTATCAGTAACTGAATGTGGATTGCCCCTTGGGGTGGGCGTGACCCTGGTCAAGCAGCTGCCTTCAGCTGAGGGCAGTTCCCAGAGAGCGCTCAGCAGTCTGCAGCCAGCACCCCCAGCAGCTAAGGCACAAGTGGCCTGATCTTGGAAGCCTGGACAGCTCTAGAGCTTAACGGCTGTCAGAAAGCCATGGAAATGTCAGGGATCCGTGTCATAAATTCACAGTCTCTGCCATTGCCTTAATGATCTGCCCACCCAGCTTCCACGTTCCTGACCTTCTTCCCTTTCTTACGTCACCCTAGCCACTCTGCCACCTTTCCTGTTCCTCAAACACCCCCGCACAGTCCTGTCTCTGAGCCCTCGCCTCTGCTGTTCCCTCTGCCTGGAACACGCGTCCTCCAGATACTGCACGACTGCTTTCCTTACTTCCTCCGCATATCCCACGACTCATTCCTTAAACTTCCTCCAGCTCTCTGCTCCAACGTCCCCTCCGCAGAGAGACCGTCCCTGACTCCCTAGTTTAAAATACCGCCTTCTGTCACTCTCTGTCCCCTTGCCCCCCTTCATTTTTCTCCCAGCATGACGGCTGCCTGAATCATATATTTTTATTTCTCTTAATTGTCCGTCTCTGCCACTAGGTACGGCCCTCGGGGTATGCCCTCTGGGGATGGGGCGGGGCCACCTGCCTTGTGCCACACTCCCTATCTCCAGGCTCATCCCTTGGGATGTCCCCCGTTCCTATCTGTCTTGGCCTCCTGCCCCCTTCTTCCCTCAGAGCCCCCACCCTGTCTGCACTGTGCTCTCTCCCCAAGGGCTTTTGTACACACCTTTCCTCAGTGGGTGGCGTGGAGTTTGCTGAGAAGTTGACATGGCAGATCCTCTATATCCTGGCCGTGTGACTTCAGCAAGTCGCTCAGCCTCTCGGAGCCTCAGTTTCCTTCAGTAGAAAATGAGGTCACTGTTGACCCTACCTTAGAGTTCAGTCATGAAAAGTAGATGCGCTTCTCTGTATCAAAGCACCCAGCTCAGCGCCAGCACACAGTAGGGACGCAGCAGACGTTAGCGTGCTCTGAATCCCCGTGAAGCTTCCTGACCTTCCCTCCCCACCACCAAGCCAGAGGTGGCATCACCTCCTACGACTCCTGCCACGTGGCTTGCTTTCCCTTGCTGGTGGCCCATGCTGAGAGCAAAGTTACACCGTAGTGAGGAAGCAAGTACTGGAGAAATGCGTGCAGGGGCCTTCGGGCATCCTAGCGGGCCAGCGTCGTCAGGGCGGGGACTGTGGAACCCTGCATGTAGCCAGTCTATTGCCAGCCAGAGCACAGGCCCTGCTTGTCTTTCTTTTTTATTTTTTTAGTTTTTGTAGAGATGTGGTCTTGCTATGTTGCCCAGGCTGGTCTCGAACTCATGGCCTCACGCAACCCCCACCTCGGCCTCCCAAAGTGCTGGGACTACAGACGTGAACCACTGAGCCTGGCTTGTTTTTCCAGAGAAATTAGAAATGCAGACTTGCCTGTGAAACCACCCACTGTAAAATACTGGCGACAAATTCAATAATAATAATGAAATCACTGTGGGAACCAAATAAAATACATTGAAGGGCCAGTTTGGCCCTGGGGCTACCAGCTTCCAACTGCTACGCTAGCATCAGAGCATGTGGATGTGAACCCAACTCTGGCCTCTACTTCACCCGTGACCTTGGCCGGTGCAGCCTCCTCTGTACACCAGGTTCCTCACCAATGAAATGAGTGCGGTAACAGCTAGCGTTTGGTGACAGCCTCCTGGGGGTCGGGTGCCATTCATTCTGTGCAGCAACCTTTCCAGTCCTCTCAGGAACCCAGTGAGGTCAGGGCTGTTGTCAGCCCCGGGTCTGAGAACCACGTGTGAGCCAAGCATTCTGGCCCCAGAGGCAACCCTGTGAACCTCTGGGCTGGGCTGGCCCGCCTCGTTGCAAAGATCATCAGGAGTCCTTATGTAAGGACGTGTCATGCTGCCGTTTGCAGAATAAACACACAGATGTCGGCACATATAGGCATCCTGCCCCGATGGCCGTTTTGCATGTACTCATTCATTTGCCACTGTGAACATGGCAACTCCTTGAGGGTAGGGGGTGTCCTCTTTGGGGCCTTCCAGACTGGTTCAGTGATTTGAAGCAAAGTGAGGAAGGGTTTTGGGGGAGGGGTGCAGAGAGCCTTCCTAGCCCCCTGCTCCTGCACCCCTGCCCAGCCTGCTTGTGCTGGCTTTGTGAGGGACCCCAGAAGAACAGAAGGCACTGTCCCTGCCCTGAGAACTACCAGGAGCCCAGCCCGAGACAAGAAACCATTAGCAGAGAGCTGAGAAAAGCATGTCATTGTGCGTATGAGTATAGGGTGCAGCAGGGCCGGCTGGTTAACAGGCCCTTGTGGTTGGGGTTAATTTTTTTAATAGAGCTCCGAAGACATCAGACACTGAGATTACCAAGATGGGCCTTCCCGTCTGCTTCTTATTACCCAGACGCCCGGTGGCCAGTGCAAGGCCATTAACCGCCAGTCTTTGATCCAGGAACAGTCGTCCTGCCAGCTCCTCCCATGTGGCCCCTTCCCCTCCCCGCTCCTCCCCACCAGCCCACAGACGCGTCCCAGGGCTTGGTGTTTATGAGCTCCAGTGACTCCTCTTGTCTGTCTCCTTGTGCAGAAATGGAAGCTCCATTCTCGGAGGCGCCGGGAGGCCCCGAAGACGTCTCCAGGATGTAACTGTCCACCAGGTAAGGAGCCCTGAGAACGGGTGAGCTTGGGCATTCCTAGGATGGGGACCAGAGGCTCTTCCATGTGGCCATGCTCTAGCCACACCAGGCCATCGCTTGTCATTTGAAAGATGGGAATGACAGTATCTGTGGTTGCCTCCCACCTACTCACTGATCAGCCTGCCCATCCCCATCCGCCGTCCAGCCATCCATTTGTCATTCATTCATTCACAGCTCTCCTATGGGCCTGACACGCTTTGAAGCAGGTTGTGAGGTCAGCTAGGATGATGGGCGTGGCTCTGTCTTGAAGTTAGGACGTGCTATGCAGAGTGGAAGGGGAGATCCGCCCCAGAAATTCATTCATTTGTTGCCTGAATAAATGAACGACCTCGTAAACGTCAGGCCCTGTTTGCCATGGCTAACCGGCTCAGAGTGGTGCATGTTCACTGCATGGCCTCTAGGCTACGCGCACACACATGTGCTCACTCACAGGGGATGAAGACACAAGCTCAAGGTTGAAGGTGATGTGGTGTAGCACAGTTAACTGATCTAATCTGGATTCAAATTCTGCTTTTGCACTTATGAGCCCTGTCTGGGCAGAAGCCTGACCCGCCTACTCTAGAGCTCTCTCCTCGTTCTGGTGGGACCTGCTCCTCGACCGTGTCTATCCATCTGGGTAGCAGCTGTGGGCGAGGACCTGCTCTGTGCTGGCCCTGTGCTGGGTGCTGGGTTCAAGTGCATTGTCCACAGTGAAGGCCAGTGATAAGATACAGTTCGTGAGAACTTTTCTAGGTCCCTGGCCATTATTGTTACGCTCTGGGAATGACAGATGGGTACGTTTCACTGTTCCCTTGAGTAACTAGAACGGGCTGTACCCCTTTGGGGGTGGGGAAGGAAGCCCTTAAAAAGGGTTGGAGGAGACAAGGTAACACATTGAAGTAATCACAGAGAGCTTTGCCCTGCTCTGGGCCTCTGCTCGCTCAGAGTGTGGCCTCTCTAACACACACTGTCGCAGGTAGCATTGGCCGGGCTCCCTGGGAGGCCCTCCTCTGGCCACACTCACCCAGGGTCCCCAAGCCAGGGAAGAGAGGCCGACAGATGTTGAGCATATGGGAAACGGAGGGGCCACATTCGTGAGTGGGCTGGGGTGGGAGTCTCGGTTCCGGGATGCTGCTCCGGGGACAGTGAGACCATGAAGGGATTCAGCTGGCCCTGTTCAGAAGAGGGTCGTCTGGGTTAATTAAAAGGATGTCCAGAAGCCCTGGGAAGCTCCCTCCCTCCCTCTGGGCCCAGAAGGTTGGGCCCTGGGGTCTGGGAAAGCTTTCAAGAGAGAAATGCCAAGATTAATGAGATGCGGTGGAGGCGAGGGCGGGGTGATGGGCCTGGGCAGGGCAGCCACGTGCATCAGGGTTTCCGGGGCAGACCAAGTTTCATGTCTGTTGTCCCAATAACTCTCAGGCAATGACAACCAATTTTTGCTCAAAGCACAGAATGTTGGTTAAAGGCAGGAGACTTGGAGCCAAGGAAGACATAGGTTTGAATTCCACCTCCAACCTTTCCCAGCTGCATACCCTTCAGAGAGTTGTTTAACGTCTCTGTGCCTTGGTTGCTTTGTCCAAAAACCAGTGATAACAGCCATAGCCTCCTTGCAGGCATGTGGCAGAGATTCTGTGAGATGGCCCTAGAGAGCACTCAGCGCCTTGCCTGGGTCCTAGCAAGCACTGTTATCACTTCCTGAACTGCCCCTCGCACTTCAGAGGTGCACAGAGGTCCTGTGGCATGCCGCGTCCTGGGTTCCCGGCGGTGTGGGCTGCGCATGTAGGGCCAGGCAGAGGCTGGCCCATCTCCCTTTCCTGCCTGATTGGGGAAAACACAACAGCTATCTGATGGCCTTCAAATGCCCTGCCCGCCATGACAGTGGGTACCTGGCCGATAAACAGGTCTCAATGTTGTGCATCAGAAAGTCTGGCTCAAGTAGTCCTGGGGAGGACAGGAGCTGGGGAGGGATGTGGCAGGAGGAAGGAAGGACTGGGCAGAGCGCTGTCCCCGCCTTGCTTGCTGGAAGTCTGTGTGGGACCCCCTGGGCTTGGACAGTGAGGCAAAGGTTCAGGGGGTCAGGAGCGGAGGGATGGAGGGATATTGTGGAGGAGGGAAGGGCTTGACAGGGTCCTCCGAGGGGAGGAGACCCCAGCAGGGACGGAGCTGGCCAGACATGGGAGGAGAGAGGGCAGGGCTCCTGGGAGGGGTGTCCCCAGGTGTTGAGAATTTCCCAGAGGGCAGTTTGGCCCAGAGTACAGATCAGAGCTAGCAGGGCAACACCAGAAGGATTTAAAGAGGAGAACCAAAATCGAGGCAAAATCACAGGGGACTAACAGGCTCTCCCAGCTTTTTGGGGACTCAGGCAGAGAAGGACTGGAATGGCTACAAGAGGCATCTCACATCACGGGCTAGGTCCTGCTGGGTCCCTGCACCTGACACTCTCTGACACACCTGGGGCTTCTCGCCCCTTGGTGCAGTAACCTCCTCCACCTTAAACCCACCCTATTGTACATATGTAAATAGCAGTTACTGTTGCTGCCCCCTAACTGAGCACCTACTATGTGCCAGGCACAGTACTAAGCACTTCATATTAATGGGTAACCTTCCTCAAAACACTAAAAATAGGTAGGGTGGAGTTCTAACATTCTGAAATATTTGAAAATCCTCAAATTCATGAGGAAAGCATCATTCTCATTCTTGCACGTACAGCATGCCTCTTTGATTTTTCCCTGAGGGTCAGAGTTTATAAACCACTCTACGGACGACTTTATGGCTCCCGATGCTTGCAGAAGGACTCGTTTGATTGTCAAGTGCCATTAACAGATTCAAAGCATGACTCACTCTTGCCTTGCCAGCACCTAGTACTGTAGCCCATACCTAGTAGATGCTCAGTGAATGTTCAGTAGAGAATCATTCCCGATGATTGGATTCTTTCTTGTGTTCTCCATCCGCCATCTGATTGGGTTTGGATGCTATACCCACCCCATCTCCTCCCAAGCCTGATGCTGAATTCTCCGTTGTTGGGAAACAACAAATAACACACTCTTCCTGCCCACTGTGGCTGCTGGGATTGAAGCCTGTATCCTCAAACCCGTGCCTGTCCCCAGCTTGCCCCTGTGGCCAGTGAGGCTGAGGCCAGAGTCCTGTGGTGGGTGTGTCCTTCCTTGCTGTGGCCTTGGGCCCTGGGGCGGCACCCAGAGGGCTTGGGACACATAATCGTGGGCAGAAAACCTGCCTCCTTCCCTTTCTACTCTGACTTTGCCAGCATCCTCCCGGGATCCTCCCTGTCCCAAAATAGTCAGGCACTGGCTGAGATCTGGCTGCATCCTGCTTCTGGGCTGCATGTGCTGTTTGCCAGGGAGCGATGGGCTTGCAGGCCTGGGACGGGATGCCAAAGGTCAAGCCTCAATCAGGAGGGTCACGGCGGCCAGAAGTTCAGAGGAATAGGTGTGGGCCGTTTGCAGAGCACATGGTCTGGTGGGGCAGGAGAAGGGCCTTGGGAACACGTATATATACCGTGGGACTTCCTAGGCCACTTGAGAAGAACACAAAGACCAGGGAAACCCTCCCATTCTCTGTCCCTGTTCTTATTAACAAATGACGAGCAGGACAATATAGGCCGTAGCTGGCACGGAAGCAGCCACTTGAGGCCCGCCATGCAGGGGCTGGGTGGGGCTGGCAGGGCAGCGGGTGGCGCGGTGTCGCACACAGAGGGAGCCGTGACCAGGGCATGCTGCGGGGGGAATCACTGCACTGTTTGAGCCTCATCTAAGGGGCATTAGTGCCATAACTGGGACTTGTAGGAGTGTGGGTGAAGGGGGAGAAGTTGCCTTAGCCAGCCTAGGGGGAGGCCGCGGCCATGCTCTGAGTCCGTGTGCTGGTGAGAGGGGCATATGCGGTGCCAGGGAGCCCGAGGAGCTCGAGACTCCAGGAAAGGTTCACTGAGGAGGTGGCACAGGAGGGTGGCCACAAGGAACAGAGAAGCAGGTGGGGGGCATAGAGTTAGGGTATAGACTCAGCTGCCACCATAGCAAAGGACTCCCAAATGCAGGGACTTAAACAAGGTAGAGGCATTAGTCTCTCTTCCTTAGCAGGCCAGAGGAGAGCGGCCTAGGGCTGGGAGGTGGCTTTGCCATCTTCATCTTGTGGCTGCCACCTCTGGTCCCCTGGAAGATGCTTTGGTCCTCGCCATCTCCTGGCCAGCATGAAAGGGGAAGGGGACAAGGGGAGTATGTGCTCCAACCGTCACAAGAGCAAAACTTGAAAAAAGAGACACGTGCCTGCCACTTCTGCTCATGCCTCATTATTGGCTAGAACTTAGTCGCATGGCCACCTTCATGTCTGAGGGAGGCCAGGCAATATTTTCAACTGGGCAGCAATATGCCCACATACAATTTTATTACTATAGGAGCTGGGAGAACAGATGTTGAGGAACAACCAGCAATCTGCACCAAGGGCATTCCAGGCTGGCTGCGGCACTGTCACGGGCAAGGAGGAAAAGGCTGGTATATTTAGGGATGGCAGCAATTTAAGGAATCTGGAGCCCAAAGCAGTAATGGGACATGAGGGTGGAAGGAAACATCAAGACTGCAGAGCACCAGGCTAAGGAGTTCTAGCTCTCTCTGTTCAGTAAGAGGCAGATGTTTTCGTCCTGAGGGTGATTGATTGGTAATGCCTGCCTGGAGGGCTGTGCTGAGTCAGCGTCCAAGGCTGTATCCAGTTTCAGCAGAAAATGTGGTAATTGTTTAATGATGTCTGCCATGGGTGCGGGAGTGGTGGTCAGCAGCTCCTGCCCTGGCTATGCTATGCTCACAGGAGATGATGTGGCATCAGAGAAGATTTGGGGAGCAAGGATGTGTCCTGATCCAATGTGTATTCCAGAACAATAACTAGTAGCGATGTGAAGGCTGGCTTGGAGAGAAGAGCAGCCCCTTCCAGCAACACAAGTCTGTGATCCTATGAACAGGGCTTTATTTTCTCACGAGCTACTATTTATGTTCAGGTTGGAAGGGCCTCCCCGGCTTTGGTTCTTTTCCACAGCTGGTGAGAGCTGGTGCCCATACATCCTGAACCCTTTTCTTTGGCTAGTCTTGCCCTATTTTCCCTGGCACCAGACTTTGTCCCCAGTGGCTTCATGACATTTACATGGGCAGGGCCTGTGACTAGAGCTTCGGTCTCTAACTGGGCTTCTCTTACCCTGCTTGTGCTGCGGCAGAGCAGCTCTGTGGTCACCCCCTTCTCTGTGGTCACCCTCATTTCAGATTTGGCTAACCCAGAAAACGGAGACTTCAGACCAAAGTGTTCCTTGGTGCTGTTAATGAAGAAAAGTACTGAAGAGCTCATGGTTATTTTAGGGAGAACATTTAAACTAAAGAAATGCTGTTTTCAGATAGCTCAGAAGCCCTGCTTTACATGAAAATAATTGATGGGTTACTTCTAGGTCATTTCTGGCTATTCCTTAAAGCAGGTTCCCGAGGGCCAGGCCTAGTATAAGAGACCCTACTATTTGATTGCTGTTGTCTTTGGTCTTCAGACTTTGCCTGTTCTGCTGAAGCCAGAGGGGTGCACTTTTACCTGCTGTGTCAGCCTCACTCTCCCCTCCCTGTCTCCTCCTCCTGACTCTGAATTCCCACCTCACGACCTACCTGGCCTCCTAGAAACCCAGGAGCAAACCCACAGCCTTAGCATTGATGCCTCTTTTGCCCTTATCCACTGCACTTCATCAGTTGCCAGTTCCTGTCAATTCCATTCCCCTGCTCAAAAACAATCTGTGGCTCCCCGGTGCTCGTATATACCCACACCCCAGTGATAAGCCCTCTTTACCTCTCTAGCCTGATCTCTGACCAGTCTCTCACTGTTGTCCTTTTCTTTTAGTAAAACTGGGCTACTCACCTGCCAGACCCTGCAGGGTCCCACCTGCACACACGGTCTTGTGCTATTCTGATATCTTTGTTCTCTGTTTCTACTTGATGAACTCTTAACCCCTCCAAGCCTGCTGCCTCATCCCTGCAGCTCCTTCCCTCCTTCCCGACCTTAGCCTTGGCCATTAGCTCTGCTATTTGCCGACTATGTTAACATAATGCCTGGTGTAGCTCATGTGTAATCCAGGCAAAACCACCTACTGGGACAAGTAATTTGTCTTAAAATGAGAAGTGCAAACAGACCAAGCTGTATACACCTGCAAAGGTTTCTCCTCGGCTGCGGTCCTGAACCATTCGATTTAGATTGCACAGGCGCCCGAGACAACACTCAGGGTGAGACTCTGACCCAGCACGATTAGCTTTTGCGGGTTTCCAGCCAGGGAGCACCTCCCCTCCAGAAACCACACAGGCAGCTCCCTGGGTGCCTCCACCTCGGTGTCTCCACCTGGGTGTCCCGCAGGCACACGACGGAGCCAGCATCTTTCCCTGCACCTGGCCCTCTCCCGTGTTCCTGATCTCACCCAGCTTCTAAGCCAGGACCTGGGCATCAGCCTGGATGCCACCTTTCCCCCCATCCGATCAGTTACCACGTCCCATCGACCCCATCCTGTCAGTTCCCTTCATCTTCACCGTTGTCACCTGTGTTCAGGCTGCCACTGTTTCTTATCTTATTCACTGCTGTAGCCCCTAAGTGGCCTCCTCCAGTCTCTGCTTCAACAGAAGCCAGAATGGCGTCTTTCAAACTAACGCATAACCC
The DNA here is from genome assembly GCA_008086735.1 of Cheirogaleus medius. Taxonomy (NCBI): domain Eukaryota; kingdom Metazoa; phylum Chordata; class Mammalia; order Primates; family Cheirogaleidae; genus Cheirogaleus; species Cheirogaleus medius. The sequence continues at coordinate 42,283,906 of VBSM01003143.1, forward strand.
TAGTCAACCCTAGTACCCGACACTTGCCATCCCCCTTAGGACAGAGCCCAAATCCCTCATGTGGCCTCTGCTCCTCAAGCCGGTTCCCTCCATCCCTCCTGCAGTCCCCGCAGGCTCCCCGGTGCTGCTGGACATCCAGGCATGTTGCAGCAGCACCACTGTGGGTGAAGGGGGCCCCTGGCCAAACCAGAGCGCAGTGCTGTGTCTTAGAAATCAGCCAGTCAGTAGAGCTCAGACCCTCGCTCCCAACAAAGCCGCTTCCTGGGCCTTTGCGTGCGGCCCCGTTTTAGGCAACCTGCTTGCTCCAGAAGGAAGGTTGACTGTCACCTTGGGGAGGGCCCCTGGACTCAAGGAAGCCCTCCAGCGGCAGCTCCTGCCCTCCTTGTGGCGGGAGCAGGGTCAGGTAACCGACGTGGGAGGGCCAAAGCCCCCACAGCTGCTGGGAGACCAGGTGCCATCCGGCTGCTAAAACGCTCCCATCTGCCCTGGAAGAACCTCCTCTCTCAAGGCTCCCTGACTCTACGTTTTAGAGATGCCTGGGGAATTCTCTACAGTTAATTTCTTCCCCATTTCCTCCCCAAAGCATGTCCAGATCCCCAGCCCTCCTGGACGTCGCTGATAATGTGTTTCTCCTAGATCAGCTCTGATAACGCCAGGGTGGTCGCTGAGATTTGTAGGGAAATAAAAATACGGAAATGGAGGGTTCTGGAAAGGCTAGAAGAGCCCTGGACTGGGAATGCGTCCCAGAGCCTGGGGACTGTGAGCAGATTGTGCCTCTCTCTCTGGGCCTTAGTTCCCCACTTACACAAGGAGGTGGATGACTTGGAAGGACAATTTAGCAGTATCTGGGAAAGTGAAGACATGCTCTCAGCAAAGCATCTCCCTTCCTAGGCACATCCGAGAGAAGCAAAAAAAAGACAGGATACTCGCTGCAGCACTGTTCGTACTATTGAAAAAAGGAAAAGAAAGGAAAGCCTAAGTATTTGCCAGTAGAAGAGTAGATAGGTTGTGGGGTGCAAAATGTGGTGCTTTCATCAGTGAAATTCCATACACAGTGAACACGGGTCACCTAGACCTTCAGACCAAGCGATTCCAGGGATGCGGCCCATCCTATGGAGGGAAAAAAACAAATAATGGAGAATATTTGCAATAGAATTCATTTATTTAAAGTTTAAGACATGCAAAACAGCACAATACACCATTCAGCGAATACACGCACAGGTAGTAAATGTATTAAGGAATTCGCGAGAATGATGAACATCAAATTCAGTGGGGAGGAGGAAGGGGGGGAAAACGGAGTTCCCTAGGGAGCTCAGCTACACTGGTAGCTATTAGGCTAGGTGGTGGGTATGCCAGGTTCATTACAGATTTTTTTGTAATAACTTTATTGTGATATAATTCACATATTGGGCCGGGCGTGGTGGCTCACACCTGTAATCCTAGCACTCTAGGAGGCCAAGGCGGGTGGATTCTTTGAGCTCAGGAGTTCAAAACCAGCCTGAGCAAGAGCGAGACCCCGTCACTACTAAAACTAGAAATAAATTAATTGGCCAACTAAAAATATATAGAAAAAATTAGCCGGGCATGGTGGCGCATACCTGTAGTCCCAGCTACTCAGGAGGCTGAGGCAAGAAGATCGCTTGAGCCCAGGAGATTGAGGTTGCTGTGAGCTAGGCTGACGCCACAGCACTCTAGTCTGGGGAACAGAGTGAGACTCTGTCTCAAAAAAAAAAAAAATTCACATATTGTACAATTCCTCCATTTTAAAGTATACAATTTAATCGTTTTTCATATATTCATAGAGTTGTGAAACCATCACCACAATCAATTTTAGGACATTTCATCACCCCGGAAAGAAACCCCACACCCTTTAGCAACCAGCCCCCATTCCCGCCCCCACCCCCTGCCCCAGCCCTAGGCCACTGATCGACTCTCTGTCTCTGTGGACTTAGGGTCATGTTTTTGAGGTTTATCCGTGTTGTAGCCTGTATCAGTGCTTCATTCCCTTTTACTGCTAAATGATACCTTATGTGGCTTTTAAACCTCTTTGAATGTCTGAAATATTTCAAGAGAAACTTTCTCAATCGTGTGGTCGATGGGAGGATGCTGCTGAATGAGAGGAAGTTGAAAGAATCCTTCGGACCTGCCTCTGCCCCTACGTGGCAATCTCCACCACCCAGGAGGTGTCGCTGCTCCGCGCTTGGTGTGTGTGGGCCCTCGGCCACCTCTAGGCTGCCCAGGGGACCAAACCCTGCGCAGCTGGACCCCACAGTCCCCTCTGGGGTGCTGTGCTGCCCCTGCCCTTCCTCTGCTCCTACTCAGCGTCACTGCCACACATGTCCCTTACACCTGTGCCCCAGCAGCGGTCTGGTCCGTGGTGGGAGAGTGGCGGCCAGGCTGACAGCTCGCAAGGTTCTCGAGTTTCTGAGCATCCGTCTACGCCATGGTAAAATGAAGATGCCGCCGCTTGCCTGATAGACCAGAGGTGATTAGTCGATGAGATTGGTTATGTATTAAATTGCTCAGGGTGTCTCTGACTGCCCCATTGGGCAGCAGATGGCCCTGGGCAGGGGCCGTGCTGTCTGTAGGAAGGAGCAATGGCCTGGCTTCAGCAGCGGTGCCACCCGGCTGCCCTGCCCCGGAGAGGCAAGCTAACCCAGCAGTTACAGGTGTGGGCCCTGACTTCCCAGTGCATCGTGGTGATCCCAGTTCTGTTCCTTACTAGTCATGGGACTCTGGGCGAGTTACTCTCCTGACTTCATGTGGAATGGGGATAATGGTAGCACCTACCTTAATGGGCTGTTGGGCTTTACATGGGGCCTGACACATCCTTGGCTCTAAATGATTGTTGGTTGCCATGGTGATGATGATTCTGGGAGTGGGAATGGGTTTTGGGTGAAATGGACTCATGAGCAGAGGCTGTACGTAGCCTCTGCCCAGTTGTATCCGGCCATGGGAGGTCCCGAAAGCAACGCCACATCTGCCACTGAATGCAATGGGGGAATGGCTCACGCCTGCTTCCCTGTCTGCCCTGTCGGATGCTAGGCTCTCCCGACACTATGCAAAATTCTGGCTGCCTCTGTTTACAAGGTGCTGTGCTAGGCACTGCAAGAGATACAAAATGGGTGAGACGCATGCCCACCCTCAAAGATGAGGCACAGCATTTGCTATGGAGGGAATGGCCCTCGACTGGAATCCCAGTTCTCTGTGCCTGGCTCTCCAACATTGGAAAGGCCACTCACCCTCTAGTTTCCATTTGCTCGTCTCTTACACACAAATAAGGGTCTTAGAGGTTGTTGTGAAAGTTCTTGGTCAACCATGGACCGTGCCTTTTTTTTTTTCTCCTCCCCACTCTGGGGAATGAGGAATAGTGTAGAATGGTTGTATCGAGCTCATGTGGAGGGAGTAAGAGATAAGGCTGGAAAGAAAAGTTGGAATGGGGGGGAGGCAGACCATGGAGGGAGTTGGAGACCACCCTGAAGACCAGCCTTTATTTGGTGGGTAGCAGGGATCTGCGGAAGCTTTCTCCGAAGGGACGTGATGTGATACAGCTGTGTGTAGTTGCAGTGTGGAGGGTGCATTGGGCACAGAAAGAGAGAGTAGCCAGGAAGAGGCAGCAATTGTCCCACTAAGGGAAGACATGGAGAAGCATGTGGATGGGGGCAAGGGGAGTGACGAGAAAGACATGGCAGAGATAAGGTGGGCAAGTGCTGGCTACCTGCTGGTATGGGCAACAGAGGAGTCGAGGCCCAGGTAACCAATAATTCTCATGGCACGTATTTAATTAAGAGATGACCTCGGGCCTCATGCTTTAAGTACAGGCTCACTTATATCCCAATCAAATACCCCGTGATGTAGAGCTGTGGTTATCCCCATTCTGAAGATGAAGAAACTGAGGCTCAGAGATGTTCATGGATCGCTCAAGGTCCACAGCTAAGAGATACAGCCAAGACTTGAACCCAAGACTTTTAATGCCAGAGCCTTTGCCCTCGGGGCAAGGCAGAATGCAAGGGGTGGAGATTAGAGAGGAGGGATGCGAGCTCTACTTTGCACAAGCTGGCGGTGCAGATGCGGGAGGTGCTGAGGGCCCTGAAGGACTCGTCCCCGGGAGGGGGTGAGAGGTCGGCTCTGATCCGGTGGTCTTAGAGCAGAAAGGCCTCACCTGTGTCCATCGTCTGGCTGGCTGCCAGGGCAGAGAGAGGACAGGGGCGCATCTCGCTGAAGAGCCAGCTGCAGGTCCCCAGGCTGGAGACTTTGTGCCCTCTTGCTCCTCACTGCCCAGGACTCACTGCCCCCACAGCGAGCCCGGCCCCGCGGGTGCCATGGAGCTTGTCCCAGGCTGCTCCACAGCGCTCAGGGGAGGGTCCCCTGGTCTAGCCACTACCAGCTGTGCCCTGAAGGGCCCCCAGGGAGGTTCTACTGCAGTGATGCTCAGGGAGGGCAGCTGCTACTTTGGAGGAAAGGGACAATAAACAGGAGGGGCCCAGGGGGCTCTGCTTGGGCATTTATAAGGACTAGAAGGTGGGGCACACTGGACGCATGGACACAGCCCTCCGTTCTTCCTCCTGGAGCCACCCTGGCCACCCCATCTTGCCATAACCCAGCCAGCTTCTCGACTCAGTTCCTTCCTGCAGATTCCAGCTCAGCCATCGAGGCGGTTTGGATGGCATCTGCAGGCAGCGGCAGGCTCGCCCCCGCACCGGGCACGACTCATTGCGCCGTCCCACCAGCTCACATCGCCCCACTCTCCCCACGAGGACTCTGAGGCTCAGAGTCCCTTGCTCGAGGGCACAGGGTTAGGAGTGGCAGAGTCAGGACTGGAAAACCGCTCTGAAACATCAGAAGGCACTTGCCCCACAGCGACCCGAGCGCTACCCTGGAGTGTGGCCGGAAACCGAGGACTCGGCAATGGCCGTGATGCTTGTCCAGGGAGAGTGGCATCAGAGTAGGCTGGAGGACGTTAATTAGTAATGATGACGACAACAGGTGTCAGTGCTCACTCTGTGCCAAGCACTGTGATAAGCATATTACTGCATTGTCTTATTTAATCCCTGTAATTGCTTTATGCAGCAGGCAATATTATTGTCCCCATTTCACATAGGAGAAGACTGAGGCCCAAAGAGCTTATGTAATGTGGCCGAGGTCACAGAGCTAGTGTGTGCCGGAGCCAAACTTTCAACCCAAGTCGTGAGAGTCTGGGCAAACCAGAGCAGCATCAGAGAGCAGACGCACACTCCCTCTCTGTCTCTGCGTCTCTTTCTCTCGCTGTCCCTCACCAGCATGTCGTAACCGCTCTTGAGCCCTGGCTCTGTGCCACGCCCTGAGCTCAGGAGACAGGGGCGCCCCCAGTCCAGGTAACACAGTGGCTGCTGCAGAGACCCACGGCTCCAGCAGGGCCAGGTGGGTGCCCAGCACCGGCCACAGTCATGGAGCCCTGTCCTCTGGGATCTCAGCCCCCGTGAGGTCAGCCACAAGCACAGCAGGGACCAAGACGGGGACATGGGTTGAGAACCACACTGTTGAAAGTGGCCTTGCAGCTGGTGTTTGACCCTAAGGCACCAGATCCGAGGGTCAGAGGGGACCCCACAGCTCCACTGACTCAGCTCCTTGGTGGAGACGCCCAGTGCGTGTAGAGGCAACGTGGGTGGGGGAGGGACAGCAGATGGCAGAGCTCTAGCAGCTGACTGGCTGGGCAGCAGGGCCCTGCCTGCTCATTCTTTCCAGCTCACTTCACAAACTTGTCTTCGGTCTGATGCTTCCTCCCACTCCCGCCAGCCTTTGCCACCTGTCTGTGTGTGGCAGGTACTCTGGGCAAGGCACTGTGGGATGTCTCCAGTTGGAGGGGGGGTGTGGCTAAAGGTGCCGGAGACGGGCAAGTCTGGTGCACAGAGAGCTACATCCTTGGCAGGCCGACTCCCCATCCTCCGGGAGACCCCGGGAAGCCTCCTGGAGTTGGAACAAGGGCCGACCAAAGGCTGAACTTTCGTTCATGGTGCTCAGGAGTCTGGACAGCGTGGCCACATGGACATCCTGTGGCCCCACCGATTGATCACGGCGGGTGCGGTTCTGGTCAGGGGTCTCTGTGCAGTTCTGCTTCCAAATGCTCGACCACACATCACCCTGGCTGTGTTGTTCTTTGCTGATGGGCACTCAGAGGCATCCATGTGTGTGAGATGCTCGAGCAATGGGGACGAGATAGGGGTAGACAATTCTTTGGACTGTATGTGTGCTGACTCCGAGAGAAAGCACTGGAAATCTATGGAGATTTTTTTCTTAGAAAACCTCTATTATGTTATTATTTTGAAGTCATATGCCCCTTTCTCCTAAAAATGGGTGTTCTGGATAACTGAGCATCCTTCCTGGTTAATTGCAGCAGTACCTGTCTACAATGCTCAACATGCCCAATTTTTTGCAGATAAAGGTAGTTCGTTTCTCATCCCCATCCCACTCCTTTGTTTCTTCTTCACCAACCATGAATAAAAGAGAGAGAATTTAGAGTGGGCGTGGTGGCTCAGGCCTGTAATCCTAGCACTCTGGGAGGCCGAGGCAGGCGGATCACTCAAGGTCAGGAGTTTGAGACCAGCCTGAGCAAGAGTGAGACCCCGTCTCTACTAAAAATAGAAAGAAATTAATTGGCTAACTAAATATATATAGAAAAAATTAGCTGGGCATGGTGGCATGTGCCTGTAGTACCAGCTACTTGAGAGGCTGAGGCAGGAAGATCACTTGAGCCCAGGAGTTTGAGGTTGCTGTCAGTTAGGCTGACGCCATGGCACTCTAGCTCAGGCAACAGAGTGAGACTCTGTCTAAAAATAAATAAATAAATAAAAAATAAAAGAGAGAGAACTTGACTTTGGAAAATCTGTTGAACTCTAAAAAATCCAAGTCCCAGCCCTGATGATTATAATCTAGGCATCTGCCAACTGCTCCCCAACTTAGCTGGAGAAGGAGCAAGGGAGTTCCCCAGGTTTTACATTAAGAGAGAGAGGGTGAGGGGCCTTTCAGCTGTGGGGTGACCCAGGGGGCACAGGCCTCCTCTTTACAGCTGCAGAATCCAGACTGTCAACGCCAAAGAGACGGCAGAAATCATCTCAGAAGAGCGGGGCAGACACCAGGCCTTTCTCTGAAAGGCATCTCACGTGAAACCCGACACATACTTCATGTGAACATAAGAGCAGAGCCCTGCCACGGTCAGGGCTGGGTATGCACTGGGGTGCCCAGCCAGGTGTGTGCCCTGGTTACCCCCCAGGCACCTCTGGAGACCCCCGGAGCTCTATGGGCACAATGTAAAACCCACTGGTGTCCTCTGACCCCCACATTTTGCAGTTAGGGAAAACGAGACCCCATCCTGCACAGCCAGACGGGGCCAGAGGCACACGTCACTCTAGCTGGGCTCTTTCTGCCATGTCTTGTCCCTCACATGGGTGCCCAGAGCCACCACTGGGGACACAGGGAGACAGGAGTTTGATGAAGCGGAGGCAAGGGGGAGGGCTGTCAAACAGCCCAGCGGCCAGCGTTAGCCAGCACCACACTGATGCTGCCTGACGCCAAGAGCCCCGGCCAAGCTGGGCACCTGGTTCCGGACTCATCTGTCCATTCACGGCCTGCCCTTCCTGACAGGCGATAGCTCTGCTGCTCCTTAAAACAGAGAAAAAGGTGCTGCCACATCCCTGAAACTGATTGGCCCCTGAAGCCACCACCCACCACACAACTATTTCTAGGGATGAAGTCAGCCCCAGCCTTCTCCGTACTTACCCTGGGCACCCTCTCCTCTCCTCGCTTCTGTGGAGGGGGACAAGTTCCCTGGGGGGTTAGAAGTGGCCTTGACTCTCAGTCCTCCCCATCTTCCTGCCCTTTCCCTCTTGTGGGCATGTTTCTGTAAACGGCAGACTCAACGACTCAGCCAAAAAACAAAACAAAACAAAAACCCTCATATTTTACTCTACAGAGGAAGCTCAGATGGGGGCCGATTTCTAATGTTCATTTTAGCAGCTCTATAGCGGGGCTGAACGTTACTCTGAGCATTTGCCCACCTTAAAATCCCCTGTGATGTGATGAGTCACTTTCTCCATCTCGGGAAGCTCCGAGGTCTCTCCGCCCTTCCTTGCCTTGCAACCCTGGTCTTGTCAGCAGGGAGCACAGGAGGCCGGAGCCCTGTGGACTGTCACCCCTGGACACTCCAGCCACAGTGCTCTGGGCAGGGCAGAATCTGCCCCTGCTCAGAGCCATCTAGGAAGCCCGTCCTCGTGTGGCAAGGGGCTGCAGGAGACAGCGGCTGCCATAGCCTGCTCTCTTCCCTGCCCCACTGTGTCAGAACTGGGCAGCCTAGATGGGATGGGGTATAAACCTGGACTTAACAGCCAGAGCCTAAGGCCTAGGAAGACAAAAGGTTCTTTCAGGGTCACCCAGCCATTCCTGGAAGCAGCTGGACCAACGAGGGGCAGGATTATCTGCTGGCTATGTTCTGGGTCCAACTGTGTTACAACAGGCAAGTGACTTAACCTCTCTGAGCCTCAGCTTTCTCACCTATAATGCGGGAATAATGACAACATCTGCCTCCTTGTGCTGTCCCGGGGATTAGGGGATGTGTGTGCAGTACTGGCACAGGGAGTGCCTGAATGCTACTGCGCTGCTGTCCCCAGCTCTCCTGAACCCAGCCCAGTGCCCTTGTGACAGCCCACATTGCCTCTCCTCCCGGGGTCTAAACACGACTGCCCTGGGGACTAGCCCTTTCCAGAGGATCCTGGTCAGACAGGATTTCCTCCACGCTGCCTGTTGGCTGCGGTAAATACTACTATCTCCACTGAGCCCCAGCTGTATACAGAGCAGCGCCAGGTGAATGCAGGCCTTAGTATAAAAGCCGCAGATCCACACTGGGAGACGGGGTGAGCCCTGGCTCTTGTGCACACTCCTGGCCCTGACTCTCTGGGCCTCAGCTTTCATATCTGTAAAATGGGGCCGGGATGGCCTCTCTGAGTTGCTGGGAGAGGCCCGTGAGTTCATGCCTGTGAAGCTCCTTTGAAAGCTCTAAAGTGGATTGCTGTTTGCTACCAATGTGCCAGTAGTTATTTTCGTATTTACGTGATGATGGACAAGACCTGACCCTGCCTTCTAGAAGTCCCTCCCCTGATTGGGCCCCTGAGCAGTGTCCACAGGAAATGTTTCACCAATTATATCCTGAGATATGTGTGCGTCAGCTGTGCAGTGCAGAGTGTGATGGTCTTGGAAGCCTCCTGGGGCAGGTGACTGCTTCATTCATTCATTCATTCATTCAACAAACATTTGTTGAGCACCTGCCGTGAGTCGGCACCGAGCTCCAGGGGTGTGGGGTCAACTGGACTGACAGGTCTTGCCCTCTGGCACCTCCAGTCGAGTGGGGCAGACAGACAAAACCAGCACATAAAGGAAGAAACAACAAAATGTCCCTTGATTATCATGAAGAAAATAAATCAAGAGGATTTTTAAAAATTTTTTCCTCCAGCTGTATCGAGGTACAACTGACAAATAAAAATTGTATATATTTAAGGTTGACAACCTGATCAAGGGGATGTGTCCGACAGGCCATGGCAGGGGCAGTGGCATCTGTGTTTGTCGGTGGTCAGGGAAGGCCTCCCTGCGAGGGTGGCATCTGAACCGACCAGGGCAGCAGCCACACGGAGTTAATAAATGATTCAGAACGTGGGAAGTGCTGGGACTGAACCTGCCTTCGAATAAAGCACTACAAAGTGTCCATGAAATAAGTGAATTAAATAACTACATCACAGGACGGGGAATGAGCATGCCAGTCAGTGGGAACAGCGAGTGAGGAAACCCTAAGGTGGGAATGAGCATGGTGTGTCCGAAGAAGAGACAGACGATCAGAGTGGCCTGGTGAGACAAGTGAGGGGCAGACAGCAGAGAGAGCTCAGAGGGGTCGTGGGGCCAGGCCTGTGACACCTGCCAGGACTCTGACCTATGGAGTTTATAAATTTCACTCTCAGTGAACCAAGAAACCACTGGAAGGTTTTAAGAGGGGGACCACAGCCTCAGGGTTACATTGTGCTCCTCTCGGGGCTGGTGGAGAATGGATTACAGAGGCGGAGTGGAGAGGCGGCGGGTGGGGAGGGGAGCCAGTAGGTGTCCTGGACAATCGTGGGGATCCAAGTGAGAGGCGATGGTGACAGAGGAGATGGGGACACTGGACAGACTTGGGACATGTTTTAGCGGTGACATCAGCAGGCCTTGCTGAGGGGCTGCTGTGGGTGAGAGACAGAGAGAAGGCGAGCAGAGGTTTCCTGAGGGGACGGCTGGTGGCATTGGAGGAGCCTGGTGACTCAGGGGTCCTGTAAGTTCCATGTCCCCAGCGGAGGAGCCTGTTTGCTAGAGTGAGAAGTCGGTGGGTTGAATCCCTGGTTCCGCCTGCAGTTTATCAGCCTGTGACCGCTGGACGGGGAGGGACAGTGGCTGCGGGAGGGGCCTCTGGAGCCCGAGGGTGTCCTGAGTTCCCCTCCCCACCTTGCAGCTCGTGGTGCATTGCCGTGTTCTCCAAATCCTGAAATACTAGGATGATGGGCCCCCTTTGAAACTTGAGTGAGGTAAGCTTAGGACAAGTTAAAGGAAGTCCTGCTTCTCACAGTGACTCAGGACCTCAGGGGACCCAGGACCCCGAGAGGTGGTCCAGGCTGGGAATGTCATGGGATCCCTAAGAGATGTGGGTAAGAGAACAAAATGAGGGGCCCTAAAAGGCCCCTGAGAGGAAACCTGGGATCTGCGTGACCTTTAAGTTGACGTCAGGCAGGAAAACCAGTCTCTTGAGACTTCTGCTGGCAGCCGAGTCGGAGTCGGAACCGTCCTAGCTCAGCCCCGCGTTCCCCTGCCGCGTGGCTCTCAGAACCCCTGGCGCCAGCGCTGGAAGGGGCCTGGGCTCGGCCCCACTCAGTCCTCTTTTTCCCCCAGGAGGACACTCCCCTGTCGCCCCTCTGCCTGAAACCCCTCCATGGCGCCAGCGCCTTCACGACCACATCCAGCCCGGCCCCGTCTGGCCTGTCCCTCCCCACTGCCCCCGTCCCACCTCCCTGGTTTCCCAGCAGCACAGCCGGGCTCACTCCCTCTCCTCCCTCCACGGCAACATCCTCCCTCCATTTCTGCCTGTTACTGCTCGCTCACCCTCCTGACTTGGCCTCCGTTGTAATCTCCTGGGTAGTCCTCCCTGATTCCTAGCCCTTTCCCCATGTCCTCAGTTTTGGGTCACTTGCCACTGCTGAAAATTCCTTAGAGCCAGCCCAGCCTCTGAGCATAACCTCATCCCACCATGTCATCATGGCCTATTACCTACACATCTGTCTCCCCTCCAGACCGTCAGTCCTGCGTCTTCCCAGCACCTGGGACAGAGTAAATGCTCTTCCAATAATCACTTAAGGTATTGGGTCCAGACAATGGAATTTCCTTGCGCAAAATCACAACAGCATCGTTTCTTCCTTTCATTCATGCATGCATGCAACACGTGTTATTGTGCACCCACTCCATGCCTTCGCTAGGTGCCAGGGACCCAGGGGTGAGCAAAACATGACCCCTGCCTTCATGGAGCTTGCAGTTGAGTGAGGGAGGCGGCCCCCTGCTGATTGCCCCAGCACATGTAAAATTGCACTGGTGACCAGCACTACCAAAAGGAAATGCAGGGTTTCATGAGAAACTAGAAAAACTCCTTGGCCAAGGAGGTTAAGGAAGGCTCCCCTGAGGAGTGTCTTTCAGCAGGGATCGGGCAGGGGGTAGGGACCGACCAGGCAAAGAGCAGAGAGAACAGCATGTGCAAAGACCCTGGCTTGGGAGGGAGAGTGGCAAGAATGAGGAACAGAAGGAGGAGCAGGGAGCCAGGGGCAGAGGGTGGTGTGAGGTCAGATTTAGCTGGACCGTGTACGGAGCTTTCTGGATCACGTTTAGGTTTTGGTCTTTATTCCAGGAGCACTGGGGAGTCACTGAAGGGTATTGAGCAGGGCCATGACCTAACCAGATTGATATCACGAAAGCTCAGACTGGCTCCTACTCAGAGCAGGGACCCTGGTGTCCTGACACGCAGCCTTATGTTATGTCCCTATTCTGTAGCCCTGCCCCCTACCCCAGGTCCCTGCATCTCCAAGGACCCACCCCACCCCAAAGCATTGATCTGCTCATTCCAGAACTAACATTATCCCCACCCAAAGGTGAGGGCCGGATTTGAACGCTAGCTTTCCTGGCACTTGCTGTGACCATGCTCCATGAAGCCACCTTGTCTCCAGTAGACAGGACAGGCTGTTGGCGCCCAGATGCCACCCCCAGTGCGCTGCCAGGGGCCAGTGTCAGCACCGGCGCTCACTAGGTGAGGACTGCTAAACTCAGGGCTCCCTCCTTTGGGGAGCAGAGAACCCAGCTTCCTGCCAAGCCTGCTGGGTCCTGCTGCGTGAGGGTTGTGTACAGGCGCCAGTGTGTGGCTGTGTGGCTCGGTAGCAGTGTTTATGCCAGGGCAGTGGCCCTTATGTGCCTGCGGTCTGCACTGTGGGAGTTGGTGCCGGGACCAAACGAGGTTAAATCTCCCTGATTCCCTGGGCTGCAGAAACGCAGTGAGAGTAAAAACCGTTTGTGTCCCCTGGACGTTAAGGCCTTCTGCAGAGACACTGTGGCTCACAAAAGTGTCAGTGCTGGGGGTGTGGGTCACCTTCTCCAGCACCCACTGTCACAGCAGGAAGGGGGCCCAGGGAGGCCACTGGCCTGTACTGTAGCCGTTGTGATGATGTTCAACTCCTCCCCCTCCACCCACAATCTAGAAGCGACAGAAGGAGATAGAGTCAAAGGGTGGGAGTGCAAAATCCTGTTTCAGAGCCAGACAACCCTGGGTTCAGGTCCTGCCTTTGTCACTTGTCAGATGCGGGCTCTTGGGCAAATTTCTTGACCTCACGGGTCTTTTTTCAATGTCCACTATGACTGCCACTGACCACACGTGACTCTTTGTATTTCAATCAATTAAAATTAAATAAAACTTAATATTCAGTTCCTCAGTTGCACCGGCCACATTTCAAGTGCTCCTGTGGCTAGTGGCTCCTATCCTGCACAGAGCACGTGTAGAACATTTCCATGGCTGCAGAGTGCTCTGTGGGACAGCTCTGCTCTGTAAATTGAGGATAATGAGAAGACTTGTTCTACGGATTGTGATGAGGATTAAATGAGATAATGACCATAAAGCCAGCTGGCATGGCACCCCGCATATGCTAAGTGATCAACTAATGTTTACTGTGCTGGTGGTAATGATGACGGCGTTCTGCTGTGTCCACCAGGAGAGGTGCTGCAGCCCAACAAACAGATGCTAGAGTGAGGCATACACACACCTGGATTTATCTATCAATGAAAAAGTATTGATTGTCCGCTCTGGGCCAGGCACTGTAGTAGGTTTGTGAGGTGTCAAAAACTTGAACAAGACATGGTCTTTGTCTTCCAGGAGAGATGTAGAATGTCAAAAAAACAAAAAAACACCCAAAGAGAATCAGAAGCAAAACCCTGAGGGCTTCCCAGAAGAGGTGTCATTTGCTTTAGGCCTTGAAGGAAGAGTAGGATTTGAGTTGGGGAGGACAGGAGGGGATCCCAGACAAAGGAACAGCGTGGGCCAGCACGAGGGGCCTGAAAAGCTGTCTGTGCTGCAGGAATGATGGACAGCTCAGCGTGGCTGGTACAGAGGGGACGGGCCACAGGCCTTGTGCTCAGCAAATGCCAGATACTCAGTGAGCATCTGTGGGATCCATGAGAAGAGTGAAGCTCATAACTGTGATTTGGGGCAAGTTGCCCCACCTCCCTGTTTCTCCTGCCTGCTCTGACTACGCCCCCTTCTCGCCGCAGCCCCCGCAAGCCCGTGAAGATACAGAGAGGACATGTGCCTCAGTTCCCCATCTGTAAATAGGATAATAATAATGGATAATAATCCATTGTGAGGATTAAATGAGTTAATACAGGCGACATGTTTAGCATAGTAGCAAGCACAAAGTGACGCTAAAGAAGGATTAGCCAGCAATGTTGGCGTGACAATGACAGATATCATTGTTTTTGTCATGGAGAAGGGAAGTGTTGGCTGACCTGTCTGGGGAGGCCTGAAAGTTTCCTAAAATAATGTTGGCCAACCATACCTCCCTTAAAGGATATTTGAAACCATACAGTACATACGGGTGAATGCAAACTGGAGAGGGGGGTGCCCCGGGCTGTGGATTGCAGCAGCACTGGGGTGGCAGAAGGGATTGAGCCTCAGCTCCTGAGTTGATTCGCTGTCCCCAGGGGTTTTGCTCTAGAGAGCCTGGGCTTTGTTGTCAGAATCCTGAGGAATGTGACTTTGCCTATAAGTCTTGCGAGATGAATAGGACCTTGCTAGAAAGGCCTGCCAGAGAACCATGCTATGTCAAGCTCTTATACCTAATTAGTCATATGATTCTCTGTCCCTTGGTTGCCTTATCTGCAAAATGAAACATTAGTTGGATGGTGCCCAAGGTCCTTTCCAGGAGTAGCATCTTCTGGTTTGCTTAGGATTACTCTGGAGGTGCCCCTAGAGGTGCCATCTCCAGCCTCCTGTACCTTCTGCATCCAGAGGTCTCTAGGTATGCAGGTCTCCTGGGAGGATGGAGGAGTCACAGGAGGGGCCGTCTGGGCCTGAGCAGGGAAGGACACAGCATGTGCAGAAAGGCCGTTACGCAGGTAGTTCACCGGGACTTTGCAGCCTCCGAACCACCAAGCACCTCCAGCTTCCTGCTCCCCACACCCTCCCAACATTTGGAACCCAGGACAGTGCCCCTGATTTCCGTACTGCAGGCCCACTTAGTCAGAGAGGATCTGTGGGAAGTGGGTGGTAGACTCTCCTTCTGAAGCTCCTGTTGTGGTCTGTCCTGTCCCATAGCCGAGCTCCCTCCTACTCCCTCTTGAAGTCTTAGATGACACCTCCTATCCAAGACTAGCTGTCGCTAACCCCCACCCCAGATTGGATGAGGTCCTCCTGTGTCCTAGGCTTAGCACAATGCCTGGCACGTGCACGATACATTGATCCTCTGCACAGGTCCGGCTCGGCTCCACGCAGGCCCCAGCATGAGTAAGGAAAGGATGCTTCTCTCTCCCAAGACCGTGAGACACCACAGGTACAGCTGGGGTAACCAAGGGGCGGGCTGGCAGCCCCTCACAGGTCAAGGGGTGAAGGGACTGAGATAGGGAGAAGAGAGAGCCCAGGTCTCCTTGAGAAAGTCTTACACCTCAGTGGGACTCAGTTTCCCCATCTGTAGCATGGCCCAGGGTACCTTTGAGGCCTTCTTGTGCTGACCTTCCCTGGGTGTGATCCAGGGGCCAGGCTGTGGCGGTCCTTTGACCCCCAGATTGTGCCCTGCTAGGTCCTGTGAACTCTTCAAGACTCACGGTACAAGGCGTTCCTCTGCCGACCCCCTTTCTTCTTGAAATGTTCTCTTCTCTTCCAAGATGCTGTCTTTGCTGTGTTTCCTCCTGCCTTCACTCCCAGTTGTCCTTGCTGCCTCCCTGTCTCCCCAGCCCTTTAAACGTGGGGGTTCCTCGAGCACACGGTTACACCCTAAACCCTCTCCCTAGTGGTCTCATTGACTCCGGCGACTCCCGTTTCCCTGGAGATCAGTGTTTTTCAAACCCCAAGTGGCAACCTATCAGGTCGTGAAATCAACTTACTGGGTTGTGACCAGGATTTTTTTTAAATGAAATTGGATAAGGAAAAATGAAGTAGAAAATCTCAAGTGCATGGCGTGTCATGAGGAGAGTATTGTTCCACGAGATTTGTTTCTGCGGGTGTGTTCCAGATTGGCATTTTCTTACACCAGATCAGTCAAAAACTTGAAAGTCACAGACTTAGGTTCTGCCACCTCCCAAATCGATGTCTTCAGCCCATTTTTCTTCCCTGCGTTCCGGATCTGTATGTCCAGCCGCCCACTGCCCACCTCCACTAGTGTGGCCCACTGGGAGCTCCAAGTTACTGAGTCCGAAAGGAAGTGCCCCATTTTCCTCCTGAACCAGCCCATTCTCCTGAGTCCCCAGCCTCCAGGAGTGCAGTACTCTCTGCCCATCACCAAACCTAGAAACTCAAGAATCATCCTCGAAGCTTTCCCCAGGCACTGCCCTGCGGATTCGTCTCCTTCCCATCTCCATGTCTGTCCTCTCCTTCCCTGCTTAAGACACTAAACTCCTGCAGGACCTCACTGGCCTTCCTGCTCAGCCGTGTCCTTCCTTATAGCCCCATGGACTCCTGCTCCCCGAGCTCCAGCCACGGAAGGAAGCCTCCCCAATCCACCGGCCTGCTTCACTCCTCCCGCTCTCCCAGCCGTAGCCCTCCCCGGCAGGAATCAACTTCAGATGCCCTCCTCTGGGGAGCGTTT
Source organism: Cheirogaleus medius (assembly GCA_008086735.1). NCBI lineage: Eukaryota > Metazoa > Chordata > Mammalia > Primates > Cheirogaleidae > Cheirogaleus > Cheirogaleus medius. The sequence goes on from VBSM01003143.1 coordinate 42,300,276, forward strand.
CCTGCCTCCCACAAGGTCCCTGCCCCGATTCTTGGCATCACCCCTGCTCCCTACATTTCAGTCTTTCTTCAAATTAAATCTGACATCACCTCCAGCCGAATCACCGGCTCTGCTTAAAAATGCAGATGCCCAGGCCTCAGGTCAGACCTACAACATCAGAATCTCCAAGGCTGTGGCCTGGACATCTGCATTTAGATCAGCAGTCCGGGTAGTCCTTTTGCCCACTGAGTTCCGAAAGCCCCTGCTGTATGTATGTTTCACTTTCGAGATCTTTTTATTCTCATCCCTTTCCCCCACTAGACAGGGAACTCCTGGGGCAGGGGCAGGGGCTGGGGCGGGGACAGGGACAGTGCCTTGTGTCTGTTTCCCCAAGGCCCAGTGCAAGGCCTGGCACAGAGCCGGTGCCCAGGCAGTTCTGAATGAACCATTCCTGGACATGACACAGTTCCCGTGCCCTCCCTCCTTCCAGCCTGTGCCCCGGAAATATCCTTGTATGAAAGCATTTGTGAGTGGTTTGTGATCTCTCTGGGAGGTCACGCATGTCTAGCTTGGTTATGGAGGAACCTAGAGGAAGAGCAGCCCAGCCCTTGGTGACAAGGGGCTGGGGGTGGCCCCAGGACAGGGAGCTTGGATGAAAAGGGGTCTGGTCGGACTCGAGGGGGGTGGGGAGAGTGTCCTCATTCCTAATCAACAGGAAGGGACTTCTTCCTCCAGGATCACTTTTCAGCCCAGCTGCTTGACATAACCCTAGCTGGGGTTGGGGCGGTAGGGGAGGGGCGGCGACAGACAGGCTGATGGGGAGGCCAGCACAGGACAGACTGCCAGCCCAGCACGCCTGCCTGACTCCCAAACACCCCCAGTGCCCAGGAGGGCCTGTCCAGGGAGAAAGCTCAGCTGGTAAGCACAGAACACACTCCCGCTCCCTCCCCCAGCCCTTCCCTCCCCTGCTCTGCTCTCTCCAAGCTTAGGGACATTCAATCCTTCCTTTGATGGACAGCCAAGAAAAGACTCCTTCCACATCCTAAATTTGTTAGCACCAGCTAATCATCTTAACCTTCCTCCCTCCTGCTCCCAACAGGCGCCTCCTTAAAGAAACAGGGCACTTTTTTGATTCTCAGCAGGGAAGCACCAGGAGGGACCAAATCCCCAGGGGGGACAGAAGAAGTTACCCTGGAGGTCCCTCCTCTGCAGTGGCTGCTGCTGAGACTGGGTGTCCAGGCATTTGAGGCGGAAGCAGTGACTGGGCAACTTGGCACACCCGATTCACCCTCATACCTTCTAGAGAACTGAAGCTGGACCAATCCTCCTTGTCTTCTGTGTTGTCCCTCTTTTCTAGCCTCTTCCTCCTCATTACAGCCACCATCCCTTGAATGCTTTACAGCGCGGCAGGCATCATGTTTAGGGCCTGACTCCAGCTCCTTCAGAACCCGAAGGGGTAGGAATTCTTATTCCCACTTTACAGATGAGAAAACTGAGGCTCAGAGAGGTGAAATAATGTGTCTGTGTATGTAAGGTCATCCCTTATGAGTCAGGGCTGGGATTTGTTGCTGTTGACCACCATACCATTCCATTTTGTCTCCAAAATGTGCATTTCTGAACTGCTCACGCACACGCACACATGCGAGGTGAAAGTGACTTACTGCGATCTGCGAAATGAGGTCACCCCGTAAACATCTCCTACAGGACCAGGCACACAGTAGGCCCTCGGCAGGTGACTGCCCCTTCCTCCATCCCATCCACTCCTCTCTCCTCCGCCATCCCAGCTCACAACCCAGGTGAGAAGAGCCAGGACAGAAGAGAATGTGGCTGTGGCCTCCGGACCTCGTCCTGGCCCTAAGCCTCCCAATAAATAACGAGTCTGTATATAAGCCTCCGGCTCTGCAGCATCTCAGCCGGGGAGGACTGGCGTTTGCTGGCTGAGGGACGAGGAGCCCTGGAAGGGAGGGACAGCCCCCCCAAAGCAGCCGGGGAGGGGCTCGTAATCACTCTCTCTTTCTGCTCCACATCTGTGACCCAAAAAGCATGGCAGGTCCCAGAAAAATAGCAAAGAACCCTAAAGAAAGTTCACTAGGTTCTCGTCATCGAGGTCCTCAATGGGTCTGGGACTGTCTGCTGGGAAGGTGGGAGGGGTCCCTCTTCCCGCAGAAGGCTGGACCCTGACCCAAAGGAACAAGAGACCCTTCTGAGACCCAGCGTGCTTGGAACACAGGCAGGAAACGCAGCCCTTCTGGCCCCCTGGCCCCACCTCCTTCCTCTTCCCAGCCCGCCTGGGTTCCTAGAGTGGAGGCTGTCTGCCCAGATGGAGTCTCCGCTCGTTTGCGCGAGTCCTCCAAGTCACAGAGGTGGAGAAGACACTGGGACCGGCTGAGACTGGGGCTCTGGGGGAGGGGGCAGGCAGGACAAACGCAGGGGTTGCCAAGAAGATGGATCAGATGGCCACATCTGATCGAGTGTCACAAAGGAACACAGCTGAGGGTGCTGACGAAGTGTGAGCAAGCTGTGGGCCTGAAATAAATTAAAATCACCCTGTCTCAAACATCCTGAACCCACATGGCGGCTTAGTAATAAGAAGCAAAGCTGCCATTTACGGAGTGCTTATTAAGTGTAAGACCGTTACGTATGCATGTATGTATGTGTGTCTCGTCCTCACAGCAGTCTTGCAAGCGTATTGGTTCCACCCTAGAAATAAGGAGACAGACTCAGAGAAATGAAAAGAACCCTGCCTGGGGCTCCGGAGCTGTGGAGAGGTGCTGGGATCGGTCAAGACACCTCCGAGCAAACCTCTGATGGGGTATTGGGAGGACCACTTAGAGTGTAAACCAACTATCAGAGTGAGAAAGGGAGCAGGCGACAGGTGTGGACTGATCCGCCGCCCCTCGGCTGTCCTCGACATCACCTGTCTCCCCCACCGCAGACTTCTGCTGTGTCTTTCTGGAGGCAAATGAGCGAGGATGATTCATGGGACCAGAAAGGGATGCCCCTCCCCTTATGACAACAAAACAAAGCGTTCGCCACAGAAGACGCAGCCGGCACCAAGGGGACAGCGTGGGGATAGGCCAGGGCCACACCATCACCCTAAGATCCCCCCAACGGTTCCCCTTCTCCTTGTGGGTCAGGACCTGTGTCGAGTGGCCGTTCACACGGCCAAGGGCTGCCGCCACCAGCCTGCATTTGGCCCTGTGATGCTGTCCCCATGGGATTGTCTGCTGCCACCTCTGTGCCCAGACACCGGGGTGCCTTGACTCTCCTCCTCTGACTCGCGTGGGCAGCTCATTTTCACCTCCCCTACCCCTGCCCCAGCTCAGACTGGAATTTTCTTAACAGTTTTGCTAAACCCGAAGAGAAATGTTTAAGCCATTGTTTAAAATGTCTTAGAATTCTTGAAAGTTCTTAAATCACAGTGCTTACAGAGGACAGGTTTTACCCCTAAACTGACAGAAGATCACTTCCGGGCCTCAGCTCCCCCTTGAATCCCTTTCCCACTCCCTCTGAAAGGGGCCTGGGGGCCAGGGGCTGGCACGGACGCCCTGTTGCCTGGCCTGGCGAGGGGGCTCGGGCGGCAACGCCTCCTGTTCATCTCCTGCCGCCCCATCCCGAGTCCCACAGCACGAACTGGCTCGGCAGCCCTCCTCCCTGTCTTGGGGATGGTTGCGGTATTATCCCCTCACGATGGCAGGTTTTTATTTTTATTTATTTTCGATAAGAAGAGAGGACATTGTTTCCCTTTTTCTCACATCTCCTCTGGCTCTTGGCCCCAGCCCCAATTCTGCAGGACCTCCTGACCCGCGGAGCACACGGGGCCTGTTTCTTCAGAAGCCAACTGGATGTGGCCGTCTGTTGTGTTCAGGCCGGGGATAGCTCCTGCTGTCTTCCCAGGCTGCCTCGGCCTGTCCCCAGGGCAGAGCCCTGCTCTGATCCCCCCAGTGGCTTCTTTGTGGGTGGTTTTTTCCCTCTGCTGAAGTCAGTCACTGTGTCCCTGGTCCCTTCGTAGGCCCCAGTGCCCAGTGTGAGCTGCCTAGGTAGTTTCAGTTTCCCCGAATTGTCCCACCCTAGTGCCTTTTGGGACAAGGCTGGCCCCACAGCCCATTCCTGAGTAGGGTCAGAGGTCAGGAGAGTAGGTGGGGTTGACTGTCCCAGGCTGCACCTAAAGATTTATTAGCCACTGTCCCCATTAGGGGCTGTTAGCACATCAAAGCAGTATTTGCAGAGCCTGGAAAAGCAGTGGCTGTGACAGACATTAGCTGGTAGCTGTGGGGAGCCATACACGCCACCCTGCCACAGACCCCTCCCCACAGGGGGTGGGGTGGAGGGAGGAGCTGTCACTTTGGTCTGTGAAGACGGCAAAGGCAGATGAGCTCTACATGTCCACGTTCCTGCAATGAATGTGTGTGTTGACTCATGACATCCCTGAGTTTGGGACACCAAGCGAGCCGAGCTGCGCCACACAGTGTGGCGCAGGGTGTGAAGAGCAGATTCTGGAAGCGACAAGGTCTGGGGCCAGAGCCCAGGCCCAGCATCTAGAAGCTGCGGGAAACTGGGCTCTCTCGGAGCCTCCGCTTTGTCTCCAGTAGGATGAGGACAGTTGTGAGGGGACCCAGGGCTGCATGTGCAAACTGCCCGGCACAGGTGACACTCAGTACATAATGGTTTCTTACCCCACAGGGGCATGTAGTGGCCACCTCCTTCTGGAGGAAGCTGCCTTCTTGGGGCCTCTGCCCATCTGGTTAGGGCAGTGCTCGACTTAGCGCCGTCATCGTGGTGACTGCTCTATGCCCTGACTCCTCAACTGTCTCCTACCAAAGGGCAGAAGGACAGGCCATTCTCCTCGTGCTGCCGAGGAGGCTGAGGCAGCGGGTCCTTGGAAGCTGCCCGTGGAGTGAAGATCAGCTACCTGGGAAACAGAGGGCAGGGGAGGGGAGTGAGCAGGCCTGGGCAAAAGGGGAAGTTGAGCTGTGATGCAATCTCAGTGGTGGCCTCAGCCCACCCAGGCGGCTCTGGAACTGGAATTGTCCTTCAGAATTGTCCCAAGCTGGGCAAGGGGGCCAGACCATGATGGGGGCCTCCGATGAGGTGGCTGTCCTCAGCCAAGGCAATTCCTAAAGAGGACTGACACCCGAGGGCTGTCAGCAAGCAGCACTCTCAGCATCTGGAGGAACAAGTCCCTTTCCTAAAGGGGAATCTGGGTGACCCAGCACAGCGTCCACTACAGGGGCCTTTCGGCAGACACCAGCACATGGGCCAGTGACCCTGAGACCAGGGGCTCCATCTCTGCCTTCACTAAGGGGAACCATAAATCCCTCGAGAGAAGGCCAGGTCCCGGCAAGTTTCTGTGGCCTGCCCCTGTGTGCGCCAGAGCCAGCAGGTTTGGGAACCCGAGAGTGCTGGGCTCAGTGAGTACATCTGCGCCCCTTCTGCTCTGACTTTTGAAGATTTCTCAGGCTCAGAGAAGTGGGAGAATCAGAGAGGGAGCTCCCCCTCCACCCTGAGCCAGAGTGGTTTTGCCAAAGTCTGGGCACCACAAAGGGCTCCCAGTACACTCAGGAAGAATGCCAAGTTCATTGCCCCGGCCCCTGCCTGCCATTCCTGCTTCATCGCATGTCAATCTCTTCTTTTCTCCTGAAACTCCAGGATAGAGCTGCTTAATAGAACTTTCTACAACTGCAGTCCCCAAGCCCCCAGACCAGTACGGGTCTGTGGCCTGTTAGGAGCCAGGCTGCATAGCAGGAGGAGAGCAGTGGGCGAGCAAGCGAAGCTTCAACTGTATTTACAGCCGCTCCCCATTGCTCGCATCACCGCATAAGCTCCGCCTCCTGTCAGATCAGCGGCAGCATTAGATTCTCACAGGAGCATTGAATCCTGCTGCAAACTGCGCATGTGCGGGATCTAGGTTGCATGCTCCTTATGAGAATCTAATGCCTGACCATCTGAGGTGGAGCTGAGGCAGTGATGCTAGCACCGGGGGGCGGCTGCAAATACAGATTATCATTAGCAGAGAGGTTTGACTGCACAATAAATGTAATGCGCTTGAATTATCCCGAAACCATCTCCCCAACTCCCCTAGTTGGTGGAAAAATTGTCTTCCATGCAATCAGCCCCTGGTGCCAAAAATGTTGGGGATTGCTAGTCTACAATGATGAAAATATTTGATACCTGTGCTGTCTAAGACCGTAGCCACTAGCTACTTGTGGCTATTGAACACCTGAAATGTGGCTTGTGAGGCTGAGGAACTGAATTGAATTTTTTAGTTTATTTAAATTAATTTTAATTTTAATGGCCACCATGGCTGGTGGCTACCATATTAGACATCACAGCTCCAGCCACATAGGCCTTTTTTCTGCTTCCCAGACACGCAAGCTTGTCCCCACCACAGGGCCTTTGCACGTGCTGTTGCTTGTGTGCAATGATCATCCCTTGGGTCTCTTGTGCTGGTTCCTTCTTATCTAAATTTTGACTCCAATATCACCTCCTCAGAAAGGCCCTCCTTACCCACCTAAGCTAAAGCATTTTCCCAAATTTCAGCCCTCTCAACTATATTACCTTATTTTAACTTCTGCATAGAAGTTATCAGTGTGTGAATTTTTTCCACTTATTTATTTCTGTATATTGTCTGTTGCCTACAACTAGAGATAATAATGTAAAAGCTCCTACTTACATGGCACTTACCGTGTGTCAGGTACTGGTTTGAGCATTTCACATTTATTATCTTATCTAATTCCTACAACTACCCTGTGAGATGAGGACTGCTTTTTCTGTATTTCACAAATGAAGGCACAAGCTCAGAGGCTGACTTGCCCAGGGTCACACGCAGGGCTCTGTCTCTTTTACCTCTGTGGTCCCAGCACCAACATAGAGCACAGCAGAGCAGTGCCAGACACGTAGAGCAAGGGCTCAGTACCTGACCCCTGACTGTCAGGCTGGCTAGGACTCAGGGGGTGGGGAGGCTGGGCTGGTGTAGACCCAGGAGGGGCTCTGGTCTTGGGTGTGGGCACCAGCCCTGCAGCCCCATGGAACCCCGGGCTGCATTGGTAAGTTGGGGACAAGGACAGGGGTGTGCTGAGTGTGACTGTGGTCACCCACGCCATTCTGAGGGACCCCAGTGGGCTGGGAGGGGAGAGGAGGGGGCCTGGCTGGGTGACACTGGTAAACCCTTCTCCTGGGCAGTGAAGGATGCTGTCAGCCAAGGGGGCCTCTGCCCATCACTGGGGCTGGGGCTGGGGCAGAAGCCGCTTGCCTGTGTTTATTGTGCTTTCCTGCTGCCCAGAGCTTTGGAGACCACCCAGCCTTTTCCTCTGCAGAGAGCCTCACACCCGCCTGCCGCCCCCACCAGAGCCCTGCCTGGGGCTGGCCAGCTGTGGGGGGGGTGCATGGAGGGGCCCTGTGAGCCCGGCAGTGGGGGGAGATGTCATACCAGTCAGCACCTGGTAACACAGCCTGGCCTCCCGGGGTGCCCTGCCCCCTCCACACAGCATCTTCTCTTAATTAAAAAGTCAGGCAGGGCCTCCTGTCGGGAAGGGACACTCCCACCCTCCTTTTGATGCTGCTGTCCCCATTTCCTGGGGACACTCCCCCATGTCCCATTCCCCCAATCTGCACCCGGATCTTCTAGGTGTGAGAGAGCTTCGCACAAGCAGCCTGAAACCCCACTGACAGTTCCAGCGAGGCCTCTTTTCTGCTGGGTCACCTGGAGTGAGCTTCCTAACCTTCCAGCCTCAGACTCCTCGTCCCTCCAGGACTGCAGGAGCCCTGCCGGGACTGCCGTAGGGTCCAGGGAAGCGCTGCTCCCAGAACTCCCAAGACTTCGCACAGGCGAGGTCAAAAGCAAGTGCAAAAAGCCATCACTACGTTCCTACAAAGGTGTCGCATTGACCCAATAGTCCCACTTCCTTAGCCTGAGAAAACAACTTATCAAAGGACAAATTGGTAAGTGCGACATGCACGAAGTATTCGATGCAGCATAGAATATAAAAAACATAGAAACTCCAAGATGTAGTAACCAAAAAATAGGTAAATCGTGGTATTTTGTGCAGCCGTTTTAAAGACGTAATTTTGAAGGCTGCACAAATGTGAGCACGTGTTTACTTTGTCTTGTTAAATGAAAGAAGCAGCGGACCCTATTCCGTGCATGCAAATTTCCACTCTGGGGACATAGGTGCGCGTGGGCGAGGATCAGCAGGGACAGGAGAAAATGGAAACGGTCGCATGAGAGCAGGGTGGGGGGACTAGGGACGGTGCTTTTCTTTCACAAAATGTCCTTTAACGTTCTTAAAGAGCTGTTTGAACAACAAATAAATGTCAGAAAAATAAACCAATTTTTTTTTTTAAAGCAAAGCCAAATGTGAGATCCAAAGTGTTTTCAGTATTCTCAGCTCACAAGGATCCAGTTCCTCGGCTTCTCGGTCACCCGAGCACCCCCCAACACGTACACGTGAGGTCACACAGCTCACTGTGCAGCTCCCCAACCCCAGGCCCGTCTGGTCTGGCACGTGAGATGGCAGAGCCGGGCTTCACCCTTTCATTCTCCTTCTTTCCCTTCTCCTGTCGCATGCTTAAGGCCCTTTCGGTTCCAAAGGCAGTGCTTTCTGTCTACTACTTGCCACCACACTCCGGCTAGAGGTTCTGCATCCTCAGTTATGAAAGTTCTTTTACTTGTACTTGTGCTAAGACCCTGGCCAAGGATGGCAAATGTCCCCTCACAGGCGCCAGCTCTGATTGGTTGGTTGTGGTTCCAAAAGTACAAGAAACAGCGCTGAAATAGATGAGTTGCATCCACCCTGGGCCCTGGATAGAGGAGGAGTGGCACGCGCTCCAGTTATTTGCTCTCCCAGAGTAGTCTGGCACTAAACGCGGGCCTCTGACGTCCGGGCCTTCATCTCAGCCCTGCCGGTGCGTCCCCGGAAGGTCTCGGGCACTGCACGGCTGTGCGTGCACGTGAGGAAGGCTGGGGCTCCCAGCTCCCCCCAGCCATGCGCTGGTCTGGAAAGAGGGTGGACTCTGCTGTCTCACGGGCCTAGGCAGGAATCCCAGCTCCGTCGTCCATGAGCTGTTTGACCTTGGGTAATCTATTTGACCTATGGAGCCTGGGTGTTTCCATCCATAAGTTAGAATACTTGCAGGAAAGTTATGAAGATTAGAAATAGTGAACAGAACGTGCCCAGCCTACCACGGGCACATAGCAGATGTTAAACACAGAGGAGCTCTTGTCCTGGCCACCTGTGCAGTTCAGAGGGTTTGGTGGTGCCATCCAGGCAGGCGGGATGCTACAAGGCCATGCCTCCCTGGCCCACAGTCACATATGTGTGCCTTAGCCATGGCCTCGTGGACAAATGACGTAGCTACTGGAGACGTGATTGAGAGACAGAGACAAAAATGATGCTCCACTTGATTGTGCTATCGTAAGTTAAAACACTCAGTATTATAACCAAATATTAACATTTATGAATTACTAATTGCAGTATGTATTTTTCATTGTGTACAATTTGAAGTAAGATTTAAGAAAACCAGATACCCAGGGGCAATTAAATACCTCACTGATCATTAATTATTCCCTATCTCTCCTCCATATAACCCGCTTTACCTTCAGGCCTGAACAAGCCTGGGGCGTGGGACCTGTCCAGCGCTTGTCCTCAGCTCTGGGCTTCCGTGCCCAGTGGAAGGAGGGAGGTGGGTGGGGGAGGGATGCCACTGCACTTGAAGGTGGCGTCACCAATCAGTTCCACTCTTGGTTAAAGCGAGCTCTCAAACACAAGTTCAGTTTCCAAACACTCTATATAACATTGTTCCTTCGCAGATCTTTTAGTTCGGGTGATAACCAGGGCTTCCCCACCCCCATTCATTCACTTAATTACTCATTCATGTAGTCCGCAAGGACTTCCTGAGCATTCACTCTGGGCCTGAAGTTCTGGGCCGTGGAATTGGAGCAGTTTGGGCTCTGGAAGGTCCCCAGAGATGGTGTATTGTGAATTAGCAGCTTGAGGACCAAATGTAGCTTCCATCACAGACTTTTTTTTGGCTTACAAAGTGGTTTTTAAATGTTCTTAACTTAGTATCAACGTTTAGAAATCAGAAGATTTTGCAGAAAATATCTGATTCTTGGCTTTTCCTGAATATTTTCAAGATCTGGCAATAATGGGTCTGCATCCCGACCTGGTAGTACTTGGTTGCAGCCGAGGGGTAGTCAGTTCATTTTAGGCACACAGGCAAGCCATTAGCACTTTGCCACAGTCTCCACCACTCCCCATTGCACCACACCTGGCCTACTTCATTCATTTGCGTTATCTGCTTGGCTCCTTGTAGGCTTTGGAGTTCGTGGTGCCTTATCTCCCTCTACTCCTCCATCATAAATCTTACAGTCTAACGAAAGCCGAGGTAGAAAACCATGAATTGATATCTGCACATAGAAACAAGAATGACAATTAATTGAATGTTTTGGTATCATGGGGTAGTGGTAAATCAAAGCCAGCTGCCTGGAGGAGGTGGTGTGAGCTGCAGTGTGCATGCTGCACCCTTTGCTGCAGAACCGTCTGTGCCTTTGGGACATGGGAAAGGGAGCGAGACTTGCACAACTGCTGACTTCCTGGGAAAGACCTGAGAATGAGTGGCTGGGGGTGGGGCAGGAAGTCACTCCCCTTAGGAAGATATCGCCAGGCCACGTGGGAGGATCTCACTGCTTCTTGGAGATTCAGTCAAGGGTGACAAGTGCAAGTTCAGAGACCCTGAGACTCCAGATCCTTATCAAAATAGAGTTGAGGGGTCAGAGCCAGCAGAGTCCAACAGGCAAGCCCCAGCCCTGATTGATTTCCACCTTGCCCACACGACCTCTCCCCCTTCCCCGGGTCCATCTGTTGCCGCAGCCCAGCCCCTCTGCCCTGCGCCCTCGCCAGGAAACTGTTCAGCCTGAGAACAATGCCTGCCCCGGGCCAAATCTGCAGAATTGCAACTGTGATCTCCACCAGCAGCACCTACCCCCAAGATTTCCTCACTCAGAACTTCTGACTCTGACCCCAACCTGGAAGTGTCAGGGGCCCAAGGAAGCAAGAAAGTGCGCAATTTGTCCCAGCAGTTCAAAGCTGGTGACTTAAATCCGTGCTATTTTATTCACATGGTCACTCAGCCCCATCCATCCTGCCCTGCTTATCTCAGCTCTCCCTGAGCCCTGCCTGTTTGTTCTTCCCGTTTCCAGGGTTTTGAGGGCTGTCTGAGAGGCCGTGCAGCAGGGCGGGGGTGGCCTGGACCCCGGAGTCAGCCTGCCCTTGCCAGCTTGTGACGCAGGCAGGAGATGCCCTCAACTCTACGTCTCGGTTTCCTCACGCGTGATATGAGGGTAGCAATGGTGTCCCTCTTGCAAGGCTTGTAAGGGTTAAATATGGTAATATCCCTAATGCATTAAGAACAATGCCTGCCACGTGGGAAGAGCTCTCTAAGTGTTAGCCATTCTTCTGGTTAGAACACAGAGGACTGTATCTTATGCTTGTGAGGTTTGGGTGTCATTTCTGACTTCATAACCACAATAATTGTCATAGCTGTCATTTATTGAGTGCTTACTCGAAGCAGGAACAGTGCCAAACACTTTACTTGTATTCTCTTGTTTACTCCTCCAAATCCGGCAAGGTAGATATTATTATTACCTCCATGTTACAGACGACACAAACTCAGAGAGGTTAAGCAACCTGCCCAAGGCCATACAGCTCTTGAATAGCATAGTCAGGATTCGAATCTGTGACTGTCTGGCTCCAAAGCCTATGCTCTTGTCCATGATTCTGAGCAAGAGCCCAGTTCCATTGCTTCTAAGTCAAGGGAGGAACAATGAAACCGTGAGACTATGTGCATGTGGCTGACTATAGTTCTTCCTAAGACAGGCAGTGTCCGGATGGGGTAGCAATCGGTCCTCAGCGGGGACTCCAGGAGCCAACGTTAGGAAAGAGATGAGAGTGGCCTGAAGTTAGCACAGGTATGGGACCACATAGCCCTCAAATGGACTTGAAAGGATTTCGCTTCTCAGCAGTCTAACCGTCTCCCCCACCAGCTAAGTCTTGTTGACTCTTAATGTGCTTTTGCAGCTGAAGCATTAGATGTACAGATGAAGAAGGAAAGCTCTAGGGTGTAGCTGATTCCAAGTGTGGCTTCACCACTTACCAGCTGTGTGACCTTGGACAAATTACTTAATGTCTCTGCGTCGCAAGAGCCCCACCTGCAAAATAAGGCAGTAAAAGTACTGAACCCATCAGGGCAGCGAGGTAACGCATACCTTTGGGGCTAATGTATGCCTGGGTTTCAGCTGTCTGACCATGGGCTGGAGACTTGACCTCTCTGTGCCTCAGTTTCCCCATCTGTTAGTATGAATAATAGCAGTGTTACCTCATAGGACTATTGTGAAGAGTAAATGAGACGATGTATAAAGTGCTTGAGCCTTGTTGGTTTGCGAGTGCTCAATAAATGTTAGTGTGTATGATGATGAGACGTGACTCAGGATGGTGCCAGCCCAAAATGGACTATTGACAAACGTGACTTAAAAATTAAAAAGCCCATCCATCCAGACTGGGCAACATAGCGAGACCCCACGTCTTAAAAAAAAAAAAAAAAAGCATGAAAAAATTAGCCGGGCATGGTGGTGCATGCCTGTAGTCCCAGCTACTCTGGAGGCAGAGGCAGGAGGATCACTTGAGCCCAGGAGTTTGAGGCTGCAGTGAGCTATGATCGTGCCACTGCGTGATAGAGCAAGACCCAGTCTCAAGAAAAAAAAAAAAAGCCCATTATTGGGAGGTACAGGCCAGGGGCCAGGTTATCAAAGCAAGACCTATGAAGCCTGCGGCCCTCCCAGACCTCTGAGGAGTGGTGTTCAGTGTCGTCTGACCAGGGCTGGGCCCTTCACTGTGTGCCCCACCCCGACCCAGCAGTGTCCTGGTGGGGCCCTGGCCAGCAGAGCCGCGATGTGATGTTTGAGCTTCCCCAAGCAGGGCCTTGCACAGGAACATAGGATGCGGTGGAAAGATCCGGTGTCAGGAAGAAGTCCCGGGTCAGAGGTGTGGTGCCCTGGAGGCCTGTCCTTCTGCAGGGACCCAAGTGACACCAAAAGCAAACCCTGGCTCAGGATTCAAGGGCTGGGGCTGGCGGTGGAGTGTGCGGTCAAGACCACTCCCCCTCACAGTCCAGGCTCACACCAGAGGGCGGGAGCCAGAGGAGACTGGCGTCTGCCGGGGCTTCCCTGGGAGCTTCCGGACAGCACTTTCCCTTTCTGCGTCTCAGGCCCTCACTCATGAAGTGGGGCTGCCGATTCCGCTCCAGCCTTTCAGGGCCGTTTCATGACTCAGATGAGAAAAAGTCAAACAAGAGCTGTGAGAAGGCAGAGGGCTGAGTGGCTGCTGCCAGGCGCAGCCCAGCCACCCCAGCACCCCGGGCTGGAGGTCGTGTGGGAGTAGGGACCAGCGTGGTGGGGAGGGAGGTAGTATCTGTCCAAGACAGCAGCAAACCCAGCTCCCATCTGGATGGAAGTCAGGAATCGCAGCCCTCGCCCACAGCGGGTGAGGCTGGCACGGGGGCCGCAGCCCGGGAGCTCTGCCGGAAGTGGGTGGTGGGGTGACCAGCAGACGAGCCCTGCCCAGGGAGAAGCTGCCAGAGCCTCAAGCCTGGGGGTAGAGTGTCAGGGGACTTAGGTAGGGGGCATCTATGGGGCTATAGAGGAAGCCCCCCGCAAGGACAGGGACAGTGTCTGACTTTGACAGCCCCGGGCACAGCAGCCCACAGGTAGCTGGTGCTGAGCAGATGTTGGTGACGACAGACACTGTGAAGTAGGCCTGGAGGAAACAGCTCAAGCGTGCCAGGGCTCAATTTTCTTTGCCCTCCTAATACCGCACTTAGCTTTGCTTTCAAGCCCCTGCCTTCTGCTGAAGGACAAGGAAAAGAATTCCAAGAAACTCAGCCACTTGCTGTCCAGTCCTCAGCCCTGCAGGCTCCCTGTCAGGTTGCCACCCCCTGCTCTCCCTGTCTTTCCCCCAGGATTACAGCTGCATGCAGCAGGGGCGCAGGTGTGGCCCGTGGCATGTGTCTGAGTTGTGCATCCTGCCAGGGGCTAGGTATCACCCTGCATACCCTGGGCAGGGCCCTGCATCTGGGTCCCCCACACTGAAGTTCCCTGGGACCGCTTTCTCCATCACAGGGGACATGGGATTCTGGGATCAGGGGAGCTGCCATTTCGGGAGTGGGATCTCCCTTCCCATTGCCTGCTCAAACCAGAGTCTCCTTCACTAGGGGTCCTGGCCCCAAGCATTCAGCCCACCCATCCCAGCTGGGCCTCGGATTGGCTTCCCCGGAAGCAGAGGGCTATGTGGAGAATGAGTGGAGGCTGGGATGAAATCAGGGTTGCGTCGGGAAGAAGGACAGGAGAATGGATGCTGCAGGGGCAGCCGAGTGGGTCTGCGACCCTCAGGTCTCCGCAGAGAGGAGCTGCCCAGAGTGCTGGGCAGGGCATGTGAATCTCCCCCATCCCCAGGCTCTCACCAGTCAAGATGGGGAGCAAGGACATGATGGGGCAGCCTCCAGATTGAAGGGAGGGTTTGTCAGGGGCACGGTGGCAGGGAACCCCCAGAGCGGGACGAACGGCCCCACTAGGAGGGAAGCCCACTGCCATGGAGCCATGAGAGTCGGTCAGCCCTGGAAAGACGACACAAGCTGGCTCTGTCTGAGAAGTCACTCAAGTTGCCCTCTGGTGGCTCCAACTTCAGCCTTGGAAGTGGTGGAGGTCGTCCAAGGACCTCCCAGGGCTGGGGCATGAACCAAGCTGGAGGGATCTTGCTGGCTCCGGTCTCATCCCTGCTCGTACCTCCCAGTCTCTCTGCAGGATGAGGATAGGAGAGAGGGCTGTATCAATGCTAATCCTACACCCGGTATGAGATATGCTGGGGAGTCCAGGGCACCCAGCCTTTCCTCCTCCATCTCTGCCACCCCCAAGGCCAGACCTGGCCCTGCTGAGTCAGGAAAGGGCCCTCAGGCCTTGCCTGCTTGAGTCCCCTGTGTCTCACCCCCAGATGGCTCTAGTTCCAGGCTGACTAATAGGTTCCATCTCATGTGCCAATTCCTGCTGATTGATAGTGGCTATGTTGGAAAGAATTGTATAGCCTTGTCTAGGCTCATTAAGGAAAGGTAACTGTGATTGATTAGCAATGTCTGCCATGAGTGCAGAACTAGAACATGGGTGTGTGTGATTTAAACTGCTGCCCACATCTCCCAGGACCTACCTGTTACTCTCCATCAACCTGAGCTGGAAAGGCCTGGGGCTGTGTCATGACTGAGGGACATCACCATAGGACAGATCGGAGCTGTGATGTGCTGGCAAATGTTTAACAACTGGCTCTTGGCATAAAGTGGGCTGCTTTGTAGCTTTTGCCAATTTCTGCAGTGTGAATATTCCCAATATGGCCAATTTCCAGCTGCCAATGTGAAGTCACTGAGAGCCAAGTTAGGAAGACGAGCGCACAGCCGGCTCTCGCAAGACTATACAAGCTGGTTCTGAGTAGTTATTTTATATATATATATATATATATATATATATATATATAATTTTAAAATGTAAAGCCTCCCACCATCCCTCAAAGTTCTGCCAACGGTGGGCTGTTCTGGGAAGAGCACTAGACTAGGATTCAGGATCACTTACCAGACGTGAACCACAGGCGAGTTATACCCCTTCTCTGAGCCTCAGTTTCCTCATCCCTAAAATGGAAGTTGGATTGTGGTGAGCTGTGATTCAAGTGCTTTGTCGGTCTAAAGCACAGTTTGTCAGACTAGCTCCCGGGGCTTCAGATCAGACGGTCTACCCCAGAAACCTGCCTTAGCCCTCGCCGCAAGGTCAGGGTTTGGACCCTGGGCTATAAGAGATAGGGCTTGGTTGTTCTCTTTTATGTCAACCTCAAGGGACGGGGGCTGCCTTGAAGCTCATTTGGTTTCCCTTAAAAGGCCATCATGCCTGCCACTGACGGTTTGTAAAGCTACTCGTGTGTCCCGTCATCACTGCTCTTTGAGGCAGAAGCTGTTTCTTTCACTTCTCCTGTGTGCGCCTCCTTCCAGCTTCAGGGACCCGTGGTCCTGGGAGACAGGCGGATCTGTGCTCAAGTGCCAGCTCAGACTGTGTGAGCTCTGCAACCTTGAACACGCACCTTCCACTCTCTGGGCCTCAGCTCTCTCATCTGCAGAATGGGAGCAATAATCATTGTAGCTACTTCACTGGGCTTTTGGGCAGACTGAGTAAAATGAGGCATGTAAAGTTCTTAGCATAGTGTCAGGCACAGAATAAAAATTCAACAAATGAATTATTATTTGTCCTAACAAGGTCTTGGGTAGAGGTGAAACAGGCCAAACTATAGAAGAATGGGATCCCAAAAGTTGGCATAGGGTCATGGGCGAGTGTGTGAGTTGTGGGGACAGGGAGAGCCCCGAGGCAGGTCTGGTCCCGTTCGTCCAGCACTGGGTTTCTCACCCCCAGCACTACTGACATTTGGGGCCAGGTGAGTCTTTGTTGTAGGGGGCTTTGTGCATTGACTATGTAGCGCATCCCTGGTCTGCACCTGCTAGAGACCAGTGGCAGCCTCCCAGCCTTGAGATCACAAATGTCTCCAGACACTGCCAGTTGTCCCCTGGGGGGCAAAATCACCCCTGGTGAGAAGCCCTGCTCCAGCAGGCAGCCTGTGACCAGTGCTGTTAGTCATCCCATGTCCAGGAGAGCCCAGGAGGCAGAGCATCTGTCCTGGCATAGATGGGTGGGCTGGGCACCTGGCAGAGCCGAGTGGCAGGTGGTCAGCTGCAGGCAGCCTGGCACAGGCACCAGAAGGCGTGGATCAGAGCTAGGACCCCAGCTGCTGGGAGCCCAGAGGCCAGGCAGGGTCAGGAGACAGCTCATATGACATTGAACTTGGGAGCACCTTGTGACTCTTTACTCCCTGTGTCCAGGGCCAGCACTGGATCCATAGACTGGGTGGGGCCAAGCCCATGGGGGAGGGGGCTTGGGCTCACCTGCCCACACTAGAAGGGGCTGAGAGCCAAAGCCACCCCTTCTGCCCGTAGGACCTTCACGACCTCCAGCCAGGAGAGCACAGGCTTTGGGGTAAGAGAGACCAGGTTCAAATCCAGGCTCTATTGTATGGAAATTAAAGCTAAAAAGTAAAAGTAATAAAATGTTAAGAATCAAGAGTTATCAATCCTCCTACAGCAAAACTTTCTCCATTGAACCCTCACATTCGTTTTTGTTCTCTTCTCTGGAATCTCTCCAGCTTTCTAACGTAGGAAACTGTTAACTTCTCAGTGGGAGGAAATGAGTTATTCATCTCTATATCACCAGAGCTTAGCATCAGGCCTGGGAGATAATAAATGCTTTAAAAAAATGAAGTTTTCCTGCCTTGAAGGGCAATGACTATGCCTTATTCATCTTTAGATGGCCGTAGCCCAGCACAGGACTGCCACACTGTAGGTGTTGCTTAAATGTTTGTTGAATGAATGAGTGAATGAACGAAGGAACATACAAAAAGTGGTTGAAAGAAAGGCACGATCCAGAATGCCACCCCAGGAGTCCCTGCATGTGCATTTAGGGGGAACGTGGCTGCCTTACTCGAAAGAGGGGGGCCAATCCCTGGGGGTCTTAGCAGGAAGCTGAGGTAGCAGGTGACAGATGTCAGGAGGACGGTCTCAGACAGAATGTCCCCACCCTGGATGGCCACTGTGGACCCTTTCCTGGGAGCCCTGCTGCAGGCCACTCAGCCCACCCTAGGTGGCTGGGACAATCTTCTAAACCTCTCGAGGCAGCATCAGGTGCACAGTGGGGTCCAGGTGTTTTCCTCCCCCCTCAGGGTGTGGCAGTGTGGGCTGTCCCTCAGCAGGATCCACTGCACAGGTCTTGGGAAATGGGGTGCTTTGTTAGGAAGACTCCTGGACAGGGGGTCAGGAGCCCGGGTTCTGGTCCCACCCCCGTCACCCACCCACAAAGTGACACTGAACGGCCACCTCCCTGGGCGTCTCTTTCTCCATCTGTAATGGGCACTTGGTGATGCCTTGGCTAACTCTACCCTTTGGTGCCTGGCCAGGGTGATGATGGATCAGTCAATAGTCACATTACTGAGCATACCCAAGCGGCCCACGTGGGACACCAGCCAGTGACATCCGGGCACTGTTAGATTTTGCAAGGCCATCAGTGCCTTAGAGCTGCAGGGCGTCGAGCACAGCATCAGGGGGAGCATCTGCTTTGAAGCCTAGGGTCTCCCACCACACACCTGTTCACGCAATGACAGTTGGCAGTGGCAGGATGGTGGTTGCATTTTCCAAGCAGCCTAAAGATTTTCCAGGGGGACCCATGAGGACCATCATGCCGGGGGAAGAACGTTTGTGGCAAAGAAAGCCATTTGTTATAACTCCCCCACATCTCGTCCCCTCCCTGCAGCACGGAATCAGCTAACAAACGGGGGCTTTTCCTATTTCTGAAGTCCCTGTAAGTGACAGGTGGGGGCAGTGGGAGCCTGGAAGAGCTTGGCAGAGCCAAATTCCCTCACGTAAGACAAAGGATCCCATAAAAGAGAGATGAGAGGGTTTAGTCTAGAGAGTCCAGAGTCCAGAGGCTGACCAAGACGGGCCTCCCAGGGAAAGGCTGGAGGGGACTTGGTCTGCAGGCGGTTTGGGGACAGAGTGGGCTGCTTTCAGACTGAGAGGCACAGAGGGAGACATTGCAGAGAAGGGTCCGGAGCTCTACCAGTGACTAGCTAGCCCTGAAGCGTCGCTCAGCCTTTCTGTGCCTCGGTTTCTCCAACTGCAAGGCCGAGACGATAGAACCTACTTCATAACGGAAAACACTTAGAATTGTGCCTGGCACCTAGACAGGACTGCAGAGGTGTGTGCAGTGACGGTGATAGTGGTGGCGATGTAGGATTTATGTCACTCAGAGGTGGACCCAGCAGACTGCACTTCCGGGACCCAGCTGAGTGCTGAGTCCCGTGCAGCTACCTGTGCACATTGGGTGGCACCTACCCAGCCGAGACTGCTAACGACAGGCAGGGCTGTCGCCAGAGCTCCAGCCTGTGTCCCTGGGGACGACCCCAGAGCCGGCTGCAGTGGGAGCCGGAGCCCTGTCAGACCCAGCTGGCGCACGGCATCTTCCCTCCATGTGGCCAAACCATCTGAAAATTGCCACAGGCTAAACTTTGTCACCAGCCTGCTTCTCATGCAAGGACACTTCCCCGGCCAGGAGACGTGGACTTTCCAGCTGGGCTGGCCCCTCTGGCAGGCTGTCTCCAGGGGATATTTTCAGATTCTGGGTGACATTCCCTGCCCCTCAGCCTAACAGGTCCCAGATGCGCCCGCCCCCGCATGTTCTGGAAGCCTGCGTGCAGGCCGCCCGCCTGGGGCTTGCTCACCCAGTCGCTACACCTCTTGACTTTTTTTGTTGTTTTTAATTTAAAACATCTCGTTCGCCCGTAACGTGATGGCTTGACAGAGGCCAGCATGAAAGAGGCTGTTTCCTCCTGGAGGGGGACCAGGGCGGTGAAGCGGGCAGATGCAGGGGAGCAGGGAGCAGCTTTGGGAACGTGCGGAGCGAGGGGAAACGTCAGGAGTCTGTATTGGCCCAGCATAAAAGCAGCAACAGGAGTCACAGCTGAGTTCACGTGGCCAGAGCGCCAGGGGCCGGGCACACACGCCAGGCCCAGCTGGGAATCTGCCGGCGGCCTTTCGCAGCTCACGTTCACAGGGGAGCCTTTCCCTTCGAGATCTTTCTGGGCTGCTTTGCTCATCTTTCCCTCCCCCAGGCCCTCCCCCACCCCTTCTTGCTCCCCCGCTCTGAACACTTGAATTTGTAATTCTTGGCTGCTGCCAGTAATGGGATAGGGCTGCCGCTGAGGCCCAGGGGACGGGGGAGGGCGAGTGGACACACCAGGGAGAGAGAGGACAGAGAGGGGCATGGAGGGAGGGTGGGGCCGAGCCCAGAGGTGGGCGGCAGACCCAGGAGGGCAGGGGGGCCTGACTCATCGCTTCACAGAAACCAGGACAGGCCCGATAGACATCAGGCAGGACGCCCGGGGAGGGGCTGCCTCCGCCCTGTCCCGCCTGCTGGCTTGCCACCGCGTTTCGTGGGATGCTTGGCGGGGACAGCGGGCATGCTAACGATCCTAATCTCTTGAGTGTCTGTTACTTTGACCTTTCTTGGTGTACTTCAGTGCCCACCATCCCGTGTTCTGCAAAGCAACCTTGTGCATGCGTTCGTTCGGGTAGGTCCTGAAAAGCCCATTTCGTGGGCTGGGGGTGCCGAGGCAGGGTGACCACCGTTAGGTCCCCAGAACGGCTGATCCTGGGGCCCAGACTCTGGATTTCTCATCCCATAATGAAAATATGGAGATGAAATAAAGGCGGAAGAGATTATATGGGTGAAAGTGGGCCCGGAAAATACAGACCTCGAAGACCAGATGGAAACCCCTCGCTGAAGAATTCTTGGATGCTGCTTGTAAGGCCGCCTCCCCACCGCCCGCTGTGGCAGTGACACTGACCCGGACATTTTCTCTCTCTCTTTCAGGACCTCCTGTAAGTACTCAAGCTGCAGCTCGGTCTCATGCGTCTGCAAGGCCTATGTCACCTGCCGGTAACGGGGTCCCGGGTGGGGGCACTGACAGCTGGCCCCTGCTGTCTTCCGGGGGCCCTGTGCAAACCCTTCTGCGAGGTCCCTGCAGAATGCTTACGGGGAAGGAGGCCGTGGCTTCTGCACCCCTCCAGGGCAAGACAATAGCTGCAAAGCAGGCCCCGAATTCCAATCTGAAAGGCTGGCTTGCCCCCTTGTTAGCCCAGCTCTGTTGTCCCCCGAAGAAGCAACTGGAGTCAAAGCCATTAGAAAGAAGAAGGAGGTCGTCTCTCCTCCATCTTGCTCCTTGCATGGTCTCCTCCCATTCTGAAAACAGATCGGTGAGCTGGCTCCAAGAGTGGCCTGCTCTGGAGGACTCAGCGTCCACACCCCTGTATGGGCAACTCCGTGGCCGAGTCACTTTGGGGGTGGTAGTATGGGGTTATGTAAGAGAGAGCTTTGCGGCCGGTGAGACTGAGAGACAGCACATAGATTCTAGGCAGCGTGCTGCTTGCTCTCTTTCCCGGCCCGGCTCCGAGGCCAGGGTGGGGCGGGGGGAGCAGAGCTATTTCCAAAGAACATGAGAAGAGCCCAAGGAGACTGTCTCCTCCAAGTAATGGATCCCAGGAACAGGAGCACCGTTCTTTGAGGGACAGCATTTGATATCCCAACAAAAGACGCGGAGGGCGCTGGGGGAGCTGGGGAGTGGAGCTGAAAGGGCCTCGCCCTCAGCATCAGATCTTTCTCAAGGCTACTGAAACCAACCCGGTCCCCACGCCTTCCTTAGAGAAGTCATTTCCATAGCTGTTTTCCTCTTGATCTGTAGCTGCAGGAGCAGCCTGCCCTCTTTTTAGTAAGGCCACTATTCATCTTCCATCTGTGCCCTGAAAGGCCCTTGAACCCACGCTGAGGGTCCCACTGAGCCCCCTAACTGATCAGTCACCGTGAGGGGAAAATCGTGTCATTCCTTGAAAGCAGGAGGGGTGATGTATCATGGCATGTTTGGGATGTCAGACATCGATTCCTGTCATCCATCTTCCAAAGTAAACTCTGCTGTAGGGAACTTCCACCTGCTGGAGACGGCTGCTTCCCCCTGCCTTATTCTGAGGACGCCACAAGAGCCCTCGCCTCCCCCTCTCCCCCTGCCGGCACTGTGTCCCCAGGGCCAGGATGCTGGGGCTCACCCCAGCTGCCTGGGCTCCGAGTCCCTCCCTCCATAGGAATTTAGTGTCAGGCCAGAGTGGGTCCTGCCACTCCTGGGGTCTGCAAGGAGGGAGCACGTGGAAGGGAGGACTTGAGTCTCTGCTCACTGTCTCTGGCTGCAGAGTGAGGGGAGCCAGGTAGCTCTCCCCACATTCTGAGCCCAACTCAGTAGGGGAGCCCTGACTCTTCACCCAGCGCTGGCTGAAACCCCAAGGCAGGAGGAGGAGGAAACGGGCAGCTGGCCAGGGTGGGAATCACCTCCTCACCCTGCTCTCTCTGCTTCCTGCAGAAGAAGAAAGGCGGGGACCAGAGGTGAGCTCTAGCGAGAGGCCTGCCTGCTGCCCTCTGGGTGCATCTCAGGGGCTGGCTCTGTCCTCCAGCCGGAACACCCAGGTTCCCACGGGCACAGGCCAGCCAGTGCCTTAGAGAACACAAGCACAGAGGATGGATTGAAGCTGCAGCAAGAACCATTTAAGTAGAAGCAAATTTGTGGCCACCACTGCCCTCATACCCGTGGCAGACACTGCTAATCAATTAGGAGGCTTTTTAACACAATCTATCAGTCACTCCCAATCCACTGGAGTCCCTGCTCAAGCTGACATCCATTGGCCAGCCCTGGGCTAGATTTAAGGGAGAATTTCTTAATACTAGGAACTGTGAGACTGAAACAGATGACCAAGAGAAGCAGGGATACCTCTTCACTGAGGGAATACGATCCTTGCTGAAATACTAGCTAATACTATGTGTTAGGTTTTCGTAGAGGCAGTGTAATATCGCGATTATGAGCACAGGCTCTGGAGCTGGACCACCTGCGTTCAAATCCTGGCACTGTCACTTCTGGCTGTGTGACCTTAACAAGTTACTTAACCTCTCTGTGCCTCAGTTTCCTCATCTGTCAAATGGGAATAGTAACAGTATCTGCCTCATCTGGGTGTTACGAGGAGAAAAACATATATATATATATATATATATATATATAGTGTATATATATTTTCCATTTAAAAGATATTAACTCCTTTAATCCTAGAAACAGAGGGCTTCCCTAGATGATACCCAAAGGTTCTTGTAAACCTTAGTTTTAAGGAGGAAATTATTATTTTGTGAATTTCTATTAATAAATTTATTATTTCATTTATCTCTACCCCACCTCATTCCAAGATACCTTTTGGGGGGATTTACAAACTACATAAGGAAACAGGAGGTGAGGGGTAGAGAACAGAGGTATGAAAACAAGGGGAATCCAGAGCTGATGACACCACAACCTCCTGTGCTGTTGAGCCATAGACTTGGCTTTGCGCTTCCTGGTGGTCAGAGCAAAAAGGAAAGCAGAGTTTCCCCAGCCACCCTCGTATACTATTAATAGATCCATCTGGAAGCTGGGTTCCAGTGCCAAAAAGACACAACTTTCTTGAGATTTGCCTGGTTCCTAAGCTGCCTCCTATGCATGCTGCTGTGATGATGATGATTAAAATGAGTGGTATTAATATATTTTGTTGAATGTTTTCCTCTTATCAGTGGAATTTCAGATCCATTATACAGAATATTGAGTGTATGGTCAGAATTGTGCCAGGCAGGAGTGCCAGGGTTAGGAACAGAGGGTTTGAGAAACACATGGCTGTGGTTGGTGAGAGCCGGGTCCTTGAGCCACAGAAAACTCCACTTATGACGGGATCCAGCCTCCTGCCTCACGCCCAGCACTGGAGAGGGTGGTCTCACGCTGGTGGAGGCGTCAAAGGAAGTCCCACTGCCTCCCTCATGATCCCAACAGAGAGGGACAGGTCCCCCGGGATGCCCCACGCCCTGCTCCATGGTCATGTGCCATTGGCTCAGATGTGGCAGACCTAGCAGGAGCGTCCAGTGGGTGATGGGCTCTGCCCTGCATCTATCTGGCTTCTCCTGTGTGGTGGGTCAGGGAAGGCCAGGCCCTGACCCCTTCTGGCCCTTTTTGAGGCCAGAGCCAGCACACACAGGTGGGGGACAGAATATTGCACTGAGTGAAGCAGAAAGGCTCAGAGAGAGGGACTTGCTGGGGAGACCCAGAGCCCTGTGATCCTTCACTCATAAGAAGGGACATTCTTTCTGTTCCCTGTACCTACATCGGTGCCTGGCATGAAGGATCCTCCTACCCTTGCTAACTGGTTTAATGAATGGATGAATGAATGCTAGAACCGAAGCATAGTGACCAAGTCTCTTCCTTCATTTTGCTCATAAAATAACAGGCTTCTGAGCACAAGTGGCTTATCCAAGGTCACACAGCTGGTTGGGGCAGTGCTGAGCAGTTGGGGACTACAGTACCCTGACCTGTGTAAACTTCACTCTCTCACCCCTTTATTTCAGGGTCCCACTGGAAGACCCGGACTCCCAGTAAGTAATTTTCATTTCTTCTTTCCTTTGTATTTCTGTCATGTGCTCTTTCTCAGTCTGAGGACTGGCTGGGTTGGGTGGGCAGTTTTCCTTTAGGTATATCAGGGTGAGAGATCCCTCTCCAGAGTCTCTGATCTCTGGCTTAGGGTGAAGCCCACCCTTAACCCCCTCCTCCTTTGAGACCTGGAGAGGGCCCTGCTGGAACATCTTGAGCCTGCAGCTGCAGCTCTTGGTTTCCCTCCTGAGGCCCCCGGCAGGTGGTCACAGCATGCAGACCCTTCCAGTGCTGGGAATGACCCCCAGCCTGATGGCCCTGTGATGGGGACCGGCAGGGCTGGCAGCCCACTGGCAGGATGAACTTCCTGCAGACCAGCCAACCTTCAAACCACCATCCTCACTTTCTCCTCCTGTGCCCTCTGGTAAAGGAATGGACTCGAAAACTTTGTTTTCTCCCCATTACTATTTCTGAATTCTAGAAAGGCTGTGCCAAGTAACCATGGGGGCTTTGGGACAAAAGTAGAAATAATACTAATAGCCATCTCTTACTGAACCCTGCATAGGTGCCAGGCACTATGTTAATCATCCTTCATACACTTGATTTGTTTAGCAACTCCATGTAATGGGTATTTTTCTAAATGTTCTATAGATGAGGAAACTGGGACTTAGAGAAGTAACATACCTTGTCCAACTGTTCAAGTGTCAGTTGTAGACCTATTGGCGGCCCATGCTGTCACACACATTCCGTATTGCTGTTTCTTGAGGTCTGTGCCCAACATGTGAGAACCATCTTTAAAGTCTTCGGAGACATTGCTCCATGGAGTCTAGCCTGGGGCATGGATGAGCTGAGTACTGGGTACTGCAGGCCCTTGGATGGGGAGTGACCCAGGCACGGTGCTTCGTCAGCCAGTCAGAGGGCCGGGGGTGGCGGGGGCACAGAGCATGACCTGGGGCTGGCAGCAGCTGCCCTGTCTCCCTGCACCAAAAGGCCACATCCTGGGTTTCCAGACCCTTCTGTGCATCCCTCATACCTAGTTACTCCCCTTTTACACATGAATTATGCTGTAACCTTTTGACTAGTCCAACAGCTTCTAAAATTCATGCCCAGCAGTGACTTTGTTAATGAAATGCATGTGGGAGAACATTCAGCCTTGAAAACAGAAACTCTCCAATACGTGAGAGCCCCAGCGCAGAGGAGGACGGTGACTCCATCCTGTGAAATCCAAGGAGGGGGAAAATCAGATGACGGAGGCGAACGTGGGCAGACTTTGTTTTTTCTTACACCGTCCACCTTTAAAAAGCATTTAGGGGGCAATGCACAGACCAGGGGCCGCTGCACATACTTTCCAGTCTCTGGCCGTTCCACGCCCATCCCTAACCCGAGCATTTTATGGCCAGGACTGCAAAGAACATTAGTTTTAAAAAAGAAATGAAAAAGAAACCAAAACACACATCCTGAAATACCATTCAAAAGCCCAAGAGGGAGCGGACCGTGAGGATGTCACGGCCCGAGATCGGTACCAGCCCGGGGCTCTTCGCAGGCAGAGCAGATCTCGGACCCGCGGGTCGTGGTCCTGTTGATGCTTCTGAGCAAAGGGCCCTGGGAGTGACACACGAGAGGATTTGGGGGTGCTGGCCCCTTGCTGTGCAATGCAGAACGTGTGGAGTACAGACACACTTATGGAATTCACTTGCCCCGGCCGTGCTGGGCTTAACACGAGTAGATGCCATTGACTCAACGCTCACCAAGGGCCAGGCGCTGGACGCAAGCTTTCCAGAGATGGCATCTCATGGAGTCCTCTCAGAAGCCCCCTGAGACAGGAGCTCTCTTTCCCCCCAGTCATCAGAAGCCAATGCTCAGAGAGATTAAGGAAACAAGGTTGGCGCTTCTAACCATCGCTGCTACCCCACCATTCTTTAGCAAAGGCAGACGTTATACTCACAGGTACCCTTGGTCCTGACCATGTGTGTAACAAGAGCCTAATTTCAGAGATGAATGCTATTCTTGGGTGCATCCCACATATTAATACATCGTGGGATGCTAATCGTCCCTCGAGGCATTTTGCCTCAGTGGAGTCGGCAGATGTTAAGTCACCCAGACACGCCCTCCCAGCTGTCTCCTGCCCAGCAGGCCAGACAAGCACCATCTTATTTGCTGCACCCCATTGCTTTCCATCCTTCCAGGCTCCTAGCAAACCCCGGCCCCGCCCCAGCCTTTATGATGTCTGCATGCGTAGGATTGCAAAAAAATATTTCTCGCAAAAGGGGGAGGAAAAAACCTTAATAAGCAGATTTCCAGAGTGAGAAGATGTAACCGCTGGCTACAAAACAAAGCGGTTCCCTCTGAGCATCTGAAACTCGTGATTCAGATGAGTCCACACGGTTCACGGTCCTTCCCGTCAGTGCTGGAGGTGGCCGTGAGGAGGGGAGATCAGAGAAAGACTGTCTGCAGCCTTCTCGAACTCGGGCAGGGGAGGAACACTGCCCACCAGCTCCGGCAGAGACACACCTGGGGAAGTGATCCGCCCATCTGTCACATGGGAGCTGCCAATGACCTTGCTCTGTGCCTTGCCGTGGAGCGTGATGAAGATGAGGCACATCCTGGCTGCCAGTGGGATGGATTGCAATAGCAGAAGTCTAAGGGAGCAAGGGCTGTGGAATCACATAGGGAAACTGAGGCCCAGGCTGAGGAGCAGACT
Organism: Cheirogaleus medius; assembly: GCA_008086735.1. Classification (NCBI taxonomy): domain Eukaryota; kingdom Metazoa; phylum Chordata; class Mammalia; order Primates; family Cheirogaleidae; genus Cheirogaleus; species Cheirogaleus medius. The sequence goes on from VBSM01003143.1 coordinate 42,327,114, forward strand.
CCTACTTCAGTGCTCTTTCCACAAGGCCATGCCTGAGTGCAGATAGCCGTAGGGGTGACCACTTGCTGAACAGTCCTTGGGGGCAGCACAGGGAATCCATCCACCACGTGGGATGTCGTCCCAGCTGCCCCTGCAAACGGCCTAGCGGTGACCCGAGTCAGGTACACAGCTAGCCCATGAGATCCTTCACGTTCTGGCCTGGTTCCCGCTACGTCTGATTGTTTCTGCCTCCTTCATCATCAGGGGGAAAAAGGTGCCATTGGAATGCCTGGACGTGTGGTGAGTTGACCCGTTTGTACCCGCTTGGTGGCCACGGCCTGGCCACTGCTTGCTTCTCCTCGTTGGCCTGTCCTCTAAACCACGGCCAGGTGCCTTCTGCCCCAGCCCCAAGGAGGGGGCCGGCACTCTCCTTCCCCAGGGCCCCAGTCTGCTTTAGGTAAGGACAGAGAAGGAGAAGAGAAGTTTTATTCCAGTTTTTCAGACCTCACAACATGGCTTTACTCTCCAGAGAGCTGCCTCAGCCAAGGAAAAATCCAAGACAGTTGCAAAAACAAAGCACCTTCTGGGTGACGGGCTGAGGCCTGAGCCTTGACATTGGGAGACACCCACTCCACCCCCCAGGCTGGCAGCTCACCCTCGGATTTGTAGCTGCTCCTGCCACCACCCCTCGGTGGAGCCAGCGTTCCCGGAGGTGTCTTCTGTAGACAGAGATGCGCTGAAAGACGGAGAGACAGGACTGGGTGCCAGCTGCTGCCTCCAAGTCCTCATGAGGAAGTGAGAGTGAACACACTGAACGTTTCCAGCTGAAACATAAAGGTGGAGAAAGGGAGATGAGCGTGTTCGATAGGGACAGTGTTTCCCAGCAGTGGGAATGCCGGCACCAGGCCCTGAGGGCCCCGCTTGGGGATTATGGTCTCCAAAGGACTAGAAAGGCAGTGGTCTAAGGCAGTGACAGCCATGACAGCCCCACACCGGCCTAACCACCACTCAGCTTGTTCTAGGCCGTGGCCAGGGCTGCTCTCCCGGTCTGACGCCTAACTTCTCACCAGCCTTGGCCTCTGCTCCCAGGCCCTCATGTCATTCTGGCTCCCAGCCTCCCAGCCCCGGGGCAGGGAGTGGCCTTAGGCACGGGTGTGGCATCCTCGTGTGAATGCCTGGTGTGAGCGGATGGAAGCTACCCCTTGTGAGCACTAACTGCATGCTGGGCGTTGTGCTGAGAGCCTTACACACATCAGTTCGTTCAGTCCTCCCAAGAGCTGCATGAGGTAGGCACGATTGCCACCCCCATTCTTCAGATGAGAAAACTGAGGCTCAGAAGTTAAATGTCTTTTCCAGGACTGCACGGACAGAATGCGGCTGAGCAGGGACTTTAACCCAGACAGCCAGACTCCAAACCTGTGCTCTCGACCCTGGCAGTGTCATTCCCAACCCATCCCCACCCCCACTGGCAGCTCTGAGGATGGTCTGATCCTTAGGATGAAGCCCCAGAAGCCTGGGGCATTTCAGAGTTCAGGACAAGTGTTCCATGTCTCAGAGCTTGGAGCTCCCCGGGGCCCACCCAAGGCCTGTCTTCAGGGCATGCAGGCTGGGAGTGCTGGGCCACCCACCTGAAGCTCCCCCACCGCTTCCCAGACTAGAGCCCTGTGGCATTTCTGCCTGGCCCTATCGCTTTGCTTCAGTTCTCTAACTCCAGACCCTGGATCCACCCAGGCAGTCACAAGGTCCCATGTAGAGCTGGGAAACCTCTCTCAGCCATGCTTTCCTGGGGGCTTACGCTGTGTGTGCCTGACCCAGGCACACTCGCCACCCAGCCCTCCGAAACCCTGTTTTGTGGATGGGGACACGGACACTCAACATACCCAAGCCAACTGTGGGAGCCTCTGGGAGGGCTGCAAAATGCAAAGTGGCCCCTCTCAGCCCCCGCCCTCCTGCCCTCCTTGGGCCTGTGGACATGCAGAAAGTGTCCATCACAGTAGGGGGGGAGGGGAGCCACAGGTGGTCTCCCCACTTCCTTCTAGGCAAGCCCATCTTCCAGCCACTTTGGGGCTTTCATGCCGATGGTGCTATTTTAAATGTGACAATGGCCCATTTGGCTGCCCAGTGGGGGTGCAGGCAAAGCCACCTGACAAGGGCTGGGGTGGCCAATGAGTGTGAAATGCCTGGGTCAGTCCTGTGGTTCCCCACAGGGGGCGCCACCGGCCTGTTGGGAGCTGGGTGGGTTGGAGCAGCGCATCCACTGGTCACTGTGGTTACGGGGGACCCTGGGCTGATACCCAGTTTCCTCTGCATCGCTGACCCACGCTCCAGCCTTCCTGCTGTGCATGTCCCGCCTCTGTCCTCCGTGCTTCTCCATGCCACCTCCCGCTGCCCGGCCTGGCCAGCCCTGTCCGGATTGCAGGGCTCTGTACTTGGTGCTCAGCTGGACCTTCAGACCTCCCAGATGCCACCGTCACAGCACCGTGCCTGGGAAATTCTCCCCATCCCTGCCCCCACCTGGGATTGCCCCGGCCAGCTGGGGCCGTGGCTTCTGGGGCAGATTTCCTGACCCAGGTGGGGTCCCATTCTGTCTGTCCGTCTCCCCACCCCCCAACACACACAGAGGCACACCTCTGAGAGAGCCCTTTGCGGCCCCGCCACTGCTTCTCTCTGTCATCTGGCACAGCTGGCTGGGGCCGGCTGCACGGCTGAGGCAATAGCCTTCCGCATGCTGTGCTTGTTGGATGTGGGACTGTCATGTGTCAGCATCTGTGTTTTGTTTTGTTTCTTATTTCACAGTGATTTGTTCGGTCATTGTGCCATGAGCACGGATTCCCATGTGGCTGCCTCTCACTCATCCTCTTTCTTTGTTCTCTCCCTCCCTCACTCCCCTGCACCCTGTGTCGCATGTGGCTGTCCCAGGGAGTGAAGGGCCAGCCGGGCGAGAAGGTGAGTCTGCACTTCCCCTTCTGCCCTTCACCCGGCCTCCTCTTCCACCCACGATGGCCTCCACACAAAGGCCCCAGCACAGGGCGCCAGCCAGGCCTGCTCTGTCCTCGCAGCCTCTCGAGGCCCAGTCTCCTAACAGCTTCTGTACCGTCGGGCAGGAGTCTGGGATTCCTGTTGCTGTGGTCTCAGCCTTCCTGGCTGAGTGGGTGTCCCCTGACTGCATGTGGCCTCATCACTCTGATCCCCAGCCTTAGGCAGTCACCCTTCCCCAAGGCGAGGAGAGAAGAGATGGAAATGCCCACAGGGACCCCCAGGGTTATGGAGTTGAGCCCCCCTGGGAAACCAGAAGCCCAGGAAGCCATCCTGGAAGCTCAAGGGGTTCCTGAGAGAGTCTAGAGCCCAGCATATCCGACCAGCTCATGTTATAGATGAGGAAACTCATGTGAGGCACAGAGGAGGGCAGGGCTGCCCAGGGCCCCACAGGAACAGTGATGAGCTGGGCCTAGAAGCCAGACCTCCTGGTGCCCAGCGCAGTGCTTCCTTGCCTGTGCCTGCAGCATCTCTGCAGTAGCACCTACCGTCTCCAAAATAATGATCATAACGACAATAATAGCAGCTACCATGTATTAATCACGAACTGTATCAGGCGCAGTTTTAAGTATTTTGCCTCTGTTTTCCCAATTAACGCTGACACAGCCTTTCCAGGGAAGCTTTAATATTCCCATTTCCATGAGGCACAGAGAGGCAAAGTCATATGCCCAAGGTCACTAGACAGAGGCAGAGCTGAAGAGGAGCCCCAGTGTGGTTGACTCCAAGGCCAAGGCCCTAACCACCAGGCTATGCTATCCTCCAAATGGAACAAGACTGTCAGCCCCACCTGGCAAGGGGCTAGATTGCCTGGGAGAAAAGGCACAACCCCTTCCAAGGATCAGGCACTATTCTAAGCACTTTACATTACCACGTGAAATGTTCGCATCCACCCTATGAGACGGGTGCCTGGATCATCCCTGATACCGGCAAGGAAACTAGCACAGGGAATTTAAGTAGCTTGCCCAAGCTCACACAGCTGTAGGGAGCAGAGCTGGGCTTCGATTCCTCTTAACCACTACACAACCTGGCCTGGTATAAAAATGATTGAATCGCTGCAATGGCACAAACAGTTACTAATTTGGAATCACCCTTCACCTGCACATGAGGTATGACATTTTACAAAATCATTTTACAAAATGCATTTCCCATAAGGGCAGCAGAGCAGCTCTGAGCACCCCTGTTCACAGAGGAGGTATGTGGCTCGGAGCAGTTCTGGGACTTGCCTGGCAGAGCAAGACCTTAAACTCGGGGCCCTGGCTCTTGCCCTGCCCTGCCTGCCTCTGCTGGGAGGGGTGCCCTGCTGGTGGGATGGGCGGGCGTCCTGCAAGGCAGTCCCAGCCCTCACCTCCACCCCTGTTCCATGCATACATCTTCGTCCTCCTGCCGTCTGCCCGAACACACACACGCGTGCGGTATTTATCTAGCGAGTTCAGCCACCCGTGACGGCACTTTGCACTCCCAGCCCAGCTGCATGGCCTGTCACCCTCTCAGGGCTGAAAGTCCTGCCCGGCCTTAACCCCTCTCGTCATTCTCAGCTGAGCACTAGGAAATTCCAGGCAGCTCAAGCCTTCAGGCCCAGGGCCACTGGGTCCACAGAGCACGTGTGTGTCTCATGTCCCCACTTTCTGTTTCCACAACCCCGTGCTCAGGGCAGGTCACTGCTCTCCAATTGCAGGGTGTGCTGGCAGAGGGGTATTTGGGGATGGAGTGAGGAGGTAGAGGCAGGTGGGGCAGGGGGCTGAGGGAGGTTGGAAAGCGTCCTGAGCAGGGCGTGGGAAAGCAGCCATTGCTAAGTCTCCCCTCCCTCCCTATGTCTCCCTCTTACCTGCTGCACCAATGAATACTGTTCTCGCTACCCCTGCCTGGCCTGGGGACCCACCACCCTCCTTCCCCTGGACCCCATACCCTGTGCCCTCGCTCACCCCTCTCATCCTCTCCTCCCTGCTGTTCCCCTGCCCTTCCCAACCCTCTGGAATGTTCCCTCCGCACCCATCTGTGTGTCCTCTGCCCTGAGTCCCTCTGCCCTCCCTCCCGTCCTCCTGTCTGGTGAGTCTGGGGTGAGACTGGTGTCCCCTCCTGCCACCTCCAGTCCCCCCAGCTCCTTCCCTTTTGCTCTTCTGTCCCTCCTGCTCCTCTCTGCCCTCCGCCCCATGCTCCCTCTGCCCCTCTCTCCCAACAGGGGGCCCCCGGAGATGCTGGGCTGTCCATCATCGGTCCCCGAGGCCCCCCTGTAAGTTGTTTTTGCTCTTCTTCAGGGTACAGTAGGGGATGGGTGAGTTGCTGAAAAGGGCTTTTGGGAAGGGCAAGGGGAGTGCGGGTCCGGCTGTGCCTCTGGGTGTGGCAGCCACTGCGTGTGATGTGGGCAGCCCGACCAGACCTCGTGCCCATGTGGATGTTAGAGCAAGTGGCCTGACTAAATATACCTAAATTACAGCCTCTCACGCGGGTTCTGAGGGAACTACCCTCTAGCCACGCAGCTACGGCGCTGGGAGGCGGTCCTGCTGTTCGCAGGCGGAGGGAGCAAGTGTCCACTCCTCTCTGACGGGTGCTCCAGCCTTCCCAGGAGCAAGCCTTTGTTTCTGGAAGCCCACGGAGCAGATACTGAATCCGGGGTTCGCTGGCCCAGGCACCTACTGGGCCCCGCCACTCCCACCCTCAAAGGCTCCTGTGTGCAGTGCTGGGTCTCCTGTATTAATCAGCACCCTCCATCCAGCGACCCAGAGCCTGGGAAGATCAGGGAGGCCTCCCTCAGATGCGCTGCCTTTAGGACTAAAAGCAGTGTGTGGGCAATGAAGCCGGCAAGATACTAGGACTGAGGGAGGAGGACTGGCTGTTTTCCCAGAGTGTTCAAATCACGGGGCTTCAACCAAATCACCAAATATCAGGGTGAAAAGGACCCCTATGATTGTTAACACAGCCCTCTCAGAAGGGGAAACTGAGGCCCAGAGAGCAGTTGGGGCTTGGCCAGGGTCTGCCGTGTAGAGGCTGGGGCAGGATTCGAACCCAGGATCCCTAGCACCCAGCTTCCACCACAGCAGAAGGCTGCTGACTCCGCATTCTGCTGGGCACTATTCCTGACCAGCCACGCATGGTGGGGGGCGGGGAGCAGAGGGCTAGCCTCTGGGAGACTGAGGCTAGCCTGATGCATGGATGAAGCTCAGAGAGCCGATGGAAGCAGGAGCCTCTCCTACCCACGGCCAAGGGAGAAGGAGAGGTCAGAGAACAAATTGCTAAGTTACGTCCAAGGGAGGGGGCTGCAGTGAGCTGAGTGGCGGGGGTGGGAGGGGTGGGCCGTGGCCAGTGCCCAGAGCCTATCTGGGAAGGCAAGAGCAGGGGCGGGTGAGCCAGGCTGGTAGACAGGTCAGGCCCTGGGCTGAGTAGACGTGGCCCTCTCAGCAACGTTTTCTTCTGGGTTCTGACCATAATGATGACACTAAGGACTGACCACTCAGCACTTATTCTGTGGCAGGCCATAAACTAAGACTTTTACACGTATAAACTCACTTAATCCTCATAAGAACCCATGAGGTAAGGACTGTTACTGCCTCCACTATACAGATGAGGAAACTGAGGCACACAGAGGTTTCGTGGCTTACCCAAAGTCATAGGGCTGGAGTGTGGCCACACTGGGAGCTGATCACCCAGCCAGGCCGTGTGGCTGCAGGGTCTGCCCTCTGAACTCTGCTGCTGTGATGGATCTGCGAGGCTCAGCGTCACCGTCATGTGTGCTCCTGGGCTCACACTGCAGCTGCTCTGATGGGCTTCAAGCCTCCCATGTACTCGGGGAGGCACAAGGCAGATGTCCTGAACCCACCTGTTCCTGATGAAGGTGATGATGGGAAGGTCACAGAGAAAGAAGACAGTCCTTGGGTTATAGCATCGAGGACCAAGCCTGGGGTGGGCCTGTCAGGAGGACAGAGGAGTCACACAATACACCTGCCTACCCTTTGGCTGCCACCTCTGTCTGCCTTCTGGACTGACTACAGATGTTCTGTTGTGTGGACTCGCCAGTCCTCTAACACCCTTTCAGCAAATCATGTCAACAGTCTACCAAAAAGTTATTGAAAAAATTCCACTGCTGGAGACGTGCTCGGGGCAGTGGGTCCCTCAGCTCCTCCGGGCTTCAGTCCTGCACGCGTGAGCCTGATGAAACAGTCCACTGCCCTGGATTTGAGCCAGTGGTGGAAACTGTCTTCTACTCCGGTAACAATGATAACTTCCGTTTCCTGGGCATCTGTCACGTACTAGGTCACCTTCAGACTTCCGGACATAGCCTCGAGGCAGGCCCCACCGGCCCATTTTACAGAGGAGGAAACTGAGAGTTTCCTAACCCACCCGTGGTCACCCAGCTAGTAAGTGCTGGAGCCTGGGTTTGGCCAGGTCGGCCTCATTGCCAAGCCTGAATTCTTACCCCGACACCCTCTCTTCCATGTTTGAAGCCGTACTGTTTAAAGAGGATATTTACTTCAGGAGAAAAAGTTCTTCCCGTGGGTGTTGCCTATGTTGACCCTTGGAAAGGTTTTCTGGCACCAGGAGTCTTGATTGAGCCCAGCGTCCCTCTCCTGCTGAGTCCCCACTAGACAGCCGGGGAGACCCCCTCAGCTCCTCGTGATAAGCCACCCTGAGTTCGTGGGAGCAGGGGACAAGGGTGAGGAGACAAAGGGTCCGTTTGTCCGTAAAGAGTAGAGGTCAATCGAGTGCCCTTGGCACCTGGGGATGGTGGGGAACATGTGGTTTTCCACTCAGCAAGGAAGGGCCCAGAATAAATGCTGCTAATAAGAACCAGCCGTGCTGCTCTCAGGGGCCACCTGCCACCCCTCCTGGAGCCTGATAAATGGTCTAAGCAAACGGGGAGCCAAACAAGCCCTTTGGAGAAGGAGAGTCGCATTCCAAGGAAGAGGAAGCACGATGGAGCAGCGTCCTGCCATGTTGACTTTAGAGGGAGCCCCATTACACCAAGTGGGAGGCTGGCCCCAGAGAGGCTGGCCAGCCCAGCAGACACTGGGCAGGTGATCTGCCAGTGCCCATCCACAAGGGCCCATCCCACGCCAGGCAGACAACCCTATTCAGTGTGTCTCAGTTCACCCCATTCATAGTTGTCAGGAACCCCGTGCACGCTAGATGCACCGCAGCCTGCTCGCCCCTCCAGGCACACGCTCTAGGGGGAAAGGCCAGCAATCACGTTCCCCATCACAGCACAGACAGTAAGTGCTAAGGCAGGGGACCGGCAGGGAGCTGTGGGACATGGAGGAGGCGCTGGACTTGGGCTGGGGGAAGGCAGGCAGGGAAGGCTTCCAGAAGGAAGGGATAACTAAACTGCAATTGAGGACCTGTGCTCAGGGGCTGGCCATTGTCCTGAGGGCTGGAAGAGCCCTAGGTTGTGTGAGGCTGATGAGGGACACGATCACATCTGCAGTTTAGGAAGGTCATCTGAGGCTGCAGGTGGGGGGCTGGTTGGAAGGCACTTGCAGTAACCAGAGCCTGGACTGTAGCAGAGTCCTGGGGTGGGCGGGAGGGGTGGACTGTGAGATATTTCGGAGGTGGAAATGATGGGATTTTGTGATGACAGAAATGGCTGTGGAGGGAAAGCAGGAACTCAAGATGACGCCACATGTCTGACTTGAGTACAGAGTGCCCTTTCCCAGAAGGGAGAGCACACCTTGCCAGGGGAGACGAGTTTAATTTGCACATGATGACTTTGAGATGTCTTTGTAATGCCCAAGGGGAGCTGGCTGTGTGCTGGAAGGTCAGAGTGCAGGTGTGCTAGCGCTAGCTCAGACGGCTCACAAGAGTGGACTGTGCATACCTCCTCCCACCTGTGTTCAGTGACCTCACACTGGTAGCTTGAAATCAGCTATGGGGAGAGTATTTACACCACAGCCATTGGCAAGAGCTGTGCAAAGCAGTACTCGCCCCGCACCTCCCCAAACCAGCGAATGATTACACATTTACCAGCACGGGGTCTTGTGGGGCAGTATTAACTTAGAGTGAGGAAGGCAAATGAGGCAGGTTCTGGGCAGATACACAACTGACCCTCTTCCAGGCATCAAATAGGAGGGAAGGGAGACTCTCCAATGGACTCTTTCCAACCAGAACCTCCTGTCTGTGCTGTCTTACCCTGCATTCTTGCAGGTAGAAGGAAAATGGGGAAGAAGTCAATATAAAGTGTATTTCCCCTGTTCTTGCATAGAAGGATGTAGTGTTAATCCATAAGTTAATCTACAAATAAATCTGCTAGCTATAAATTTAATGTGATTCTAATTCTAGTGCATTTTTGATGGGGCTGGGAGTCCAACAAAATAATATTAAGTTTTATTTGAAAGAAATAAGCTTGTAAGAATGTCAGGAAAATTCTGAAAAACAGAATAAGGGGGAGAGGAGAGGAGGGGACTAGTTTTTTTTACTAAATATCAAAGTGTATTATAAAAACAGAAAATCAAAACAAACTAATGAACAGAACAGAATGGGGAGGCCAGAAATAAAGCCAAATGCAGATGGGAAGTCGGTACTTGATACAGGCTACATTACAATAGGAAGAGAAAGGTAGATTGTTCAGGAAATGACGCTGGGGCAACTGACAAGCCATTTAGAAAAAAGTAAAATGAAAGGGTTGTGTTTTTTTTTAAGCTAAATTTTCACCCTACTCCTTATATCAGAATAAATCCCAAATGAATAAAATACTTAGATGTAAAACATGAAACCATAAAATATAAGGACAAAGCATGAGTGAATGTTTTATAATTCTGAACTATAAAAGTTCAGAAGGACTTCTCGAAACATGACACAAAACCCAAAAGCCATAGGAAAATATGAAGTTTGTCTACCTAAACGTAAAACATCTATATAATAGAAAATATGCCATCAGCAAAATCAAAGATAAATGCCAAGTTGGAAAGAATATTCACTACATACATGACTATCAAAGAGTTATTGTTCTTGACAAAGAGCTTTACTCAAATCAGCAGGGAAAAAACAAATAACCTAGTAGAAAATATTGATAAAGAGTGCAAACAGGCAGTTTACCAATAAGACCAGCCAATAAACATTGGAAACGATGTTTCACCTCAGGACATAATTGAAGAGAGATAAATTAATATCCAGTTCCAAGTCTCCCCAAGTGCCTTCCCCAGGCTCAGCCTCTCCGGGAAGTAGGGACCTACTTTCCATTTGGTCAATGACAGCATTCTTCCCAAGATCCCTGAAAAAGCCTTGGTTAGCCCTGGACTTGGCCCTGGTTGGAGAGATACATCCTGGGACCAGGGCAGGCTCTGTAATTAGCAAACCGTGTGATTATCCCTACCACGTAAATATTGTCCCTAGTGGTACTTGAAGATGTTTCTTGGAATCCTCTCCTCCTGACCGTTTCTTCGGGCCTCTCAGCGTCCAGAGTAGTTTACAGAGAGTTTACACTGGGAGGTTTCAGAGATTACATTGCAGAGTTTCCGGGTTTTCTCCTTAGTGCTATTCTTAGCTTCACTTATCCTTGAGAGGAGAAAAGCCGAGGGCTCTTCCGATATTTGAGTGGCATCTCCTCCTCTTGCCCTTTTGGATGCCTGACATTAGCCCATCCTGAGCCTGCAGCAGACTTCAGCTTGTGCTCTGCTGACCAAGTGCATTCCCCCACCCACAACGGCAGAGACCCATCCCACCCGGCCAGAGGGGCTGACGTGTCCCCTGGGCACAGAACGTTGTGCATGCATGTCTGTGGTTTCAAGGAGGACCCAAGCAACCTGGAGATGTTTCAGGGTCACAACAGGATCTAGAGAATTCCTCCTCCATATAGGATCAGATTCTGGAACTACTGCCTGACAAGAACAAACCTTCATTGGCCCCAAGATATATGGAGCTCAAAAGAAAACTTGCTTTGTCCTGGATCTTCTCTGTTCAGTTCAATTCAACAAACATCCAATGATGGCAGCTACCATTTCAATAGGCTTTACAAACGTAATTGAATGTCGTTCAGTGACTCTATGAGGTTATATGAGGCCATTCCCATTCTATAGATGAGGAAATTGAGGCTCAGGGAAGTTAGGCAACTTGCTCAGAGTCAGAGGCAGAATTAGAACTCAGTCTGCCAGACTTAAAAGCTCAGGCTTAGGAAGAAACTGTGGCCACCCTGGGCAAGGGAGAGCCCATGCTGAGAGCTGGACCAGTGTGTCCAGGGAAAGGCAGGCGAGCCAGTGTGCCTGGGCAGAGTGGGGGAAAGATGAGGCAGGTAAGGAGCTAACATCCTGGAAAGGCTGATCGGGGCAAGATTGGGGATGGGCTCGAATGATAGGTGAGTAGAAAAGAGCCACTGCTGGTTCTTGAGCAGGAGAGTAACAAGACTCAAGTGTGTTAGTTCTCCAGTTCCCTTGACCTCCTGGTCATCCCTCCCCAGCCCTGGATCTTCACAGCCTCATGCTTCTTCTAGAGATGTCTTTTGTCCTGAATCTTGATCATAAACCACTGGGCTGTAACCAGCGAACCTGCTTCTCGTCTCCAGCCTGAATATCTATGTGCATTGCACTCTGCAGCTCCAGAAAACTCGGCGTGGATTGCTCTGCATCCATGAAGATTGGGGGATCCAGAGATCCCCTGACTGCTAGGAGAAGCCTGCTGGCCAGGGAAGAGAAACACAAGCAATCTCACCTATTCTAGCCTGAAACACACATTTCAAAGGTCAAGTTCTTGTATCTGCCGATAACCAAACCATCCTTAGATAAGTGGCCATGAGCAATGACCATGTAAATAAAAACGGACTTGGAGGAGAGGACCTCAGCCCAGGAGTTCAGTGTGCTGCCAGCTGAGTCCCGCTGTCCTCGCTGCCCCGCCGGCCTGTTTACAAGCAGAGCCCCCACATTAGTGAGCAGCTCTCCAGGGCCTGCTTCCTAAAAGTCGGCCCAAAGGATGCTGCCCCCCTTTTTTCTTTCCCTACCTCCACTGCAGATCTCTGATGATGTTCCATTTCCATCTTTCTCCATCCTCCCTCCCAGCCCGCTCACTGTGAGAGTGTCTCCAACGCAGACGGTCACACAGGAGCAGGAGGGATGGGAGCTAAGATGAGCCAGGGGACTGGGCATGAGCTTCCTCTGCTCCTCCTCATCCTCACTGCCTTCCTGTTCTTTTCAGGGTCAGCCAGGCACTCGAGGTTTTCCTGGATTTCCGGTAAGTGGGGAAGGCCAAGGTTAGCTGTGTCCCAGGTGGTCTCTGTGGCTTGTTGGGTTAAACCTCCTCTGAGGTCAGCCCTGACGCCACTTCTTCCAAACCCTGGTCATTAAGGACCTGCTTCTGTAGCCGTTCGTGGACACCAGCCCAGGAGAGTAGCTCAGCGCTGGGCTCACGGTGCAAGAAATATATACAGGGAACTAAATATACAAGTTAGGGGCAGTGGGACAGGAACTAGGCAAGTGAAGTCACAGACTGATGAACCCCAGCATGACACAGGAATGTGGAACAAATGCTGTGCTGCAGGGAAGCACACTGCGATCAACCTCCAACTGGCTTTGAGAGGAAGTCCACCCCAGAGGGGGCGGTGGGTGGGATTCCGGTGAGTGGCCTTTGACCCTTGCCTGTGGCGCCTAGGACAGGTTCTGAGAGGCAGAGCCGGCGGAGCGACTGGTTCCCTCTTCCTGCTGGCCTCACTGCTGGCCAGGCCTGGTGTCCTAGGAACACACCACCCACTTTCCACCTGGGGTCAGGGGGATGTCTTTGGTATCGGTGTGACTGATATATTTATAGCAAGTAAGTGGTCGTGCAGGGACTCGAACCCTAGCTAGGTAGAATGCAGAACCTGTACTCCTAACCACTGCCCCGGGCAGCCTCTTTGGCAGGAGGCCTGTGATGCTTGGTCTTTACATCTGGCCTTTCTGGTTTCAGGGTCCCATCGGGCTGGACGGCAAACCGGTAAGTGCGCCCTCTCTCGTGCTGGGGGCTCCTCCCCCATCTCGGTCCAGGCCAGTAACCCTGGGTCTTTTGGTCCCTCTGCAAGGCCCCGACTCCTTGAAGGTGCTTTACGTAGAAGGAAAATTCCTGAGGTGGAAGCTTATCACCAAAGGGAAGGGTAGGGGGCCATTTGAGTCCCCCTGGCCCCAGTGGGCTTCCCCAGGGCACAAGTCCCCAGCTGTCCAGCTGGGCTCAGTGTCTGGAGACGCTAGAACATAGTGACTCTGGGGGGCTGGTGAGGAGAGGCTGGGCACCTGGGCACACCTTGGCCCTGGCTCCCGAGCACCCCGGGCCCTTCCCTGGTCAGGACCCCACACGTGTGCACTAGTCCATGAGGAGGCTGCTTCTGGCCACAGCTCCTCTCTTTGCTCGTTTCAGTCCTTTGGACTTGGTCCCCTGGCACAATGTTCCCGGGGGAAAGCAGGCCCCTCCAAACTCCAAGGAAGGGGTGGGCTGGAAGGCAGCTTGACCCCTCCAAAGCTCTCAGACATGCCCCCAAGTGAGGGCATCGGGTGGGTGTGATGCGGCTTCACCCATGACTGAACCTGGCCCCACTGCTCCCGGCTCGCAGATGAGGGGCCCAATCGCCAGCCCGGTCACTCCCCCACTGCAGGCCAGTGAGCTAAGCGCAGCCCGGGGGCCCTGGTGATCATGTCAACTCATGTCACAGGACCAGAGGTCCCCCAAAGCTGTCCTGGGCACAGGACAGGGTGAGGCATGGGGTCCAGGGAGACCACCCCCCACTCTCCTCTGCAGGGTTGGCAGCTGCTAGAAAGGCTCAGCAAAGGACAGTGGGCAAGTGACCTGACCCGAGTCAGTGGGTCAGGGACTGGGAGGACAAGCCAGTGACTGTGTGGAGTGATCGTGTGAGAAAGGCGGGAGGTGCAAAAGGACTGTGGCAGGAGGAGCGCGTGGGGCAGGCAGGGTGGGACTCTGGACTGCAGACAGTGTTCCTGGCACTCACCCTCTTCTCCTTCCAGGGCCACCCCGGACCAAAGGGGGAGATGGTAAGAGCCCCGCTTTCCTGCCTTCCCGAGATGGGTGGGGGTTGGCCTGGCCTCACAGCCATGCAAAGAGGGCCTGTCCTGCAGATGGGGCCCTAGGCGGACAGCGGGAGTAGCTTCTGTCCTGGTCACTCCCCAGCCTTATACAAGCACATGCCCTAGATCCTCATATCGACGCAGGGAGGAGAGGTGGGCAGGGGTTTTTCCACCTGAAGCATGAGGAAGGGAGGGCCAGAGAGACCCCACACCTGGCAGGTAGCACGTGGAGACCAGTGGCCAGCTCGGCGCTCCCGAAGTGCACTGGCATGGGCCTTTGGGCACAAGCTCACATCAGCACTTGCTGGGGACGTTTCCTCCAGGAGATGCCATTTCTGCGATCCTGATGTTCCTCGGGGCATCATGACCCTCCCCACGGCCAGCTCTGCCCTGAGCTGCCCCACCGGGCACAGTAGCAGGCCTTTGCCCCACCTTCCTCCTGGTCCTTCCACCTTATGCAGAGGTTTTGAAAGGAATCTGCCCTCTCCACAGGCCACCTCTGCAGAAGGGAATCAGGGTGCCCACCTCCCAGGAGCAGTGAGTGGCCCAGTTCCCAGCAAGGACTGAAGGGCCATTCAGAGCAAATGGTCTGCCCCCGTGGGGATGCATTCCTGCCTCCCAAGTCCTGGGTCACACGCACACTGGGAGGGACCACCCCCTGGCTACAGGGCTGGGCCGGCCTGGGATCTGTGTGGGGTGGTGAGAGCAACGAGGTGTGCTGACTCCAGCCCGGCCCTCCCTAACTTGCCAGCGGACCCTTAGCAACTCAGCTCCCTGCGGGCCGCAGCCTATCCTCTTGCCTCAGCCCCAACCAACGGGTGTGAGGTTTGCTGTGTGGTGGGCACTGGGCTAATGTATCATCTCATTTAATCCTCACTGTCCCTGCCGCCCTGTAGCCCACAATCCAGTGGGGGAGATGTGCTTTTAAATAATCACTCATGTACTTAACAGACTGCCTTGTCGTAAGTGCTATGAAAAGGCAGTTCCCAGTACCCTGAGGGACCTCAGTCTAACGGAAACCTCACCCAGGCTGAGGGTCACAGACAGCTTTCCTGAGAAAGAGACTTTTGAACTGGAGCCTGAAGGGTGAGGATTTAACCAAGAGAAAATAGAAAAGGGTGTGGGAAGGAGCATTCCGGACACGAGAGAATAGCATGTGCAAGGGCCCTGAGGTTGGAGAGTCCTTGCCACATCCACAGAACTGGAAGGAGGGCAGCAAGGGACTGGGGGCAGTGGGTGGAAGAGCTGGCGTTGGGACCAGGTCCCCCAGCAAGCTTTCCTCTCCGTCGGAGCTACCTCCGCTGCAAATGCACTTCTTCCTGGCCCTTCCCTGTTCCTAAGCATGCTGTGCACATGCGTGGAGTAACGGAGACCCGGGCAGGGGTGAACCTCCGTGCTGCCGTTGCTATGGGAGCACCAAGGAGCTCTTCCCCTCAGCCCCCTCACCCACCTTCTCCCCCTCCTGGCCACCCCATGCAACCATGAGGTAGCCCACGGCCCCGACCCGGGAGGTAGTAATAATGGTCACCCACTAGGCACTGTTCTGTAATCCTCATAACAGCTTATTATCCCTTTACAAGAGGAGAAGTTGAGACACAGAGTGGCTAAGTATGTTGCCTGAGGCCACACAGCGCCTCAACACCAGAGCTAAGATTCAGACCCATGCGGCAGGATCCTACCCCTTGGCCACACCGCCTCCCTGCTGCCAGCGCCTTTTGTCCTGAAGGAAAGGATTCCTTCCATGGGCTCCCCTTGTCCCCTCACTCTGCCCACACTGGCCCTCTGCCCCACCCACTCGACCCCAGTGAGCCCTCTGTGTCTGCTGGGGCCAGAGCCACACTGGGGAAAGGGCGAGGCCGTGCTCTCCCCCGTGAGCCCACATCACTGCGACAGATGCCCTGTCTCACGATCCATTGAAACCCAACAGCCCCCAGAGCCATCAGACCCCTGTTTGGCTTGGCACGGGGACCGAGCCATTCACTCACCACTGCTGTCGGGCGCATTTATCTGGGCCCGCTTGTCATCTGTCTGTCCCCCGCTCGCTCCCTCCCCAGGGGTTCCCATCTGCTGGGCACCTGACTCGAGTACCCTCCTGTGTTTCCACTCCCATGTCCTCACCTGTCAATGGGCGCCACCTCTGCCCCACCCACCTCACGGTAGCCCCAAGGACCTGAAATAAGGAATTGAGAGGACGCAGTTGGGGGTCCCAGACCCAGGAGCAGCACAAGGACTCTGAATTCAAACCCCAGGCCACTACCCACAGGGCTGTCCTAGGGGTGAGGGCACCCAGGCACTGAGAGCGGTGCCTGCACGCAGGAAGCACACAGCCCCTTCCCCACGCTCCGTGGTGGCTAGTGCAGGGCTGGTGGCCGAGGGCTGAGCACATTGCCCGTGACTGAGACTCTGCCCAGCTGGAGCTGATCGGTACCACGTGTCGTCGGGCCTCCGATAAACCAAGAGAAACTCGAAGTCCAGATTTTTATTCGTACTCTCCTTGCTCTTAAGCGTTGGCAACTAATTGAAATAAAGCCATAAAGTCATGTGGGACAAATAAAATACCACAGTTGTCCCCATGAGCCACCATTCCGGACATCTGGGCTCAATCCCCTGAGTCTCTGCAGTCGTAAACCTGTGTTAGCTTTCTCGGCCCCTCCGCCATCACACCGATACCTATCCTGGGAGAGGGTGACCTGGCCTCTGGGTCCCAGCCCGATGAACCCTGTGCTGCGGAACTTAGTGTTAAAAAGGCTGGCCCGGTTCAGAGAGGGCGGTGCAGTGGGCACAGCAGGACCTCGGCGGTCAGACAAACCTGGGCTCACACCCCGCACCTCCATTCCCTGAGCTGCAGGCCTCTTGGCCTGGGAGAGACCCAGCACCTTCCTCCCGGCCAGTGCACACGGAGCCGGCCTCAGAGTGGCTCCTCAGCACAGTGATTTGACGGCCACGAGGCTCCTCACCACCAGCCCCCGGGCAGCCTCCCGAGAGACCCACGGACACTGGGCCCTCAGAGAACAAGGGTCTACCCTGACCCCGGCTCCCTTTTTAGCCTGTGAACTTGACAAGACAACCTTGGAGGAAACCCCAAGTCCCCCTGTGTTTCCCAGAGAAGCCCAGAACAGGGCTCAGGTTGCCAGCTTCCTGCTTCCCCGCTTTTGCCTAAGGTTTCTCCAAAGCCTCCAGTGTCTGTGGCCCTAGCCTGGCCCCACATGTCCTCAGAAGCCCTTGTGGCTCAGTGGGCGTCACTAGGACCTGGGAGGTAGAAGGCAGAATGTGCCAGTGTCTCCCAGAGGCTGGGTATGCGCCAGGCAGGGTGTCAGTCACGGCAGAAACCGCCTGACAGCCAGGTGCCACCGCCTGCGTTGCAGGCGCACGAGATGACAGTGGCTGAGGCATGCACGAAGGGTGGCATCTGTTCCTCCTCACAGCCCCGAGCAGGGGCCGGGGCATGCCCAGCTGTGCCCACTAATGGGTGATGCTGATACCTGGCGAATGAGGCCACACAGCCTTGAATGTGCTGGGCGCAGGAGACCTGGCTGTGGCTGGCCCCGTGTCCACCCCACGCCCCACCCCGGCACGTGTCTCTGCTCCGCCGTCTGCTGCGTGCCCACTGACCTGTGTGTGTTTCCCCCCGCAGGGTCTGCCGGGCCCCCGAGGACAGCCGGTTGGTACCCATCTTACTTTCCCCGCGGAGCCGCTTCGGGCGCTGGGCCCCGAGCTTCCGTTTCTAACTCTCATCTCCGTCTCTTTGCAGGGAGCTCAAGGACAAAAAGGAGAAAAGGTGAGCTCAATGGAATCCCCATCTCAGAAAACAGCCTCCCGGCCAGTAGAAAAGGGTTCAAAGTGGTTACCTTCACATTTTAGTCTTTGTCGCCAGAGCCAGGGAAGCCCCTGAGCTGCTGTGGAACATAAGAGATTCGGGTGAAGCTGCTCTGGTAACGTTCTTTTCTTGGGGCGAGCCTGGCCCTCTCCAGCCTCTTGTTTGGCCTCTCCCAGATGTCCCCCCCACAGTGTTCCCTGACCCACCTCCATGAGCCCCTGGGATTTTGAGGTGCCAATCTGTAAACCACTGGCCTGGCCCGCTTCCTGGCCTCCGCGTTCTCTGTCTGGCTGAACTGACGGAGACTGCTGGGCTTGCCCCCGGCGACTGGCACGGGGTCCTGGCACTCCCAGCTCGGGGCGGGTGTCTGATGGCCCCACCGTCCACAGCCATTCCCACCCAGGAGTCCTGTCCCGGGCTGTCTGGTGGGCCTACTCAACGAGGAACGTTACTCCCCACCCGCCGTCATGGCGTGCGGCATCTGGCAGAGTCCTGTCCTCGCCTCCACAGGGTCACTTCCAGGCAGGCCCTGGGGGTCCCTTCCCTGCTGCCAGCCAGGGGCAAGGGAGGGAGTTAGTTCTCCTGCCTCGGAGGGCTCGGGCTGAAACCAGAGCAGCAGGGCTGGTGGGTGATGAGGTATGTGATGTGTCCGTAAGTTCTGGGGGTGCCACTGAGGGACAGTCCCCCTAACAAGTGCCTAACACCCCCTTCCCTGCCCTCTCATTCCCAGGGGCAGTGTGGAGAGTACCCGCACCGGGTAAGTGAGCCCCTAAAATTGAACAGGGCCCTTTGACACATCCTTGGGGCACAGTCCCCAGCTCAGCCTCATCTCCCTGGGGTCTCCGCACCTAACAGGGCTCAGGAACAGGAGCATGGAGCCCCCCTGCACTCAGCAGCCAGAGAGGTAGTGTCGGGGGGCAGCGTGTCTGGTTGCCACAGTTGTGTCCCCCGGACACATTTGTGTGGAGCGTGTCTGCCCCTGTGCTAACTGGGTGAGCCCGGTGGCTCTTGAGCTATGTGCATCTGAGCCTGTGGCTCCCCGGCATGTCACCCTCTCTGTGTGGCTCGTGAGAGTCTGTGCGTCTGACTCCCTACTCATCAGGTGCATGGGTGTGCGTGACTGTGTGTGTGTGTGTGTGTGTGTGTGTGTGACTGGCAGCCTGCCCAGGCCAACTAAGAGGGACTTTGGGATTAATCATTGTTTCAGATGACCCAGACCTTGATGCTGGGAGATAATCAGGGTGGCGGTAGCAATTCAAGGATCAAGTCTCTACTTTGTCTCTTTAAGAACAGAGGAAGCCCTACAAAAGTAGGCAGCAAAGGGGGTAGATGGGGGGGGATTTCAGGGCTGAGATGGTTCCCCCCACCCCCAGCTGCCTCCTTCCTGTTCCTTGCTCTACCCCAATGCACAGAGCCCAGAGGACCGCAGGGCTCAGTCTCGGAGCAGGGCTGGGCAAGATGTACCCTGCTCCCTTCAGCACACGCCCGAGTGAGGGGGACAGGAAATGCCCCTGGCTCTGTGTTCAGCCTTGCTGCTCTCAGGCCTGGGCAGTAGGGACAGGGAGATGGCATCTTCAGGTGTCTATCTCCTCTGTCATGGGCCTCGTGGTACCCAGGAATGCCAGGAATGTGCTACATGGTGTGGCTCCCCAGGCTGCCCGCCCCTGCCAGGCAGGTCCTGGTGGTGGCATTTAGGGAGTGGAGACAGACACAAACCAGGCTCATAGTCAACCTGACTGTAGAAAGCCATCGAGTGGGCCTCGCTAGCAGGGCCTGGCCTCTGCCCAGCCACTCAGGGGCCTGCAAGACATGCCAGACTCTGACCTGTGGGTTCCTGGGCTGGGAAGAGGCCATGGTGGGCCTGGAACATGAAAGGCTGGGATGGGTTTGAGTCCAAAGCTGGGCTGGGTCCGGGCTGGGGAACGCAGGCCGGCCGCAGCACAGACAGGGACGCAGGGGCCCTCGTGTTCCGGCCAGCCTGATCCTGATACAATAATAGAAGGTCAGCTGTGTTTATTTGAAACGATGGGCTCACGGGATTGTTATGTTACCCGAAAGAAAGACAACATCCCCCAACACAAAAGACAACACAACTGCAGGCGCTTTGGCGGTGTGTCACTGGTCCTTAGTGACTGCTTGGGGTGGGGCAGGAGAGGGCTGTCTGCCCCTCAGCCCAACACAAGCGAAGGGAAAGGCACTGTGACAGAAGGCTCCAGAAGCACCCTGCCACAGGTGCGGGGAAGCACAGCATTATGACCGGGCGGTCTGGAGTGCACACCAGGCAGGGGGGAAGCTGGTGGGCAGAGCAAGGCTACGTAGAAGGGCCAGAAAAGCAGGCGCTTCCCGCAATCCATTGGCTGTCCAAGGGGCCTGCAGGCAGGGTGGGGTGGCAGGTCTCAAGGGCAGAAGACACCAAGAGATCCAGGTGGTTCCTCCTGTTTCCTGCAGCTTCCCCGGAGAGGGACAGAGGGAGGGAGAGGAGGGGTGGGGAGCGGGGTGCTGGTGTCTATGGGCTCTCCCTTCACTCTCCCTGTGCCACTCCATTCCCTCCCAAACCAGGAGTGCCTAAGCAGCATGCCAGCAGCTCTGCGCTCCAGCCAGATAATTACCCTGAAGGTTTGTAGGTCCTGGAAGGTCTCCAAGCCCCTCTCTGCCGAGAGGCTTCCCGGACACAGAGCCCACCATTGCACATCGCCAGGCCCCCGCAGCGGGAAGGGGTGGGACTCTGTGAATGACCAAGACCCAATGAGGCAGCAGCGATGACCTGGAAAGGCCACAGCTGGGCTCGCAAGTCCGCAGCTGGCCACATTTGCAGCCCAGGCAGCTCCTGGTCCCCAATGCTCATTTCAGGGGCCTCATGCGAGTTAAAGAGCTTTCAAAAACAAGTGGCTGATTACAGCATATGCCATCTTCGTGTTCACGTGGGCTCTAACTTCTTCCTAAAGTCACAGGCTGCTGAGCTCCAACGGGGAGTGAGATTGGAAGCAGCAAGAATTTCCAGAAACGAAAGTCACATTAGATAATGTGATTGCAAGTTGCCTCCCCCCAAAGAGTGGTTGAACTTTCCGGAGACATCTTTACCCAGCCTCTATTTTCCAGGCCCTGCAGCCCCAGGCTGAGCCCTCAGTAGCACTTAGCCTGTGCCCACACTGGCCGCACCCTCAGCCGGCCCAGCCCCTGGGAGCCGGGCTTGGCACTGGCTTCAACCGTCCTCCCCAGATTCGCTGACTCCAGCCTTTCTTGTTCAACCAAAAAAAGAACCCCAGGGTCGCCGCACACCAGCCTGGCCTCAAGTACCAATTTAGCTGGTCCTGTGGCTCCCTAGCCAGAGCCTCTGAGTCTGCTACCCTCTGTCCACCGGGGGACGGGCGGGGCCGGCCGTGCAATGTTGGGCTGCGTGTCCGGCAGCCTCTGCGGCCCGGCATGGCCAGGAGGGCAGGCCAGCGGAGGAGGCCCATGCTTCCATTCCAGGGGGCTGCTGGCCAACGCCCCGAGCTCGGACCTGGAGGCCGAGGAAGGGTGCGGATGGAGGGGGCCACGCCTCCTCCCAGGGGACGGCTGTGCCATCCCAGGGCAAGCTCAGCGCTGCGCCCACAGCCGTAAGGTGCCGTGTCCACGCCTTCCCTCCTGCTCCTCATGCTCACACTGATCTCTCTTCTCTCTTCCTCTCCTCCCGTCCCTCTTGGCCGCCTTGCCTTCCTGGTGACCTCTGGCATCGTTCTGAACACCTGCGATCTTTGGCCTTTGCCCTCTGGCCTTCCAACTCATCTTTCTCCTCAGCTGCTGCCTCTCCTCAATTCAGTGCGACTGGCTCCACCCCCAGTCATAAAAAGGCGGACCTTCCAGGTAGACACCTTCCCTTTGCCCTGACCACATGTGGCTTCCCCAAGGGGCTCAGCAAGTCTTTGGGCACCGCAGGCCGGCTGGGGCAGCAGACAAAGCCAGAGCCCCGCTCTGGTTCAGTGAAAGTGAATTAGACAAAAATGGACCCATGAGTAGCATGGATGTGGAAATGCACAAGACGCAAGCTCCAGGACAGCCACAGTTGCTACCACACGATCACCACTAGCAACAGCTGCCAGCGTGTGCCGGGCACCGTGCTACCCATGTTCCAGGCCTGGTTTTATGAATTAGGCAAGATCATCCTTATTTCACAGATGAGGCAATCGAGGCTTAAGAGGTTAAGTAAGCTGCCCAAAGTCACAGACAGTACACTGCAGAGCAGAGATTTGCACCAGTTTCTCTGCCCTGTGTGATTTGGGGCAAGTTACTTGACCTCTCTGGGCCCCCAGCTTTCTCATCTATAATATAAGGATAATACGTGTCTGCTTCATAGGGTTGTTGTTGTATATGTAAAGCACTTGGAATAGTTCCTGACACCATTTAAGTGCTGTAATGAATGTTAGCTTGGAGATGTGGAAATTGAGGCTCAGAGAAATGAATTGATTTGTCCAAGGTCACACACACAGTGAGAGGCAGAGGTGGAACTGGCACTCGGGACTGCAGACCCCACACCCACATCCTTTATACTCAGAAAGGCAGATGGCTCGGCCTCGGATCCCTTGTCACCTGAGCGTGAAGAAGGAGGGTGTTTGCAGAAGGAATGTAGTCCACACCCCACAGGTGTCATCGCTGTGAGCAGTTCACAAAGAACAGAGCAATCTTACCCTGCTCTCCAAGAGATCCCACCTGCTTCCAGATCAGGTGGCCGTGCTGTCCTCATGCCACTTGCCTTCGTCACGCTGACAGGGCGTAACCCCCAGGCACAGGGATGCCAGGCGCGGCAGGGCTCTGAGCTGCTCTCTGAATGCCTGACAGCAGGGCCTCGAACTCCCAGCCTGACTTGGGAGTCAGGAGCCCAAGGGCCTGGATGTTCAGACACCTGATTGCAAAGGCTGAAAAATCACTCCCATTAACAGCTAAAAGTACAGAGGGACACGTGACTCTGGTGCTACCCGAGCCTGCAGGCTGCATATCGCATTACCAGGCCAAATCCTCGAGAGCCTCACCCACAGCCTGGCTACTCAGGAGGCCCCTGGCAGGTCAGAGAAGCACCAGGCCCAGCCCACTGTCACCCAGCGCTGCTTGTGCCAAACCCCACTCCAAGGGAGCTGATCCATGCTCAGAGCAGCCATTCTCCTGGACCCCAACAGCTACCTCCCGGCCTCAGTTGTATTAGCTGCTCTGTGTCGAGCCCTCGCCGGGTTCCAGGCACTGCGGTGAGAATTCTGCATGGATTATGTCATGCATTCCCCACAGCAGCCTCCTGTGGTGGAGGTGCCACCCTCACAATCCCCACTTTGCAGAGGAAGAACTCGAGAGGGGTCTAGGATTCAATCCAGGCTGCTGCATGTTACCACCTCCCTTTTCAAAAGGAAGGAGTGGTGAAGCCAGAACTTCCGGTGCTGCCCTGACCTGGTTTCCAGTAGAGAAAGAAGACCAGGGGCCCTAGTCTGCCTGCCACAGATTCTGCCTAAGAATGAGGATTTTAGAGCTGTCAGCCATCAGGGGACATAAAAGTGCTTGTCCATTTCCTATCAATAAACCAATATTGATTTTACAGGCTCTGCAAGATGCTTACACATTGGGTGTAGGATTAGTTGAAAGAGGAAACTTTATATGAGATACGATGTGTTTAGCAGATGGCATTGGAGGTCATTTCCCAAGTGCAGAGAGTTGGACGGGGAGCCCTTTTTTGCTGGGGGCTTATTTGGAATGAATAGGACTAGGGTCTGGAGTTCCGAGTTTGGGTCCTGGCTCCACCCTGAATTCTCCGTGTGACCTTGGTCAGGGAGCTCAACTTCTCTGGCCTTCAGTTTTCTCTTCTTAACATGGGGATTGTGACGTTTTGAAGATTCTAGAATTTCACAGTCAGAAAGGACCTCAGTGATTTGTCTCAGACTAAGCCTCCCTTGCCTTGTGAATTATCCTTCTCCAAAAATGTAGAAGCACCATGAGGACTATGAAGCAGCACAGCAATGCAAAGGAATCTGAGGACGTTCAGAGGCCAAGGGGCTTAATCAGAATTAGTCTGGTTGAAAAGGAGGCTGCACTGTTCCCCTCTTGAAGCCTGAGGTTGAGTTAAGTCTTTCTTGGTTCAGGAAAGACATCACCCCCTGGAGACTTATCAATAACCAACGTGCAGCTAGGTAGGGGGCTGGAGGCAGGGTGGCCACCAAAGCAATTTCTGCACCTGCCTCCTCTGCCAATGGACGCCTGAGCCCTAGAGTGATTTCTCCAAGGGTGTGGCAGGATGAGACCCAGCCCCCAGAGTGACACTCCTGGGTGCCATCTGCCCTAGGATGTTCCAGCCAAGAGATAGTACAAGCAGGTGTTGCTAAAATCTTACATTTCTCATTCCCAAGTCATGCACTCCTGTTCTAATAGCCACTTCCCTCTGGAGTTTGCAGCGAGCATCATCAGCCCCCTCCTTCACATGGGGAAGGAAACCAGAGTGTCATGGTGCTTGCTGAGATCACAGTGGAACTCTGGCTGCCCGTGTCCCCCTGCATCCATCCTTACAGGAGCTCTCACACCTGCCAGGGGGTTCTGCTTTCGCCCATCTACAAGGATGGGCCCCTCCTTACAAGAGCTCAGCCCACATCATCCCTGAAGAGGTCATTTAGAAAATGACATAATGGCATTGGTTTAGATCCAGGATGACTTTGTCTTGCTCCCAGCCCCAAGATCTGGGTTGCTTGGACCAGGATCTCTCCTCCTCCTGAGGGAACACAATGCCTTCCCTACGTCCCTGGGCTCACAGTCCATCCTGGGGACAGGCACGGTGGGCGGAGAGGCTGAGCTCAGAGCAGCTGCGTAAGGAATTGGCGGGGCAGGGGAGGAACAATAGCAACCCCTACAGCATTAGCACCTTGCAGTTCCAAAGCTTCAACCAGCCGAGGGGTGCAAACTCAACTGCCCTCTGAGGCCATGCAGACCACCTAATTGACACAACAGGCTGCATGTAAGGAGGGTAGGGGCCAAAGCGACCGGAGAACTCATGCCCACTTAACAGGGCGGCCACTCCTTGGACCCAGCATTGCCGGGGTTCCCAGCATTTCATCAGAAGCCACCAATCCAAATTTTTTACATAGAACTTCTTGCTCAGTTGTTTAGTGAGCCAAACGAAATCTGTGGCCTCTGAACTAAGGATCTCATCTGATCCCCCAGGCCAGAAAATCAAAGACAGCAAAAAGCTGTGACAGCTTAGAGAAAGGATGTGACTTGCCACCAGAGACGGAGTGACAGAGGCAGGCCCAGGTCACAGACCACCTGGGCTGGACTCCAGCCAGCTGGCCAGCCTGGGAGCAGGCCCTTGGTCAGGCCGAGGGGCCCTCTCTCACTCACTCCTGCACCTCAGCCACCCCAGCAGGGCTCCCTGACCTGGGGACAGCTGCTCTGTGCAGCAAGTCCTCTGTGACAGCCCACCTCCTGGGGACCTGCTGTCTTGGCCATCTCCTCGCTACCCCCAGCCCCTGCATGTAGCCACCACCACCACAGCATCGTCACCATCACGCCACCTCTCCTCCCCCGTCACCGCCGCCTTCTCAGCAGAGCCATGGCAGGGCCTTCACTGGGTGCATGGCACGGGGGACGGAAGCTGGTCTACAGCTCCAGGGTCTTCTCTCTAACACTGGTTTCCACGAACCTCAGGGTGAACAGGGCCAGGCCGGTATCCAAGGTCCACCAGGGCCACCAGGCCCCCCTGGACCTATTGGACCTCTGGGGCACCCAGGACTGCCAGGGCCCATGGGGCCACCCGTAAGTATTCTCTTCCTCTCTCCTTTAAGATTTGTCCCAAGAACTCTGGAAGCCTCTAAACCTTGAATAAGCGACAGGAACCTGGGTCCCCAACAAACAGCAGAAACACCTTGGCAAGGCCACGGGAGGTGGTGGCCTGTGCAGGGAGCTGCCCGTCCCCATCACACCCACCTGTTGCACTCTGCTCTGAAAACACAGCCCTGGGACACGTCTGGTCCCTGCCTTCCAGGGGGAGACCACTTGTGGGCTGTCCTTCCCCCGCCGCAGCAGAGAGGAGCTTGAAAAGAGAATTCCCAGGGCCACCTCTGATGGCTGTCCCTGAACCCTGGGCTTAGGAAAACCCAGGTTGGGGGAAGTGGGCTCTGAAGGAGGTCCCTGGCACCCTGATGAGCACGGCTTTTGGGGCCCACGCAGGTTTCACACTGCCGGGCCCCCCTCCAGCTGAGCTGGACGTCGGGCCAGCCGGGAGCCCTGCGTCAGGCCTGAGGACCTGCAGGGCCCAGGGCCACTGCTGGGAAGGGCCTAGGGAGGGCACTGACACCCGCTCCAGGCTGGCCCGGTGGCCATCGAGTCACCTGTTGTCCAGCCCTGGCCAAGGCCCTACTCTTTCTCAGACCAATTTAGTACAACAAGGCACCAGGGCAGGAGAATAACTCAGTGGGTGCCTGGACTTCTTTAGAGAAAATGAGTCTTCCTCCCACAGGTAAGATTAACGTTACACCTTATTGGAGGAACAGGGGTGAAGGGCAAAGTCTGTCTGTTTCTTAATAACGTTTTTCCCACCTGGCAGGAAAAAAAAAAAACCTGCTTTTCTTTCCTATGGCAAAAGTATCATACGTTCACTTTGAAAGATTTGGAATGTAGACAAAGAAACGCAATGTTTGTGCACATCTCTGATAGTTTCACTGGGATAGATTCCCAGAGGTGGGACAGTGGGGTCAGGCATGTCCCCAGCAATTAGCCCTCAGTGTAATAGCCACATTCAAGATCACCTGGTTTCACACCTGGGCCCCTTGGCTGCCCAGCTGCCAACCTTGAGATTCTTCATGGGGTCTGTCTAGGCTAGGTGACAGTTCCGGCCACACAGGGCACCCCACTTGGCGGAAAGGCCAGCACAGTAGCGGGGAAACCCAAGTTGCCTGCTTGACCACTGCAGCAGATTTTAAATATTTTCATAATTTACCCCCAGTACCCCAGAGAGGGAGATTAGTCTTATTGCCATCAGTTTTTAGATGGAAAAACCTAAAAGGAAGTAAAATTTAGGAAATTGAACCAAACCAAGCCAAGAAAACCAATAAGTGCTCAAAATTCACTTCTTTGCTGACCGCTGCCCTCTCTCCCCTTCCCAACACATTGGGCTCCCACTCACTGAACCCAAGCCAGACGGTTTTCTTTTTCGGGTTGTTTATAACAAAACAACATAAAAACAGAAAGTGTATTTTTTTAAACCAGTTGAAACAGCCCAGACCCAGGCATCGTGGCTTTCTCCAGCCCACACTTGCTGTCCAGACCTGTGCCGGGGACTGCGGTGGAGCTAGCCCTGCCTGGCTTCTGCCCTGGGTTTCTGCAGGCCCTGCGGGCCCCACCACCTCACCACGGCCAGCTGCCGTGGCCACGGCACCCTGGGCAGAAGGAGACAGAGGGCTCCTCCGCAGGCGGGCAGGGCCAGGGGCAAAACCAAGGCTCTGCTGGGCAAGGTTGGCTTTCTAGGGAGGGGTCCCAATTAGGAGGTGGGTGAGTGAGGATCTGGACCAAACCACACTGCAATTTAGTGTGATGCCGCTGACCTACTTTCCAGTGGGCGAGCACGGCCGAGTTGCCCATGGCGCCCACATGGCCGCAAGGAGGGACACAAGCCTGTTGTCCCCACGTGCCCTCAGCAGGTTTCAGATCCCCTTCTGAGATCCTCTAGAGCAGTTCTCTAGCATGCCCGTTCTCTTAGTGTAGCTATTTGGGGGCTGCCCTGCCCCCAGCCTCCACTGTCAGTATGGCTAGCCTCGACCATTTACCAGGGGAAACCATCTCCACCCACCTTTTTCTTGCTTCCACAGGGCTTACCTGGGCCTCCTGGACCAAAGGTAAGTGGCTTTTGGGTGACGCACTGAATAGGTGGCGGGGGGAGGGGTTCCCTGCAGAGTGTGGAGAGCACTGAAGGCTACTGAGGAAGGAGCCAAGTGGGATCTGAGCCGGGAGATGGGTCAAGCTTGGCTCATTTCCAAAACGCACCTTCCTCTTAGGAACTGGGCTGGTTCCAACTAGGATCGCCCTTCTTGTGAGCTCAGGCTGGCGGAGCAAGTCCTCTGGCTGGTATAGAAGGCACAGTCCTGCCTTCCAAGGACCTTATAGTCTAGTTGGAACCTCTAGGCAGATGCCCAGGACACCGTCACAATATGTCAATAAAATAGTGTTTTGTAAGGTGTCAGGGCAGGAAGAGACCTCCAGGGTCATCCAGTCTCCTGTGAACCCTCACACAGAAGCCCACAATGTCAAACAGACTCTGCCTTCGAAGCTGGGGACCCTGGGGCTCTGGGGATGAGAAGGAGCCCAGTACTGATTGTGCCCAACGGTCTTATACACTGAAGCTGAGGGCCCTGGGAAAGTGTCTTGTCCAGGTTCAACAGAGTCGTTCACAAAAACTGACCCTCGGGTCTCCCAGGTCCCTACGCAGTTGACCCTTCCCACGGTTCCTCAGCCTCTGCAAAGTGGGGCTCATTCTGAAGAGTAGAGCAATCTCTGTTGGCCTCAGAGGACACAGAGAGCTGTTGTCCCCAGGATGGCTGGAGGTGCATATTGAAGGGGCAGGAGGATCTGGCGTCACTGGGAGGAGGAGGGATGGTAGTGTGTGTGGAACAGCACAGGCCAAAGTTTGACTTTGGGAAAAATCTCCTTAATGGCATTCTCTTTGTTTTCCCAGGGAGACCCAGGGATCCAGGGCTACCATGGCCGGAAGGTAAGATGAAGGGGGAGGACCCCACCTCCCCCAGTGGTGACCCAAGTGGGCCTCACACAGCGCACACAGGGTCAGGACTTGATCATACACAATGCGCATGTGCACACACACCACCCAGCAGAGCCTCCACCTGTGGGAGGCGGAGAAACAGAGGGCGTGGGTTCTCAGGCAAGTCAGTGGCCCAGCAGGACCTCAGACCCAAGAGGCTCTCTTGCTGCCAGGCTGGGGGCCTGTGTCTATACTGGGGCAGGCCAGGTTCTCATCGGCCCCCTGAGGGTTTGATAAGTGGGAGCTCAGAGTTCTGTGTTGAGCAAGTATGGGGGACGAGGCGGGGTCCAGCTCTGCTCTCTGGTGGCTCACAGTCCAGAGAGACAGAAGCATTCCTGCTGCATAAATAACCCCAGTGAAAGCAGGCTTTATTAAATGCTACCATCACAAGGTGCAGTGTGATCATGCACAGAAGGTAGAGAGAGGAATTCCAGGTTGGGAGGAGTTTGGCAAGTCTTCTGGGAGGAGACAGCCCATGAACTCAACCTTGATGAATGGATGGATGTATCAGTTATGTATTGCCATGTAACAAACCATCCCAAACTTACTGGCTTAAAGCGGGTGATTCATTTCTCATGATTCTGTGGATTGGGGATCTGGGAGCTCTGCTGGTCTCACCTGGGCTCCCTCATCAGTCGCATCAGATGATAGATGCAAGGGTGCAAAGGACCAAGCTGGCCTCATTCACGTGTCTGGTGGTTGGTGCTGGCTGGGGGCTGGGGGCTTCGGTCCTCCACGTTGCTTCTCATCCTCCAGCAGGCTAGACAGGCTTCCTTACAGCACAGCAGGCATTCACATGGGCAGGTCCCAGTGCATAAGTACTTCTCCAGTGTCTGCTTACATCACATTGTCTAATGCCCTATTAGTTGGTGCAAGTCACATGACCAAGTCATGTGAGTCAGTGTGGACAGAGTCCTGGCCTCCCCTTATTGGCCATTTTTAATCCACCACTATGGTCCTTCCACCAGAAAACCTGAAGGGAAATGGTACTTTAGACAGGGAAACAATTTGAGCAAAGGCCCAGAACTGATCATAACAATAACCATAATAATAATTTTATGACAGTCACTACTTGCCAAACACCTACTACAGACCAGGCACTTTCTTTCAACACAAGCTGTGCTAGTTCTAACCCTAAAACCACCCTGTGAGGCTGGTGTGACTATTCTCCTATTTAACAAATGAGGAAACTGAGTGTCTTTGTCTATTCTGTGTTGTTATAGCAGAATACCGCAGACTGGATAACTTACAAAGAAAAGAAATATATTTCTTACAGTTCTGGAGGCTGGGAAGCCCGAGGTCAAGGCGCCTGCATCTGGCAAGGGCCTTCTTGCTGTGCAACCCATGGGGAAGGAGGAAGGGTGAGAGAGGGCAAGAGAGCAAGGGCTAGAGAGGGCCGAGCTGGCTTTTATAACAAATCTACTCTCTCAGTAAGGAACCCACTATCACAATAACAGCATTAATCCATTCCTGAGAGCAGAGCCCTCAGAACCTAGTCACCTCTTAAAGGTCCCACCTCTCAACACTGTTGCACTGGCAATTAAGCACATGAACTTTGGGGGACACGTTCAAACCATAGCGCTGAAGCTTGTCCAAAGTCTCGTGGCTTGTAAAAGACAGAGCAGGAGTCTAAGTCCAGGTCTTCCCATGGTCCCACCTGCTGTAAGGAACCCATCCCTGCCCTCCAAACCAGGTTGCGAAGCCTCTGGGGTCTTCCAGGAGGAGAAAAGAGGCAGGAAGGAGAGGCACCAGGGCGGGGAAAGAATGTTCGAAAGAGAAGAATCGGCCTGCAGAAGCACATTCCTCACACGCTGCACTTGGTGGCTGCCGTCACCACGTTGCTTTATGAGTGCCTGGTGGAAATGGCAGGACCTGCGAGATCTTTAATTAGTTCTGCATAAACTGAGAAGTTTGTATGGTGTCAGGAAGTGGAAATCAGCCCCCGCGGTTGCCTCCATCCACTCACGCAGACTCATAAAATTTATGGCCTCCTGGTGCAACATGGAGTTGGTTTTCCCATCAGCAACCAGACCGGTTCTTTCAAGCTGTGAGGGGGCTGCGGGGCCGGCAGAGCGTCCCCGGGCGTCACAGCGATGCCCTCAGCTGGCATCGGATGGGCACCCTCATTCTGCTGCAAACTGGAAGTCTGTCATCCAGAAAGGAGCTTGGGGTCTGTTGTCCTCAGGACGGAGCGTCCTCCACTTAGGGCTGGGTGTCATGATGCTAGAGTGCCCGGTCACATGAGAGTGGCAATGGCAAAGTCAGATTGTAGGAAGAATCATTTAACCCTGGCTGCATTGAGTTTGCAGGGCAAATCAGTGTAGTCCTGCTGTGGGGACGGGGGGGACAGCTCCCGTCCCTGGGAAGTCGAGGCTTGCTCACGACAGCGCAGGCTCCAGCGTGGAAGAGGGATCGTTCTTTTGCATGACTAGGGGGAGAGCTGGTGCTGATGGGTTAACCTTACAGGAAGAACACTTCCAAAATAACAAGAGGGAGCTTCCTCGTACCCAGGTGCCTTGGGAGGTGTTCAGTTGAGGCTGGATAACAACTGGTCTGGGAAATGCTAACAGAAGCCTCTATATCAGGTGGGAGACTGGATTAAAGTCCCTTTCAGCTCAGGGAGGCCATTGCTTCCTGAGGACAGAGTAGGCTCTGTAGTCCCTAGAGAGGAGCAGCCCCAGCCTTGTGAGGGGTCTTGGTCCCCTTGAGCCTCTATCCAAGTCTTTTTTCCGTCCACACCCAGGGCTTGTTGGAAGCCCCCCGCCACCCAGGTCTCACGAGTACCCAGGAGAAGGCCCTTCCTCCCCCTCCACGCTGGACTCTTGCCCCTATCCCTTCTTTCTCTGTCAGACCAGCCCTCCCTGCTCACCCGTGATGGCCTCTTCTCAGGGACTGTTGAGGGGTGTGAGGCTGTGGACACCCCCCACTCTCTCTCTGGTCTCTGGAAGGCTCACACTACCTCTGCTCCTCCCAGTCTGTCCCCTGCGTCTTTTCAGTGGGCGGCACTGGAGCCACAAGCCTTGCAAAGCCAGCCCTTGTCCTGCCGCCAACTCGCCACTGCCCCCTAGCCCACCAGAGGCCAGGGGGAGGACAGCAGGAACCGAGACCAGCAGTAGAAGGCCTGTCTAAGTACTTGAGGTCATTCCTAGAGAGGTTCGAGTGTCTGTCCCACTGCTCCAGCCCCAGTGGGACAGTGGGTATCTTGACCCTGGTGATCACATGCTCAGGCAGCAGTTTGCTTCTCCTCTGAGATGAAGAGATTTTTTTGGTCTTTGATGACAAAGACAAGTGCAGCAATACTTCACATCTCTAGCTCAGCCAAAGTTCATTTGCTCCCTGTCTTACTCGGGCCTTACCATGGCTCAGTGGTTAGGGCTCATTATCTTGATTGTATAAATGAGAAGCTCAGAGAGGTTAATACTTTGCCCAAGGTTGTATAGCTGGTGAATGTCCATGCTGGAATTAAAAGCAAGGTTTCATAAGTTCAAGCCCAGTAGCCAGCCCATCTTTGCACCCTGGTGCAGAAGTGAATGTCTGCTCAGGGAGTCTCACCCGAGGCTAAACTAACTGTGCACACACCCCCTTCCCCTGTAGTTTCTCTGGGATGTGGAGGGTTATCCCCAATGTCCCTCCTTTTGCTGTCAGTCTTCTCTCTTTCCCTCCTCCCTGCTCTACTCTCTGCATGGAAGAAGGCACTTCTTCCATGGGGGGAGGAGGCACTAACACACAGGGTGACTTGGTCACAGACACTAGGAAGATGAGTTTGCTCCCACCCCATCACCCTGGGGAGGAACAGTTGCCAGCAGGTGGGGACACTGAGCTGAGACAGAGGCCAAGTGGCTGCTCTTGAGGTCAGGTGCGAGCGGGACCCATGGGGTAACTGAGGGACCCTCCACGCGAGCTTCCCTTGCTGTGTCCCAGAGACTTGACACACATGCAGGCAGTCCCTTCCGGTGGCATGGGGTGGAATTTAACTCTCAGCCTGCGCAGCTTACTAATGGTTAGTTCTGTCCCCCACCACCCCTGCCCACTGGGCTGTGCCTGGTATCCTCTCAAAGGCCAGCCAGGCCAGCAAGGCAGGCGTCTCTACTGGTTCCTTGAGATCAAAGCCCAGCATGGCCAGCAGCCCCCGTGAGGCCCCCACCCAACTCGGGGCCAGCCCTCTTGCCTAGACACTGCGAGTATTGTTGTGCACCCATGTGGTACCTATTTGATCCAAATTTATGACACTGATCTACTTTAAATATGTTGCAAGACGCAAAGCGTGTTTAAAACATTACAACCTTGGCTCTCTTTCAAGAGGATTGACGAGTATTGTCAGAGTATTGTCAGACCGTATGTGGATCACAAAACCTGCTGAGAGCTTGTCTCTAAATGCATCAAAGCGGGTTCATTCATCCCTCTCGAAGTGGGGGTGTGTTTGATGCCTGTAGTGGTCTGGGCGTTAAGCCTCAGGATTTGCATAAAGGACCATGTCTGAAGCATGCCCCTCCTACAGGCTGTGCAGGTTTCAGACCAGAGGAGGAAGGTCACGAGAGCCTCAGGCTGGAGCCACTTACAACTGCAGTTACCCCTCCTGGAGGCCAGCGGGGCGGGGGCAGGGGCTCCCCAGACATAGGGGGCTCCCTGTGGAGGAGATGGGAGGGACCCTATGGTGGGGGACAGATGACCACCCACCCAGCTGTCCCAGCCCTCATTCTGTGGCTGCACTGGCCCTTCTTCTCAACCCTCTTCAATCCTTCTGCCAAAGGGATGAGGGTTCTGATCTGCCGGTCAGAGCAAAGGTCCACGTGGTGGACACACTTCTGGTGAATGACAACTTGCGTGGTTAAGGCTGCCTGACTTTCCCACATGCCAGGCTGGGCACCCGGCACTCTGCATGCGTCAACTTATTGAATCCTTGCAACAACCTTATGGGGTAGCTTTTATTCTTATTCCCAATTGACAGATGAGCAAACTAAGGTCACAGAAGCTATTTCCTCCCAAGGTCCACAACTAGGAAATAGAGAAGCCAGTCTGTCTGACCCCAGAGCCTTGCTTTGATTGGCTTTACTACCTGCATCTTACAAGCCCCATGATTTCCGGTAGGCACCCTGCCCCCAACCCCTCCTCGAATGGAAGGAAAAGAGGTGGGAGTTGAGCTGTTTTCCTTCTTGTGAGAAAAGGATCTTGGCTGTGTTGAGGCCTTTCTCTGAGCCTCCGGGCTCTCCGTGAGCAGCATCTGGAGAGTCTACAGCAGAGAACGCAGGGTTCTTGGTGTGTTTTTAGTGGAAAAACTGAGTAGATGGAGTGTTCTGCCCATGGGCACTAACTCTGCCCACTTGATCACCCCAGGGAATTGGGGTGGTCGCAGGACTTCCAATAAACCCAGGAGGAGGCAGCTTGTCCCAGTCTTCACGACAGCTACTCCTGAAACCTTCCTGCACCGCTCTGGCTCCCAGAGGACCTGAGTGACTCCAGGCTGCGCCTGTCACTCACATGTAGCTGAATGCTCCGTACAGATGGAAGCTGTAGACGCAGGAGCCTGCTGGTGCGGGGACAGCATTTTCTTTCAAAGCCGTGAAATCCCAGTGGGGACATGCAGACCATTTAAATTAAAGCAGATCAGAAAACTAAGACCTGGGCCCCAGATCTGAGGCCTCATGGGGCCTAAAAGCACCCCATCCCCCTCACTGTGCTCTCTGGGCCCTGTTTTTCCTGCACTCCTATGTCCAAAGACTAATTAGAGCTGACTTTTCTTTGTGGAACTAACTACAAAATCAACCGATCTCAAATTGAGATTACAAGCCAGCCGCCCTTCCAAAGCCCTGGCCTTCAATGAGGCACCCGACCCCGGTAATTCCCTGGATCACTTCCTGCCGGCCCTAATTACCGGAGGACCTGGGATTTCCGTGGTTCCGGTCCTCTGCGGTGTGGAGGCTGGCTGGGTTGGGGAAGCAGGAACTGAGCTGCCCTCTTCCCGGAAGGGAGACCTGGGAACTCTTTGGGGGCAGAAGGGCATTAGCCCTCCTCACCCACCTCTTGCACTCCAGGAAAGGGCCCTGGTCCAGGCCTGAGGCCCGAGCTCCCTGCAACCACCACCCCACTCCCCCCAGCCCTCCGCACCCCACACTCCCAGGCAGGCCCAGCTCCTCCCCTGCAGAGAACAAAGAGCTTGTGTGCCTGGCCGCACTGGGCCCTGGGCCTTCCCCCCAGACCTGGCTGCAGCAGGAGCCCAGGCCTCACCTCAGGGAGGGCCATTCATGACCTGACCTTTCTTGAGCTGGGAGCTGACCTTGACGACCCCCACCACCTTCCAGACTGTGTCTTCTTGCCAAGTCCCTGCCCAGCTTGTTCTACAAACAGTAAATCACCAATTAAGAGGCCACTCCTGCAGGACCAGAGCATGGCCAGTTTGCGCTCCCAAGAGCTCACTCCACTCTGTCATCTCTGTGAAGGATGGGTCCTCCCACCTGGAAGCTGGGACCAGAATAGAGGACCTATTGATGCCGTCTCGTGCTCAGGTGCAGGGCCCGGCTGTGGAGTCTTAAGTGGCAGCCTCAAGGTCAGGCCAAGGCCAGCCTTCAAGGGCAGTCAGGGCAAACCCCTCTGTGCCCATCTGCGCGTCTCTGCCACCCCTTCCGTGCATTGGTTCTTGGCACTGAGGCTAAAAAGCCAGCCTCCTAGAGGGGTGACAGGGGCTGGTCTGGGAGCTGCAGTTCTGCCATCAGGCTCCATGCACATGGGCCGAGACACTTTGTAATGCTCAGAGCCCGCACGTCCCCAGCTGCAGGATGGCCCAGATAGGGTGGCTGAGAGTCCCCGCTGGGAGGACAAGGGAAGGCAGAGGTAGAGGAGATAAAGCCAGGCCTGTGGGTTGGACAGACCGAGAGGGCCAAGCCCCCGGAAGACAAGGACAGTCATGAGTGAGCAAATCTAAATGGAGCACAACTAACTGAAACTTTTCAGACCGGAAAGCTTAAGAGGGGAATTGGAGAAGAAGGGGTATGTGGACAGGCTCTCACAGGATGTACCCCGGGAACAGCCCTCTGAACAGAGGTGCGTCACTGTCCTCCTTTGGCAGTAGCCACCAGCAGCCCCCACCTCCCGTCTGCTGCAGGTGGGGCCTGGCCGCAGCAACGCTGGAGCCTTGACAGTGACTCTGGCCTCACCCTCCATCATTCTCTGGCCTGGGGAAGCCCAGCTCCCCAGTTCAGCGGTGGGGCAGGGGTGAGCCCACAGGGACACGTGTGAGGACTGAGCCTAATGAGAGTGGAGAGAGAGGCAGGGAGGTCAGCCGGCACCACTGCTTCCTGCCCGCAAAGGGGCAGAAGTGGGGGCCCCTCAAGTGGGGGTCAAGGGAGCCTGGGGCCTGGGTCATTTGCAGAATTAAGAGCCTTGACCCAGAGGAGAGGAAGGGGTCGAAGGTCAGCCACGCTAGGAGGAGGGCTGCCTCCCTTGGAAGCTCTGATTTCCCCCAAGTGCATGACTTTGTCTTTACATACTCAAATCAACAGGGGCTGAAGACAGCCTCAATTAGCCGGGAAACCCTCACGCTCTGGGATTTTGCTCTGGACAGTTTAAGATTGGAGACAGAAGCCCAGAGATCGGTGTGAAGCAGAACCCACCTCCAACTCTGCGGGAGCATCCCACGGCCACCCTCTGCGGGCAGGAGGAGGGGAGAGCTGAGACCCTCCTCCCCCAGAGTTGCATTTTTATCCAAAGTTTAGACTCCCTCCCCACCCCAGCCTTTTCCTGGAGCTGCCAACAGACCCAAGTGTCTGGCTCTGGCCTCTGTCCCCCCTGAGGGCCATGCAGAGAGCAGGGACAGGGCCGGGAGAGTGGAAGACCGAGGAGCAGGAGTGGGCGGGAGGGATCTGGTCTAACCTCACGTTGCAACGAGCACCCAGGACCCAGAGGGAGAAGTGGCGTTTCCGTGGTCACACACACTTCCAGCCCAGCTTCCGAAAATGGAAGTGGAAGGAAGAGGGCGAGGGCATTGGGGGAAAGATGAAGAAAAGGCAGAGAAAGAGAGGGATAAACAGTCAGGGACTCCCCAAGCTGACCTCCCACCTGCAAACCCCGCTCTGGGGCCTCTGGGCTGAGTCAGCCTGGTTGAGCTGGTTGGAATATTAGCGGAGGACCCTGGTCTCCCAAAGGAAAGAGTGACAGAGCCCTTCGGCTGGCGCTCCTGAGAGGGGGCTTTGAGGCCTCTGTGGCTAAGTGGCCAGGCTTCACACGAGGTCCTGTTGCCCCCTCTGCTGGCCGCAGGGCAGACCTGTGCGCACAGGCAGGGCCCCACCTGCGCTTTTCTGGGCTCCCTGGACTGAGCTGCCCTGTACACCCCTTCACACTGTGGGCGGCGGGCCTGAGGGCCCAGCAGAGAGGGCCTGCCCTGCTTTCAGCCTGCAGAGGCTATTTGATGGGGGTAGATGGAACCTCAGTCCACCCGATGTTGGGCTTGGCCAGGAGAAATGAGCACCTGGGCTTTGGCAGACAACAAACTCAGGTTCAAAGCCCTAAATTGCCCTTAGCAATCATACCTAGCTCTCTGAGCCACAGTTTGTTTACCTGTGACACAGGAATGACATCCACTCCCGCATAGGACATTTTTGGCACCAGGGACCGGTTTCACGGAAGACAATTTTTCCACAGAAGGCAGGGGGGAGGTGGGAGGGGGGGAGGGTTTGTGGGGTGTAGGCAAAGCTCAGGCAGTGATGCGGGTGATGGGTAGTGGCTGTAAATACAGATGAAGCTTCACTGTGGGGCCCGGTTCCTAAGTTTCATTGAAGACAATTTTTCCACGGACAGGGTGTGGGGGTAGCGGGGGGAGGCAGGTGGAGCTCAGGTGGTGATGCACCACGGACCAGTACGAGGCTTCAGCCCGGAGGCAGGGGCCGCAGGTGTAGAGGACGGATGAGAAGCTCCCACGTGCAGTGCAGGTGCAGGGCAGGTGCAGCGAATGGCTGTGCCTGTCTCTGATCATTCGCACAAGAGGAAACTTAATGGTTGGGCACCCCTGGGGGCAACGGCTGGTCTGCTGTGCTCACTTCCTGAGTCTAACTCTGCCACCTGCCTACAGCTCAGGGATCACTGGTGGGCTCAAGCTGAGGGACGGCTCTGGTGTTTGGAGCTAAAGGAAGCTGCAGCAGACTGGCCTCTGTCCCCTGTTGCTGGACAACATCCTGGGCCCCAGCTGGGGCTTCATGCTGGGACTGTGCATGGTTCAACTTGTGAGGCAGGGGCCTCCCTCCATGCTCCCCCAGAATGGCAGGCTGTAGTCTTGACTCACCTACTCTTGGCCCCCCGTTTGTCACTGGCTGTCATCCCCAACCCCACCTCTGGTGGTGTGTCCTTCCTGATCTCACTGCCTCTCGCAGGTCTGGCATTTTCTTGGAGAATACACAGGTAGAAGATAAAGGTGGGGCAATGCTGAGACGGGGGAGCAGACCCCACACTGTCCCAGGCCGGTGCCCCTGCATGGGTGGGGTCGGGAGCAGGTGCAGCGAGACGGGCAGGACAGAGGCCACGCCTGCTTCCCGTGGGAAGAGTGAGACCCAGGGGACTAGGGAGGAGAAGGAGTACCAGATGAGGACAGAAGGGAGCCCCAGCCAGTAGGTACCATCCCAGCAGAGGAGCTGGGACAAACAGGGAAGAAGCAGCAGGCGGGGGCAGGAAGGCATGCAGTAGGTGAGGGGCCGGGTGAGCACCTGCTGCCACAGCCCTGCCCCACAGTCCTAGTTCCAGGCCCAGCCTGGTCACCAAGGGGCAGGAGAACCTGAGCAAGTCACCTCACCTCGCTGGACTCAGATGCCACGTGGTGGGCCTCTCTCTCTGAAGGCCTCTGCTGCTCTGGGGTCTGTGACTTGGGCCCTCCTGCAAGTTCTCATAGCTGAGGGCAGTGGCCCATGTGGCTGCCGGCCACGGCAGGGTCCTCAGAGCTCACTGTGAGCGGGACAGCTGTCCCAGGCTTGCAGACAACGCGTTCTCTCACTGACGTCGGCAGGCCTGAGTCTGGTCCTCCTCTCACCGTCTCTCTTGTTTCTTCCCGCAGGGAGAACGGGGCATGCCAGGGATGCCGGGCAAGCATGGCGCCAAGGTACCCGCCCTCCCCCAGCGCCCGTCCCTCTCCCCCAAGCTCAGGGGACCCCTGGAGTCCTAGCGTCTCGGCCTCCTCCTTCCTGCCCTGGCTGTCCCCCACCACTCTAGCGTGTCCTTCCACGCAGGGTTGCTCATGTGTGGCCCATGTGTGGCCTCTCATCAGTGCCCCCCTGAAGTGGCGGCCTGGGCATCTCTGGGTCATAAAAAGTCTCTCAGGTAACCCCAGCTCCAGCTGTTGTCCTGAGACCCAAGGGGGTAGTAGGGACCCCCCAAAATCACCTCCACTTGGGATTCACTAAGTGGCACTTTGGACACCATATTCACCTCAAAGTAGCTGGTCTTGGGCTGATATGAAAATGGGGTTCAGTCCCAGCCACTCCCCAGTCCGTGAGGGCAGCGGTCCAGAGAGCCACTGTGAGGAGAATCAGCCCCTTCGTGTTGTCATCTACTATTCTCCCCTCCCCATGGCCCCATCCTCCTCTCTTTCCCCTCCCATCCTGTCCCCCTTCCCTCATATTCCAATGAAGCCCCCACCGCCCACACACACACCCCAGGGACACCCCCCTCTAGCCCCATCTAGCAGCCAGCAGTCCCACCACACCTGCCTCCCAGTAGCA
Source organism: Cheirogaleus medius (assembly GCA_008086735.1). Classification (NCBI taxonomy): domain Eukaryota; kingdom Metazoa; phylum Chordata; class Mammalia; order Primates; family Cheirogaleidae; genus Cheirogaleus; species Cheirogaleus medius. The sequence goes on from VBSM01003143.1 coordinate 42,366,366, forward strand.
CCTGGGAGCTGGGGCTGGGTGGGAGGCTGGGTGGGAGGCTGGGACCCTGGCAGGCTGGGCTGCACAGAGCCTGTTCCTCAGGGCCGCTGCCACATGCCCCACTTGGCACCCGCACTCTGGGGGCTTGGGCAGCAGGCAGAAGTGAGCAGCCTTCCCTGTCGCAGCAGTGGGAGGCTGGCCACTTCCTCCTTGCTGCCCTCCGACTGCACAAAGTCTTCAGGCCTTTTTCCCTCTCTGCCAGGGGGCTCCTGGAATTGCCGTGGCCGGGATGAAGGTCAGTTGAACATTGTCACTGAACACATCCGGGGCAGGATAGGAGAGATGGTTCGAGGGGGACAGAGCTGGCAATTTGTGACTCAGTGGGGTGGCTGCGGGACCAGTGAGGAGGTAGACAAGATTTGGAAGCATTTTTCTTAAAGTAACATTTATGCCAGATACGCAACCTTGAGCGACAGGTGTTTAACTCAGCCTGGCAAGTAAGTAGTAAAGGTGTCCCAGCCTCAGCTAAACGCCTCACTAGCCAGCCACTGTACCAACAAAACCCAGCCCCTTCCTTTGCGCTCTGGAATTCAGCAGCTGCAAGCTTCCAAAGCCCTTCTCCTAACCCCCACCCTAACCACCCATTTGGGGGGCAGCAAGGTGGAAGGGACAGCTTGGAAAAAGAGGTGATCAATGTCGATGTTGACAGCATGTCCACTTATGGGGGCACCATGTCCAAACCAAATGCCCATTCCTCCCTCTCCTTCCTTCGGGGATGCCTCACTTACACTCACACCTGCCACTCCCCTCACCTAGGGACTAGCAGGACCCTGTAAGGGTCAGCAGCCCAGAGGCCTCCTTTGACCTGGGACCTGACGCCTGGCCAGAGATAAAAGCTGGGGCTGCCAGATGTTTCAGTGACCCCACCCCCACCCCCAGTGCCTTTGCTCATTCTTCCCTGCCCTTTCTCTCTTGCCCATTTCTTTACCTAAGTCTTCTTTTTTCCACACAGGGTGAGCCAGGGACCCCAGGAGCCAAGGTACTGATGCAGAGAGAATGTTCTGGGCTGCACGGAGCATTGGTCATGGGGCAGAGGTGGGAGGGGCTGCTGCTGGTTTGCTCTTGGTCCCCCTGAGGCTGGCCCGGGGCTGGGGACCTGGCTGAGCAAAGAAAGGCCTGCTTGTCAGGGGCACACTGCAGATGTCTCCCCCTTCCCCGGATCCTGGCCAGCTGCAGCAGGCAGTGACTATTGTCCCCTGCACCTGCAGGGTTCTCTTTCTCTCTTATCTAGGACAGTAGATGTGATAAGAAAAAAGTTTCCATGGTCAAATAAGTTTGAGAAATACTGGGTTAAAAATATTATACAGGTTTCTTTGCTGCAGACCTTCTCAGAGCCTTTAACATGCTAAGTGTGCATTGAGGAGATCTCGAAAGGAAATATCTCCTGTGACATTTTCAAAACTTTTTTGACCAGAACACAACTTTTTTTTAAAGAGGAGAAGCTTATGGGACAAGTATTCTGGAAATGCTGGTCTATAATCACTGCCCATCCCCCCCCTCATCCCCCACTCCATCCCCTTATCAGTGACTTTCTCTTCTTACCTCAAAGGGAGACTCAGGAGCAGCAGGGAAGACAGGGCCCCCAGGTTTGCCGGGAAAGAGGGGGCAGAGGGTAGGATATCGTGTATTTGAATGTGTGCCCCCTCATCCTGGCCTCACCGGTACCCTACTTCCTGCCCCACCTCCATGGCCAGTGTGTTGCCTGCAGTGTGCTGGGGGTGCATGTGTCCCTAGAAAGTTCACTGAGACGTCTGACACCAAATGTGACCCCAGACCCTCAGTCCTCCCCAGGCCCATGGCGAGTGAAGCTTCCCATGCTGACCTGATACTAACCCCCCACTGGTGGGGTGCTCTTGGTGCATGCACCTGATATTGGACACTCTATGGACTGAACGTGTCCCCCCAAATCCATATGTTGTAGCTCTAACCCTCAATGTGACTGTGTGTAGAAATAGGGCTATTGGGGAGGTAATTAAGGTTAAATGAGGTCACGAAGGTGGAGTCCTAATCCCCCTACAGGATTGGTGGCTGTTGGAAAATCTTATAATAAAAAGTTTTATATTTAGGTGGGGCAATTGGATCAAACTTTTTGTTTTTAAGATGAGTGCCTGCCTTCTAAATAATGAGTGCTCATCCACCAACAATGTGTAAAAAAAAAAAAAA
>VBSM01003143.1:42368667-42421506 GCA_008086735.1 Cheirogaleus medius
TTTTTTTTTCACATTTCAAATATTCCCAACCCACTGAAGAGTGCTCCATGGAACACAGTTTGAGAAGCACTGTTGCAGCCCCAGCACTTGCTGGGGCCCTAGTTTCACCTCTAAACCTGTTCCACTCCATCCAGTGAACTCCTCCCTTCTCTCCTCAAATCCCACGGTCACATCAGGCCAGGCCAGGGTTCGAAAGACCTCTTGTCCCAGACATCCTGGAGCCCGCAGACCCCTTAGTGTCCCTCTGCACCGAGCCTAGTCTGGGGGCAGCCTCCTGTTCCCACTCTGAGCTGTGAGGAGAGAGTGCAGAAGGCCAGCGACTCACCGTCTCCTAGAGCTAGGTCAAGCCAGTGACAGTAACTCTCCCTTCCACCCCCAGGGAGAGAAAGGCGATGCTGGCAACTCCATTGGAGGCGGCAGAGGGGAGCCCGGCCCCCCAGGGCTCCCTGGGCCCCCAGGATCGAAGGTGAGTCTTCCCTGGGATCAGCATCAAGGGAGATGTTTGCCAGTGGCCTTTATCTTCAGCCTGTTCTCGGACATCTCCCCTTCTCTAACCTTCCACTCCAGATGTGTGGGTTTTCTCAGTGGATTCTAGAAAGGCCATTTGGGCCCAGCTCCTGCTTCCAAGCAGGTAGCTGTTTGGCCTTCCAGGAGAGAAGTCTTCCCTGGGGCAGAGGGATGGTCCCATTGATTCAGGTGACTATGATGTAACTCGGGGACCAAGGGCTATGCTATAACTGGGTCAGGGGCTGACAGCTGCAGGGCCTTAGGACAGACAGAAAGACCCCCCACCTTGGCTCTGACGAGGTCACAGGTCAGGGGTCAGCTGGGCCCCACCTGGTACTGCCACACCTGGAGGGAGGCTGGCAGCAGTGGGGCAGCTGTAAGGGGGCTGCCCTACTGTCCTCTTACTGGCTGGAAAGTGCAGTGGTAGGATGTGGTTTCCCAAAGCAGATGCCTCCTGTGTCGCTTGGTTTCTCTCAACAGCACAGGGAAATGCAGGAGGTCTCTTTCTCAGCTCGTAAGGGAAGCATGAACTACTTCATGATTTGAGGCAATACACTCATTCATTCCACCAACATTCATCAAGGGCCTACCATGGGCTGGGCCTTCAGGGCGATGGGGCTGCAGGGAACCTGCCCTCAGCTTGTTCACCATCTAGCCGAAGAAACGGACACACAATTCAGAGGGGTACAGTGTAGGGAGTGCGGGAGCCCCAGAGGCAGGCCAGATGAAGGGGTAGGGAGGGCCTCCAGCTCAGCGCCACCTGCCCATCCGGACTATGACTACAACAGACCTTCCCTGGCACAAGCACCAGTTCTGCCAAAGGCAGCCCTGGCACCAGGACTCTAGTATGTCCCAGTGCTGGAGACAACCCACTGACCACGCACGGCACACACCTAGCATGTCTCGGTCTTGATTTGTTGTTGGGGAAACGTGGTCACTATTGTCCTGCATCCTTAGGCAAAATCAAGGGAAAGCCAGAAGACTATGTTCCTGAACTCATGTCCACGTTCCAGGTCCACGCAAAACATTTAATAAGTGAATTATTTGGAGTGGGCCTGCTCCCACCTCTCCCTGTACCTCCCATCCTGGGCCCCCTGGGGTGCCATACCTGGATGCCCAGGGCCTTCACACCCCTCTCCCAAGGAGGTGCCTTCGCAAATATGCTAGACTACAAAATGACCTGCCAGGGCTGATGGCAACCCACAGTCCGGCTGAGCTGGGCACGTGTGTACTAACCAAGAACAGAGGAGGGCCTGGCTGGGCAGGGTGGACACCAGTGATTGGCACAGAATGTAGGGGAGGATGGGAAGGGACAGGTATGGCCTCCAGAGGAGGTGAGACCCAGGCTAAGGGCAGGTAGGAGTCACATAGGTAGAATGGTGTGAGGTAGTAGAAGCCACCAGGGAAAGAGAGGCCCAGAGACAACACCCAGAGCGTGAGCGGCAAGACCGCCCTTTCCCCCTTGCGTGGCTGTCTTGTTTGCCCTACGCGCTCTCATCCCATCCCTCTCCTCCTCCCAGGGAGAAGCAGGTGTCGATGGCCAGGCCGGCCCCCCGGGACGGCAAGGAGACAAGGTACAGAGGCCCCCCCACAACCTAGGGCTTCAGGACGAGGGTCAGCTTGGGAGGCCAAGCCCCCCTCAGAGAAATAGTCTCGGCCGTCCCTATGGCTGCAGCCTGGGGCACAAGGCTGGCTGGCCATGACCCCTGGCTTCCCTCGTTCCTGGTTGGCCTGGGCTTTAGAGAGCTATCCACCGAGGCAGCAGCCGTGCAAAACCAGCCCCGGGATGGGACGCCTGGCTGGGGAGTGACACGGGGCCTCCCAAGCCACTGGTAAAGGTGGAGGCCTCACTTCCCTCCAGCACTCCCTGTGGAAGGCTGGTATGTCCCTCACAGGTAGACAGTGACTAAAATACTATGGGGGTCAGGGGACTGAGGGCAGGTTACCTGGAGGTGGTGATTTTTTAAGAATTGTCTTCAATGTTAACATTATTTCAGGCCAATTGGAAGTGTGGTTTGTTTTTCACAATTTACACCACTGTTTCATTCATTCCCTGTCGCTTTGTCCTGTTTCCAACAGGAAAAAGTCTCTCCACCTGCCTGCTCTGGGAGGTTGTGTGTCCATGTGCCTGTGTCCTCCTAAGACCTGACCAGGCCCCCCACTTTTTCTCCAGTGGTTTGGGGCTTTCACAAGTAGAGGGGGTCCTAAAAGAACCCCAGTGGGCTCTGCGTGACGATTATCACCAGGGAGCTGCTGAGCCCTCGATAGGTGGGCAGAATGGAGACAAAGAGAAGCAGAGGTCCTGCTCCCAAGGAGGTGGCTGACTCAGGGGACCGGGGAGAGGTGGCCAGAGGGACCAAGGGGAGTCACTAACAACGAACATAAGACAGAAAGAGTACCACTGAGTGTGAAGCAGGAGGGAGCCCAGAGGACTCACAGGGAGAGAGGACTGTGGCAGGTGTTCAGCAGATGTTTCCAGAAGGCTCAGGGGCCGCACTGTAGTGGACGTTGAGGTCTGCATCTTGTTGGCTTGAGCAAAGATGAGCCTGATGCGTGGCCTGTCTAGGGACGTCGGGTTCTCTGCACCAGCTTGATTCTAGTTTCACTCCAACTTTGTCATGCAACAGGGGGAGCCCGGAGCTGCTGGAGAACAGGGGCCAGCTGGCCCCAAGGTACGTGCATCTCTCGCCTGCAGTCACCGCATGAAGCAGCTTGACCTTGGGGTCTTGAGGAGGAGGGAGGGGAAGAGCATCCTGGCCCAGGTGGGACGTCTGACATGGCAGAGTGAGTGGACTCAACCTTCTCCGTGTCCGTCTGGCTCAGACTTGTCACATGGAGTCTTCTGTATTTATTCCACATCCCCTGAGCGTCCATCCTTTGAGAGTGTTTGGAGCCCCCGACAGGCCCCCTCCAGCTGCTGTGGGTCCACCTGTGTGCAGCCAGGTGCAGCCGGTGCTGGCTGCAGTCCCACTCGATAGGGAACAGGCAGCAGCTGCCCTCAGGTCCCTCGGGGCCAGGCCCTGGGTTGAGCGCTCACTTGCCTTCCAGGGCTCCAAGGGAGAACCAGGGAAAGGCGAGATGGTGGACTACAACGGGAACATCAACGAGGCTCTCCAGGTGAGTGGGATCCCACCTGGAGGCTGGTGATCTGGACCTCGGGACACAACAGCCCTGATGCAGTAGCTCTTCCCCGCTGCTGAGTAGTGGCCCTGCCCTCAGACCGTTGGGCAGAGCTTCCAGGAGAGAGTCACTGCCTTGGGCCTCCCACTGTGCAGCTTCCTGGCATCCAGGTGGCCAGGCTGTCTGTCTGGGCCCAGCTGGGCAGTGATCCTGGCTCTGGGCACCTGACAGCCAGAGGGGAGGCGTCCTGGCCCGCCTCGGGGTGCTGGCCCATCCAGGGCCCGGGCCCGCACTTCTCAGTGCGTGCCTGCTCCCCTTTCACGTGGTAGGATCTGTCTTCCGGGATTGCGTCTCCCTTTTGTGCCAGTGTCATCCTATTTCCAGTTCACAAGCTCCCTGCTCTTTAAAGCAGGGTTTTTCCACCTTGGCACTATTGACTTTCTGGGCTGGATAGTCCTTGTCGGGGGATAGAGATGCCGTGTGTTCTAGGATGTTTAGCAGCATCCCTCATCGCTACCCACTAGAGGCCAGTAGCACCCCACCCTCAGTTGTGACAACCAAAATGTGTCTCCAGACATGACCAAAGTCCCCTAGGAACAACATCACCCCATGGGGAGAGCCACCCCTTCAAAGGAGTCTGTGTATACAGGTGAATCCACCTACAGGATGTAAAATTCTTTTTTAAAGCCAACAATAATCCCTCTAATCTATTTTCTCAGTGGTTCCGTATTTTCATTACGGTGTCTGTTTAAAGGGAGATGCACTGAAACCTTGAACTCTGGGTTCTGAGAGAAGAGGAAGGAACCAGGGAGGGGCCTCAGTAGGTGGTTAGAAAGAATCCCCTCCTCCTTGGGTGAAACAAAGTCCATTTTAGGGCATATCTGAGTTTACTGCAGGACAGCCTCACTGCTGTTGGCTTATGAGATGCTGCGTGTCCTCTGTCCCGTGATTACAAACCTGTAGGAGGAGTGGGAGGGGGGCTGGGAGCCACAGAGCCCACCTGCGAGGGTCTACCTCCACCTGCGCTCTTGCGAGGGGCCCAGCTCCCATGTTCACTTGACTGGGCAGAGAGGGTCTTGCAGGTGGCTCTTGGTTTGCTCTTCCACTGATGGTGTGATGTTGGTTTTTCAGGAGATCCGAACGCTGGCCTTGATGGTAAGTCCTCCTCCTCCTCACCTTCCTCAGGCACCGGGCTGGGGGCTGGGGAGGGCAGCCTGGAAACAAGTACATGAGCCTTCCCTCCCAGAAAGCAGGCGCTGGGCTCTGGGTTAGGGTTGACCCAGCAGTGCTGGCACAGGGGGTGACCACAGCCAGAGGCCGGGTTGAGACTGGTGGGTGGGCTGCCCGTGCCCTGGGTCATGGCCGTCCTCTGTGTAGGGGCTCTTCACCCACAGCCGTGAGCTCTGGTGACAGTATAAATGCTAGGTTCTCTTTACGGCTGTATCAAGGAAATAGGAGGATTCTTTCATGTTTCTCTTTTTTCTCAACCCTCAGCTAATAAAATCCATTACCCTGAAAAATTAGCATGATAGCAACCCTCCACATTTCCCCGGAAAACCAGTGAATTCCAAGCCCGGGTTTTGCACTTGCACCTCCCGGTGACAGGCACTCAGTAAATATTGGTAGTTAAATGACCACCAGCCAGTCCCACTTCTAAGGTGGAGAGGGGAAGCGAGATCACAAAGTTCTCAGATGACTGGAATTTCAATTCACCTAATATTTCTTCATGCCTGTGTGCCACAAAACACACTTAGGCGTGACACAAACTCAGAATCAAACGCCACTTATGTGACATTCCAATCCCAGAAACCAGTGTCAACGATGAGATCCTGGAATCCATGAGCTTCATCTGGGGACAGTAAAATATATTATTGGAAATAAAACCTTCCTGGAAATGTTTTTTTTTTTTTCTTGTAAAATCAACCTTGAGGTATAACTTACACACAATAAAAGGAACCCACTTGAGGTGAAGTGTTTGACGAGTTTTGACAAATGTATATACTCATGTATCCACCACACAAGGCACTCTAGAAAATCCCTTCCTGCCCTTATGGGCCACTCCCACACCTACGCCCAGCCCCAGGCCAGCACTGATCTGCTTTCTGTCACTGTAGGTCAGATCCGTCTTTTCTAGAACTTCATTTGGCTGAATCCCGCAGTGTGCAGTTGTCTGTGTCCAGCTGCTTTTGCTCAAAACATGTTTGAGATTCATCCATGTCATTGTGTTTGTCAGTATTTGGTTCCTTTTTCCCTGCTGAGCAGTATTCCCTGCTGAGCAGTACCCCACTGTATGGCTGCACCATGTTCACCTGCTGATGCACATTGGGTTGTTGCCTGGAGACATTTTTAGCTTGTCCGGGAAAGTCAGGTTTATCTTCTTGGAGCCGAGGAGCCCCCAGAGTTTCCTAGAGAGAAGAGGAGGGAGAGGTGGTCGGTGCGGCTCTCGGAGCCCCACTCCCGCTTCGACCCAGACACGCTCATGCTTATCTGTCTTGCATTTTGGGATCCCTATAAGCCAGCCTCCACGTACAGCCCTCTGGCCACAGGCCATGCCTGTTCCATGGGACAACTCTTGCACACACCTCTCCTTTCTTGCCTAGGGCCCTCCTGGTCTTCCTGGGCAAATCGGCCCACCCGGACCTCCAGGGATTCCAGGCCAGAAGGTAAAACGTATCTTTACAACGGGGCGAAGACCCTGCAAGGGCACCGTGTTTGTCTCTGAGCACTCGACCCTGGGGCTGCCCCCCGTCCTATGACCTGTCCCTCTTCCCAGAACCACCGCACACCTCCCAATGTTCCGAGGCCCCGTGGGCCCTGCCCGCCCACATCACAGCCACTGTGGCGCTGCCATTCTCCCCGTGCCCTCTGTCTTGGGCTCCAGTGATCCCCACACCCCTCTGATGTGGTGGGGCTGGATCCAGACACACCCCTGCCCCTGCCCAACCAGACCCACAGCTGGGACCCCAAGCTACCCTTCAGGGGACCGCAGCATTGGAGCCCTCCCAGCCTCGCCCTCTCTCATTCCTTTGCTTTCCTTTTATAATCCTCCTGCCCACTCCTGTTTTCTCTCAGAAGGTTTGCCCCTCTGTCCTCATGTCTGCCCCGCTGCCCCGCCAGTCTCCCCCTCTCCCCTCTTTCAGACCTTTCTCGTCTTTCAAGCCCAACTCCAAGGCCACCTCCTCCTTGAAGCCTCTCCTGATTTGTCAGGCAGAATTCACTGCTCTGTCCTCTCTGCTCCTCTGGGTAGCACCTGCCTCTCATTTGGCCACGCCTCCCTTACCTCCCTCCCTAACCTGTGACAATGATGAATGACTGATGATGATGATGGGAGCTCCCAGAGGGGCGGCCAGGGCAGGAGGGTGGGAGTGGGGGTGGGAGGGGACAGGAAGGCAGAACCTCTCCCCAGTGGAGCCACGGGGGACTCTCAAAGGCAGCAGTGCAAGGTTGTGGCTAAAACACGGACCGTGGAGCCAGCACGCCCGACACAGACCTGGCTACCTCCTCACTAACTGTGGGCCTTGGACGCACAATGCTTTGGGGTCCTGATGGGTAAAACAGAGGCCGTGCGATATGCACCTCCCAGGGACGCGGCGAGAATGAAACGAGCCGGCTCTGTGGGGAAGCGCAGAGACGGGTGCCTGGCACGTTAAGCACCGGGTAACTGACGATTGTCATTATCTCTGCTCGGAGAGTCACTTTCCCTTGTTCCGTCCGGCCACAGGGGGAGATCGGACTGCCAGGCCCTCCAGGACATGACGGGGAAAAGGTACAGACAGACACCTTGCTGGCAAACCTCTGAAAACGGTCCTCACCCTGGGGTGGGGGTGGGGGGCAGGAGGGATCTGGAACAGGCCCTGCTGTGAGCTCCGTGGGGAAGGGAGAGGCCCGCACCAGGCCCTGGAGGAGCCAGGCAGACCCAGGCAAGCACCCGAGAGCCGAGTCCTTGGGCCCCCTGCTCCTTCCTGCTCTCTCTCCCTCTCTCCTGTCTTCTCCATTGATGTGTCTAAGAAGTGTTGTTGGTATTTTCTGAAGGGACCTCGAGGCAAACCAGGAGACATGGGTCCCCCTGGTCCCCAAGGACCCCCAGGGAAGGATGGCCCTCCAGGAGTGAAGGGAGAAAGCGGGCACCCAGGAGAGAAAGGCGAGAAAGGGGACACGGGACAAGCAGGCTCGCCGGTGAGTCCCCCTCAAGCATGACACCAGCTTGCACAGCCTTGCAGGGTGCCAGCTGCTGCCTGGGCTAGAAACCTGGGGCCAGGGGTGGGGGGGAGGGGATTCTCTCAGTTTCCCCTCAAGCTGCTCATTTATGAAGGCCAGCGTTTGACTCAGGAGACTTGAGTCCTGTTCTGTCACGGCCTGTCTGTGTCCTTGGGAAAGTCACTGAGCCTTGCGGAGCTTCAGTTTCTTCATCTCCAAATTGGGGATAATAATGCCTGCCCTGGATACCTCACTGGATTGTTGAGAAAGAGATGAAGTCATGATTGTAGAACTGCCTCTTTGGAAAGCATGCAGAAGCCCTATACCCAGAAGAGGTTGCATGCACAAAAAAGGGGCCTTAGCCTAGTCCAGCTAGGCTGCTGACTTGACCTGGGAGCCTTCTCTGGGCCTTAGTGGTTTGCATCTGTAAAATGGGCACCATCCTAGACACTCCCCCCTGGAGAAGGGAGCCACGTGTGCATGCCACAGTTGGTCAGACGCTCAGCATGATGACCTTGAGCTTGACTAACAGAGATCTTTGTCGATCTGTAGGGTCTAGACGGCCCCACTGGGGAGAAAGGAGAACCAGGTGGCCAAGGCAGACCCGGAGCTACAGGATTGCCTGGCCCAATTGGGCTCCCGGGATTTACAGTAAGGCGAGAGGGCTGGGTGTCAAGGTTGTCAGCAGGCAGCTCACTAGGGCCACATGCCTAGCGGGTGCCTGGCTGTGCAACAAGCCTGCAGTCACCCCGAGCCTGCCTGCCCAGCCTGGGGCCTCTGGATTAGCAGCTACTGCACTGTGTGGAAACAGGGGTCCCGGCTTCCGCGCCTCACAGCATGGTAGCCTCTGTCTTGAAGCGCCAACCTAGCTCAAAGGTGCCGGAATCTTTGGCTCAGAATTCTCCTCTTAGAAGTGGAGAGAGCCTAAGAGGTCAACCAGTCCCAAGTCTGACCCAGTGCAGGAATCCCTCGCCAGCCGGACAGGCAGGCAGCTCACAGCCTTCTGACATGTCCTCTCCATGGGGGGCAGCTCCGGGGTGGAGGGAGCGCTCCTGGATGTGGCGTGGAGGTGTCCTCACCAGCCTCCCTGTGTCGCCCCCTCAGAGGCTCTGGCCTCTGGAGCCATGTCCATTTTCTATTGCTGTGTAACAAATCACTGCAAAGGTAGTGGCTTAAAACAACACACATTGAATGCCACATAGTGTCTGTGGGTCGAGAGTTCAGGCACGTCATCGTTGGGTCCCCTGCCCAGGGTCTCACAAGGCTACCATTAAGGTGCCAGCCAGCTGCACTGTCATTTGGATCCAGGGTCCTCTTACGAGCTCACCAGCTGTTGGCAGAATTCAGCTCCTTGCTACGTAGTAGGGCTGAGGCCCTCAGCTCCTAGGAGTCACGTACAGTTCCCTGCCACATGGCCATCCCCATAGGAAGCAGTTAACATTATAGCAGCTGGCTTCTTCTAGGCCAAGACCAGCAGGAGGGTCTCTCTAGCAGGGGTCCTCAAACTACGGCCCACGGGCCACATGCAGCCCTCCAAGGACATTTATCCGGCCCGCCGGGTGTTTTTGCCGCCCCTGCCTGTCCTGCTTAGCAGCGGACTCGTCCCAGGCCCACAGTGCGCATGTGTGGAATGTGCGCCGCACTCTCCAACGGCCCTCCAACGGTCTGAAGGACAGTGAACTGGCCCCCTGTTTAAAAAGTTTGAGGACCCCTGCTCTAGTGTCTCACACTAGCAGGACAGAGCCATGGGTTGAAATTTGTAACATAATCGCAGGAGTGACGTCCCATCACCTTTGTCATATGCCCCACTCTATGGCTTAGAAACAAGTCCCAGGTCCACTCGAGGGTCTGTCCACTGCAGAGCCCATACAGAGTGTCAGCCTCTCCTCCCACACGCTGGACCCTCAGATTCCTGAAGACAGTGATGACAGCCCCTGCCCTAGTCTTCTGTCCTTTGGGCCGACCACCTCCACATCCTCTGCGGGGTTCCTTGCTGACACCCAGACCAGCCGAGTCCCAGTCTAGCTCGTCACAGATGTGAGGGTGTGTCTGTGTCCACGCTTCCCCACGGGCTGCCATTCACACTGTGCTGTTTTGTGCCCGCAGGGAGAGAAAGGAGAAGCCGGGGAGAAAGGTGACCCGGGAGCAGAGGTAAGTCCCACCTGCTCTTCCTATAGTGTCACGGGAGAGTATTTGACAGCGGCCTTGTCAAAGGACAGTCTCTCCAGGAAGCATATAGCATTTCTGTGCTTTAGAATGAAACTCACAACTGCCTGAGGCAGGAGGAGCAGGAGGCTGAACGTTGGCCGAGCACATAGAGGGGCAGGCACTGAGCCTCAGGACTGCTCTTGTTCCCCACCCCCGTTAACCACGTCCCTTGGCGGCCTTCCCAGAGCACCTCTGTGCGTCTGCCCTGGCACTAGAGTCTGGAGGCAGGAAAATAAACAGAACCGTCCCTGTGTGCTCACAGTCCCCAGTAATGGGCACTGGAGTGGCAGCAACTCAAGGATTCAGGCGAGCGTCCCCAAAGACGTGACATTCGGGCAGGGTCTTGATGACTCTGTAGGAGTTTGCCGCCAAGCTCCAGAGGTAGGCTTTCCAGATAGAGGCCTATTCCTTTGAGAAGTGTGGTCGAGAGAGCAAGAGGAACAGCTGAGTGAGAAATGGTCAGGATGGAGGCAGTGTTTTCATGAAACAGGAGGGAATCGGGCACATTTGTGAGCTCAGAGGGAAGCATCAGGGAGGCAGCAGAGCTCCAGGATGTGTGAGGAAGGGGATGTTTGGTGGCAGGGCCTCTGCAGCCCAGATACCGCCTCAGAGCTGTGGGAGAGACCACCAGGCCTTCCCCATTCCCAACAAAGTCTCCCAGCCCCATCACCCTTCAATGTCACCAAGCCCCGTCTTAATTTAGTGAAACAAAACTGATTATATGATGTGCATGTCCTTTGTTTAGAAATGGATAGCCTCCGGGGCTGGGCACGGTGGCTCACGCCTGTAATCCTAGCACTCTGGGAGGCTGAGGCAGGAGGATTGCTTGAGGCCAGGAGTTCGAGACCAGCCTGAGCAAGAGTGAGATCCCGTCTCTACTAAAAATTTAAAAAATTAGCCGGGCATGGTGGCGCATGCCTGTAGTCCCAGCTACTCGGGAGGCTGAGGCAGGAGGATCACTTGAGCCCAGGAGTTTGAGGTTGCTGTGAGCTAGGCTGACGCCACAGCACTCTAACCCAGGCAACAGGGCGAGACTCTGTCTCAGAAAAAAAAGAAAAAAGAAATGGATAGGCTCCTAAAGAAATGATCCCGAATTCAGGAAAAGCTTTATACACAAAAATGTTCCTCCCAGAAGTATTTAAATTGGAAACATCCTACATTTCTAACAAGAAGGAAAGGATTAAATAATTTATGATAATAAAACAGTAGTAGTAATAGTCACTATGTCTCAGAGCTGTCCTTGTGCCAGCACTGCTGAGCCCTGGCCACACAACAACTCGTTTGCATTCCGGTCAGCACACCGCCAGCACAAGGAGGCTTGTGGGGAGCATATAAAAAATGGGTTTCATACTAAGCAAAAAATAGCAGAAAACCAAATTTTATGATATTATGTATCATAATATATATGTATAATATAATATACATATATTATCATAAATAATGTCATAATATATAATATCATAAATATATACATTTATATAGGCAGGAGGATCACGTGAGCTCAAGAGTTCAAGACCAGCCTGGGCAATAGAGTGAGACCCCATCTCTACAAAAAATAGAAAAATTAGCCAGGTGTGGTGGCACATGCCTATAGTCCCAGCTACTCAGCTACTTGGGAGGCTGAGGCAGGAGGATCGCTCGAGCCCAGGAGTTTGAGGTTGCTGTGAGCTATGATGACACCACTGCACTCTAGCCCAGGCAATAGAGCAAGACCCAGTCTCAAAAAAAAAGAAAGTATATACATATGTTCAAATACATTTTATTCAGCAAAGTGTTTAAATATTTTAAACTTTTGTATTTTTAAAAGTATCGTACAGGTAAAATTGACTTCTTGGGGAGTGTGTACAATTATGTGAGTTTTAATACATGTATAGATCTGTTTAACTGCTACCATGATCAAGATACATGATTACTTATTTATAATGAGATTAAAAAACAGTACATTTTTTTAAAGAAAGTAGAGTTTCCAAAGAGTATGTTCTCTACAAGGAGACGATTGTGGAGCTGAAAAGCCCACAGTCCCAGGGGACATTAGGGTCCACCTGTCTGCCCAGTGTGGGGACTCCCTCTGTGGTGCCTGGCAGAGGAGCTACTGCCCTGACCACATTCCAGAGGATTCTGCCCCTGGGCCAGAGAGGCACCTGAGAAGAGCCCCGAAGCCGAGGTGAGGTGGTCAGCTCAGAGAGGAGCAGGCAGTGGCCGCCTGTAAACAAATGGACACTTCCTTCATCAGACAGACTCTGCCAGGGGCACCATCCTCCACAGAGAAGGCAGCCCTGGGCCCCTCCATCTCCGCTGTCCAGTGAGAATCTCTTCTACTACGAGCTCCTCAAGGGAAATGAGTTTGGCAGTCCCCATCCTGTCTGTTATAAAGGGGGGACTTGAAGAAGATTCAGAAACATCTCAGTCTCTCCCCCATTCCAAATAACCATTCTCTGCTCCTCTAAGCCCAGGGTCTCAAACTCAAATGCTACAAGGGCCACACATGCAACAAATGACTGCAAAAGGTCTGGGTTAGAGACAATAGGGAGTAGTGGGGACTGGGGTAAACTGAAGATCCCATGCCCCACCTTGAGGGAAGACTCTTATTCCACTCCAGGCAATTGTTGCCAGACATGAACAAGAGCCTAGTGTTGCTAGAACTTCCAGTTTGTTTGTTTGTTTTGTAAGAAAATCTGGAAGAATAAATGTTTGGGGGACTTTTCCTGGTGATGTTTTATTTTTCAACGTCGAGCAGGCCAGTGGGTTACTATGAGTTTCTGACCTATTCTAAACCTTGTAGGGGAGAGACAACCTCTGCTGGGCAGTCCTGTCCTCCTTTGGCCTTGCAATCCCCAGCTAGACCCTAGGCTATGTCAGGAAGGAGGGCCACTTCAAGTGTAACAGGACTCCCCTTTGGTTTCTAGGTTCCTGGGCCACCAGGGCCAGAGGGGCCTCCTGGACCTCCGGTAAGTTTGAAGGGTTTATCAGAGGTCAGTCCACTCTGGCCAGGTCCCTAACATCCCCTCCCCTTGATGGTCACTGGGCTCAACCTCATCCTTAGTCACTATCACCTCCTTCTCCCAGGGAGGGATTTTCTTGTCCACAAACCCCTCCCTGCCCCTCTACCCTGCCATGTTAAATAGCATCATCCAAGTGACACTGAGGAGCCCAGGCCTTGCCTGGTCCCTTGGAAACAGCTGACTGGCATGGCAGCCCCAGGGTCCCTTTGTCACTAAGCTCTGCCTAACATTTACTTCACCCTTTGCCATCAGACATCTGCTCCTCCCCTTCCCCCTTCCTGCTAACCAGCTGGCAAGAAGAGCGGGACTGAAATAAAAAGTGACCATTCAAAGGCAGCCCCACGGGACTGGCCTTCCCTTAGTTACAGAAATGTAACCGTGGGTCCCCTCTGCATGGCACCTAAGGCCACCAGGCACCCTGAGCCAACAGAAGCTAGACAATGCCTTTCCTGATTCACAGTCCCCAAGGCACTGTGTCACCTGTTGTCATTGGTAGAAGCAGTAGTAGCAATAATGACAGTAGCCAACATTTATTGAAACCTACTAGGTGCCAGACACTGTTCTAAGCACTTTGCATATATTAATTTAATTTTTGCTGAATTACCTCTGAATCTTCCCTTCATGAGACTCTGGGTCAATCATAGGGCCACAGAGAGATTTTTGGTCAGCCCCTGGCTAAGGAAGACAGGCTCAGACTGCACCCCAGGAAGCCCCATACACGCAACCCCCGTTTGTATTCCCTTCTACCTGTCACGTGCAGGGACCCCAAACCACATCCTACACCCAAAGCCCTTGCTCTTCTGCGGTCCAACCTGTGGACCAGAAAGTTAACTAGAAATGCAGTTCTAATGCACCTTATTTTGATTCCCAATGCAGGGGCTCCAAGGTGTTCCTGGACCAAAGGTAAGATGAGGTCACGTGACAGGTGGGGAGGGGACTGATCAGTGATGGCAGAAAAGAGGGAAAGTGCATCAGAGGCCCAGCTGACTCTTTGCCCTAAATGGCATCATGCGACACTCCAGCCAGCGGGGCACAGTCAGGGCAGAACGAGTCCTACGTGTCCTTTAACATCCGTCATTGACACCTGGCATGCTTTGGATTCAGAATTTCCCCACCTGTCAGTCGGCCCCACAGTGACAGGTTAGATTCTCAGCAAATAGCGAAATCCTTTTCCCATCAAACCTGACCCAGACCCTTCAGTCACCTGAGCATAGGTGGGAGAGAGACAGCGACATAGTGTGGGCCCCTCCCCAGGGCCAAGCCCACTGGACTCTGGGCTGGGGCTGTCCCCATCTCCCCCAAGCATTTCAAATGAATAAGACGGCTGGAGGCTGCTGGCATGATGGCGGCCCTTGCCTCCTGCCCCGGTATTCTTCAGGGGACTTCGGGGCAGTTTCTTCTCCTGACTAGGTTGTGAGCCTCAGAGCTCTGGTGGTGGCATTTCAGGCACCTGCCAGCAAATTTCTACAAGATTCCAGTTTCCTAGCCATGCAGATGGGCATCTAGGCCAAAACCCGATCTGGAACTGCCCTGTGGGTTTGTGCCCACTTCACCTGTCCCTTTTCCCTTTGGGGCCCTCACAGTTACTGCAGGGACACAGGGGACACTAACTGAGGCAGAGGCAGGCTAAGGATTCAGGGACTCTTGGAGTCCCCTTCCTGCCACCCCTGGCCCAGCCACCTCCACCTCTTCCCTCCTCTACAAAGCCCACTGGAGTCTGCAGGACCCCAGAGTGCAAGGACGTGTGTCCAGGCCATGCCCTTCTGTGATCTCGTCCCGTGTCCCTTTCCTCCAGGGGGAAGCAGGGCTGGATGGAGCGAAAGGAGAGAAGGGCGTCCAAGGAGAAAAAGGAGACCGAGGGCCCCTGGGACTACCTGTGAGTACCAGCCCAGCAAGACTGGTGGGGAGCCCAGTGGGCGTCCCAACAGGCGAGGGGTGCTGGGCCGGGCCCAGGACAGGCCCCTGGAAAGCTCGCAGTTCCAAAGTCTGCGCATTCCAGAGCTCCCTGCAGTTTTGCTTTCCCACCTGGGCAAGACCCTAGGCTCTAATTCTCTCTCTTTCTGAGGGCCTCTTGCGGGCCAGGCCCTGCCTTAGTGCTGGGGGAACACGAAGCTGAGTAAGGCAGGCTCCCCACCCCAAAGGGCACCCCGCAGGAGAGCCAGCAGTGGCCTGAGAACGGCCTGAGTCAGGGCAGTAAACCTGATGCCCTGATAGGGGCCCAGCTGGGAGAGCTTGGGAGCAGCGGGACAATGGGGTATTCTCCACCGCTCCTGTCTGCCCAGATGAACCCCAAGACAAGTTCTGCTCTCTCCTCTTAAGCACTGGCCAAGCAGGAAAGCAGAGAAAAAGTCAGATTCTGTGGTCCCCGCAGGCTAAGGCCACTCATCTCCAGGGTTCCTGGAGGTGTCCAATCTCAGCATGCTCAGGGCTGGAGTGCCCCGGTCAGAGGCAGCAGCTGTTCAGGAAACACCCACGCTTCCCAATGTAGGGCTGGGTGAGCCCCTTGGCTCTGGGTCCCAGTGGGCTGGTGGCCTCTGCACCGTCTCACCTGTGTCCAGGTGAGCGTATCCCACCGCCCATCCTAGAGCCCAGCTCCACACCCCCACGCCCTACTGAGGTGGGTGCTCTTTTGGTTTGCTTTTCAAGAGCTGGAAGGGACATTAGGGATCCATCTCATCATTTCCACCAATGGTCCCAGAGAAGAGAGTCACTTGAGGTCACATAGGAAGTTGGTGGCCAGGCTGGCAGCTGCTCCTCCACGGAAGACATGGCCTTGCTAAAGGGCTCTTTGCAGCCACTTGGGCCTCCTCTGTCCTGGGCTCAAGGCCAGTTCCCACCCCAGGTAGACATAAAGACCAGGGAACAATGGGAAGCCCAATCACCCCAGCCTGGCAGGGCTTGAGGGTCTGGTTAATGTAGTCACAGCAACCAAACAGCCAGTGCAAAAGAGATGATTCCACCCTCATTAATGCATCAGATGTAGGAATATTTAAGAAGCTGATTCACTTGACAGACTGCAGAAAACTGATGACTTTAACAGACATTTTCCCATGTCTTAAGTTGTGCCCGGAATGATTAAGTACTTCTAACTATGAAAGAGCCTTCCTGCCCCCACACGACCACAAATCTCTCTTTGTCCACATTCATGGCCCCAACAGCCCTAGTGAACACTGGAGAATTCAGTCCAGGGTTGACATGCAAATGGCACAGAGACCAAACAGGTAATATAAACAAAGAAAGTGCCAGATCGAAGACAAAGTTCCCAATCTATCATTAATTTTCCAACTTTTGATAGAAGCATGGTTGCCGAGAAATCCTTTTTCTAGCTTAAGGAAACAGCAGAACAAGGATATTCATAGAGGGCAACTAACGTGGGCTTGAGGGAGACAATAGGGAATGGTGGAAACTATGGTTCGCTAAAGACCATGTGTCCCTTCTTAAGGGGAGCAGCCCTTTCTCAGCTCAGATGACTGTTGCCTTGGAGGAAAGAGGGTTCAGTATTTCCGGATCTTCCAGTTTTTGAAAGGAAGCTGAACATCTGGTGTTTTATGTGAAATCTCTTCCTTTTCTAACATTAGATCAAAATGCTTCGTAATACTGCAGACCATACAGAGTATGTCAGTGGCCCACATATGGCCTGAAAGCCTCTAATTTGTGCCTTCTGCTCC
Source organism: Cheirogaleus medius (assembly GCA_008086735.1). NCBI lineage: Eukaryota > Metazoa > Chordata > Mammalia > Primates > Cheirogaleidae > Cheirogaleus > Cheirogaleus medius. The sequence goes on from VBSM01003143.1 coordinate 42,385,370, forward strand.
AGACCTCTCAAGACAACTTAGTTTTAATGCTGTGTAGCTAAAGTTCTGTTTTCAGGCTTCACCAGATGTTTTATTCACATAGTAGCAGCCTGTTTTTCAGGTATATCCTACTGAGTTCCCTCCGCTTGCCCTACGGAAGTAGTTCTGAACACTGGCTGCGCACTGGTATCACCTAGGGGCTTTGCAAACATACCATGACCTGGCCCCACTCTGGGAGACTCTGACTGAACTGGGCAGGGCTGGGGCCCGGGCAACTGTGTATTTAACATCACCCCAGGAGGTTCGAATATGCAGCCGGGGTTGAGAACCACAGCTCTGTAGCCTGGCGAGTCAAGTTCAGTCCCAGAAACATGTGATCCTAAAACTGACATAGTCCCCGCAGAGTCCTCCTACCCAACACCCTTTCCCCAGGAGGAAGCGGCTCCTTGCCCTCCCTGTTCTAGGGGCTGCCCCCAACCCTGGAAATCCCGAGGCTGAGGCTCAGTTGGAAACAGTTGTCAAGAACTCAGTCCTTACTGGGCTAGGTGTCCCCACTGCCTTCTCCCTGATTTGTCATATTAGAATCATTAGAAAAATTTCCCCCTGGGTTCCCTGGGTGGGTTTCAGAGACAGCTTCGTAACCCAGCGTTGGAGCGAGAGCTCTGCTGCCACTGGACAGCAAGGCGTGAGGGCGCCGAAGAGCAAGGGGGTCTGAGTAGCTCCCCACCTGCTGCCAGGTTGCTCTAGGGGGTACATGGCCTGAGACTTCTGTCCCGGTCAGCTGCCTCTAAAGCCTTTTTCTATACAAGAGCCCTTGCCTGGGAGCATATGAGTGAACTGAGTTTGGGTTGAGCTTTGCAGACTACAAAATGCCAGGGAAATGTCCGGCTTCATTAGTGTTATCATTCGAGGGCTGACTCTTCCCACGCAGCTGAAGCAGAGGTAGGCCAGGTTCTACCTAGATTTCAAAACCAGGTGCTGTCACCCAGGGCTGCGTCCTTTGGGGTGGGAGGGCAGGATGGCCTGGTCTCAACAGGGACGCAAAGAGACTGGGAGGACCACCGTCACCTGGGCCCTGCGCATAAGCATGGCCCGAGGGAAACCCTCCTGGGAAGGACGTGCAGCTCTGATTCCAAGATACCTCCCTGGGAAACCCTTTCTGCATTCCTTTCCCCAGAGCATTGAAGCCCCTGGAAGAGAGGTTTCTGAGAGGAGCGCAGGGGTGTGTAGGGACAGAGTGGCCATCAGCACTGACCCCTGCCCAGCCTGCTCGGTAGTCGGCCACTGCACTCAGTGTCTCCATGTTTTTGTTGGTTTCCATGTGAATACCATTCCCTGTCGTCCCAAGCTTATTTCTCCATTGTGTTTGATTACCAGCATTTATGTCTGTCCAGAGTCACTGCTTCACTCACCTCTCCCCTCCCCATTGTTCCCTTTTTCTCCCTCCCGTTCCTCTCGTCCCCTTCTTTTGGTCACACTGTGCCCTTCGTCCAGGGAGCTTCAGGTTTGGACGGCAGGCCTGGGCCACCGGTGAGTCACTTCAACACCCCTCACCCGCCCCACCCCATGCCCAGCCTGTGCTCCCTCTTGTCTGCCCCGCTGTGGCCTCGTCTCCCAGTGAGTCATGCCTTGTCTCACCGCCGACACCAGAGAAGTACCTCGGGGCCACATGTGGCCTTCTGGATCCTTGCGTGCGGCCTTTTAACTGAATCCAAATTTTATGGAACAAATCCTTTTAATAAAGAGCTTTGTCCTGTGAAGTTTGGATTCGGTTGAGGGGCCGTGGTTGGGGATCTGGGGGGCCCCCTGTGGCCTTGAGGCTGCGGTTTCCCCACCCCACCCCATATGCTCAGTTGAGAAATGCTTTTTCAGGCCTCTTGAACAAAGATGGCTTTGACCTGCGTTCCCCTGTCCATAATATGCACCCGGGGACCTCACATCTGCCAGGTGTGGGACGGGAGGCCGCTCCAGCCGCACCGGCCCGGATCCCGAAGGCATGCGGATCCAGCCGGGGTGCCCAGCCCTGGGTGTGGGCCATGACTGTCCCCGCCAAACACAACAGTGTCTGTATGTGCCCGTCATGCTGTGTTGTCTCCATGCTCTGAACTCTGTCCCTCTCCTGTCTGCCCACAAGGGCGTCCTAGTCCTGTGCGGCCACCAGTCTGGTGTGTGGGGTGGGACAGCAGGGAAGGCTGAGGGCAGGTGTAGCACGTGGGAGCACAGAGGCCAGTCCCAGCTCAGTGTCCTGTGGGCACGTTATGACCTCACCTTCCACTGCCTGTGTCACCGCAGCTGCCCCACCACCCAGCAAGGGGGTTGTTACAGAGCGAGTGAGCAACACCTGGGGCCCCTCTTTCTCCATTCTTCCTGATTCCAGAAAGTAGGCATTGTATGCTCTTGACTAGGAAGCACCTGGCCCTTCTGCTGTGACAAACAACCGAAGGATCAGAGGGACTGTCCCTGCTGTCCACCTTCTGGTCCTTCCCTGAGCAACCTGTGAGGTCGTCAGAAGGGCGGCGCTCCTGGCCGAGCCCCTCACCTGCCCACGGTGTCGAGATCACTGACTGTGGAGGGCTGGGGCTGGATGTCCCTGCTCGGGGACCAGAGCCAGAGCTGCACATGCGCCCAGCCCCCCAGGCAGGGAGGAGCTCTGCAGACCATGTCCAGGGCCACGTCTGCCGTGGCCTGCCCAGAACACGGAGTTCTGATGAGCTGACTGGAGTGACACCAGGGAAGGAGAGACGTTGCAGGGGCTCATGTGTGCAGGGCAGGACACGCAGACAGGGGAGAAGGACGCACTGAAGCACAGCCACAGTGGGCCTTCCCAGGGGTCTGGGGGACTCACAGCTGATGCCATAGAAGCCTTTGGAGGTAGGAAAGCCGAGAGTGACCCCCATCAGAGCCTCATCCTGTGAATGCCTGTTCTGTGCCCTCATAAAGAAGTGGAGGTGACGTGGCTGGCCCAAGATGACAGACCTCTCCAGACCCCTCCCCCACACATTGAAGCAGACGACATCACAGGCTGTCACCACAGGCCCTCCCCCGCCCAGCACACACCTGTGCAGGTGCCAGGTCAGGGCTCAGGGATGACCTGTGGCTGGAATCAGAGATACTAAGACTTTCCTCTCAACTGCTATCCCATCTACATTGGACAGGGAAGCGGTAGGAACTCCTCTACTGTCACCTTGAACCTGAGGCTTCGCTCTCCCCGTAAAATCAATATTACAACCTTAAGGGAAAACGTTTGCAGAAAAGATTAACCCTGCCCTGCCAACATTAACATCTACCGGGCATGTTCCAGGTGTCGGGCTCACACTCGCGCTGCAGGTGGGAAACGGAGGCTTAGAGAGGCTCAGGGCACCTGCAGCGTCCAGGAGTTCGTGGGCCTTCGCGGCAGGGCTGGAGGCAGCCGGTGACACCTCGCCCTGTGCTGAGCACCCCCTCCCCCCACCGACCTGGCTCCCTTCACTTTCTGCTGTGCTCTCGCCAGGGGCGCCCACAGCCTGCCTGCTCCCCTCACAGTTGCTAAAGGCCACAGAACAATCATGTTGCCTTTTTGTTTCCCCCAAGCGAATCGTGCCCCGCCCTTCACAGCCACACTCAGCACTAGACACTGCCTCGGCCCAACGCCACGTCCTCACGTCCTGGGCTGATGCGGACACTCTCTGGCCGGGCTGTGAGCCGGGGCCTGGGGAGCTGCTGGCCCGGGCGGTGGCAAGCCCGGCTGTGTCTGCGCCCCCAGGTCCTGCAGCCCCAGGCTAGCTCAGGACACACCTCCCCGCCAGCCCAGCGTCCCTGCAGACAGGGTGTCCCGAGTCACTGCCCAGTTCAGCCTGTTCCACAGGCCAGGGCCTGGGGAGAGAAGGCCCCGGCCAGAGGATGGGGCCACGAAGGAGGTCTGTGGCGGGCGGGCGGGTGGGCGCCGCTGAAGGACCCTCTCACGCCTGCCTCTGTGTGTGCGTCCGCATCGGTCTCTGTGGCATGAAGCCCCTCCCGCTGCATGTGGAGCTGCGACAGCAAAGGGGAGCCAGCCCCAGCCCTGCCCCCGGGACGGGCCAACTCCCTCCTGAGTGCTTCTGGGAGCAAACTATGCAACCGTTCTCCCGCCGTTTTCAGCCTTGGCAAGCTTGGTTGTGAAGAGAAAGGGTTTCATTCCATGAATCTGGCTCTGGGGCAGGGGGAGACGCGCTCTCCCCGAGGCCCCCACACCCAAAGAAGCTCACGGCCCAGCCGAATGGCCGCCCTGAACAAGCCTGGCCTCGCCAACCCTGAAAACTGGGCCTCGGACCTTGTTCCTCTGCAGGCGTTGGGCGGGCACCCAGGGCTCCCCAGCGTGGGGACCCTCACCTCTGCTTTCTTTCTGCTCCTCAGGGTACTCCAGGACCAATCGGAGTTCCAGGCCCAGCGGGACCAAAGGGCGAGAGGGTGAGCCTGGAGCCTGGGCCGCCAGGGGGGAGGGCAGGCCTGGGACCCTGCCAGCCCCGCAACTGCCCCAGGAGCCTCAGCCCTCGTCCCCTTCTCCACCCTTCTCTCTCCTAATCATCCTCAAAGCAGCCTAGGGGAGCCGGGCTGGCCTGGGGGCGGGGCTGGTTGTGTAGCTCTGTGTGGACAAAGACTTGGAGAGATGCAGGGGACAGAGAGCTTCCCCCGCCTTGGCTGCTAGTCACCTAGTACCTGTCAGAGGTCCAGTCTGGCAAGACCCCAGATAGTTATCACCAGACATGCCTAAACTTCATAATGACTTAGGGAAACAGCACGGAACAGAGCACCAGACGGTGTTTAGAAAATTCCTGGAGGACATCAAGAAGTCAGGAGGATCTAGCGTTAGGCTCAGCTATCACAGCCACTGTCAGTGACCTTGGCCATGTCATGTGACCTGCAGGGCTCCAGCCCCTCCCTCGTGGAGTGGGCACCTGCGGGGAGGTGCAGGTGAAGGGTGTTGGCTCAGCGGAGGCTGGAGAGCTGTGTGTCTGTCCCCATTGGCTCTTCCCTGCCAGCCCCCATGTGCACATAGCCAGGGCTTGGAGGTCCCCTGAGTGGGCATCTTTGAGTTCTCCCCCTCCACCCACCCACCTTGCTGGCCCTGCCACAGGGGCGGGGAGGGTGGGGAGCCTCTGCAGAGGGGCATAGGCTTCTCTGAAATCACCCACCACGTGGTTACTGTGACGTGACCCTTGAGGCTGCAGAGGAGAAATCAAAGCTCCTTCTCTCCCCCTGCCTTCTTGCTCCTTCTCCTCCTCCCCTGCTCCTGCGGCAGGCCTGACAGGACCCCGAGGCTGCCCAGTCCTTCCGGAGGGCCTTGGGGGAAGCTCGGCTGGAGGCAGAGTGAGGGCCCCCCGGGCGGAGTTCGCACCTGCAGCCCCCTCACCCCTTCCACACAGCACTTGCTTCCCAGAGCGCTCTTTGAGGGGGCTGGAGGGGCTTCCCATCAAAATAGAAAACGGAGACGGAAGGTTGTTACCAGGTCAGGGAGGATTCATGGGTTTCTTTCTCCCATTTCAGGGCAGCAAAGGAGACCCTGGGATGACAGGACCAACGGGAGCAGCTGGGCTTCCTGTGAGTCTCAGGGGACCAGAGGTTTCTTGCCACCCACCCCTGTCCCCACCAGAAACACGGTCACACAGAACACCCAGTGCTGAGGGCAAGACTCTGGGGCCCAGGGAGAGTTCTCCCGTCTATAACAGAGGAGGCTACCAAGAGGCAACTGGTGACGGGCTAGAACACCCTGCTGGGGACCAGGTCATGGGGCCATCTGCCAGGATGTGGCAACACATCCTGAGCCCCTCCCACCGTAAGCCTCTGTGTCAGATGCTGCGGGGCCTCAGGGATGAATGTCCCACAGCCCCTGCCCTCGAGGAGGGGGCAGAAGCAAATCCAGGCCTGTGTGGTCCTGGAGATGCTTCACGTCCAGAGCAGCTTCCCAGGGGAGCTGGCCTTGAAGAAGAGACTCAGCTTTCCACCTGCAGCATGTTTCCATGTTGCTTTGTTATAAAAGTTGAGCGTCTGCTGACGAGAGCCTGGACGTGTGTTTCCCATCACATGAAGGTTCCACATGCGCTGGCTGAGTAGGCGCGTCCAGGCCTGTCTCTGCCATGGCCCGTCCCCTAGCTGAAGAATAGAGAGCAGTTTGCACCTTGCAAAGAGGCTCTGAGGAGCTGCTGAGTCCTTTTTCTAGCGAGGCCTGGCCAGACAGCCAGGAGCGCTCTCCTCTGCCAACAGCGTTCTTTGCTCCCCAACCGTGTCCTCAGAACCCACTGCTCATCTGCGTGAGTGACCCCAGAACATTGCCATAGACCAGGGCATGGGCTGTAGGGCCAGGAAATTAGAACTGCGTCCCTGGCTTTGCCCATAACTCATCACTTGCCTCTAGGTCAAGCTCCTTGAGTGATTGGCTTCCTTGTCCCCCTCTGTAAAATGGGGATAATTAAACCTGTCTCCGACGAAGTAGGCTTCGGTAAAGAGCTTTATGAGCCCGGAAGGAAGGACTCTACGACCACCCTGTGTTTTCTCATTAGCGTGTCTTCGTCTCTCTGATTTATTGCAGGGTTTACACGGACCACCCGGGGACAAAGGAAACCGGGTGAGTCGGCTGCGCTCTTCAGCTCTGGGTACTAATGTCTTCATAATGGGTGGAATGATCAAATGGGGATTCCCGACTCAACAGGGCAAACACAGTTTTTCCTAATAAATCATCCTAAGTTGAAAAGCTTTAGGGGGGCCGAATCCATGGAACGCAGGGAGTCTGGGCCTCCTCCTGCCACCGAAGCGTGGATTTTTCCACATCACTAGGGGACACTGAATCTCACAGCAGCCATCAGCGTAGCCTGGACATCCAGCAATGGGAGCCACGTGTCCAGCCCTCTCTGGGTTGCCCTGATAGTGGGCTCCTAAAAAGATCCATCGTTACCTTGTCCTCGCCTTCTGAAACTTACTTTCGCCAGGCCTTCCAGGCCACTGGTGAGAGCAAAAATAAATTCCAGTTTCAAGAACAAGCGGACAGCTGTTGCAAGCAGCCAACCCTTTAAAAAAATATATTACAGCTGCTATTTCTCTTGCAAAGAGTCAGCAGGACTGCAAAATGAAGCGTACCTGCTTAGGCCCCTTTCTGTCCCTCTGGTTCCTGCCACCTTCACCAGGACACGTTTACTGAAGGTCCATGCCACCCACAGCCACATGATGGTGCATGACACATGCCACAGCCTTCGGCATCTGGGCCCAGTAGGGATAATCTAATTACAGCTGACCAAGAGATGACCCGTGGGTTCCTTTCTAGAATGGCTCACCCACTGCGGCTGCACAGTGCTCCCAGTGCGCCCCTAGAGGCCCAAGCATGTGTGCTAGCGGGTCAGACTCCCAGGCTGTTAGAGAAGGAACGAGGGGAACAGATGGAGAAACTAGGCCCAGAATAATGATGAAATGTCCCAAGTTCCCACTAAGAGTGAATGGCATAGCAGGTGGCTTCTAAAACCCTGAGCTTTGAACCCTATAGCACATTCAGGAAGAGAAAGTACCAGAATATTTGTGTTTACACCTGGCACCATTAATTCCATCCTCTTCAATTTAAGCTGCATCTACTGAGCACTTCTGTACCCCTAAATACTCTTCACTGGCAACTGGTCCAAAGCAGCTCAATGTGTCCCACAAATTCTAGAAACAAGAGGGAGCAGACAAAGCTACTCCTACCAGATTGTCCACAGGAAGACCAGGTCTAGAAACCACTAGAATAAACAGACCTACTTCCAGATATGTGGCCAACCTCTTAAGGCACACTGGAAAGCATGTTCCCCAGTGTAGCATCAAAGAATCCAGGCCCCTAAAAACTTTGATCATTCCACCTCTGAGTTGCCATACTAACTTCCTTTCTAATTTCTTTCTGAAGTGTTCTGCTTTTCTTTTATGATATGCAATTAATATTTATAAACCTATTTCTTAAGACTTTTTCAGTTGGCTTGAGTGGGACACTGAGCCACTTGGAGGCTGCAAAGTCAGTCCTTCCAATGGTGGTGACTGTGTGCTTTGGGCGGCCACGCAACCCTGTCACAGCTGAAGGGGGGGGGGGGCTGGTGGCTCGGATGCTCAAGGGACCAAGAGCGTTGAGTGATCCACTGAGGCCCCAGGTATCAGTGAGAAAATATTTCTTTTCCATTTCCCCTTCCTACCATTTGACGTATTTTCCCGCATCCCAGAGCCCCAAAGGGGGGGTCTTCCTAAGGACACACATGCCAATGGGAAAAAATGGTCTGCCCTTGTCACTAAGGGCTCTGCCACCACCTTTAAGGATAAGAAATCAGTCTCAGGATAAAGAGTGGTGTGAATCTAGCAATTTGATCTTTGGGAAAATCAGGGATATCGGGGAGCTGCCCACAAGCCGGCCAACTGAGAAGGTCTGCCTGCATGCAACGAGGCTGCCTGCCTCTGCAGCGCCCACCAGGCACGGGGCGTCTGGCCTCCCCGAGCCCATCCCGCCTCCTCACCGCTCCCTCCTCCACTTCCTCTTTTGGCTGGGCCTGCCTCTTCTTTCCTTTCCTCCTTCCATCTTTCTCCCCCTAGATATGTTCACCCCATGATAATAATCCCATATCCCTCATCCTTTCCCTCCCCCCCCCAAAGCTCCCAGTTTATTCCCTCTAAAATCATTCCGTATACACTTATTTATATTTTTAAGAAGCTGCTGCTCCTTGACTTTATTTGTCCCTTTCCCATCACTAGCTAGAACTCTCTCTTTGCCAGGGCCTGTTTCGTGTCACTCTGGGGTGGGAGGCAGCCAGGGTGCAGGTGAAGCTACTACTCTGACATTTTCAAAGGCCACCTGATCGAGGGCGCTTGCCCAGGCCATTGAAACACGGAGCCCCATAGTGCAAGGTACCCTCGTGAAACACACAACTCTCTGTTACCTGGGGCACATCATCCGGACCTGGAGCCACCCACCATCAGCAGCTTTCCTACCTTATCCATTAGAAAGCCATGCTCATGACCCAGAGAATGAGGGCCACGCTCCTGAGAAAGTTTGCCAGGAGGCAACCTCATCCAGAGAGCTGGCGGTCTTGCTTGTCCCCCATTTGGGGATTGTTCACGCCACGATGTTCTTGTTGGCAGACGTATCTTCGAGCCAATGGGATTACACCTAATATGCACATACTTGTTTCTTCTTACACACATGTCATTTTCTAAGTAAGGATTTGCGTTTTAGAAAATTCATTTAGAAGAATGCAATTGCAGACCACATCTGGAATCAAGAAATTTGAGTGATTTCCAAAGATCCAGGGAAACATCAAAACTATTCTAACTCTTCTGCCTTCCTCTAATGAACTTGTACTGCAGGAACACTACATGTGGCGAGACCTCTGACCCCGAGACTTCCCTCGGGCAGCGGCTTTGACTGCTATACTGGCTAACAAGAAATAATAATCATTAGTATTATCATTATGAAGCAGCTATCATTTACTGAGCACATACTATATGCATTTAATGTGCACTAAGACGTCACAACAAGTTTTTGAGGCAGCTGTTATTGTACCCATTTTACAGGTGAAAAAACTGAGGCTCAGAGAGGTTAAGTAGCTTCCCAAAGTCACGCTACTAATAATTGGCAGAACCAGCTCTGACTCCAAGCCTTTGTTCTGACCAATATGCTGCCAAGCCTTCAGGGTCTTGTCACCCTGGAGTGACACTGTGGCAGTATCTGAGCTTTAGATAATCAGCCTTGCATAGAGGAAAGCTCCCAGGAAGACTCCCTAGGGGCACACTTGGCCCCCTTTTAAGGAAACACGAATATGAAATTGCAAATTCACATTCATTACAGAGGTGATGCTTCACTTTTACAAAGAACTCCCCACGGCCCTTCTTTAAACAGACCCTGACACATACAAAACAAGATTCAACTTAGAAAAATGGTATTTACTGAAGCTGGTTAGAAATAAATGATTTTCCTGAACAAATGTGTCCATAAACAAGTAGCCATCTATGACTTCAGACTGGGATGAACCAGACACACTAAGAATGGGAAGACTCAGCTCTCAAACCAGGGGCCACTCGTGAGCCCTGGATACACGTGCACACATACATATAGGCACACACATGTGGACACATGCCCAAACACATACCCACATGCATTCATATATGCACATGCCTGCACACTCATGCATACACACACATGCACAAGCATGTACATGCATACGATCAGACATGCTGTGTTCACATGTACACCCACACATGCACACACCCCAGGGCTCTAAATAAAATCACCTTGCCTCCTAATAGAATGGCAAAGGGATGAAAAACAATTGTGACGAAAGATTTGCAGTCCAAAGCCTTTCAAATATAGACCTTCAGAGAGAAGGCAGTTGGTCCCCAGCCAGGGTGTTCAGCACAGTCCCACGTGGGCTCTGTGTTTGCAAAACTGGCCAACGGCATCTTCACTCTGTGGGTCCCTCCACCTCCAGCTCTGAGCCCTGCAACTCCGTGCCCAGCCCCGCTTTCCTTCCCTGCCTCCTCCCACCCATCTCAGCCAAATTCTCAGGTATTCAGAGGGGGAGGTGGGTATTGACCTCAAATCGTATTGGGGAGAATATCCTACTTAAGAGAATCTATTTTTCCCTCTAGAATTTTCTTTTTCTGTCTCTAACCTTAACACATGAATGATCCTAAAGTTTTGATGTTGTTTTTTTTTCTCGGACTAAACCATTATTTACAGGGGGAGAGGGGGAAGAAAGGCTCTAGAGGGCCTAAAGGGGATAAGGGAGACCAAGGAGCGCCTGGATTAGATGCCCCCTGCCCATTGGTATGTTTTTGTTTATCACTCGCATCCTTCTGGTTTTTTTCCTTGAGGTTTGCAAATTGGAAACAAAGAAGGCAGATCAGCTGAGATGAGAACCAAATGACTGCACTGATGCTACCAAAATCTACCCGTTCATTTGACCGGTGAAATTCTGCCTGCTGTTGGTTGTGCCCTAAAACCACAGCTGCAAGTAATTCTGGCTAAATCCCTTCCTTTGAATCCCTTTCCTTTGAAGATGCAGAACAACTGATGTGTGGGAACTACGAGGAAAGGGGTTTTCGGAGAGGGCCTCAGCTCTAGGCCCCAAGGCGGCTTTGGAAAGCTGTGTAGCATTTGTGAGCCACGGATTTGCCTTCTTTGTTTCGTGGCCACCTCTGTGGGCCAGCAGTTCAAGCTGTCTGAATTCTTACTTGGTCAGGATGCGGGACACCAGAGGTGGCGTCTCCTGGGGGCCACTGATGCTCAAAACTGGGCAGAACAAGGCCAGATGAGAGGCTTTTAATAAATACGCAGCCTCCCAACACTCCCCAGGCATCCAGCTAAAACCTCTAAAGCTGCAGACCAGAATCGGTGCACAGATGCCCCACGGAAAGCCGTCCCAGATGAGCCAACAATTCATGATTTGGGGCACATCTGCCAGGCTTCTTCAGTGCCTTTTCAATCCACGTGAAGGTTCTGAAAATGATGATGCACTAATGTTGCAGTTTATCTGTGTTTACTCCAAGGGAGTCTGCAGAGGGAGAGGGGGTCAGCGGAGAGGGGGCTGGTTGTACGTGTTCCAAAGCCGAATTCTCCGGAGCACAAAGAGAGCACAAATGCTGAATTGGGGAGACTGGGGGAGTCCACTGGGATTTAGCCCCTATTTGCAGATGCCTCAAGGGTCCTGCATCCTGGCCAGGGTAGGACTGGGCCTCTCCACTCCACGTTCGGAGCTGGCCAGCCTTGACCTAAATAATCATCGTGGTTGGTTTTGTGAACAGGGACACCGAGGTTTTAAAGGAGAGAAAGGGGAGCCGGGGTTACCAGGGCTGGACGGACTGGATGCCCCCTGCCCATTGGTATGGCATCGCCCTCCCTTGCCTGCATGGCCGATTTGGGCTTCCCCACGTGTGTGGTTTGTGCCTGCTGCCTCCCCAGCCGTCCCCCCCATGCTCCTCCTGCTCCCCTGTCTCTACTTCCTGCTTCTCCACTCTGGAAACACCAAGGGTCACCTTGCTTTGGCGTGTGCTCTGGGGGCTCCCAGCCATGCCGCCCTCTTGCATGCAGAGTTTATCAGGATGTTTTCTTGGCTTCCTGCTGCAGCTACTTCTAAAGCACATCACCTTAATGTGAGCCGTCCCTCCCACCCTGAAGTTGGCTTTGGCTGCATCTGATACTCATTTCCAAACGGCTTCTAAACAAATCTGCCACCAGAGGTCAAACTAGGAAAGGGGATTCTCTGGACAGGTTCTTAGAACTGTGACTTCTTTTCCTCCATGCAGTGCAGTTAGTTCAGAGTGCACTGGCTGAACACCTAGCAAAACTGTTGAATGAGATGCTGAGACAGCCCCAAACCTCTAGCCCTTCTAGCACCTCATGATTTGGCAGGGGACAGGTGGGCATGCTCATAGATATAGGGTAGACTGAGAAGTTGTAGGACCCAGGTGGAGGTTCTTCCATGCTGAGTCCTGGGTGGTTGCCCAAGTGACACCCTCAGAACTAGGGGATGGTCCGAGATTAGGTTTTTAGATCCTAAAGGGTTTGTCCATTTTACTTAAACGCCAGAAGACATTATAAGACCTTCCCTTGGTGTCCCTTTTTTTTCATGGTCAGATGGCTCACCACCCAAGAGTCTGGGAGAGATGGAATGGTCGAGAACATAGCTAAGGAGGAGGCAGGGAGGCAGCTAAGGACTGCTCTTCCAAGCATGTCCCAGGCTAAGTGGTAGCAGTTTATTCCCACCCACCCAGTCCCTCTCTAGCCTCCATGCCAATCCTCCTAACTTACTGCAAAAGAAGCAGAAGATGACACTTCATTCCAAGGTGATTGGCTGGAGAGGTTACTGCCTAAATCTCCCAGTAGGTTTGGAGTTCGGAGCCACTTTCACTAGCAGCAATCACCAGATGAGGATTTCCAGCCTCACATCCCCACCCTGGGGTCACACAGGAATTCTCTTCAAACAGAAGAGAAAAAAGTACAAGAAATGTGCTGTGTGACCCTGAGAGGTGGCGGAGGAGCCCCTCTAAGGGCACTAGGGACATTTTAGGACGAGTATATGCAACGAAAGGAGAGCACAGGCCACGCAGCTGGCCGAGTGGCAGCTTCCTGTCCCCCGCTGGTCCTGCCCTTGAGCCGTGCACGCAGCATGCCCGGGCGCCTTTCTCAACTGGAATTTCCTGGTCCCTTCAAAGCACCTCCATTAATCACCGGCCAGGTCCTCCCTCGGCCACCATACCCTCCCACCATCTGAACAGCTCTGCCAGCCGCAGCCTTGGCCGCCCTGCTCCTCCCCATACATTACTTCCCGTTCTCCGCCTGCCCGCCCTCCACCGCCCGTCCCGCCACCACCCACGTGCCAATGGGAATGCCACTCCGGCCCTCGGCCCGCGGAGACTCCTCTCCCTTCCAGAGTCCCTTCCAGAGTCCGTGTGAAGTGTGCCGCACCGTGGCGGGCTGGGCAAGGGGACAGAGGGTCATGGTGAAACGTGGAATGCACCAGCTCCTCCTGCGGTCCCCTCCCCGGCCCAGAGGGGAGAATGAAAGTCATCCTTATCCGACCCTCCGTGCAAAATGCCATTTTCTCCAATCACATCCCCTATCGATGTGCTGTTTGTCTATTAATTTTGCTGTGGGTGTGTTCAGATCTTCCCTTTGTTGTTTCTCATTCTGCCTCCTGCGCTGTGTCAGTATGGACTTGCGGGGCAGAGGGAGTTAATGATCGTGGTTTTTAGTACAAGATAACCAGGCTTCCTCGACCTTCCATGTTGAGGCCCGTAGCTGCAGAATACCAGGGGACGAGAGGTTTAGGCGCCTGGCGGGGTGGTGGATGAAGTGGGTGGGGCACAGAGGACTCCCATTCAACCACCTCCCTCAGACCCAGCACTCGCTCCACTCTCCTGAAACCCCGTGTCCGTCTCTCTCTCTGCCCTGGAGCCTGGAATTCTAGAATCTGGGCTGCCTTTCTAGTAGACTTGGATGAAGAACCAGATCTTTGCCCTTGGTTCAGCCTTGCCTTCCTCATCTTGTCCCTAAATTTCTAGATTTCCTCCAGGGCATGCCAGCGAGGCCAGGATATTAGGGCCAGAGAAGACTCAGGAAGGTTTCCATCACTGTGGGCAGAACATCCTGAGGCTAAGGGTGCTCCGTGGTTGCCACCGAAAAAAGAGACAAACAGTGTAGAGTTGATTCCTGCCCTGATACTGCACTTCACCCCCAAATCCCCGGCAATGGATGAGACTGTGCCAGAAACCCACATTTTCTTGCTGAAGGCATCTTGGGGCTGTACCCATGAGACTGCCTGTTCCTTTGTGCCCCTCACCCCCAATCCCCTAGTACTGATCACCTTGGAGGAACCGTCTAGATGTCCTCCTCCCACTGCTTAGGAAGAGAGACAAAGAAGAGAGTGGGAGGGCTGGAGGATCCGTAGACATCACTTTAAGCAACTGCCCTTGCCCGGGTTTTACAGAGGAGGAAACTGAGGCCCCCAAGTACAGAGTGACTTACTTGTGAACACTAGCACTCCGCAGAGCTAGAGCAGAGACAGTTCTCTCCCGGCACTCAAGGACATCTCTGCTGGCCGAGCCCACAGGCTAGGACAGCCCCTCTTGGCCTTGCACTGCAGCTACGTGGGACCTTAGCCAATGGGGAAACAGCCGGATTTGTTTCCCACCCACTTCCGAGGTTCTGAACTGGAGTAGAGAAAAGAAATCGACAAGAGTGGGGGGCGGGGGCGCGGCCTGATCAGCTGCTAAAATGTTTGTGGCCCTTGTTACCCCTGTCCTGCCTGCTTGGTGGACCATCACAAAGTATCTGAGCCCTCTGCCTTCCTCCCTCATTGCAGGGTGAAGACGGCTTACCAGTCCAGGGCTGCTGGAACAAGGTAGGACATCCCAGCCCTTTGCACTGGGGCTCCACTCTCAATGGTACAGTAAAGATCCGACAGTTTGCATTCTGCCTTTCTACAGATGAGGCAGCAAGACATGGGTCAAAAAAGGCTATCTCAAAGGCCGGTGTCCATTAAACATCCCATGCACTGCACACACTTAGAGAACATTTAAAAATGCTTCTTAAGGCATCAGCACACCCCAGTATATGGAATTTCCATGTAGCCATACAGGTGACATCTTTGTGCATTGTGTGGCCAATTTATATAGTGCCTCTCTTCCAAGGACTTCCGGGCCATGTTTTTAAATTAGTTATCAATCAGCTACTCTCATAGTGTTCATATGAGGTCATTTAAGCCATATGATGACATTTATCCAGGTGGAGGATATCTAAGTTGCTTAAACTCTCAACTCCACAGCTTCTATGCCTCCTCCTAGGGACTGTCGTGCTCACCACTCACACTTCCCCTTGAACTTAAGCTGTCAAAGCCTACTGCTTCCACCCATGTGACCTGCAGCCCAGTCTCACCTGGGTCCCCAGGGTTCCCTCCAGCAGTGAGTTTTCACTTATTCACAGTGCCTTGGCATTTGCCACCATTCAAGCAGTCTGACGCCACAGGGCTGTGCCCATTCAACTGCAGGTCCCCAAAGTGCAGGCTGATCAGGGCCATCGGATTGCTAACCCAGAAGCCCCCTTGGCTCCCAGCAGAGGGGGCGGCTGCCATGCTGCCCCAGGCCCGCCCTCCCACCTTGCCTCCCACTCAAGGTGTGGTCACCAGCCCTTCAGGTCTCAGGGTGTTGGTTTGTCCTCATAAAAGGGCTGGGGACCCCAATCTGTTCAAGAGTCTGTGCTTAGCTAATCCAGGCCTGTTCCAGGGACAGCAAAGTCACGCTTACAATGCGATGAGTAAGCTCCCCGGCGCTAAGCTGCCCAAAATCTCATTAATTCACAGGAGTGGGTAGAAGCAGTGAAACCACCAGGCCGCCAGGCCCTAGGTTGAGTAGCGACTTGCCTGGTACCTAAAGAGCCCACTAACTAGAAAGGAAAGCTCAGCTCTCAGGGGAGATCACTCCCCAGGATCTGCCCCTCCATCTGGCCTCATCCCTTTGCCGAGCTCCACCTAGACCTAGGAACAGCACCACAAAAGCAGGGCCGAGGTGTGTGGAGTAAGATCGCAGACCCCTTGCCCCTAAGAACAAGATCTTCCTCTTCAGGATTGCTGCTGATGGTTTAGGAGATAGAAATGGTTGGGCTTAGCAGAGGAAGAACAGCCACTCTCAAGAGCTTCCGTGCCCTGGAGAAGCAGAGAGTCTCCCGACTGTTCATTCACACCTAACAGTTCAATCTGGGATTGCACAGTCATGACACAGCCGGCCTCCAAAGGCAGCAGAGAGAGGGAGTGCCCTCTAGAGGCTATGAAGGGTATTGACGGGGAGGTGAATGCTGCGTTTCTACCCTCAGGGGGCTTACAGTAGCCACCAGTTCCTTCCCCCTGGGGGGCGCGTGGGTCCCTCAGTCCCCCTACCCAGAGCTCCCATCCAACCCAGGACAAGGTTCACCTCCTTTCCTACAAGGGAAATAAACACCCGCAGACCCACAGAAACTAACCGAATGTTGTTTTTTGTTTTTGTTTTTATTTTGCAGTGATGCCTCTAACCTTGGATTGGCCTGTGTGTGTGTTTGTACATAGAATATTTATTTTTATACAGTTTTCACTTTTTGAAAATGCCAGAGGTATGATGCATCTTACAGATTATTAAAAAAGAAAAAGAAAAACCTGCATATTTTGTACAGAAAACATCAACCTCTTCCCTTATTGTTTACAAGATGTTTTGTATTGGTCTATGTTTCTAATACACTTTTTTGTTTGTGAGTATGGGCGTAATGTTTGCATGATATTTGTGCACACGTATTAAGTATTGAAGCTTAATAAATTATTGTGTCCCGGTGCCAAAGGGGGCCAGCCAGCACTGAGGTGCTGGCTCGCTTTCGTGTGTATTCACTCAAATGTGAGTGTCCGTGATGTTGCCAAGCTAGGTGTGTCCAAGAGTATTTTAAACCCTTACGGAATTTCATTATTAAAAAAAAAATGAAATATGGCAATTCATGATCCTGATTAATCAATCATTAAATTAAATACATTTTTTCTTGTGAAATTAAGAAGTCTCAAAAGTAGGGGTCCTCAGAAGTTTGGAGTCATGTTTGAAATGCGAAGTCCAACAGCAGGAAGGAGAGGACTCTATTAAGCAATGTCAATTGTCACATATCCCGAGTTTATCACAGAGCTTGCTGTTTGACCACTGAATGCTCAGTTGTGCTAAGGGCCCCCAGGATTACAAAGGGGCCATTTGCTGTTGCTTGTGGTTTGGGGCAGGGGTTTGCTTATTTTGGTTTGGTTTGGTTTTCCCCTTCTGAGCTACGTCACTCGTACTGGCTATTGTAATCATGGCTGCTCACTTGCCTTGAACTTGGGGGTCCACTCACAACTAGCGGCTGCAGGAGCTCGCCGGCCATTCCAGCCCACAAAGAACATGTGGGGATCATGCACAAATCTGGGCCAGACTGGGCCCATCTGAAGTTGCTTTTATTTTTTAAGAAATAGGCTATATTGCTTTCCATTCATAATGCCCTGCTTAGGAAAGCACCAGGAACCCAATTTTAATGACCAGGTGAGTATTACCTACGGTGCAGCGGACAGGTTTACTGTTGGCTGTTGTACAACATAGACTGGTGCTTTGAAAGGGCTTAAAAGGAACAAACCACTCCAGGAGTTTAAACAACCCCCGTCTTGCTCCCATTCTACATTTTCTTTATCCATCCTTTCTTCAGAGACGGCACAAAGGGAAACTGTAACCCAGATTATGCCACACGCAGTCACACACACTCTAATGGATGCACTTCACACTCCTGATGCCCCTGCCGAGTGTGGGGATGAGGTCACACTCCCAAGCTCTGGTGGTGGAACCCCATGCCGCCCACGTCAGACTAGGCCGACATTCTTATTCTAAATGTCCACTCAGTTATGTTGGAAATTGGACAACTTCCTCCTCTAAGTCTTGTCTTCCTTGGCCCTGGGCAACAGGTGGACAAGAGTTGACCTCTGTGGATGGGAATGCAGCTTATCTGTCCCTTTCCCACGAGGCAGAAGGAGCAGCCAGTTCCAGGATGTAGCACTTGCCAAGTAACCCCGAGCCCAGGGTCACTTCTTGCCCTGGGCCAGATTCCTGCGATCCTGCCCAGGGCCACCTCCTCCCTCAGGCATGGTGGCCGCAGGGTACTTTTAGGTGCCACAAAAATATGTGAATCTTTGCTTTTCTTAAATTCAGAAGAAAAAAGTGAATATATAACAACGAATCCAGCCAGGATTATTTTCATCTTTCTACCCGTGCAGTTGTAAAATATAATTCTTTGTATTTTTTTATGGAGGAAGGAACCCACCAAGGCAAAAATGCCCAGGGCCCCCAAAAGTCATAATGCTGCCCTGCCCATGTCCTCTGCTTTTTGGAATTTACCATCACCCTAACTCTGCAGGTGACACCATCTCCAGTGCCACCCTCCTCATGCCACAGGTGAGGTCCAGAGAAGTCAGAGCATAACCTGGTTCTTGTAAACCCACCGCCTGGTTCCCTTCCAGGCCCTGGCTGGAGCGATCGGAGCTTACCAATGAGCTCAGAATCCATAGGACATTGGCTGGAGTCCCCAGAAACTGGGACTCTGTGGCAGCCGAATGCCCTGGGCAACAGGACGAAGAGAAACCTCTTCTCTTTTTTTCAGTCCTGGGCTTATTCATGTATCATCACACCTCCGCTGGCGCCCAAAGGATTCCAAGTCACTTACACACACATATATATAATAAAATAGAAATTTGTGTAAAGAGAAGTTTAAAAGTCAGAGTCAAGATAAGACAAGTATAGAGGAGACAGCGCTGGCAGGGTCACTTCAAGCCATCTGGTGGCTGCAGAAAAAAGGAATGATCAGGGCCCACACTGCCCTGCCCAGTGGGTCTCAGTCCACTTCAGTTTGTAACTGAAGTGTGTGTGAACACGTTGCCTCCCCACATGGCTGGTGCCTCCTTATCCCTCTGCCAGGACCCCCTCCCTGTCACAGGGCTGCCCACATGCCCCAGGCTCCTGCCCCACCCCCCTGGCCTCTTCTCTTGAATCTTAACTGTGTGACAAACACAGTTCGGGAGGTGAGGAGTGAGCAGGCAAGTGGTCAGGTGTGCAGAGTAGCTGGGCGGCAGTACTGACACCGGAGACCAGCAGGACGAGGCGAGATGGAGTCATTGGGCTGGACTGGCAGATGCAGGTGCACTGCAGGAGGGACCAGGGAAAGGCCACACCAAAGGCTCGAGCAGAGGCTAAAGATGCTCTCTCCATACTTGGGGACTTGCAGCCCCTCCTGGTGAGGACCTGCCTGTCCAGGGAGCCGGAGACGCACCCAGCGCTTCCCACTGGCAGACCACAGGCATGTTGGTGGGAGCTCTTTGCAACTGTCAGGCGCTGGGTCTGCTATGGTTCACTCTCCCCTCCCAGCGCCTGCTGCTCTGTGCCCCGGCACAGGGGAACACATGGTTGCCCAGCATTGTCGACCTGGACACATGCAAAGACTGACCCAGTGCCCCAGTGGGTGACAGTGTGACAGGTTCATCTAGGCCTGAATAATGACTCTCCCCAAGGCTGGTGAGTCATGTGGCATTGTCATGTGGGCCTTACCTTGCTGAAGAGGGGAAGAGATATCACCTCCCACACGTACCCTGTGCTTGCCTCCCTGCCCAGAGCCCTGGCGTCACCTGGCAGAACGTGAGGGGCCAGGGCTGGGGAGGGTTAGCATTAGCCCCTAAAAGGAGTAGGGCACTGGCCAGCAAGTCTAGAGACTAGGCTTCTAGTTCTTTCTCTACCGTTCACTAGCCATCTGGCCTTGGCCAACTTACTCCAGGTCTCAGGTTCCCCAAGCATCAAATGAGGAAGTTAGATCAGGGGTGACCCCAATAGGCCCCTCCAGCTCTGATACTCTGAAGCCCTCTGAGTCCATGGGCAGGTCAGCTCCTGGGAGCACTGTGAACACTGCAGCCTTCTGAGCCTCCCCCACGCCCCTGCCACCTAGAGTTATTTGGCTGTGGCAGTATTATGCATGGCGTTGGTGTTGCAAAACTGTGTGCGCATGCGTGTGCTTTGCGACCCTGAATAACAAAAGTCCAGTGGGTCCAGGGTGAGCGAGGTCAGCTTTCCTTAGGACAAGAATGGCCACACGGGTCGTTTCTCACGTTGCCTACACGGAGAACAAATCAGAGAGTGAGCTATACAGCTCTGACCACCTGGTACGCAGGGGAGCGTTTGGGAACACTGTGCTGGCTTGGTAAGGCTTGCCCGCCCTCCCCGCCCCCAGGCCCTCCGTGTCCCTCCCCACACTCCAACAGCCCCCTCTCTCCCCGTGCCCCGGACTTGGACACAGTTTCAGGCAACTTGAGATGGCAAGCACCCAAGACTACACATCATTCACAAAGAAGAGAAGGGCAGGCTCCTGGCGAGTGATTCAGAAAAGGAACACCATGCCAGGCTGGAGAGCAGAGAAGGGGAGCAAGGGAGGACCTCTGCTCATGTCTCAAAGGAGCAGAGCTTTCAAGGTCTCCTGGAAGCAGGGAGCTCTTCTTACTGTGGAGAAATGGGGAGGATGACACAGGGGAGGGAGCCGAGACTTTGCTCAGGCAGAACTCGATGCAATACGCATGCAAAGTGACTCTCTGTTCCTAGAAGAGCTCTGTCTCAGCCAGGCACCTGTCAGGTGGGGGTAGAGGGATGCAGCCCTCCAAACCCCCAGGCCCCTCCCCAGGGAGCCACCTGCTTTCCAGGGTCCGCTCCCTGGCCCTGTGCTTACCCCTCCACGCATTTGCCGGGAACGCCATTCTTTCTCACCTGCCAGCATTCTGCCCTCCTTTCAAGCCCAGCTCAGACACCACGGCCCTGGGAAGATGCTCTGGGTTCCTCGGTTGGATGAGTCTCTCCCTCCTTGCAACTACCTGGAACTCAGTGTCCTTTCCTCTTCCACCTATGGCAGTGGGGGAAGGGGCTCTTGCCTGTTAGCGAACTCTAGAGGGCAGGGTCATTCATAGGCTCCCAAGGGACCTATCTCCTACACATCCATGACCTGCTGAGTTAACAGCCAGCTCTATTAAGCACCAACTGTGTGCAGACACTGTGCTTCCTGCCAGGCAGTGGGAAGTAGAGGAGGGGACACTAGGACCATAAAGCCCAGCCCCACCCTCCAGGAGCTGCCGGGCAATGCAGGGGTGAGTATGCTGAGCGCTAAATGAGGGGCATAGCCAGCCAGCCAGGGCTCGGGAACACTGAGGACAGAAGTCACTGTGGTGGCCAGGAGGTCAGAATGAAGAGTCTCCGGAAGGGATTACAAAGCAGAGAGGGAGGAGCTGGCCCTGCACACAGGTGGTGCCCTCCCTGGGCTCACGCTCCCTTCCCTCACAGAATCTTCCAGAGAGTGTGAGCCTGAGCCAGGCTCACTTCTTAGACCAGGCTAGGACAAGTGAGGTCATGGTGGAAGAAGAGGGTGGAGAGGGCACCTCCACACTGTGCGGGGCTGAGGGTCCGGCAGGTGGCACTGGGGCTGCGGGATCTCCTGGCCCTGACAGGTGCCCCAGGATGTGCCAGTCACCAGCGAGTCAAATGCCTCCTTTTCTGCACCTCCTCAAGGGCCAGAGTCCTTGGTTAGTCGCCAAGAAGTGACGCGAGCCAGCCCAGAGCCTTGGGGAAGGCGCCTTGCCTTGGAGGAGGAAGAAGGTAGAGCTGCCTCTGGACGGAGGGTCGCAGGCCGAATCCTTCCCGGGGGCCTGGTGTGAGGGGTGATCGGAGCGTGACCATGGGAGAGCGTGGGCCATGCGTGCTGCGAGGACTAGCGCGTGGCCAGAAGAGCAAAGGCCCCGCACCTGCTTGCCCCAGCGCCGCTGCTCGCTGCGACCCCACCCCACGGCCACCAGCAGGGACCCCACGGCAGCCACAGCCAGGGCCCTCTGCTGCTGCTGCTGCGGTCTCAAGGGCTCTCGGACTCCCCTTTCTTGTGGAGAACTGGTGCTTTGGGCAGCGTCTCTGCAGAAGGGGCCGCCAGCCTTGCCCTGCTCTGACTCGGGAAGCCTCCCCGGGAGGCTGTGGCCAGACAGCAGCCGCCTCTTCCCGCTCCTTCTCAACTGAGTTCCTTCAGCCTCCTTTGGTGCTGTCACTGTTAACCCTGGTACTTCCTGGGTTCTTTCAAACCTCACAAGCTGACAAACGTACCAAGCTGCAAAAGCGAAGAGCGTTTGTCTTCAAAAGCATGGAACAGCGCTTCAGTGGAGGACGGCAGCCCTCCAGCAAGATGGTGACAACGCTGGACCCCGGGGCTGGCCCTGAGGGCCAAGAGCCTCACACCTCTAGTCAGGTGCCCTGAAGTGCCCCAGCCAGTCCTGAACTGCACAGACGGAAGCGGCAATCTATGTCGTTTCAAGAGGGTCTGGAATAAGCCCCTTCCTTTGACAAAATTGTTGAGGGGACAGTGCCTGGAAATTAACCGCCTCCATTTTTCATGATACTCAAACCACCTTGCTGCCTGCTTCAGTGAGTAGGGTGACCATATTCTCTTGTCCTGTCCAGGACACTTTGCAAGTAAGGAGGCCACTGTTAATAATTATGCCGTGACAACAGACGCCAACCTGGCAAGCCAGGAGGTGGGGACACAGTAGCAATGACCCAATACCCATAGTCATCCTCCAGCCACTCCAGGTCAAGCCCTGGCAACGACTCTGTGCCTCCTGCCACCTCAGGGCTTCAGCCCCTCACTGATGACCTCAGGTGTCCGTGAACCAGGTGGACACACCCCTGTTCTCACCTCCCCTCCCCTCTGCTAGGGGAATAAGGTCCAAACACAAATGACAATGGCCTCAGAAGGGGAGGGGGAGGCAGAGACAACAGGCAGTGGGTGTTCAGAGGAAAGAAAAATCTAGAATAAACAAACAACTCGAAGGAATTTTTCCCCAGGACTATTCCAAGATGGAGAGGCTGGGCCACGAGGGCGTCCTGGTGATCTGATTTTACATTCTGGGATTCTGGGTTTAAATCCATAACAACATCATTTCTTAGCCCTGGACGGTTAAAGAAAATGCATTAGAGCAAGATTAGAGTTTTTTCTCCATTCACCGTGTCTGGTGCACAAGGCCTGTCAAAATACACTCCTGGTCTTCATTTACAATTTCATCTCTTTCCGCTCCTCGGCTGCGTATGGAGCAGTGGGGGCAGTGGCCTCGTTGCATGGGCAGGAGCCGCATGTCCAGGGCTGCAGACCAATTGCGTGGGTCCACCTTGGCTCCCTTTGGGGTCAAGGGCACAAGTGCATACCTGGATGTGGCGAAAGTCATAGCTGATGGACCCAGGTGGCTATCCAGACATGGCATGGGGCTCAGTGGATACTTGAGGATTTTTCACAGCCAAATTAACCAGCTGCCCAACCCTCCTGCCAGCCCCAGGGCGTAAGAGAAACAAAAAGCACACCTATATAAAAAGACACACAGTGAAAGGGCTTGAGGACTCTGGATGACTCACAGGATCCTGGATATCTGGATATAGTCAAAAGGTCTTCATCACCTGCCAGCAAACCACCCTGCTCCAAACCAGCAACAGTCGGGAAAGACAAACCCATCACAGCCACCTTTTCAGGGAGGAAATGGCCGGGTTCCAGGGCTCGCTGTAAGAAATGCCTTGAAACTGCCTGCTAAGAGACATTTTTCTTGCACTCCACTCATTCCATAGACAAAGTGTTTCATTGCAAAGTTCGCCAAAATAAACATGCCTGCAACTCCCCCAGCCAGTGGGAACGCACTCTGGGCTGGGAGTAAGGACAGCCGCTTGCCCTGGCTGCGGCTTGCTAGCAGGGTGGCCTTGGGCAAGTGCCTCCTGCTCCTCATGTGTGACATGGGGCAGCGACTGCCTACCTCCCAGGTGCTGCGAGGGCTACTCTGTGGAAGCACCTGGAACCCAGTAAAGAGCTGTCTGTACAAAGGATACAATATGATTGTTAGTGTTTACTGTGCAGAAAAAAAAAAGCTTGCTTTTCATAAACAAACAATTAACTGGAACCACTTGAGGAATGGTTCCTTACACTTTCTGGCAAAATTAGGTTCAAAGAGGTCCTCCCTGTCTCCGTGACGATGGCCTGATTAATAACCACTGTGGACACTGGACAATGGGAGACATAGCAACAGAGTCCAGCTTAGGGTGAGACATGAGGATGGATCTAGGAAGTTGCTTTTTAAGACTAAATTCCATAAATGTTCATAAGAGGGGTTTTTTTCCTAAAAAAGAAAAATCAGCAGCTTAAAAAAAAAATTCTTCCTGCTTTAAAATTCCAGGTTTCCGTATTCCTGGTTAAACGAGGTTTTCCTCTTCTGTTGGCCCCAGCCTAAGAGGTCCTGCCTCTACCTCCCTTCTCCTTTCTCCTGCCCTCCCCTGTCCTCATGGACACTTTGGGCAGACTCCCCATGCGGTCAATCTCACGTCTTAAGTTTCAAAATCATTACCTCACTATTTCAGCAGAAAAAAGTTCTATCTCATTGTGTTTTGTGGCAGACTTCAGTCCGGTTAATGGAGGGTTTCATGTACTTTCTAAAGTAAGTCAGAACCTAATTTTCAGAATGGCATAATGAAGATCAACAGTTTATCTGACTGGGCCTATAGATGAGTCAGTAGGGAAAAAAAGAAAGGTTTTCAAGAGTAATCCCTCGATAGTGAAAGCACTAATGAATTACTTGTTTTCTCATGATAATTATTTTTGGTTAGGGCCTGTTCCGTACTGCAGGCAGTGGGTCTTTTATATGGAAGAAGAAAACATTTATCTGCATATAGTTTGCCAATGGTTTAAGTTTTTCTATAATTTCTGTCTTAACGTTAAGGTAAGATGTCTTCTTATTACTAATTGTTGTATGTTTTGTTTGACTTTTGAAAAGTTGTTTCCCCCGAACTCTCCTTTGGGTTGGAAGGGGTCTCCAGCGAGGCCCCTGGTGCTAAACCCACCTGACCTGAGGCCTCCCAACCACATGCACGGCCGCCCCAGGGCCCCTAGCATATATCCTGGTGCCTTTTAGCAAAAATAGGTCGTTTTTCAACACCCAGGACCTTTCCTGGGCTGACCCGCCGGCCACTGGCCTCTGGTGCCCCCTGTTCACCTCCCTACAGAGCCCCGCTGCTGGCTGCTGCTGGCCTGTGGAGCAGATGGCAAGCGGGCGCGGGAGGTTGCCACCCACTTGCTGCCTTTTGGCACCTTTGCCAGATGGTTTCCAAGCCCCTTAGCAAGCTCTGACCCCAGCCCCTTAGTTCAGATGGTCCTCTGGGCCGTCGCCCTCCCGAGATGCCCCCTGTCCTTTCTGCACGACCTGCTCTTGCATCCTCCCGCCCGCTGGCCCTAGTTCCCAGCTCTCTTTGTGTTTCAATTCTCTCTGCGTTAGCATCTCACCCTCAGATCACTCGGCTCCCTCCCTTGTCCCTGTCCCTATTTCTTTTTGTCCCCATTCCCATCCCCTCCCCATCCCCTCCACCCCCAAGAGCTCCCAGCACTCCTTTCAGTTCAGTCCACCGGGCATCGTCACAGCCCCCGCCACCAAACAATGCCCCAGGAGAAAACATCTACAGTCTCGCCAACTCGCCTGGCACATTTGTTTTCCTGCCAAACACTCCCCATTTAAATGGATTATTTGACACTATATTATTATGCTCCTTATAAGAGAAAAAAATGTATATTTTCATTTATTTTATTTTACTCTTAGTTTCTATTCTAAGTCTGATAAAACACTGTTATTAGATCCCACAGGTGAAAAAATGCTTTGTTTTCTTTGTTGTTTGGCTTCATGGTCCTGAGCAAAGTCTCTAGGGCGTCCTGTTGGTTTCAAGTTCAATACGTCACAGCAAACTCCTTAGCACAGGCCTGTGACACGCTCATCTCAGTAGAGGAAGGAAGCAACTGTATCGCAAAGGGGCTCAGTGAAGACCACGTGTCATACTGTGTGATTCTATAATTCCGTAACTTTTCTGGGGATTTCAGTACACCAAACACATTTTTCCTTATGCCTATCAGATTGTGTTGTGTTTAACCACGTGTCTATTTTCTCCTCTACTGCCCAACCTCTCCCGCCCAACCTCTCCCCACCACACCTGGATGGCAGGTTGTAGTGAACAAGGAAGGGCTAACGTTCCCTGTATTGGAAAGACCGGCAAAAGACTTCAAGAAATGTTGCTTTTGCGGGGGAATCCACTTGGTTTCCTTTCAGTGCACGGGGTTGTTGGAATCTGGGACTAGATCCCCGATAAGTGATGAGACATTCAGAGAAACACAGTGCCTGGTATTTGTGGCAGAAAATAGAATAATCTTTTTTTAAAACAACTCCTTGGTTTATGGCTTAGCCAAAAATAAGCAAGCCAGTTCCACAGCCATCCACGACCCCCAGGGCTCCCCATGAATGATCAGGAGTCTGCAAGGTTCCTGTCATGATCACTAGTAGAGTTCAATATACATGCTCTAGAATGATCCCTGTAAAATGTAGATCTCTAAGCGGTTCTGTTGCCAAAAGAGTTTATAAATACGGTTTAAGAGAAAGTGAGCACCTGTGGTTTATGTAGTGTTGCCGCGGGTTCATGCGGGACGGAGTGGTGTCTCTGGGAATATGAGTGTGCAGGGACCATGTTAAAACATGTGCCTCACAAGCCCTCGCCCAGCAGGGGTAGAGCAGAACACAGCCATGTTCTACTATGCTAATTGGCCAAAAAGCATGCTGCTTCCTGCCACAAAAACTCAGAGGGACTGGCCGGTTCTGTGCTGGGCACAGTCTCCAGTCCCCCTCCAAACACTAACTTAATCATCAACCAAGGATGTCCCCAACTGGACAGGGGCCCTGGTGCTCATGGCTCTCAGCCTCACACTCAGTTTCTTGGTACTGACCAAAGAGACCCCTCCTGGGCAGCATCCCTGCGCCCCAGACCCCAGCTTTTCTCCAACGACCTGCAGCTCCTTTAGTCTGTTACACAACCAAGCCTAACAGACTAGCCTTTAGTCTGGACTCCATGGAGCACAAAGCCATCCATGGCCTCTTTGATTAATGATCTAAGAGAGAGCCCAGGGAATTTTAATTACTCCATAAGTTTGAGAGATTCCTCTATAGGAAAGATAATAGGATCTCATATAATATTTCAGTGATTCAGTAAAAATACCATTTTACCAGGAAAACAATACTACGGGGAAGGGGCCCACTTTCCTCATTCACAACACTTTCTTTCTTCCCAACCAAACATTGCAAACTTCACAGCAGCCCAGGCCACTCTTACCAATCTTTACTGAAGCAATTGGATTTTATGCATTTGATACCTTAACTCTTTCATTTAAGCTTTGTTCTTGTTACTCAGAGCATTTGGTGTACAATATTTAATTGTACAGTATTTTATTTCCACGATGAGCTTAATTATAGAAATTTCGTTTGCTTCTCACAGCCTTCAGATAATTTCTAAAATGTTTAAACCTTCACACCCATTTTATATGTGTTGTGCTGTTGCTAACTTCATATATGTAAATACCTTTTGACATATCACGGTGTTTTCAGTTCTGTCTCTTTTTATTGTGATCATTATCACTATGATTGTATTATCATTCTCAGTTTTGGATATTTTTTCTGGTACACTATTTATTTTTTTAATCGCCTTGGATATTTTGAAGGTATGTTAGTTATTTGTGTAAGTAGACATAGGAAAGTGCTTTGCTTAAGCAATAAGCTCTTTGGTAATTAGATATTGACCTTAAAAGATTGGTCCTTTTAAATGCTACCTATAGGGTTTTCTTCCCATTATCAGGTGCTATTTCAACATACTTGTTTCTCTACTGGACTATTCTGTCCTTTCCATTTCTGACTTTAATTTTTAATCATTAGTGATTCAATTTGCCAATGCCTGAATAGACCAGGTCAAAGATAGAAATTTCCCTTGATGGTAGCATCTTTTCTCCATTTCACTAACTTCCAGGCTTAAAATGAACAGCAGGAAAAACACCCCAAGTGGCCAGGGTTTGCCTAAGAACCTACCGAGCAGATGGCTTCAGGAATGGCTCCTAGAGTGTTTTGGGAGTGAGGAACAGACCCCCGCCCCCGCCAGCTGACCCACAGCCTCATCTGTTTGACACTCCTTGCTTCCCCCTTCCCCACCTCTAGGTAGGTGTCATCCTAGAATTCTAGAAGTATTCAGTGCCCCTGGCCCTGCTTGCCAATGAGGCAGCTTGCACAGAGTTGGGAAGTGTGGTCTCAGTTCAGAAGAGACCTTCCTCCCTGACCTGAACAACTCCATCCTGGGCAGTGTGACTCCAGAGTAAGGTCCCTGCATGGGGAGACAGAAGACTCAGGTTCTGGTTCTGATTCAGACACCAGTGCACTAAGTGATAGTCTTTCTGGGCCTTGGTCCTTCAAAGTGCAAGGCTGGACACTCATTGCAAATCAAATATTCTGTATGGAAAGACTTAACTAAACAAATCAGCCTATTCTTTGAAATGTGGTTTTGCTACTGCCCAGATGGGGAGGATTTTAGCAAACGAGAACAACTGCTCTTTCAAGAGGTCCTACCCACGGGAAACCCACAGGGGCCAATGATGGGAGCCACGATAATGTAATACGGATCCTGGAGATCAAAGGAGAACCGGAGAGGGTGATGTGGGAAGATCAATTACTACTTACTCTAAATAAAGGCTGTTTGGAGAAGCCATCAAAATAAAGAGATGAAACAGTCACTGGCTAAATTAACAAAATGGTTAAACAACAGTTAGCCTTATGCACTTCAGCTTTTTACAAGGGGAAAAAAAAAATAGCCAGAAAATTCCTGGCTGAAATTGTGGTCCTTGCTGTCTGTGTTGTCCTAGAGTTGTATATGCTATTTTGTACTTATTCTCTATGATGTAAATACTTTCCGTTGTAAAAAAAAATGTAAATATTAAGTATATATTTTGTTTCTGTCTTTTCTAAAATGGAAATTGACCCAAGTAATAAATTAAAAATCATCTATATCTTGTTTTTTGGCTTTGGTTTTTGGTTTTTTTAGAAATTACATTCAATTTCTACTAAGGATTTTTACTGTCCTTCAGAAGGGAAAGAGTTTCATGATTAAAGTGAGGCTTCATTCCTGACTAATGGAAATAAGATGGGGCCGCACAAAGAGGAAAAGATGAGGGACGGAAGAGTGAGTTTTAGCTCTGACTCTTTCGCTAGCAGATGTGGGACCCTGGCTAAGCCACTTAACCTCTCAGAGCTTCATCTAAAACTGAAAACAGCTGCCATCGTTTTTTAAAACTCAGTAAGGTAATAGATACAAAAGACGTTGAAAGTAAAAAGTTGTACTGAAAGGCATGGAATTACTCAGGCTTAACTGTCACTGTGTCCATTGGTTAGGGGATGGGCATGTTATAAATATGGGAGATTTCTATTTCATATTTTATTTGGTTTGAATTCTATTTTGGTACAAAACCAAAAAGAAAGTGAATGGAAAGTTAACTTCTCTTGTTGGTACTTCAAAAGATCTGTGATTAACAATCATAATTATTTTATGAGCTTTAAAATAATTTGGGGAAGAAATAAGTTTTAACAATTTTTAACAAAATACATAAGGTCGAATATGTTCTTGTTTTAACCAAAATTTCTTCATCAGTTTCTAACATCCCATGAAGAAGGCTTTTACCAAGGCGGAAATATAATCAATTGACATGGAATTGGCAATTCATCCAAAGAGGGAAGGAATCCCCAGGAATGTTCCAGGCAAACTCTACCTCGGATCTAAGGAACTCCTGTATATAACTACATCAGACTAAGAAGTACCTTCTTATCCTTTGTGAATGACCACACTGAAGCAGTACAATGCAAAAGAAAGCACGATGATTGGCAGATTGCTTCTCACTTCAACAGACCACAAGGCTTGACCTTGGATGCTTACCACATCAGAGCAGAATGAAGCCTTCAAGATCATCTGCAGCCCTCTCACCTTCTACATGAGACATCGAGAATTTACATGACTCACCCAAAGTCACTCAACATCGTGTTCCCTCCAGCTCATGAGAAAAACAGCTGGGAATAAAGGGACCATCCCGGCCCTTCCCTGGAGCTGTGGTCCCATCCGCTCTGCTGCAGCTCATGATGCGGGTCATGGAGGGCTGATGGAAGGGAACTTGTGCTTTCATCTCTCAGTCACCTGAGGGCCCTCCATCTTCTCCTAGGCCATCAGAAATACAATCATGACATTGTGCAGTTTGCGAATCTTGGGGGGAGTGGGGGTGTCATAAAACTACAGCCTTCCACCTCTCCTCCTTTTCTGCAAACAGGGTGGTGCTGGGACGCTGGAGAAGTGGGTTCCAGATCTGAGTCTTCCATTAGGTGTGACCACGAGCCCTTCCTGCTCCGAGGGTGAAGCCCATAAAAGCACCATCTCCTCTTTCTCTTTCCTTGAGAATTTCCTTGACTCAGAATTGGTAAAACAAAGAGGTACCTTAGATTTCAGCTGTGTTTTGTTTTAAATGACTGATGTTTAAAAGTTCTAGTTAAAATGTCTCAAGAGAACTGATCTACGTAACCAGACCTTGGAAAGACAGAGAAAAAGAGTGGCTGAATCTTCCCACAAGCAATTAGGCTGTGGGAGGATTTTGTGTTAAAAGGATAATCCTCAGAAAAAGGTAAAATCATACTGTCATATACATATAAAAATGAACACATGGTAAAGATTTTATGTGACTCATATGATGAGGGAACCAGACAGATGTTTTACCGTCCAAAGGACAAGTAAAAAAAAAAGCATAAATTTATATGGAGTAAAGGAATATCGAGATGAGTTATAAATGGAAACAAAGTCAATTATCACTATCAGACAGGACAGGAATTATATATCTACCAGTTACCTACAAGTGACAAAGGGCTGCAAACCAGCTCAGGCAATGCACAGGTATAGAATGTGATAACTCAGAAGAGTGTGCTATAGATGAAGCATAGTTTTCCACTGAAACACAGATTTTTTTCCTACAATAATAAAGTAATGCACTGCTTTATTTAATACCCAGACCTATTTCACAGACATTAAAACACATTATCATTTTCAACTCATACATTATGCTGGTAAGTGTGTAATCAGAAAAGCCCTGGGGCAGATATTGACAGAGGCTTGTATTGAGTGTTAACCTTCTAACCTCTGAATTCTCTGAGCACTTCCCCTCTCTCTACTCATCTCCACCCCACTCTCACCCCCACTTAGCTTGGGGCTAAGAATTCTTGACACAAATAACTAACTCTGCAGAGCTGATCAAAAGCAGATGTGGCAAAGGATGTTGACCCCAGATTTCATAGCACTCATCACTGGGTGGGCAATAAATCTCTAAGTTTATATGGCTAGAGTCTTTCCTCTGAATTAAAGACCCTTAATCCTTCACATTTGTGGCTGTTAACTGGGAAGAACCTCTTTGCTACTGGCCCCTTAATTCAATGTGCTGACAGTTAAGATGCTCTTAGAATAATGAATTGCAATCTCTCTTCTGACCTCGCAGAGCCCCATCCAAGGATACTTCATGCATGTCATCCACTTGGTCCTTTTAATTGGGCTGGCAGAATCGCAGCATCTTAGTCCTGGAGACGTGAACTCTGTCCGCCACCCCCCTTTTCAGTATTAATTTTATTAATGTGTCCATTGTATTCTTGCCATTGCTGAAGAGTGGTTTCCTTAGCGTTGCTAGATCATTTCGAGTTTAAATAATAAATCAGAATATTAATTCAAGATGTGGCTCTGGCACTAACATGTTATGTGTCTTCACCAGCCCTTCGTCTCCTAAGGCCTCTCCCTCGTCATATCTCTTCTGATTCTTAGTGGTTTATGTGATAACTGGAGATATATTGCGACCATTGGCATTTTTAATATGATGTGACCGTAATTGCTGTTGACAGCTGTAAGTGTGGTTGAAAAAAGGCAGTGTCCAACCTCTCAGAAATAAGATGTGTTATGTGGGAATCAGAGAGAGATGGGTTTGGATAGCTCCCACCACATAGAGATCTCTTTCCTAGCTCATGCTTCATTTGAGAAAGAAGTAAATTCCTCCAAAATGAGCTGTTAAATGGCATCTCCAAGAATTCTGAGCTTGAATGGGCCTTGAGGAGTTTGGGTATTGGATATTCCAAAAGTGGATTGTTTATCTCCCTGGCTTTTAAAGAGTGAGGATGGGTTATGCTAAGTTAAATATACTCTTGTTCCATCCAAATTCTTCCTGGCAACATTAGATGTAAAAATACAATGTAATGGAGGGAGATTCAACAAAAACACTAGCCTGTACTCTTCAAAAATATCAATGTCATGAAAGACCAAGAAAGACTGAGGAACTGATTCAGATTAACAAAGAGTGAACATCAAAGAGACAGGAAAATTAAATAAATCTTGGGCCAGAAAAAATGCTAAGAAGTTCATTACTGAAGATTTGGCAACATTTGAATATGGTCTAAAATTATGTAAGTGAATATTCTTGCCCTTAGAAAATATACACTGAGATATTTAGAAGTAAAGGAGAAAGATGTCTACAACTTGCTTTCAAAGAGTTCAGGGAAAAAAAATAGAAAGAGCTAAAGAAAAAATAAAATAATAAAACGAATATGGGAAATAATACAACAAATGTGGGTAAATTTGGGTGAAGGGTCTGCAGTTCTTTATACTGTTGTAACTTTTCCTTGTGTTTGGAATTATTTCAAAAACTATATTAAAAAGGAGATAATGTTGAAATAATTTCAAAGTTCTAAGACAGAATAATTTTGACCTAATTTCCATATCCAAACTATTAGTCAAGTATTAGAACAAAATAAAGGTATGTTCATATGGCAGGAGTTAGAATATTTCTTAGACCATCAACTTCTCATTGAAATTAATACTAGAAAATGCACTCCAGAAAAAAGGAAGGCATCGGGCACAAGAAAGTATTATATGCATAGAAATTAGTAAAATGCATCATTAAGCTCAAATAATTAATGTTGTTGTTTTACTTATAGAATCTAGAATAAACAAAAATCCCCGAATAGCTTCAGTAAGAAAAATGGCAAAGACATCACGAATGAACATTACAGCTGAAGAAACTGCACAGAGACCACAGTTCTGAGTCCATCCAGAAGCAAAGCCAATATACCATATCCAATTGACACCCTAAAACCTATTAACAGGAAAAAATCTCTCCCTACAAAAGCTACTCCACAAAATTGGAAAAAGCAACTGTTCCACTAGATGTGCAGATATCAACATAAGAATACAAGAATCATCAAAAGGAATGGAAACATGACACCTCCAAAAGAATAATATAATTTTCCAGCAACAGACCCCAAAGAAAAGAATATTTACAAAATACCTCAAGAGGAACTTAAAATAATGATCCTAAGGAAACTCAACAAGCTACAAGGGAATACAGACAAACAATTCAATAAAATTGGAAGGCAATTCATTATCTGAATGAGAAATTTGACATAGAGATAGCTATCCTTAAAAAGAACCAAACAGAAATCTTGGAGCTAAACATTCAATTAATGAAATAAAAAATAAAATTGAGATGCTTGACAACAGACTAGATCAAGAAGAAAAAAAGAATTTTGACAGCCATTGCAGTACATTGAGCTCCATAGAGACAGCACCGGGACAAGTGAGAGCCAGATGGGCACTGGGCAACTCTGTGCCTCGCTGAGGAAAAATAACTAAACATGGGCAAAGGAGATCCTAAGAAGCCGAGAGGCAAAATGTCATCATGTGCACTCTGTGCAAATTTGTCAGGAGCAGCACAAGAAGAAGCAGCCAGATGCTTCAATCAACTTCTCAGAGTTCCTAAGAAATGCTCAGAGAAGTAGAAGACCACATCTGCTAAAGAGAAAGGAAAGTTTGAACATACGGCAAAGGTGGACAAGGCCCGTTATGAAAGAGAAATGAAAACCTATATCCCTCTTAAAGGTGAAACCAAAAAAAAGTTCAAGGATCCCAATGCATCCAAGAGGCCTTCTTCAGCCTTTTTCTTGTTCTGTTCTGAGCATTGCCCTAAAATCAAAGGAGAACATCCCAGCCTCTCCATTGGTGATGTTGCAAAGAAACTGGAAGAGAGGTGGAGTGACACCGGTTCAGGTGACAAGCAGCCTTATGAAAAGAAGGCTGCAAAGCGGCAGGAAAAATACAGAAAGAATATTGCTACATACTGAGCTAAAAGAAAGCCTGATGCAGCAAAAAAGGGAGTTGTCAAGGGTGAAAAAAGCAAGAAAAAGAAGAAAGAGGAGGAAAATGAAAAAGATGAAGATGAAGAAGATGATGATGATGAATAAGTTGGTTCTAGCACAGTTTTTTTTTCTTGTCTATAAAGCATTTAACCCCCCTGTACACAACTCACTCCTTTTAAAGAAAAAAACTGAAATGTACGTCTGTGTAAGATTTGTTTTTAAACTGTACTGTGGTTTTGTTTTTTTTTTTTGGTACAGTTAACACACTACCAAACGTGTCTTTACATAGCCCTAACCTGGCGGTATTTTCAATAGCCACTAACCTTGCCTGGTACAGTATGGAAGTTGTAAATTGGCATGGAAATTTAAAGCAGGTTCTTGTTGGTGCACAGTACAAATTAGTTATATATGGGCATGGTAGTCTTTTTTATCTTCAGTTGTCTCTGAGGCAGTTTATACAAAATAATTTTTGTTCTGTTAACTGAATACCCCTCTGTAATTGCAAAAAAAAAAGTGTCAGCTGTTTTGTTGACATCCTGAATGCTTCTAAGTAAATACAATTTTTTATTAGAAAAATTTTTGAACCTGTAGACAGGTCTTTTGAAATAACCCCATCAAAGAAAAAATAATAATAAAAATGAATGAAGAAAGCCTATCGGACTTACAGGACACCATTAAGCAGTAAAAAAAAATTGCATTGTAAGGTTGTCACAGGGGAAAGAGACAGAGAAAGGCACAAAAATACCTATTTAATAAAATAATAGCTGAAAACTTCATAAGTCTTAGGAAAGATATGGATATCCAGATCCACAAAGCTCAAAGAACCCAAGTAGGTTCAACCCAAAAAGGTCCTCTCCAAGGCACATTATAATCAAAAAGTCAAAGACAAAGAGAGAATTCTAAAAGCTACAAGAGGAAAGCATTAAGTCACATATAATGGAATCTCCATTAGACTATCAGCAGATTTCTCAGCAGAAACTTTGCAGACTAGGAAAGAATGAGATGATACATTTAAAGTGCTGAAAGAAAAAAAAACTGTCAACCAAGATTACTATTAATATATACAGCAAATATATGCAAATAATATAGAAGAAATGAATAAATTCATGGATACATACAACCTACCAAGGTTAACTAATGAAGAAATGGAAAATATGAACAGACCAATAATGAGTGAGAAAATTGAATTAGTTATAAAAAGTCTTTCATCACAGAAAAGCTCAGAACCCGATGGCTTCCCTGCTGAATTCTACCAAACATGTAAAGAATTAATACCAAATCCTCCTCAAACTATTCCAGATAATTAAAGAGAATAGTTCCAAACTCATTTTATAAGGCCAGCATTAGCCTGATTCCAAAATAAGACAACAACACAACAAAAAAAGAAAACTATAGGCCAGAATCCCTGATAAACAGAGATGCAAAAAGTCTCAAGAAGATACTAGCAAACTGAATTCAACAGCACATTAAAAAGATCATTCACTATAAGCAGGATTCATCTCAGGGATGAAAAGATGATTCAATATACACAAATCAATAAATGTGGTACACCACATCAACAGAAAGAAAGACAAAAACCTTATGATCATTGCAATAGATGCAAAAAAGCATTTGATGAAATACAACATCCCTTCATGATAAAAACACTTTCAGCAAATTAAGTATGGAAGGTATGTATCTCAACACAATAAAGGCCATATATGACAAACCCACAGCCAACATCATACTGAATGGCTGAAAACATTTCCTCTAAGATGAGAAATAAGACAAAGATACCCACTTTAATCACTTTTATTCAATATAGTATTGGAAGTTCTAGTTAGTTCTTAGACAAGAGAAAGAAATAAAAGGCATCAAATTGGAAAGGAAGAAGTCAAATTATCCTTGTTTGCAAATGACATAATCTTTCATTAAAAACCCTAAAGGATGGATGGGCGCAGTGGCTCACAACTATAATCCTAGCACTCTGGGAGGCTGAGGTGGAAGGATCGCTCAAGGTCAGGATTTCGAAACCAGCCTGAGCAAGAGTGAGACCCCGTC
>VBSM01003143.1:42421606-42437829 GCA_008086735.1 Cheirogaleus medius
ATAAATAAATTCAGTAAAGTTGCAGAATACAAAATCAACATACAAAAATCAGTATCATTTCTATACACTAATAGTGAACTATCTGAAAAAGAAACCAAGAAAACAATGCTATTTATAATAGCTACAAAAAAGATACCTAGGAATAAACTTAACCAAAGAGGTAAAACATTTCTACATTGAAAATTATGCAACAATGATGAAAGAAATTGAAGAGAACACAAATAAATGGAAAGATATCCCATGTTGATGGATTAGAAGAATTAATATTGTTAAAGTGGTCATATTACTCAAAGCAATCTGCTGATTTAACACAATCCCTAATGATATTCTTCACAGAAATAGAAAAAAACAATTCTCAAATTCCTATGAAACCACAAAAGACCTTGAATAGCCAAAGCAATCCTGAGCAAAAAGAACAAAACTTGAACCATCACACTACCTGACTTTAAAATGTACTACAAAGCTATAGTAATCAAAACAGCATGGCATTGGGATAAAAACAGACACATAGACCAGTGGAATAGAATAGATAATCCAGAAATATATCCACATATTTACAGACAACCGATTTTTGACAAAGATGCCAAGTACATACATTGGGGAAAAGACACCCTTTTCAATAAATGGTACTGGGAAAATTGTATATCCGTGTGCAGAAAAATGAAACTGACCCCTATCTCTCACCATGTATAAAAATTGACTCAAGATGGATTAAAGACTTACACAGACCACCTGAAACTATAAAACTACTAGAAGAAAACAGGAAAACACTTTGGGACATTGGTCTAAGCAGAGATTTTATGACTAGACCTCAAAAGCACAGACAACACAACCAAAAATAGACAAATGAAACAAAAAACCTTCTGCACAACACGGAAACTATCAACAGAGTGAAGAGACAAGCTGTTGAATGAGGGAAAATATTTGCAAACTATCCAACAGGGGACTATTATCTAGAATATACCAGGAACTCAAACAACTCAGTAGCAAAAAAACAAACAATCCTATTGAAAAGTGGGCAAATGACATAAAGAGACATTTCTCAAAAAAAAAGACATACACATGGCCAAGTATATGAAAAAATGTTTAACATCACTAATCATCAGAGAAATGCAAATCAAAATCACAATGAGATACCATCTCACTCCACTTACCATGGCCATTGTAACTGCATTTATCAAAAAGACAAAAGAAAACAAGTGTTGAGAAGATATGGAGAAAAGAGAACACTTGCACAGCATTGATGAGATTGTAAATTAGTACAGCCATTGTGGAAAACAGTATGGGCAAACTAGACCTCAAAAAACTGGAAATAGAACTACCATATGATCCAGCAATCCCACTACTGGGTATGTATCCAAAGGGAATGAAATCAGTATGTTAAAGAGATATCTGCATTCCCATGTTTACTACAGCGCTATTCATAATAGCCAAGATATGGAATCAATCTAAGTGTCCGACAGTGGATGAATGGATAAAGAAAATGTGGTATGTATAAACAATGCAATTCTATTCAGCCATATAAAAATGAAATCATGTCATTTGCAGCAACATGATGGAACTGGAGCTCATTATGTTAAGTGAAATATGTCAGACACAGTAAGACAAATACTGTATAATGTGTGGAATCTAAAACAAAAATTTGATAGCATAGAAGTAGAGAGTAGAACAGGGGTTACCAGAGACTGGGGAGGGAAGAAAAGAGGGAAGAATAGCGAGAGGTGGTTGACCAATGTGTAAAAAGTTACAATAAGACAAAAGGAATAAGTTCTGGCATTCTATTGCACAGTACAGTGACTATGGTGAATAGAAATATATTGTATTTTGCGAAATAGCCAGAAGAGAAGCTTTCGAATGTTCTCACTACAAAGAGATAGTAAATGCATGAGGTAATGGATATGCTAACCACCCTGATTTGATCATTATATTATACTATATATGTATTGAAATATCATATTGTACCCCAAAAATATGTACAATTATCATTTAATTAAAAAATAAAAAATTTTAACAAACAAAAATGACAATTATAAACATATATACCCCTAACAAGAGATTATTAAATATGTAAAATAAAATCTAACAGAATTAAAGGAAAAAACAAACTATTAAAAAAATAAGAGTAGGACACTTCAATACTCCACTTTTAATAATACATGACACAACAAAGCAGAAGTTAAACAAGGAAACAGAACTTGAGAAACACTATAAATAAACTAGACCTTACAGGAATCTATGACACACCCCATTCAACAACAGAATGAGGGCCAGGCGCCATGGCTCACGCTTGTAATCTTAGCACTCTGGGAGGCCAAGGTAGGAGGATTGCTTGAGGTCAGGAGTTCAAGACCAGCCTGAACAACATAGCAAGATCCTGTCTCTACAAAAAAATTAGCTTAGTAGGGTATGGTGACACATGTATGTAGTCCTAGCCTCTCGGGAGGCTGAGGCAGGAGGATCATTTGATCCCAGGAGTTTGAGCTTGCAGTGAGCTATGATGATGCCACTGCACTCTAGCCAGGGCAACAGAGCCAGACTCTGTCTCAAAAAAAAAAAAAAAACAACCACAATGCACACTCTTCTCAAGCACACAAAGAACATTCTCAAGGATAGATCATATGCCATAGATCACAAAACAAATATCAGTAAATTTTAAAAGATCAAAATGACACAGAGTATGTTCTCTGCCTATAATGAAATTAAATAAAAAATCAATAGCAGAGGGAAATTTGGAAAATTCATAAATATGTGGCAATTAAACAACACATTCCTAAATAACAAATGAGTTAAAGAGAAACCACAAGAAAATTAGAAAATATTTTGAGATGGATGAAAACGAAAACACAATATGCCAAAATTTGTGAACGCAGCCAAAGTAGTGCTTAACAAGAAATTTACAGATGCAAATCCCAAATTTACAGATGCAAAGAAGAAAAATCTCAATTCAATAATCTATACTTCTACCTTAAGAAAATAGAAAAAAAGGTCAAACTAGACCCAAAGAAAGCAAAAGGAAGTAAAAATTAGATTAGAAATTAAGGATAGAAAAGCAGTAGAAAAAAAGCATTGAAAGCAAAAGTTGGTTCTTTTAAAATATAAAAAATGATAAACCTTTAGCTAGATTGACAAAGAGAAAAAGAGAGAAGACTCAAATTACTAAAATCAGAGTGATAGAGAGACATTATCACCAACCTTACAGAAATAAAAGGGATTATAAGGGAATACTACTAGTTATTGTATGCCAACAAATTAGGTAACCTAAATTAAATGCACAAATCTAGGGACACAAATTAACAAAACTAACTGAAGAGGAAACAGAAAATCTGAATATACCTATAACAAGTAAAGAGATTAAATTAAAAATTTTAAACTTTTCACAAGGAAAAGCCCAGAACCATTTGGCTTCACTGGTGAATTCTGCCAGATTATTTCAAGAAATATTAATCCCAATCCTTCACAAACTCTTTCCAAGAACAGAAGAGCTCATTAGCTCTAGCTCCTAGCTCATTCTATGAGGTCAATATTACCCTGACACCAAAACCAAAAACATTACTGAAAAAGAAAACTATAGATCAATATTCCTTATGAATATATATTCAAAAATCCTCAACATGTGACTAGCAAATTGAATCTAGCAACATATAAAAAGGACTATACAATATGACCAAGTGGGATTTATCCCAAAAATGTAAGGTTGGTTTAATGTATGCAAATCAATTACATTTGCAATAGTCTTAAAAAGAATAAAATACTTACAAATAAATTTAACAAAAAAGGGCAAAACATTTATTGAAAACTATAAAACACTATTGAAAGAAATTAAAGAAGACCTAAATAATTGAAAGACATTCTGTGTTCATAGGTTAGAAGACTTAATATTATTATGACAATATTCCCCAACTTGATTTGTATATTCAATGCAATTCCTGTCAAAATCCCAGCTGCTTTTTTGTAGAAATTGCCAAGCCGATCCTAAAATTCATATGGAAATGCAAGGAACACAGAATAGACAAAACAATCCTGAAAAAGAAGAACTAAAGAACACTTTTAAAAAGATAAATAACTGGATTTAAAAACTGGCAAAGAATTTTAATAGACATTTCTCCAAAGATGCTATACGAATGTGTTTCATAAACACAAGAAAAGATGCTCCACATCACTAATGGAAATGCAAATCAAAACCACGAGATACC
Source organism: Cheirogaleus medius (assembly GCA_008086735.1). Lineage (NCBI taxonomy): Eukaryota > Metazoa > Chordata > Mammalia > Primates > Cheirogaleidae > Cheirogaleus > Cheirogaleus medius. Next base: position 42,425,800 of record VBSM01003143.1, read on the forward strand.
ACTCCATACCCACCAGGACTGCTTATAAGAAAAAAGATGGAAAAATAAGATAAAAAAATTAAAAAACACAGATTTGGAAAATCTGGAGTCCTAATAAACTGCTGATGAGAGTGTGAAATGGTGCAGCCACTTTAAAATACAGTTTAGCAGTTTCTCAAAAAGTCAAGCATAGAGTTACCATATGACCCAGAAATTCTACTCCTAGGTATATACCAAACAAAAATGAAAACATATGTTCACACAAAAACTCATATACTGATGTTCATAGCAGCATTATTCATAATAGTTAAAAACTATAAACAACCCAAATGTCTATCAACTAATGAATGGATAAATAAAACATGGCATATACATACAGTGGAATATTATTCAGCTGACAAAAGGCATGAGGACTTGATCCATGCTACGACATGGATGATTCTTGAAAACATTATGCTAAGTGAAAGATGCAAGATGTGAAGGCCACATATGCATCACTTCATCTATATGAAACATCTGGAATAAGAAAATCCATAGAAATGAAAGGTAGATTAGTGGTTGCTAGGGGCTGGGTGTCTTGGGGGAGATGGGGAGTAACTGCCAATGGATATGGAGTTCCTTTTTGGGTGTATGAAAATAGTCTGGAATTAGAAACAGCTTGTATAATTTTGTTGATATACAAAAACCCACCAAATTTAGACTTTAAAAAGGCAAATTTTATGGTATGTAAATTATATCTCAATAAAAATTATAAATAAATAAATTTAAAGGTATCATCCTGAAAAAGAAGAAATAGGATTTAAAACTTCCAAATAATTAGAAGGAAAAGTAAAGCACAGAAAGCAATTAATTGAATAAAAATCGGGAAAGAAAAAAGGAAACCATAAGAAAACTTCATAATATAAACTCAAAAGGTAAAAATATGTTCACATGTCTAGGTAACCACTAAAAAAAAAAAAAAAGGTGACTGTGTTAAGTATCCCCAGGTAAATACTGTTTTGAAAAAAAATAACTTCTAAAGTGAAAAGACATGGGAAGAATGAGAAGCCTGAGAATTAATGTTGGAAAAAGATATATCAGGGGAAAACTAACAGAAAGAAAGCTCATGGAACAAAACTGATATAAGGGTAAAATAAAAATCAAGATATATTTAAAAGAATACAGAGACATTTCTTCTTAATAAAAAGTAAAATTCAATCAAGAAGATATTAATATAATCGTCATAAATCTTTATGCCCAAGCATAAATTCATACATGTAAAAAGAAAAAAATATAAAAATCCAAAATAATAACAGTTTATCTTTAAGCTACTTCTCTCAGACTAACTAAACAAATAAAAATGATAGGAATATAAATTAAAATTTAATCAACAAGTTTTACCGATTAGTTATAAGCATCATACAGCCAAAACAGAAAATGACTTTCTTTTAAAACCTTATGGAAGATTAGCAAGATTTGATCATATTGGACCACAAAGAAAATTCAACCAAGAATAAAAAGCAGAAATCATGAAGGTTTCATTAACTCTGTCCAAATACAATAGATTTAGAAATAAATAACAAAAAGATAGTCAAATAATACATGCTTTTATGTACATTTTTAAGCACCATTTTTAATAACTCTGGTTAAACAAGCAATCAAAATAAAGTACTTTAAAATGTGACCTAAAAGCACACAAAACTTATACGTGAAACAATAGAGTAAAACTTAAAACCTTAATTTATTTAAAAATAAAAAAACAAAAAAGGATAAAAATAACTCAACGGCTATAAAACAGAATACCAAAAAGTCTAATAAAAATAGAAGGAAAGAATTATTAAAGATAAACACAAATCAATTCGGTCATTAACAAATGAAAGAAAAAGTAGTTATTCAGTAATATCCAAATTTGGTTATTTGAAATGACTAATAAAATAGATAAAACTCTGATAAGTAAAGGTAATTCAAACGAGAGAGAAAAATAAAACAAAAATAAAGAATATTAGAAATGAGAAAGCACATTACAAATTTAGGAGAGAATTTTTAATTTATGAGATATGATATATAATTTTATACCAATAAATTTATTCATCTAGAATAAAACCTAGATGAAATTGATGACTCCAATGAAAAGCTGTGCATTTTTAATGCCTGCTCTTCCAGGTAATCAGAATTTGAGACCATCATTGCCTTTCCGCTTTTTACAACTCTGTAAGTTGTAGATAACTGATATAATATAAAATAATTCTTTTATAAACATGAAAATGAATTCTATCCAGTGAAGTTTCAATTGACTTCCTTATTCCATTGTGTATGGAGCCAACTTTCCTTCCATTTGCACATTTGTTTCAATATTCTGATCTATAAATGTGTCTGCTTGGATTATCTTTTCAACTACTTATAATATCTTACCATTTCCTTCATTTAAAAGCAAGTCAACTAAAAGCTATAACACATGCTCATTTAAAAAATTTTTTAAACTTTTCTATCTGGAAAGACACAATAAAGTTAAAGACAAATAGAAAAAAATATTTTCAACATTTTTAATAGTGGAGAAATTTCTGGAATAAATGAAGAATACCCATTAAAACATGGCAAAAGTTCAAAACCTAACTGAAAAATAAGCAAATGATTTGAAAAAGCAAGTCATAGAAGAAAAAGTATAAATGTCCAATACATTTGAAAAGATGCAATTAGCTGGGCATCATGGCAAATGCCTGTAGCCCCAGCTACTCAGGAGGCTGAGGCAGGAGGATTGCTTGAGTCCAGGAGTATGAGGTTGCAGTAAGCTATGATGACACCATGGCACTCTAGCAGGGGCGACAGAGTGAGACTCTGTCAAGGAAGGATGGGAGGGAGGGAGGGAGGGAGGGAGGAAGGAAGGAAGGAAGGAAGGAAGGAAGGAAGGAAGGAAGGAAGGAAGGAAAAGATGCATGTATTATTTAGCATAGAGGGTAATCTGCTCTAAGAAAGTGATCCCAAAACACATGGACTCAATAAAAATAGATGTTTATTGCTCTCTTATGTAATAGATGGGTTCTGCTCCACAATGCAGTCAGATGGGCTGGTGGGGAAGTTTTGCCATTCTTGTATGGCCTGCAAATTGCCTGGGTCAGCACTTTTCCAGTTATTGAAAAGGAGAACAGAGGAAGACCAAGACAAGCCTATGGATCACTTCTGCTGACATCTCATTGGCCTAAACGAAGTCATATGATCACACCAAGCTGCAAGGGGAGCTGGAAAATGGAGTCTTTCAACTGCTAAAAGGAAGACAGTGGATACTGGAAGCCAGTTAGAGGTATCCACCATATGCGAAGAAATCAAACAATTTTTAAAATTCCCGGATTGTAAACAATTTTTAAGATTTACGGTATAAAAATTCACAAAAATAAAAGGAAACAGAAACCCCAATATACTATTAGAGAGGGTGTAAATTCAAGAGAGTTTGGCAACATCTCCCAAACTTAACTTATGTGAACTTGAAATTCTATTTAAAGGGGCTTACCACATAGAAATTCTTACATTTGTTCTATAAAAGAAAAGAATGTGCAGTGTGTTCACTGCAGCATCGTCTGTTATAGGGGAAAAAAAGAAACAAACTTAAATGTCCACCAACAGAGAAAATAATTCTGAATTCTGACATAAACCCTTCTATAGAATACTAAGTGGATGTAAAAGAGAATAATGCAGTACTAACATGAAACTAGCTCTAAGATATATTGTAAACTGGAAAAGTGAGATACAGAATAATATAGAAACTGTCTTATTTGTAGAAAGACAAAAACTGTGTGTGTACCTAAATGTATGTAGCCACATAAAAATAAAACTGGAAATTATGCTCACTAAATACTAAACAGCAATTTAACTATTAACAGTAATTTGCCTTTAGAGGAAGAAGATGAGTGTGCTATAGAAGGAAGGAGAACTTCACTGTTTCTTCTCGACTTAATAATTATTTTAATCTTTTATAGTAAGAATGTATTTGTGTAGTCTTCTATTTTTTTTAAAAAAAAAAAAAGGACAAATAAACAAAAGACACCAAATGTTGGGAGAGGGTGGTATATACTAACACAAAAAACGAAAGTGAAAGGAAATAATATAGTCATAGTATCCATCGTGGAATTAAGGCTGATTTTTCTACCCCCCTCCAAATTTTCTGTAACACAATTAATTGATTTATTTTTGGAATGAAAAACTTTAAAAAAAAATTTGTCTCTGAGCTGGATGTTAAACTCACTGAACACCTGGTATTTTTCTAACTTACGTACTGAGAAGTAGCCTAGCTCTTCTGAAGAGAGCCCAACAGACCTACACATCTTTGGTAAGGACATGTCTATTGCATTTAAGGACGGTTTCCACAAAGCAGTTAAGTAAATTTGCTATCTCATCTTTTCAGGTTATCATTTAATCAAAAAACCATATGATGATAGTAAAGATGTTGATGAAAGACTTTGTAGCTACATAAGGAAATGTTCTTGACAGCTTAAGTGAAATTTAAAAAGCAGGAAAGAAAATTGTAGACTCTAATTACATATGGACAAAATTCACTAATGTAACTCCAAAAAGTGTAACGCCCAAATGTTTCTGAGGCAAAACGATGGGATTTATGAATGATTTGAGGGGTCAATGTTTCCTTAAGATTGTTCTAAGAACAGACAATAATCAAAGGGGGGAAGAAACAGGGAGAAAATAAATGGGAAACGATCTCCCTGGAATACAGAGGTATTGTCTATTACAATAAAACAGAAAAATTCTGATCAATGGCTCCAAAAATTGCCTTTTATACAACTTTGAAACACTTTTCAATCTACCATACACAGATGGTAGATTGAAAATATATCACAGTATCTCTTTACTATTAGAAATATAGAATTGGGAAGGCATTTTCTTGGAGTCAAATTTGGAGGCATGAGATCTAAAAAGGCTTTGTAATTTCCTTCCTATAATATACTGTACTGAGATTAACCAGATAATTGCGTTCCCAAAAGAAGTCTGTCAAACAATTTGATTTCTGGAGGAAATTAAAAAACAGAATGCGGTCCATACCTGAATAACTAAATCGTGTTGTTTTTAATCATTGAAAATAATATCAATACAACAGGTGAAAAATACCAAAAGTTATTCAAGAAAATGGATGGAATAATTTATATAAAATAAACCAAAAGGATTTGGAATATAGACAGTCCTATTTTATAGAAAAACATTTCTGAATCCCTACAACATTTAAAGTAGAAAAGCATCAAGTACCACAGACAGAATTAATGCTATGGAGCGGCCAGGCATGCTGGCTCGTGCCTGTAATCCTAGCACTCTGGGAGGCTGAGGTTGGAGGATCGTTTGAGCTTAGGCGTTCAAGACCAGCCTGAGCAAGAGCAAGATCCCATCTCTACTCCTCTACTAAAAATGGAAAAATTAGCCAGGTGTAGCGGCTCATGCTTGTAGTCCTGGCTACTTGGGAGGCTGAGGCAGGAGGATCGCTTGAGCCCATGAGTTTGGAGCTGCAATGAGCTATGATGACACCACTGCACTCTAGCCTGGGTGACAGAGTGAGACTCTGTCTCAAAAAAAAAAAAAAAAGATGAAGAAAAAGAAAATGCTATGGAGCAACTCTTAGGGCCATGCTGGTTGTCACAGCTAAGCATAAAACATCCATCTCCATGAAGCAGTGTCCATTTCTATCATTTTGTTGAGAAGTCAGCTCTCTCAGTACTTCAAGATTTCCAAGAAGACAGGAATTTTCTCTTTACTCACAAATATACTACTCAGAAACTGAAATCTCTAGACATTTTTCTTAAGCACTACAGATTCCAGCAATAATTTTCAGACTTTACAACCTCTGTTAAAGTTCTCAGCCAACTACTAAACAATACCATTTGCAATTTATAGTCTTTTAAGCAGATTGCAAACCACGTGACTGTTTCTAATTCCAAGCCATCTTCAATTTCACTAGTAAAATTTTCAAACACTGTTTAAATGTGTTGCTAACATTTATGCATATAACATCTACTGCATCTCCTCTAATTTAAAAACTATGAAAATAAGCTGCAAAATGTTGCCCAATATAACTTTTTTTCCTACTAAGACTTCTCTGCGTAAAACTCACAGCTTCATTATCTTACTGGTCATTAGCCAATTCTCTCCATTCCCTTACCATTCACTGAGAAACATTGATGTTTGTTTTACATATGAATATTCTCAAGATAACACTCATCTCTATAAGGCATCTTCCCCTTAACTTCCAGTGCTATCTTCCATGATAGCAAAAGAAACAGTCACAGGTCTCAATGGCTACATGACTATTCTCTTCCAACACCAGTTCATCACAAGGGGGCCAGGGGAAGGACTTAGGGGTGGCCAAGAGAGTGTAAAGCAAAGCTCACATCCCAGGATAGTCAACATCTTGGAAGAGAAGAATAAAACCAGCATTCCTAAAGGGGAAAGCCTTGAGCCTAAACCAGAGAAACAGTTGCCAAAGTCAATCCCTCTGGGAATAAAAATTGAGAGATGGATCCGAAGAGTAAGGCCAAACAAAACTGAATTAAAGCTCCAACAGAGGACATTGGTACTTTAAGACAGGAGTCTGCAACCTCCTCATTTGCCAGCAAATTAATAAACTTCTCTTTCCTTCTCCTCAAACCACTTGTCCTCGTTCTTTTGATGTGGCCTCAGGGACAAATGCCAAATTTCCAGTAACAGAATTTGGCATCCCTGGGTGGGACTCACTGGTGCCCCAGTGGAATGGCACCCACAACTGCTGGAAGAGGCAGGGAGCAGCCCTGGGTCAAAGCTGTGGGTCTTCACAGGTAGGGGCAACTTCTTTTGAAGGTGAGAGAGCAGGGGATGGCCCCAGCAGCTGCCAGAGCCTGTTTTATTTCCAGGTAACTTCCATCTCTGTCTCCCTGAAGTAGATGTGACTCCCCACAACCTGAACTGAGTTGAAGAGAAGGAAACAGATTTGGAAAGTGTCACGACAGCCATGGCCATTTGTAAGTAAAGTTCCCAGGGACTCCAAGACCCTGTTTCCATCCATGGGGTGGGGGGTGTGGTCAGACCTCCCTGTTGAATTTGTTCTGATGTGCTGATTTGGGGTTGAAAGTCAAGAGGTTGAGCAGAACTAGGGAACCTGGTTTGGACTGAGCTCATTTGCAGTTCCCAGGGAACCAGAGGGGATTGGGAGGTGTTGGCTCTTTTGTCTGAGAGAATTTGGTTCTCTGTTTGGCCCATTTTGAATTAGGAGATGCTGATTCTCAATTGAGAATTTGGTTCTCATTTTGTGGTTCCCACTTAATTGGCTGTGGCATTTTGTGTTGGGGAGTCCCTGTATCGCCTGTATTTTTTGTTTGTCAAGTTTTGTTGCAGCATAGGAAAGCTCCATCTCAAAGTACATTGGGAAAAACTTTGGCCAAATGGTTAACTTATAGCTGCAAATGACTGTGTAAAGACAAGGCTGTTATTGTAATCCAATGGATGGGCTGGAGTGTGAGGAGAAGCGGCCGTTAAATGAAAATTCCCATTTGATTGATAAGCCTTGGCATTTTAGATTGTTTGTGTTGGGAATTCCCTATATTGTTTGTGTTTGACTGTGAGTTTTTGTCTGGTGAGTTTTTGTACCTATGCCTAAAGTTTATTGTGATACCACTTGTCTGGAGTGTGAGGAAAAGTGGTGGTCAGTGGTCTGTGGTTTATTCTGAGCTGTTGGTTCTTTTAAAATTCAGAGCTCAAATGGTCAGCCTGCCACTATAGAGTTAAAATGTTGAGTGTCAAGCTCTCTGCTTGAGAAAAACTCATTGTTTATGGTACACAAAATGATCCGTATTTGTATGATTTGTGATAAATGAGGTCCTGGCACCCCTGACGGAACCTGCACAGCTGGCCAGGGTGAGCTGCTGGGTGGGGCCACAGCCCAGGGGTGGACCTGGTGGTTGGCGGGGGAAGGAGGGGACTGGCACATGTGGCACACAGCAAGGAGGAAGGAACATCTGTGCTGCCGCCATCTTGGCACCATGGGAGGGGCCAGGGAGGGCGCCACCTAAACTAATTCTTCGAAACCACGCCCAGTAAATTATGACTTGGGGTTTAGAATGGTCTCTCCTGGCAGCAAATGTGATTTGGGCCAGAGGGAACCCATAGCCAGGGAGGGCAATCTGCAGCCGTATCAGATGGGAGCTTGAATGTGCAAGAACACCTGGCAGAGTCCTTTGAGACGGTGAGAAGGAATGGGTGAAAAAGCCACCCCAGACCGACTTTTTATAAAGAAGAAGGAACTCAAAAGAAACATTGCCCAAAAGTTGCAAAAGCCTCCAGGTAGCAAGAAGCCCACAGGAGAGAAAAATGTTTTAAGTCCAGGACTCGGACAGCAAAGGAGGGGGCCAGAGCACTCTGCCTGCAAATATCCCCGCAGGAGCCCTGGGAAATATTGACAGTGGGGATTCCACTGGTGCCAACCTGCACGGACAGAAGCGGTCCAGTGGGGGGCCCCTTACCCCGGCCACAGACCCGACCCTGGCACCACCGTGCCCAGCCAGACAGGGAGCGATGGGGAGGGTCCAGGCAGCAGTGAGGCAGCATAGGCAAGCGGCTAAAGAACCTGAAAGGTACTCAGTTACATTTAAATGGCAGGATCCTGGGACTGTGTTGCCTCGTGAGTTTAAAAGGGCCCTCCTGCTCTGTTTGATAGAAGGGAACTTGCAGAACCTGCAATTGGACAGATTGTAAACTTGTGTTAGCTTATCTGGGGTTCCTAGGAATGGCGTCTGAATCCCAGATGTTGGACTCATGGTAAAGCCCTTGTACAGAGAAAAATAAGAAATGAGCCTTGGAGCCTTAGTATAGATGCTGAGAGGCATCCCACGGCCAGGGGCATGTCAAAGCCACTGAATGATATTGTGAGAGGATGCCCTCTTTGCCTCCGGGCAGGAACAGCTACTTGTGAGTTGTGTCCATTCTCCATCCTGCCACCCTTTTGCCAGCCAAGGAGAATGAGCCTTTACGGCATGACTGTTCGGAGCTTCTGGAGGCTGGGTATTCTAGCAGGATGGATCCGCCAGATCAGCCGATGCCAGAGCAAGACTGGGATCCCTTTTACTGACAGAAGCAGCTTTATGGACAACGAGGGGCTGGATTTGCAGTGATCACAGCAGTGGCACTGCCACCTGGGACTTCAATCCAGGAGAGTGAGTTGCAGTTATCAAGAGGAAAAAAGTAAACATTTACACTGACTCTAAATATGCTTTTATGATTGTGCATGCTCATAGTGCCACTTGAAAGAAAAGGGGTCTCCTGACAGCAGGAAATAAGAATATTAAGCATGCCACTGAAATAATGGCCTTGATACAGGCCATGGCTGAGCTGCAGCAGGTGGCCACCATGGCAAAAAGAAGTGATCTGTGCCTCAGGGTCTTGATACCCTGGTTAGATTTAGACCCCCCTTAAAAACTAAAGATCGGGGCTTATTTGGGATGGCACAGCTAAATGGAGACAGAAATCTCATAGACTCATCTCCTACCCAAAGCTTTAGTTCAGCTTCTTATGAGGCACCTACATGAAGACACACATCAGGAGTGTGGTGCCTTGACAGATTTGGTGGGACCTCATTTGAGAGGACCCCATGTACAACTGTTTATGTGCTTGGAGTGGTCCAAGGACAGAAAGGTGACCCGCTATACAGGGAGCCCAACATGTGGGGGTCTACAGGTTCAGTGATTGGCAGTTTCACTCAGATGCCTAGGCTTGTATTGGCAGATACCTTTTCAGGCTGGGCAGAGGCTTGTCCTATCTGGAGGAAAGAAAGGAGCATCATGAGGTTACCCGAATCCTTCTGGAGGAACTCACTCCGAGATGGGCTCCTACCAGGAGCTGACAGGGCCTTCGCCGAGTTCCTGCACATGTGCAGGAACAGGCCTTGGAGGATGACAGGATGACAGGCATCAGCAGTCCAGGGAAAGAGGCCAAGCAAATGGACAATAACATGCTGGTGATGGAGGCCGTGGACAGACAGCTACACAGAGGGCTCAGCAGCTCCTCTTCCCACAGCAAGGACGTCAACAGACACCCCATTGCCAATAGAACTCGAGAGCCCTGGACATTTCACAAGAGTGAAAATAGACCCCCCCTTTGTAGCAGAGGTAACCCAGCAAGTAAGCAAAGCCCTACATCTAGAATAAAAATTGCATTCATCCTGGAACTGATGCAGGAAACCCATCTGAAGATGGGATAAGATATTGCCATTTGCCCTCCCCTGGATAAGGGTAGCCCTTTAGAAGCAGGCTTAAGTGAAGCCCCGAAGAAATAGTTTATGAGAGATCCTTCCCAGCACCCCCAAGGTAAGTATGGTAATATAACCATGAGTAAAAGAAAACAGAGTAAAACAATATGTCAAATGAGTGGATCGGGTCCTAACCACTACACATGAGTTCACCTCTTTCAGGTCCCTGCCCCAGCTGGAAGCAGAGGAGTGGAAGGGACCCTGTGATGGGCCTCTAACAATTCACGTTAAAATTCTCGTTACAATTGTCAGAAGTGAAAGCTTCGGTCCGTCACACCAAAGCAAAGAGGTGTGGCCCCCAGTGTGGCGGGGACAGCCTTTAGGCAACCTAAAGTATCTGTTAGAGAAAAAGAAAAAAGTGAAAGTGCTGATATTTTTGCTAATCTTTCTTTGGTGATTTGTTCTGTCTGTAGGACAGAGGAGTCTGTAGAAACTCCGTAGTGAGGATTTCCTCAGGCTATCACCTCTTCTGTTGATCTGTCTTTCTGCTGGGTGCGTTATCCTAAGTCTTGTTCAGCACAAGTGTTTCTGTGATTGATTTCTGAATCAATCAGATTCAGAAATTTGATTCTGAATCTGATTTCTGATTTTGCAGATTTGCAGAAGCCGGTCTCTTGGATCATCTACAGGATACAACTAATAGCTCTGCACTCAGAGGCCCCATGTTTCTTTTCTAACTCAGCCCTGACAGTCCATTTCACCTGGTCAATCCTCATGGCTATAGCTATTGCTTATGCCCTTTTCAACCGATAACGGTACCTTATCTAAAACATCACCCCAATTCAGCAGGAAGTATATCAATGACTACATCGTGCCCCCCCTCCATAGTTATAGAAGGGTAAAGTTGACAGTGGGGAATATGTAGCAGAAAGAATGGCCTGGAAAAGGGTAAAAATGTCTTCTGTCTCTTCAAAACCCCCTTACCCTTTTTGAGAACTAAAACCTATATCCCTGCCTCCCAGTGGTTGGGAGGGTCAGGGGAATGTTGAGTGTCTTTTGTTCTTTGTGCCACAGGAGATGACTCAAGGGAATTGTCCAGGCAGATGTCATGAGATTGTCTTAGCCAAAGATGGGATGAATCCGGGTGGAGGTCACAAGATTGTCTTAGCTGAAGATGGGATGAGTCAGATCCTTTTAAAGCTCTGTACTTCTGCTCAGAAGCAGGGTGTCGGTACTTTGAGACAGGAGTCTGCCAACCTCCTCATTTGCTGGCAAATGAATAAACTCCTCTTTCCTTCCCCTCAAAAAAAGGTACAACAATTCTACAAGTGAACAGATGCTAAAACCACCTAAATGGGGTCTTGGAATTATTTTTATGGGCCAATTGGTGCATTGTGTATGATTTAAAAGCATACAGTTTAAAAGATGACCAAGACTGATCTTCAATATGAATGTTATCTTCCACAGATAAGATCTGCTTCACAAACTTCACCTAAGTTCTGTCTCTCCTTTTTCAAAATGAATTATTCAAACAACCACCTGCCCAATGAGAAGTAGCCCAACATATCCCCCTTGAGGTGTCCTCTCTCCACCTCCTCCACCTCCACTACCCATGGAAGCTTACTCAGGCCAAAGTGCTGCAGTCTCGTTCTCACTCAAGCTGTGAGACGGCGGCTGCAACTCCTGCGGCACTGGCCCAGGGCTCAGGAAATGGGCGGTCTCATATATTGCTAGTGAAAGTTTGGAATTCTTCATTTTTTTAAAGTTACCTAACAATGGCAATTGACATTCAAAATGCACAAACTTTTGACACACCCGTCCCACCTATATGACTCTACCTTACAAAAACTAAAAAAAAAAACAAATCA
>VBSM01003143.1:42437929-42452261 GCA_008086735.1 Cheirogaleus medius
AAAAAAAAAAGAACATATGTACAAGAATGTTTCTTGAAATGTTATTTTTAATGGCAAAAAATAGGGAAAATGTTAAATAAATGTACTATAGCAACACTATGGTATATTATCCAACTTTTAAAAACAATTATCTGGCCCAGAGACACAATTCTAAAGCAAGAGAAAAAAATCCCGAGGGCCAAAAATGAAAAGGGGATGCAGATTAGATGGGTAAGAAAGAAAAAAACTCATGATAGTTTAAGAACGTATTTGACTTAAACATAGGAGCTTGAGATTAGGGTTTTAACGCCCAGCAAAAGCAGGAATCAAGGTCTAAGGCTTGCATGAGGCGAGAAGCTGAAATAAAAACTCCCTGAGGAGCTGCTGTGTCTCTAAAATGGAGACTAAAAATACACTATTCATAGACCCAGGATGCTACAAAAAAATTGTCCACATGATCTTCTGTGTGGATGTTGGAGATGCACAGTATGCATTTATATTACTTGTATTGTACAAAAACCCGAATTTTTTTCTTTTTTCTTTTTTGATTTTATTGTATAATTCACATACATAAAATTCATACCATTTTAAAGTATATAATCCAATGGTCTTTAGTTTATTCACAAAGTTGTGCAAACATCACCACTATTAAATTCCACAACACTATTTCATTCCAGAAAACCCCCCAAAAGAAACCCATACCTATTAACAGTAATTCTCATTCCCCTCTCCACCTAGAAACCTGAAACTAGCATTAAAATTGGTTTAAGATAATGAAACTTCTATGGTATTACCAAATACAAACGTAAACTTCTCCATTAGAAAACTTGCACAACCTGTAGCAGAAGTCCCCCAGAAATGACTCTTGGTAAAGGTTAGCTTACATTCAAACATTATAGGCAGGGCATGGTGGCTCACTTCTGTAATCCTAGCACTCTGGGAGGCCGAGGCAAGAGAATTGCTTCAGCTCAGGAGTTTGAGACTAACCTGAGCAAGAGGGAGACTCTGTCTCTACTAAAAATAGAAAAATTAGCCAGACATCACGGTGCACGCCTGTAGTCCCAGCTAGTTGGGAGGCTGAAGCAGGAGGATCGCTTGAGGCCAAGAATTTGAGGTTGCTGTGAGCTAGGCTGGCACTATGGCACTCTACTCAGGACAACAGAGTGAGACTCTGCCTCAAAAACAAACAAACATTATAGAACACATGAGGCAAAAAACTCCATAGAGAAGAATTAATATCTTAAGAACCAAAGATAACAAAACACTCTGAAATATATTATAAAAAGCATATGCTTAAAATGTTTAATGAGATTTTTGAGTGTAGAAACTATACTGAATGAATGAGACACTGAAAAAGAACAGGCAATTTTTTGAAAGACACAGCTAAAAATCCTGGGGAAAAAGCCGGGCTCAGTGATGTGCACCCGTAGTTCCAGCTACTCGGGAGGCTGAGGCAGGAGGATCACTTGAACCCAAAAGTTTCAGTCCAGCTTGGACAACATAGCAAGACCTCGTCTCAAAAAATAAACAATAAATTAAAACTGAGTTAAGTAAGTCCTGCTCTGAAAATGATGGGCTGGCTGGTTTTTCTCTACTGAGAAGAGCAATAAAAGCTAGACTAAATGTTTTTAATCTGCTTAAAGGTATTGGAGAGCTATCAAAATAGTCAGGACTTTTAGAGGTAAGGATCCAGATCCAGAATAAAGAAAAGCCCCAAAAGGGGAATATAACAACTTCTCTTTTTCAAAGTATTTGCCAGTCTGAAAACAATAGTTGAGAAGTTTAACAAGCTTTCAGTTGATCACTGACTCCCAAGTTGATTGGGAGGCTAAAAGTTGGAGTTTAAGCCCACCAAAAAGGGAAGATATTTGAAAGGAAACTCTGAAGGTTTGCCCTTTAAAAGGAAGAATGAGCCAAAAAAAAAAAAGACCAGAGCTAATAGGAGATAGATGATATAGATATAGAGAGATAGACTTATTATAGAAATTAGTTCACATGATTATGCAGACTGAAAAGTCTCATACGCTGCCATCTGCAAGACAGGGAACCAGGAAATCGAATGGTATAATTCAGTTCATGTCCAAAGACCTGAGAGCCAGAGAAGCCAGTGATGTAAGTCCTAAGTCCAAGTCTAGAAACACCCTCATAGACATACCCCAAAATAGTATTTTACCAGTTATCTGGTCATCCCTTAGCCCAGTCAAGTTGACACATAAAATTAACCATCCCAACTACCTTAAATTATTAATAGATCACTCCTTAATTGAATTAAGGTCATCTGCCACTAGCCTGCCTGCCAGGAACAAAAGTAAATTCTCATTGGAGGAAAAGTAAACCATCTAGAGACACAATTGATCTCTGAAATTTTTGTGTGCCATGTCTGACACTCCATCAAAGATAACCGGGCAGAGAAAAAGATAAACATTGACTGAAAATAAAGACCAAAGCAGGCCGGGCGCGGTGGCTCACGCCTGTAATCCTAGCTCTGTGGGAGGCCAAGGCGGGCGGATCGCTCAAGGTCAGGAGTTCGAAACCAGCCTGAGCAAGAGCAAGACCCCGTCTCTACTATAAATAGAAAGCAATTAATTGGCCAACTAAAAATATATATAGAAAAAATTAGCCGGGCATGGTGGCGCATGCCTGTAGTCCCAGCTACTTGGGAGGCTGAGGCAGGAGGATTGCTCAAGCCTAGGAGTTTGAGGTTGCTGTGAGCGAGGCTGACGCCACGGCACTCAGTCTAGCCCGGGCAACAGAGTGAGACTCTGTCTGGAAAAAAAAATAAAAAAAAGACCAAAGCAAAAACAATAGATACAAACCAACAGGAAATTTAGGTATTAAAATACATGACTTATTACACACAAACTTTACCTAGGACTAGTGATTCCACTTCTAAGTGGAAATGGCAGTGTAAGGCGCTCCACTGACTTGCTCCCCTGCCCTAGTGGAACAACCACTCATAATTTTCCATAACTGGTGAAAATTTTTAAAAGCCACTTAAATCATCTAGAAATTTTCCAAATGAATAAAGAAACCTTTATTCAAGAAATTCTACTAAATCACGGCAGAAATACCAAGTCTGTGTCACTTCAGCCATGACTGATTTCCTATTTCTCCCCAGCAGCTCAGCATAATGGAAGCTCCACCATAGGTGAGTGTGGTCTAGAAGACAGGCTCCCTCCTCCCTCAGCTACCAGCCTAGGGCTACAGTAAATACTGAGAAAAGGCAGATTGACATTTCTCATCCCTCCAGATCCATGTTGCTTCCCAAACTGTTAGGATCATAGGCACCATGACTGGCTCATGATTTCTCCTTTGGAAGGTCATGAATTGTTAACTCAATTTCTTTAATAGATATAGACCTATTTAAATTGTCTATATCTTCTTGTGTGAGTTTAGACAGATTCTGTCTTTTAGAAAATTGGTCCATTTCATCTACATTATCAAATTTGTGGATATATTTATTCATAGTACTCCTTTATTATCCTCTTAATGTCCACAGCATCTGTGGGATGTCTCCTCCTTCACTTCTGATATTAGCAATTTGTGTCTTCTCTCTTCTTTTCTTAGTTAGAGGTTTATCAATTGTATTGGTCTTTTCAGAGAACCAATTTTGGTTTCATTGATTTTCATTGTTGATTTTCTGTTTTAAATTTTATTGATTTCTACTCTAATTTCTATTATTTATATTCTTCTAACTACAGTGGATTTAATTTGCTCTTCTTTTTCTAGTTTTCTGAGGTAGAATCTTAGATTGTTTCAGATATTTCTTCTTTTCTAATATATGCATCAAATGCTATAAACTTCCCTCTAAGCACTGCTTTTGCTGCATCCCACACATTTTGATAAGTTGTACTTTCATTTAATTCAAAATATTTTAAAATTTCTCTTGAGATTTCTTCTTTGACCCATGTATTATTTAGAAGTATTTTGTTTAATGTTCACATATCTCTGTTATTGATTTCTAGTTCAATTCCATGTGGTCTGAGAGTGTATACATTGTATGATTTCTATTCCTTTCAATTTGCCAAGGTGTGTTTTATGGCCCCGGATGTGATCTAGATGAATGTTTCATGTGACCTTGAGAATAATGTGTATTGTGTTTCGTGTGAGTTTGGGAATAATGTGTATCCTGCAATTATTGGATGCAGTATTCTATAGATGTTAATTATATCCAGTTTATTTATGGTTCTGTTGAGTTTAAGCATGTCCTTACTGATTTTCTGGCTGCTAGATCTGTCTATTACTGATAGAGGGGTGTTGAACTCTCCAACTATAATAGTGGATTCATCTATTTCTTCCTGTAATTCTACTAGTTTTTGCCATACGTATTTTGATGTGATGTTGTTAGGCACTTACCCATTAAAGATTGTTATGTCTATCAGAGAATTGATTCCTTTATCACTATGTAATGCCTGTCTTTATCCCTGAAAATTTTTCTTGCTCTAAAGTCTACTCTGTCTGAAAATATAGCTAATCCAGCTTTCTTTTGATTAGTGTTAGCATAGTATACCTCTCTTCATTCCTTTACATTTAAAAAATTATTTTTGATTCTGGTAAAAAAGCAAAAAACATAAAATTTACCACCTTAACCAATTTCTTCTTGAGACAGGGTCTCATTCTGTCACCCTGGCTAGAGTCCAGTGACATCATCATAGCTTATTGTAGCCTCCAACTCCTGGGTTCAAGCAATCCTCCTGCCTCAGCCTCCTGAGTAGCTGGGACTACAGGCATGTACCACCATGCTTGGCTAATTTTTTCTATTTTTAGTAGAGATGGGGTCTCACTCTTGCTCAGGCTGGTCTCAAACTCCTGACCTCGAGCGATCCTCCTGCCTCAGCCTCCCCAAGTGCTAGGATTACAGGTGTAAGCCAACGCACCCAGCCAATTACTCATTCAGTTTTGCATGTCAATTACTTTTGCCATTAGTTCTTCTAGCATATTAATCATATTTTTTTCTTTTTAAAAAATTTTGGTAGAATTAGAGGGTACAAGTTGAATTCTGTTGCACACGTATACTGTATAATGGTGAAGTCTGGGCTTTCGGTGTATCTATCACCTTCATCCACCCTCATCTCCTCCCACACTCCCACCTTTTGAGTCCCCAATGTCTACTACTTTGTGTGTCCTTTCATAGCCATAGTTTGGCTCCCATTTATAAATGAGAACATGCAGCATTTATTTTTCTGTTCCTAAGTTACTTCACTTAGGATAATGGCTTCCAGTTCCATCCAAGTTGCTGCAAAAGACATTGTTTCATTATTTCTTATGGCTGTGTAATACTCCATGGTATATACTACATTTTCTTTATTCACTCATCAGTTTATGGACACTTAGGTTGATTCCACACCGTTGTGATTGTGAATTGTGCTGCGATAAACATACGAGTGCAGGTATCTTTTCTGGTTCTGTCTATAAGATAGAGGGACAACTCCTCAGTGAGGATTTCTGGGGGCTATCACCTCTTCCGTGGATCTGTCTTGCTGCTGGGTGTGTTATCCTAAACCTCCTTTGGTGCAAGTATTTCTGTACATGATTTCTGAATTGGCAGAAGCCAGTCTCTCAGATCACCTACTGGGTACGACTAATAGCTCTGTGCTCAGAGTGTACCTTCCATCTAAACCATCACCCCAATTCAGCAGGAGTAGCTCGATGACTACATAGCCCTCATTCCATATATATCAAAGGGTAAAATTGACAGTTGGGAATATGTAACAGAGAGAATGACCTGGAAAAGGGTCAAAATGTTTTCTGTCTCTTCAAAACCCCCTCACCCTTTTTGAGAACTAAAACCTACATCCCTGCCTCCTAATGGTTGGGAGGGGCAGGAGAGTGTCCTTTGTTCTTTGCGCCACAGGAGATGGCTCAGGAATTGCCAGGGCAGAGGTCGTGAGATTGTCTTAGCCAAAGATGGGACTATGGGATTAACTAGAACCTTTGAAGCTCTGTACTTCTGCTTAGAGGCAGAACATTGGTACTTTGAGACAGGAGTCTTCCAACCTCCTCATTTGCCGGCAAATTAATAAACTTCTCTTTCCTTCTCCTTAAAAAAAAGCAAATACTAAAGATAGACAAAATAGATTCAAAATATGGGTAATAGGAGTCTCCAAAGAAGAATACGAAAACAAGGGAACCAAACAAATGCCAAAAACCGTAATTTAAGAAAACTTTCTTGAAATAAAAAAAGATTATGAAACTACATTTTAAAAGAATACACCATGTAACTGAGAAGATTGACCCAGAATGACCCATATCACAAAATATTATAATGAAATTGCTAGACTTTAATAAAAAAAGAAAAAATCATTTGGGCATCTAATCAAAAAAGTAAATGAGTAAGAAGAGAAAGAAGATTAGATTGTCATGAAACATTTCTACATGAATATTTCTCCAGAAGTAACTGGAGAACATGCTTAAGATACTCCAAGAAAGAAAATACGATCCCACGACTTCATATGCAGCAAAACTGACATTCAAATATAAAAGACATAAACTGTTATCAACACACAAAAAATGTCGGGGATATAGGTCCCATGAGCCCTTCTTGAGAAATACATACTAAAGAATCAACTCCAATCAAATAAAATGACTAAAGAAACATTTAACACAGGACTAGTGATAAGTAATAAAAATGTAGTTATAGTATTTATGTAACTAACGCTAAATGAGGGATAAAAAGGAAAGATTATAGTATGCAATGGCTGATGTTCGAACAATGTAGATAATTATTTTAAATGGGAGTAGAATGGGGAGACAATGTGCAAAAATGTATTTTAACTGCTCTCAGTAATAACACTGGTGGCAGGAATGTTACTATTATTACTCTGAGGGTGTTAAATGTGAATGTGGGAAGAAGTAAATAATTAATTATGGCATATTCTAATTCTAGCATGTCTTGTGTCCTTAAGAAATACAATTCTTGGTGTAGAAGAGAGGAGGTGCAGATGTAATGTAGAAGACTATATGTAACTCCGTGGTTATGACTTAGAAGTATCAATATGAATTCCTGAGATACAGCCATGCACTACATAATGATGTTTCAGTCAACAGCGGACCACATATATGACATCGGAAGACTCCATAAGATTATAGTACTATATTTTTACAATACCTTTTCTATGTTTGGATACACAAATACTTACCATTGTATTAAAATTGCCTACAGCGTTCAGTACAGTAACATGCTGTACAGGGCTGTAGCTAGGAGCAATAGGCTATACCATACAGCCGAGGTGTGTAGTAGACTGTACCATCTAGGTGTGTGTAAGTATACTCCATGATGTTTGCACAACTGAATACCTAATAACCCACTTCTCAGAAATATCCCCATTGTTAAATGATACATGACTGTATCTTATCTTGTAAAAGAAAATGTGCACACACACACACACACACAATATTTTACTTCTATTCACTAAAGGAGTCTGAAGACGATGACTAACTTCATTGCATGCATCATCCCTAGCACCCAGATTGTTCTAAATACCACTTTCCACCAAATCAAACTAGGGCTTCTTGGGGAAATTGCTGATTCCTGATTTGGGACAGAAACTGTAGAATATGGGCCTGGAACATCTTGTTAAACTGGATAAGAAGTAGGTATCGAAATACTAAGATGTAAAAAGGACTCAGAGCCGACTTGACATATGAGTCGGGACAGCTAGAGATGGGACAATTTTGAAAAGGATAATAATTGCAATTGATTAAAACCCATCAATCAATGAGTCAATAATGATATTTAAAATGATTTCTAAAAAACTAATGGGTAACCTTGAGAGAATGATATGAAACCAATTCATTATCTTAAATGAGGCATTTATTCTGCCTTCCCATATAAACTGTACCATGGGTAATCAAATAGTAATGAGGATACTTGGCTCTTTATAAAGGTACTCTATCTAATAAATGAAAAAGAAATTAAAGAATCAGAATATCACCATTTTTCCATCCCCAATGAATTAATAAATTTAGGCATTTAGAATTAATGGCTGCAAATATCACAAAAAGACAATCAGACATTATGTGCTTCCTGGTAAAAGAGCACAGAAGCACTATAGTTTTGCCAAAGGAATTGACTCCAAATCCAATCAACCTCTGGATCCAGCTGGCTGTTTGCAGGAAATACAAAAGACTAGAACAGTGTGTGGAACTGCACCACAAATGTGCATCATCAAAATCCAAGCTGTGGGAAACTATCAATCAAACAGGACAGTTCTTCAATAGATAAAATGAAAGTGAAAGAAAGGGATGGAGAAGGATTCTGCTTATTAAAAGACACTTAAAAGATATATAATAATTTTTTAATCGGTAAGACTAAACCATAGTGTCTAGAAATGCACCCTTGGGTGATAAAACTACAAAGTAACATAAGGAAGTGATCACTGTAAAAGTCAGGATAAGGACTCCTGCTTCTGATTAACATGGAGTCACAGGCCCGCCGCAGTGGCTCACACCTATAATCCTAGCACTCTGGGAGGCCGAGGCAGGTGGATTGCTCAAGGTCAGGAGTTCGAAACCAGCCTGAGCAAGAGCAAGACCCCATCTCTACTAAAAATAGAAATAAATTAATTAGCCAACTAAAAATATATAGAAAAAAATTAGCCAGGCATGGTGGTGCATGCCTGTAGTCCCAGCTCCTTGGGAGGCTGAGGCACGAGGATTGCCTGAGCCCAGGAGTTTGAGGTTGCTGTGAGCTAGGCTGATGCCACGGCACTCTAGCCCAGGCAACAGAGTGAGACTCTGTCTCAAAAAAAAAAAAAAGGTGGAGTAACAGGGACCAGATTTGTCCTCGTCACTGGAATAACTAAAATACTAGACCATATATATGGGGGGGAAACACCTCTGTTTTCAGACATTGAATTGAATGTCTGGTTTCAAAGAATAGTGATCACTGAAAGAGGGATACAGAATGCGATGAGCTCTGAAACTGTCCCAGCTTACTGCCTGGAGAGAATACCCAGGCCAAAACACAGAAAAGGAGACCCAACAGTCTCCTTGAGTTGAGGAGGCAAAATTGGAGGTTCAAAGAGGCCAGGTGGCTAGAGTCCACAGAGCAAAATACTGGAGAGGAGAGGGGTGCGCAGAGAGAGCTCCAGAGATGCGCTGAGGGCACCCCTTGAGTACTCATCAGCACATGTCTGTAAGGAAAGTACCCAAAGCTTGGGAAAGAACCACTTAAAACAAGCAAGGTGAACATTTTCTGGAGCTCACATAGAAGCAAGAAAAGTCCACGGTCTCACTCACCAGAGTGGAAAATCTCAAAATTCATGAGGTATTGAGTAGTGAGGCAAAATGAGCCCTAGAATAAAAGCTGCTCTGATCCCACCTAACAAAGCTTTCAATCAAGTTCCAAAATGATTAAACTGTTTCCAAATGACTGAATTCCAGAAATAAATTTAAGAATGTTTGCAGGAATGCAAAATATCCAGCAATCTACATAGTAAAATTAACAATGTAAACAAATTACCAGGCATGAAAAGGAACAGTAGAATATGACCCATAAGTCTACAGCCACACCACCTTGAATGTGCCCGATCTTGTCTGACATCTGAAGCTAAGCAGGGTTGGGCCTGGTTGGTACTTGGATGGGAGAATATGACCCATAAGAAGGAGATGGAGAAATGATACAAATGCAGAATTAGTAGATAAGGACATAAAACAGTTATAATTATAATCCATATATTCAATCAAGTAGAAGAAAGTTTAAGCATGTAAAGTGGAAACATGAAAGATATATTTTTAAAAGACCCAAATGAATTTCTAGAGATAAAACTACAACATATGAGATTTTAAAAACACACTAAGCCATATTAGATGCTGCAGAAGAAAAGAGTAATGAACTTGAAGATATAATAATAGAAATTATCCAGAATGAAAGAGACAGAGAAAAAAAGACTAAAAAAAAATAATAAAGCATCAGTGAGCAGTGAGATACCTTCAGCAGCCTAAAAACATGCAACTGGTGTCCCCAAAGGAGGAGAGGAAAGAGGCGGGGGTGGGGCCAAAAACATTTTGAAGAAAGAATGGCTAAAATTTTTCCAAATTTGGTCATAATTATTAAACCCATAAATCCAAGAAGCTTAATGAACCAAAAGGACAAGAAACAAGAAGAAAACCCTACCAAAGAATATTAAGGTATGCTTAAAACCAGTGATAATGATAAAATCTTATAAACAGAAGAACAAATATAAGAATACAACTGACTTCTTGTTGAAAATAATACAAGCCAAAAGACAATGGAGCACATTTTTAAAGTACTGGGAAAGAAAAAAGCTATCCTCCCATAATTGTATACCCAGCAAAAATATCTCACAAAAACAAAAGTGAAATAAAAAAGATGTTTTCAGGCACATAAAAACTGAAAGAATTTATTAACTGTAGACTTGTGCTTCAGGAAATATTAAAGGAAATCCTTTGGGCAGAAGGAAAATTATAACAGACAGAAATCTGGATCAATATGAAGAAATGAAGAGCACCAGAAATTGTAAATATAAATGTATTTTTTCTCTTTTATTAGATCTCTTAAAAAGATAATTGACAGTTTAAAGCAAAAAATAACAACAACATATGATGGGGCCTATAACATATGTAGAAGTTATAAATGATAAAATGCTACATATAATAAAAGCCAGAATGGTGATTACTCGTGTGGGAAGCAAGGTGGTTAAGATGAATCTGGGCAGACTGAGGAACTTCTGGTGTGGTTGGCAAAGTTCTATTTCTTTATTTGGATATTGGTTACAAATGTGTTAATCCTGTAATAACTTATATTATGTCATACATTTGTATTGTTTTCTATTATATATAAAGGTTTTATTTTAACGTAAAAGCTTTAAGAGCAATTATAAAGTGAATCATTCCACTTTTTGAACTATATAGACATGTGTAGAAAAAAAGACAGAAAGAATATGAAATAAGGTGTTAACAGTGATTATTTTATGGGCATTGAGATTAAGTTTGAGGGCTACTTTTCTATTTTTTTCAAAGTGCCTACAATAAATATTATTTACTTTTATAATCAAGAAAAATAAGTAGCAGCTGGCCAGGTGCGGTGGCTCATGCCTGGAATCCTAGCACTTCAGGAGGCCAAGGTGGGAGGAAAGCTTGAGGCCAGGAGTTTGAGACCAGCCTGAGCAAGAGCAGGATCCCGTCTCTACAAAAAAAATAGAAAAATTAGCCAGGTGTGGTGGTGCCCCTGTAGTCCCAGCTGCTCAGGAGGCTGAGGCAGGAGGATCACTTGAGCCTAGGAGTTTAAGGTTGCAGTGAGCTATAATCACCTCACTGCACACTAGCCCAGGAAACAAAGCAAGATCCTGTCGAAGAAGAAGAAGCAGAAGAAGCAGAAGAAGGACAAAGAAGTAAAAACAAACATTTTGAATGGAAATGCTTTATCCATAAATTTATACAAGTTCCTTGGGAACAGACTTCACACCTCTGGACTCATTTCATTATCTTTGCATCTTTGCTTTGATTACATCAGTGCTGCCCATTCCTAGCTCCATCGCTTTGTGGTATGTGCTAACGACTAGAATTTAGGAAATAGTAGGCATTCCAAATATTTAATGTGTCGAACCAAAAAAAAAGCAGCTAGAATTACATTTTTAAAGAACTTCTTCTTCTAATTAATAATGACATTTGGCTGAGAAATGGGAGGCAAAGAACAGTTATCCCAAAGCCAGAACTGGCAATCTGCTACCCTGAGGATTTCTTTAGAAGACCAGTATGGTTCAGAGGGTCTTGTGATTGTTTTGTAAGCAAGGAGATATTGCATATACAAAAGCTGTACAAAGATCCCTGTGTTTTTAATGTTCTAAACAGACATATAGAGCAGCTCTAAATTTCCTCTGGATCAAAATAAACAAATTACCAGGCATGAAAAGGAACAGTAAAATACGACCCTAATGCCTGCATTAGCTGTACCCAGAAATAAGAACAAGACTAAATAAAGACAGCCGCAAATCTTTAACATCACCAAAAGACTGTACCCCAAGGGAGGGAAAATCAGCACAAGGAAAATATCAGGTTTGACTAGAAATCTGAGGACCTAATAAAAACAGGACCTACTGCAAAATTAACTGCTCAAAGAGCAAGCTGGAAAGTGAAAAACATACCATGAACATCTGCTGTTTATGAATGCCTAGGGTTGGGTCAGGTAAGATTAGCCACCTAGAATACCAGCCCTATTGTATTTCCCAAGAAAATGCCTCACACATTCTAAGGATTAGCAAAGTCCAGGACTATAGCACACTTAGAAAGGCGGAGTGGAAGACTGGCTAGTTTGAGTATTGATTTTTTTTAATTTACAAAAGTGAAAAGGAGTATAGTAAGGTACATGGGATGTCATTTGCTCTCACTGAGTACATATAATGCAGGGTTTTTTTGTGATAACAGAATTCAAAACTTGGGGTTTTATCTAACCTTTGAGCAATACGAGAAAATTTTAAATAGTTCCAAAAGTGGGATTGGAGGCTATTAATTTAATTGAATCATTAATATACATAACTATTTTAAGGACATATCAGTGTAAGCTAAAGGTTATCTGGACACTCATTCTGCTTGGAAAATAGAAACACACACATGTGAGAGTTACTCTGCAGAGTTTATTCTAAAAAAAAAAAATTGAAAGAAACTGATAGGTGAACATTTGCTTCTCTGGGTTATGTGCTATAATGTCCCCAACATAATTTTCATTACAAATGACTATATGGGTCACCAAAGGAAACATATACATCACTACAACATTTTGTAGTAAAATATGCAGTTTTTAAAGCCAACTCAAAGATGTACAATGCAGAACTGGAATCATTTCCGAGACAGAGGACCACTAGCAATAACCCTTAATAGCCCAGGGTCCCCAGGGGCATATTTAAAGCAGGATTCCTAGAGGCTGCATTTCAGCAGCCACTGTGGAATGAAATAAACACTTTGGAGTAGAGCAGGAAGCCCTGCTGTTTGGCACTAGCTGGTTTCAAGCCAATGGTTCCTAATCTCAATGAGCAGCAGCTGTCATAGCCACTCTGCAGGGACATCTTCTTGAAAGTTCTTAAAGATCTTAATTGTGAGCTTCTCCTCTGGCTCTAAGTAATGTTATTCTTGCTTCCTTGTCATATAATGTGGGAGCACTCAATTTCATGATCATCAGCACAAAGCAAAGAGGAGAATACACTCATCTAATGAGCTGGAAGAAAGGAACAACCAGAGAGAGAGGCAGCATGGTGTACTATTAAGAGAACTGGGCTTTCTGACAAAAACTGATGCAAAGGACAGGCAG
This sequence comes from Cheirogaleus medius, assembly GCA_008086735.1. Lineage (NCBI taxonomy): Eukaryota > Metazoa > Chordata > Mammalia > Primates > Cheirogaleidae > Cheirogaleus > Cheirogaleus medius. Next base: position 42,451,176 of record VBSM01003143.1, read on the forward strand.
TCTGTGACAACTGTGTATGGGTAAGATAACTTATCAGTAGAATAGTCGAGCAGCCATAGATCTATGAATATACCATAAGATTCTAGGTAGATCTACTTAATATGCCTCTTTTAAAAGTATTGTCTTAGTCCCTTTTAGCTGCTATAACAAAATACAGTTGTCCCTTGGTATCTTCAGGGCAGTGGTTCCAGGATCTCTGATGGATACCAAAATTCAAGAATGTTCAAGTCCCTGATATGAAATGGCATAGGATTTGCACATAACCTACGCACATCCTCCCATATACTTTAAATCATCTCCAGATTACTTATAATACCTAATACAATGTAAAGCTATGTAAATAGTTGTTATACTGTATTTTTTAGGGAATAATAACAAGAAATAAAGTCAGTACCTGTTCAGTACAGATACAATTTTTTTTCAAATATTTTCAATCTGTGGTTACTTAAATCCACAGATATAAGGGGCCAACTGTTCCTTACACTGGATAACTTATCAACAATAGAAATTTACTGTTGACAGTTGCAGATGCTGGGAAGTCTACGATCAAGGCGCCAGTAGATTCAGTGTCTGGTGAGCACTGGTCTCACTCTTGCTCAGGCTGGTCTCGAACTCCTGGCTTCAAGCCATCCTCCCACCTAAGCCTCTCAAAGTGCTAGGATTACATGCCTGAGCCCCCGCATCTGGCTGTATACTTGAAATTTGCTAAGAAAGTAGATTTTAAATGTCCTCAACACACACATACAAAAAGTAACTATATGAGGTGACGAATGGGTTACCTAGCTTGATTATGGTAATCATTTTACAATATATACGTATTTGAAAGCATCACATTGGACACCTTAAATATATATAGTCATTCCTCAGTATCCACAAGTGATTGGTTCCAGGAACTCCAGCAGATACCAAATCCAAGTATGCTCAAGTCTCTCATATACAATGGCATATACGCACATCCTACCTATAACTTTAAATCATCTCTAGATTACTTATAATACCAAATACTATGTAAATGTTTTGTAAATAGTTTATTTACTACCATGTTTCCCTGAAAATAAGACCTACCCATAAAATAAGCCCTAGCAG
>VBSM01003143.1:42459376-42475751 GCA_008086735.1 Cheirogaleus medius
GCGACAGCCCCAGGATGGGGTGAAGGGATGAAGAAATGGGCTGAGAAACCAAAGGCGGGTCCCTGAGTGTTTGAGGGGGTGTAACGGGAGCCCCGGCTCTGCAGCCCTGTTTGTAAGGGCAGTTCCCGTGTTACAGCAGCGCTGGGGAGCTGAGGTGTCGGTCCAGCCTCTGTCCTGCTCAGGGGAATTCAAAACAAGGACCCAGTTCTGAGTCCCACAGACCCCAGACCCCCAAGAGGCGATCAATACATCGTGGCGAATGGTTTTCTCATTTGTGTTTGTTTTGAAATGCAGTCTTACCCTCACTGGGCTGCACAGTTGCTACTGAAACGGTTCAATAGGTGAGAGAAAAAGAAAACATTATTAAGAGCGAGAATGTGTCTTCATTTATGTTGTTTTGAAATACATTCTAAGCTACACGTAATTCTCAGTTCGTTTTAAAACTCTTCTTATTTTCAAACCAAAAGTTCAGAGCTCCAAGATTTGGAACCATGCTGGCGATTTTTAGAATTGCTTTAGCCCGAGATTATCATATAAATAAATATAGGCACTGCCCGGTGGAACCGTTTATCTTAAATAGCATAATTCACATCTTTAAAACTCCCCTTTCCTGTATCCAGAGTTCCTTTTAAAATATGTCCAATTTTCCTCTCCTCCGGTTTTTCCTACCGTGTCACGCAGTTCCACCTCACCTGGATCCATTCATAGCCAGACTTTATACATTACTAATGGTTTCCTCTATTTCAAAACTCTATGAAAGAATTTACCTCCTTGGATCCAGAATGTCCCAAAGATTCTGACCCTATTCCCTCTCCATTCCATCCTCTGTCTTGTTCCCAGGGTTTTTGAGGCGCCTGTGGTCTGCTGTTTCCCAGTGGGTGGGACACCCTGCTAGCTATTGTTTGAGACAACCTCATCTGTTTTCATTGCCTCCTGCCAGCAAAGCAGGAGGTGAAGGCTGTCTTAGGCAACTTTAAATGAAAAATATCTTTATAACTTGTTCAGGGGAGGGATGTGCAGAAATTCAACCAACTTTCTTATGAATGTTTTTTATTCTTAAGAAATAACCTCAAAGTTAGATACAGTCTTGGTAGATGCTTTTGAAAAGTGTGTATTGCACAGAGATAGAACTTGTGGTTAGAGATCATTCAACGAACATGTACTGAGCCCCAATTGTTAAACACCTCTGGATGGGGAAAGAAATGAAAGAAAATAAGAAGAGGTCATGGGCCCTGCTCTCATAGAACTTACAGCCCCTATGCCTAGGAGATAAAATATAAATGCAGGTAAAACAAGGTAAAAAGTTATTTTGGTAAGCTAGTGGGAAAACAGGTACTTTAATATACTGCTGACAGGTGTGTACATTGATATAAGCGATTTGGAAGGCAGTTTGGCACTATTAAATTAATAATGTGCACATTCTGTGACCGAGCATTCCATTTCCTGGTATGTAGACTAAAAATGTAGGCATACACGAGCTCAGCATGTATAATGATGTTCATTGCAGAGTTTTAGTAGTTCTGAAATTGAAAACAACCTAACAACTGTCAATAGCAAGTTGCTAAACAAACTCTGGTACATCTGTCCCCTGGAATATTAGGTAGCAGTTAAAAAGAATGAAGCAAATCTATATATACTGAGACAGAACAAGATCACCAAAATATACCATTAATGAAAAAAGCAAATTGCAGAACGGTACACACTGTATGTTACTACTGATGTAAAAACAAAATAAAACTATAAATTTATATAAGAAAAATGCATACATAAATGGATAGAAAAGATGTAGAAGAAGAAGATACCCACTAAAAGAGACAAGAATTGGAGGACTTGTCAAGAAGGGCTTGAGTCATATCATTATTCATACCCATCTGTAGCCATTGTTACAATATTTAGAATTTTACAATTTGAATTAATTATATATTGATTGGATAACTAAATACAACTAGTAATTTAAAGGTGATTGATAATGTATAATGAAAGTCACAAATAAAATGCTTCAACAATTTTTAAAAGGAGAAGAGAATTTTAGACTGGAAGAGAGGGAATTGGGCTAGGCTTCCTAGACAACATTGCAGGATTGGGATGGGGAAGGGGCAAAGGAACAAGGCAGGGGGGAGGAAGCTTGATGCAGACACTGCATGACTATGTAAAGTGCCTCGCTAGGCTGAGGGTCCTGGCCTGCCCTGCCAAGGTTCAGGTTGAAGGGTAAACTAGAAGAATGGTCACAATTTCTTTCATTGCTATGATTCTGTGACTCTTAAAGTATTATAGATATTTAGAAGAAAGAAAAAAAATTAGCCAATAGAGAAGTATATGAGTTCTAATAAGGTATTGAAAGGTGGTATTTTTAAAAAGGAATGTAGTGAAAGCTTGAAGGTGGGGATTTTTTTTCTCATGGGTACACACTGGGATGTATATTGGGAATTAGATTGGAAGAAAAGATAAATGTTTGAGAACATATTTCATTTCCCAAAAAACCCACAAAGGGAACCTAAAAATGCTTTTGAAACAAAATATTTAAGACTGGTTTCATTTACTCATTCATTCATTTAAGGAATATTTATTGAATGTCAACTGTGTACTGTGCTAGGTGCCTACGGGGTTGAAACTCGCAACAGAGTATAGGAAAAACAGCCCAGACCAGGGTTCCAGAAATTGAGATAAGGGAGCTGGTTCTAGGTCTGGTCTCACATAGACTGTGTGGCCATGGACAAGTCATACAGTGACCACTGTCCCTTCCAAGCCACTCCTTTCATTGTGGCAAAAATTAGGAGAGGGGGTATAAAATGATTGATCACTCAAGTCCCTTTCAGTCTTAGATTATAATTTTGTGAAATCCTATGATCCCAACATTGCAGTGATTGTGAATTCCCAGGAAGATGGAATTTGGAGAGAACAGGATAAGACTGGTGGGGTGGGGGGGAAGGGTCCAAAAGTGCCCCGCCTTGGGAAAAACAAAAGCATTCACTGTCGTGAGGATTCTCAGTAGATCATGTGGTTGTCAGTGTTTTCCCAGAGTTCAAATTTCATTACCACCCCTTTACCCTAGCTCCTCTATCAACCAGGAAAGTGGAAAGATATTGCTGAGTTTTAAGCCTACATTATCATACACACAACTTCAAGCACTATAATATTATAGTAGTTGATTTTGCAACAGAGGGACAAATAGAAATACGCCCAAGAAAATGTTAGACTGCATTCTGCAAAAATGGTTCTCTAGAATGGTTTTTCTTATGGAAATAAATCATAATAGTTAATGTTTATTAAGTGTCTATTACCTACCAGGTCATGTTCCAAGCACTTTATATATATTAACTCATTTAATTCTGACAACAGCCTATAGGTAGGTATTATTATCATACCCATCTCACAGAAAAGAAAAGAGAGGTTAAGAACGTGCCCAGAGTCACCGCAGGAGGGACTGCAGCCCCGGCAGCCTGACTCCGTACATCCTTATGTCCATGTGATGAAAACAAGGAGCTCCCAGCATTTCAGTGATTCTCAGACTGTGTTCATTTTAATATTAGTGTATATGAATTTTTATTTTCAAAACGCCTTATTTGCATCACTACTTTATCAATGTATGACAAACGAAAGATAAAGAATATCAGATTGAGCCACATAACACTGTACTTGAAACCGTCTTGTCACAAAGTATTAAATAAGATGAATTTGGTGGTAGCTCAGAAGCTCGTACTGTTCATTTATCCATCTCACCATCCATCATACTTTGCCCAATTTATTTGACTGGCATTGCCAATTTGGACTTGGAATGGAGTAAGTAATTCAAGTCAAACTTCATGCTTTGACAGAAATGTGTGTGGAAATAGGCATAGGCAGGGACCTTTCCTCCAGTTAATTCTATGATGTCAGAAGAGTTAGCTACAGTGACCATACTTTTTAACCCAAAATTACAACACATGACCTAACCAAAGACTTGGGCATTGTTTCTCAGTATGAGAGGCTGTCCTGATGCCAGAGTTTAAATGCCTAAATTGGGGGTATTTCCATGACAACAGGACATAAGTAGAATAAGATAAAATTAAACTCACCCTGGAACCTAGTCCCTGAGTTTACTGGGTAACGCTGCTAGTGGTGTATCTACGGAATTTTGTAACGTATTTTGAGCTGCCTTCACTGCTCAATAACACCATTAAAATTAAATAGTGGTGGTGGACCACAAAGAGGTAAATTCCAATAGCTTATGCAATATGCAACATAAACATTTAGGTCAGATGATAATTCACTAGGTTCCCCATCAGAGTGGTAAACTTCCAAAGTGAGCAGTCTTGCAGAATTTCAATGAAGTGGTAGTTGACTCAAACATCACCACCCCCGAAACCACCACCACTAAACTGAATTTTCACCTCAGTTATTCTGTAGTGAGCAATGTAGATCGTTGCCTTGGGGTGGAGAAAGGGTGGTCCTAGAAACAAAATAAAGCAGATCTTTCAGGTCTAGTTTTTCTTTACTATGATTTTTCGTGGGTGACGAAATAGTGACTTCAAAGGAGAAATCCCTGGGCTCGGGAAAAGGGACATTTTGAGCATCTTCATGGACAGCAGCATCTTACAGGTTGGAAAGGATGTCAGAGGCTCCCTGGTGCAGTGGTTCTCAGGTGGCGCTCCATAGTGCCCAGGGCTCCTCGGGGACCCAAGGCAGGAAAGGTGGGGACCAAGCCATCGAAATTCCCAGCAACTCCTCACTCCAACCAGCACAGCTCCCCTTCCATCGGTTTTATATATTAGAGCTCCTGTAAATTTCTGTTTAAGCAAAAGGGGAGTTTTGGGAAAAATCTATTGATCTGTCTAAGGGCCACAGCTGGTCAGTGCAGAACTGGAGTCCCCTCCCCTCAGTCCATGCACCTTCCGTTCTACCACCACCATGCCTCCTTGGGGTTTAGCAGGTGTCCCCCACAGAGGGAATAGTGCGGGTGGCCAGTGGCAGCCCTCAGCTGGTGCAGCCAATACAAAGGGCCAGCGCCCAGGGGCTATGGGGGACCCACACACACACATAACCAGGGAATGACAGCCACTTGTCCCCACAGGGCACCCACTGCCTGAGGACTGACAGTAAGGAAAACAGGGCAGGGAGGCACAGGCAGGGGAGAGACAGAGGACGAGGGGTTCCAGAGCAGCTGCCTCTGCTTTGAGAGCAGACAGCTAGCCCCACTGATGTACTCAGTTGCCCAGCATACATGGATGTCTCCAGAAGCCCATGGTGGATCAGGCACGCCAGGGGCTACAGCCTACCCGCTGGTACACCAGTACACCCAACTCCCAGAGGGAGCTCCCGCATCCCCTCATCCCCACCTGAAAAGCTCATCTGGGCTCAGACAAAACCAGTCCCCTGCTTGGAGAGGAAAACAGGCCGCTACTTATAACAATAAAGTGCACTACTAATTTGAAACTACTAGTTTGTTTGTGTGTTTGTTTGTTTGTTTGTTTTGAGACAGAGGCTTGCTCTGTCGCCCCAGGTAGAGTGCAGTAGTGTCATCATAGCTCACTACAACCTCCACCTCTGGGCTCAAGGGATCCTCCTGCCTCAGCGTCCCGAGTAGCTGGCGCTACAGGCAAGCACCACCACACCTGCCTAATTTTTCGATTTTTAGTAGAGATGGGGTCTCACTCTTGCTCAGGCTGGTCTCGAACTCCTGAGCTCAAGCAATCCTCCCACCTCAGGCTCCCAGAGTGCTAGGATTACAGGCGTGAGCCACCGTGCCCGGCCTGAAACTATTAGATTTCGAGGAAACAAGATAGTTTGCCCACTGTTCCTATTTGTCAACTCTCAAATAACAAAAAGACAAGAGACCAGACTGGACCTAGTGAGGGTATTATTTTAATTTTGTTTTCCATGAATAAATAGATTTGGGAAGGCAAACCAGTTCATTTTCTTCTGGGGTGCATTGCTGCTTTTTTTTTTTTTTTTTAAGAGATGGGGTCTTGCTCTGTTGCCCAGGCTGGAATGCAGTGGTACAATCATGGCCTCCAACTCCTGGGCTCAAGAGATACTCCCACTCCAGCCTCCCGAGTAGCTTGGATTACAGATATGAGCCACTGCACCCGGCTGGGGTGCATTACTAACTCAGATTCAAAGAAAACTAAAATTACTTTTATTCATTTCTTATCCAACTAGTATCATAGGTGGCCAAACATGTTTATATATTAGAAAATAGCATAAGGCTAATAAGGAAGAAACAAACTTTGATATATATCAACTATTTCTACTTTTCTCTTTTAAAAAAAAATAGCTAAGGTTCCAGAAAGACAACAAAGCACGTTAAAAAGCCTCAGCTTGGCCGCGCTTGGTGGCTCACATCTTTAATCATAGCACTCTGGGAGGCAGGGGTGGGCGGATCACTCAAGGTCAGGAGTTCGAAACCAGCCTTCGCAAGAGCGAGACCCCGGCTCCACTAAAAAATAGAAAGAAATTAATTGGCCAACTAAAAATAACATATAGAAAAAATTAGCCAGGCATGGTGGCACATGCCTGTAGTCCCAGCTACTCAGGAGGCTGAGGCAGGAGGATTGCTTGAGCCCAGGAGTTTGAGGTTGCTGTGAGCTAGGCTGACGCCACGGCACTCTAGCCCAGGCAACAGAGTGAGACTCTGTCTCAAAAAAAGTCTCAGCTTACTGCAGCCGCAGCAGATACCCTAAATCCATGCCATGTACGCCTCCATCTCTTCTCCCCAGCTCCCGCCTTAGCGCCAATGAATGACCACACATTCTCTGCCTCTGAATTACAAAGAATGCACTGGCAGTTGAGCTTCCCACTCCACAACATGACTTGCAATACTTTTTAAAAGGGAATGATTTGTTATCCAATAGTATAATTTAAATAAATTGCATTAATGCTTGGTTCTAACGTTCATGGTTGGTTAATTTGGTTAATTTGATCCGCGTGTCATTTTGATGAAATTGCATTTGATATAGCTCTTTACATTATAAATTGTTAATGTGCTTTAACATATATGATGATCAAATTATTGACTGTTCTCATTCACTGAAAGGTGGCCTTGGAAGAAAATGGTTTGGAAAGTATTACTTGTGCAATAATGACTTGCTCTTGGAGCTCATAAATGGAAGTGTAATAGAGCAAGTGATTTAGCTAGTATTACTGAAAATGGTTTTTACAGCTACAAAATAATGCTAACAAACTATTATTATTTTAATACAGTACTTAGGGGTAACACACCAAAAATATATTATAATTCTATTAGGTGTGAGGCTGTCTAAGAGATTTTTTTGCACCCTTTAAAATATATTTCTATATATAGTTAATATATTTATATTGAATTCCCTTGTTTCCTACCTAGTTTTGTTTTATTTCATCTCATTTTATTCTCCCAAAGGATAGTTTTGAGCTGACAGAGTAAAGATGCCTCACTGCAGTGTCTCCATCATTTTTCATAAATATTTACAATATAAAATATTTCTAAGCACATAGGGACTAAAGATACTACAGATTAGTGGTATCTTAGAGACTAAAAATGAGTAAATTGGATAAATGTCAGCAATTTTAAAACAGTACATGAGTCCATTAGGGGATGACACTGAATTTCGTGTTTGTGAATATTTCCCAAAGTGTTTAAAGTTTTTTTAAATTCAATTCCATCATTTTTTTTGTTTGTTTGTTTTTTATTTCAGCATATTATGGGGGTACAAATATTACGGTTATGTATATTGCCCACTCCCCCCTCCCCCCTCGAGGCAGAGCCTCAAGCATGACCATACCCCATACGTTGCACATCTTACTCATTATGTTTGTATATACCCATCCCCTCCTGCCCCCTCCCACCCGCCCAACACCCGACAAATGTTATTCCTACATGTCCACTTAGGTGTTGATCCGTTAGTACCAATTTGCTGGTGAGTACATGTGGTGCTTGTTTTTCCATTCTTGAGATACTTCACTTAGTAGAATGCAATTCCATCATTAAAAACCTATAAGACCTCTTATTTCTGGATTTAAGATAATGTATATATGAAAGCATTTTGATTTGTATACTTCCGAAGAGAATGATCTCAAAAGAGTACTTTAAAATAAACTGACTTATAATTCTAGATCAAAGTGGTTCATCGGTGCAACCAAACCTCACCTGTGACACACTGGCCTATAATTATTGCTCCCAATCCTCAAATTACTGACTACTGTCTCTTTCTAAAAGCCTCTTTGCAGAAGTTTGACTGTAGAAAAAATATGGTCATTGAAGTCAAGATGCCGGAGGCTTCTAATGGACCATCTTGCTGATTGGACGAGAATTTGTCGTGGTCCTCATCAGTATACAAAAAATAAAAGTGTCAACAAGTTGTTTGAGGCATAAAAAATGGTTCCCTCTCGATCAGCTCTTTATACTTATTGGTCTAAAGAAACCAGACTATTTTGTCTTTTGTGAAGGCAGGCAGTGTGTTAAAGTTTGCTGTTTCTCATCAAAAGCAATTCCATCAATAAGGGCAAATGTTTAGAGTTTTTCCCTTCTTTCTTCTCCTTCCTTCTGGGATTACAGTATAATTTTGAATACTGTTTATGGGAATCCCATATGCTACGATTGTGCAAATACAGACACACTGAGTTGGATTCTATTAATGAGTTTTATGCAGTCTCTTGATACAACATTTTATATTTTTCAGCTGTCTTAAGACCAGTTAGTTTTCAGTTACTCACCTGGTGATGAAAGTGATCTTAATTTTTTAACATGACATTATTACTCAATTATAAAACAGCTGAGCTATTTCTTCTTACCAGCGTACTCATTTCTAGGCAAATCCACAAATGAGGTTTGTTAAGATGTTAAATTAAAATGGCATTTTCAATTTCCAGTTCAAAGTGATGGACTGAGCACGTAGGCTTTCCTTCCACCCCCTCCTTCTCTAGAGCCCACAGAAATAACAGTAAAGAAAGACAAAGAAAATAAACACTGAATAACAGAGGGGTAGGGGCTGGTGTTGGTCCATTAGCAGATAGCAGTTTTTGTGAAACTTCCAGAAGACTGAAAGTGCATGGGAACATGTGAGCAGTGTCACAGGGGAAGACAAACTAAGAATAAAAGCAAGAGGGAGATACAGGGAAGGTAGGCAGAGTGAGAAGTGGGGACTCCCTGGGGGTCTGTCTCCAGGACAGCTGTGAAAACTGGCCTGTCTCTCTCCCCCTACTCCTCGAGGAGTTTCTGGCAGTCTGGTGTTTATCCCTGAAGCTAACAACCTGAGGGCTCCTCTCTAAAGAAATCAAACAACTACAGGGCACGTGTAGAATTTCTAGGATAGATATGACTCCACAAAATAAAGTTCCTCCTTCTGGCATTTGAGTGTTCTCAGCTCCTAATTGGGCACCCTAAGGCGATGCCTGCTAATTGGCATGCCCTGCTCACATGCCCAGAGGTCCCAAACAGGTTAAGGAAAGCTCTTCTATCTACCTACAGTAATCAAGCTTGTCCTTCATTCTTAAATACAAATGCATAACCAAAGATTGCCAGACATTTTTTAAAAAGCCAACATGAAAGGCAAAGATGAACTTAAATAAATACAGCAGGCTGGGCGCGGTGGCTCACGCCTGTAATCCTAGCACTCTGGGAGGCCGAGGCGGGAGGATCGCTTGAGCTCAGGAGTTTGAGACCAGCCTGAGCAAGAGCGAGACCCCGTCTCTACTAAAAATAGAATTAATTAGCTGGGCAACTAAAAATTGAAAGAAATTAGCCGGGCATGGTGGCGCATGCTTGTAGTCTCAGCTACTTGGGAGGCTGAGGCAGGAGGATCGCTTGAGCCCAGGAGTTTGAGGTTGCTGTGAGCTAGGCTGACACCACAGCACTCTAGCCCAGGCATCAGAGCGAGACTCTGTCTAAAAAATAAATACAACAGCTGCTTGTTAAAACAATTTAAAGAACAGGAGACAACTGTAACACATTCTAATTAGTTTCAGAGAGATTCGAAGACATTGAGCATTCATAAAAGAACAGGATGCTATGAAAAAGGAATAATCTGAGAACAAGAAAGAGTTCTTGGAAATTAAAAATATGATTACCAACATTAAATATTGAAAGGACTAAAGAAAAAGTAGAAGAAAAAAGTTAAGAGACTTTAAGGAGCAATCTGGGAGATTCGACAGCTGGTTTACAGGCATCTCAGTAAGAGATAAATAGAGAGAAGTGGGACAAATAAAGGAATGGGGGTAAACAAATGCATGAGTTTTCAGATTGAGCCAGCTTATTGCCAAGTGCTGAGCCGGATGGCGGGTGGGACATCAATGACTTCAAAATGTTGAAGGAAATTGATTTTGACAATAAAAATGATATACCCCACTAAATGATGATTCAAAAATCATTCAATTAAGACAGTTCTGTTTTTGTAAGAACATAAAGCATACTGTTTCTGAGGAGTTACACAAAGTGGATACCAGCAAAACAAAGGAGAAAACCAAGAAAGGAAGTCATAGGACCCATAGTTGTTGACCACTGGCTAAAACAGCTTCCATTGCAACCTGGAGCTGGAAATCAGAGAGCCTCAGAAATAAGCCCCTACAAATGGTTCTCTGGGAAGAAAGTGGTCTCCACAAAGAACAATATGATTGGGAAGCTGGGTGATTTCTGAGGATATGGTGAAGCCACATTTTTCTTTTATCAACAAGAACAAAGAAAAATACAGTCCATCTTTCTATTCCTGGATTTTGTATTTAGGAATTTGCCTACTTGCTAAACTTTATTTGTAACCCCAAAATCAATACTTGAGGCCCTTCTGTGGTCATTCAAGGATATACGCATGCACATAGCAGCAAAAAATCTTAGGCACCCCAGGGTCACATTCCCAGCTGAGGGACTGGGTGACACTCTGCCTTCTTGTTCCAGCTCTCATGCGTAAGCAAGTGCCCTCTCCATGACTGTTTAGTGTCATGTTTTTCACGTTTTTGTGCTGTTTGTTTGTTTGGTGATTTTGCTGTTTAAAATGGCCCCCAGCTATAGTGCTAAAGTGCTGTCTAGTAATCCTAAGTACAAGAAGGCTGTGATGTGCCTTATGGAGAAGATACATGTATTAGAGGAGCTTTGTTCAAGCACAGATTATAGTGCTGTTGGCCATGAGCTCAATGTTAATGAATCAGCAATATCTATAAGGTGTCTTTAAATGGAAACACATAAACAAGGTTAAGTATTATTCAGTCGATGAAATGCTGTGACCAGGAAGGTTGCAGGAACCTAACCCTGTATTTTCCCTAGGAGCAATGGCTCAGTATTCGCTAATTCTGTGTTTCCAGCTACTTTGTAGAACGTAACTACCCACATAATAAGAATCAACTGTAGTTAGTAACTTCAGGGGTTGGAGGGGAAGCTGTACAACAAAGACATGGTCCAAATGTGAAGCCAAGTAAAATGAGGCATGGTTTTGAACAATAGGTTTTCAAAACAAAGACAATTCATTCTTGATACGAGGACACGAGGTTCTAATGCTGGGCCACAGAGAAGGAGTGATGCTGGCATCACACTCGATCCTTCAGGGAGCCGTATTTACAAAGTCTTAGTCACTTAAACGCTGCCTGTTGGCATTTAACTTTCAAAATAAATCTAGGGACAAAATGTGGACAATTTCGTTGTAATTATAAAACAAAATATATCTGTTGTGAACCAGGACAGTGGAAAGTGTAGAAGACGGAGGCAGAACTAGGGAGGTGAGGTACAGCAGAGAGGACCAGGGAAAGATTAGGGTGCTTACGTCTTCACCTCATGTGACGATGACATGAGCGACGATGCCCAGAGTTGAACGGAGTCGGGAATGGAGACCGAAGCGAACGGTATTACTGAAAGTCTCCAAGGCAATCCGTGGAGGAAATGAAAATATAACTGTCCACAATTGAAAAAGGGAGGAGAAAAGTGTCATACGGTCTCATTCTTCTTAATCACAAATAGAGACTGTCTCAGTGAGAACAGATTGAGAAGTAGAGGCATAAACACTCGAGTTTTGGAGGTAGCCACCAGAAAATATTTTTAAAACTTGTTGCATGTAGTTGTCTCTGGAAGTGAGATCGGGGGTAGAAAGGGTGGAGTGACAGAGTGACGGACTGTTACTTTGCATTCTACACATTTCTGCACTTTTTGCTTTCTTTTACTATATGCAAGTATTGCTTATGTTTAAAGATCAACTCAAATTTTTTAAATAACTTCTTTAACTTTCATATTTTCCTTGCTTCATGGTGACCTTGAGCAAGATATAAGTATAGGTTTAAGCTTGTTGGGGGTGGGCCCTCACAAAGAAATTTCCAAACTGTCTCAGTTCACTGAGTCCTTAGTGTCTGAATCATGTGTTCTCCAAACCACTAGGCCAGAAGAAATGCCTGTTAGTTCCATATATGAAGTGGTTAGGTCCAAATAACTCAATAAGTATTTATATCCTAACATGGTACTAGCTGTCTGAAAGAATAATACGCTTGATTTAAAAGGAAAAAAATACTTTTATTCTATTCTTAAATAACTGCAATATAGTACAAATAGGATGTGTGGGCCGGGCACAGTGGCTCATGCCTATAATCCCAGGCATTGGGAGGATCACTTGAGGTCAGGAGTTTGAGACCAGCCTGGGCAACACAGCAGGATCCCATCTCTACAAAAAATTAGCCAAGCATGATGGCATGCACCTGTAGTCCTAGCTACTGGAGAGGTAGGCTGAGCCACAAAAATCACTTGAGCCCAAGAGTTGGAGGTTGCAGTGAGCTATGATCTCACCACTGCATTCCAGCCTGGGCAACAGAGCGAGACCCCATCTCAAAAAAAACCCACCAAAATACAAAAAACAAATAGAATGTGTGCACCTGTTGGTTCTCAAACTTTGGAATCAGATTGAACACTGCCACCCTCATTCTCTGTTCCATATTGATTTTCACCCAGCACTTGCTTTTAATCACAGCACCAACCAAAAACTCAGCTTTAAAAAAAAATGTCAGCATCAAAAGGAGCAGTGCAATGTACTACTGAAACTATGAACCGTTGTGAGCTGGTAGTGGTGGGGTCCAACAGAAATCAAATATCACTGCATTTACTGTGAAAACTTAAACTTTCCTGCAGTGTTCCTATGGGTTTGCTGATTGCTCCAGGGTACCTTGGTGCACGGTTTGGGAACCATGGTTCTAGCATCTATTTGAAAGTTTGTTATGGTCTGTCATGCAACTTCATTGGAAGATATTTGAAGACATGGGTCATATATATTCCACAACATCTAATATAGTTTCTTGTTCAATAATAAATGCTCCATAAATACTCTGTTTCATTGAATCTATGATGGCATCGATTGCCAAGATGCACACCGATTTCTAGACATAGTAAAATGTTTTTTTTTAAGTGCATCATAAAATAAGTGAAATACAGTAGTTATTTGAATAGTCTGGTGTGAGTTTATTGCCCGTGTCTGAGTCAGTGCTACAATTTAATATTTACCCAGTGTTATCTATAAAATCTAACTTGTCGGTGTCATTTACAGGCTTAAAACCTGATCCTAGAAATAAATCCTAAGACAACAGAGTGTGAATAGCCCCCTTCCCAGCACACACAACACCAGGAAAGCCTCTAACTGGCTTTATCCTTCACATCTAGTCATTCTCTAGCTGTTTTGTTTTTAAAAAAAGATGAGTGTGTGTATGTATTTGTGTGTGTGTGCATGTGTGTGTGTGTGCAGGGGGGCGTTCCTGCCCTTGTGGCATTTGTACTTTGTGCATCATCCTCTGGTGGGAGAATGGTAGGGAGAGATGATGACTAGCCAGCACACACCATATCCACAGGGCATGTCCACCCTGTGATGGGCTTTTTAGGGGTTTTCATGGCAACCAGACTTAGTAATTTTCCCCCCGACCCCACTTACCAGTAACTGAAAAAAAGCATATAATTGGCTTAGTGGAGTCACTAACACATCTTTATGAGCCTGCATAGGCTCTTAACTCTTTAGAATCAACTTCTTAGAAGAGACTAAGCTTCTTTTCCTAAATAATTTTAAAGTGCATTCCAGAAAAATCAGAATGTTTAAGACCATGACAACTTTAAGGACCAATTAGCCACCTCCCCTGCTATACAGATGAGGTCACTGGGACCCAGAGGAATGACATATGAAGCTCACATAACTATCGTCGTGCATTGCTTAACAATGGGGATATATTTTGAGAAATGCATCATTAGGCAATTTTAGTGTCCTGTGAACATCATAGACTGTACTTGCACAAACCTAGACAGTACAGCCTCCTGCACATGTAGGCTATATGATATAGCCTATTCCTCCAGAGGTCCCCGACCTTTTTGGCACCAGGGACCAGTTTCATGGGAGACAATTTTTCCATGGACTGGGGTTGGAGATGGTTTGGGGATGATTTTGCAGCACCATTCCTCAGTGCTGGCATCACCACCTCTGTTCCACCTCAGATCGTCAGGCATTAGATCCTCATCAGGAGCATGAAACCTAGATCCCCTGAACTCCCAGTTTACAGTAGGGTTCATGCTCCTGCGAGCGTGCCCGAATGCCCTAATGCCACTGATGATCTGACAGGAGGCAGAGCTTATTTGGTGATTCAAGCGATGGGCAGCGGCTATAAAAACGGATTAAGCTTTGTGCACCTGCGATTCACCTCCTGTTGTGTGCACCTCCGTTCTTAAGTTTTATGGATTTTTCCACAGACAGGGGGATAGGAGCTCTGTGGCCAGTCCCTAACAGGCCACAGACTGGTACCGGTTCGTGGCCCCAGGGTTGGGGACTGCAGCTGTAGGCAACTGTAACACAATGGTAAGTATTTGTGTACCTAAACATAGAGAAGGTACAGTAAAAATATGGAACAAAAGATAAAACCGGTCAACCTGTGTAAGGTACTGACCATGAATGGAGCTTGCAGGACCGGAAGTTGCCCTGAGTGAGTCAGCGAGTGGTGAGTGAAGGTGAAGGCCTAGGACGTGACTGTCCACTACTGTAGACTTGATAAACACTGTACACTTAGGGAACACTAAATTTACTTAAAAATTTTTTCTTTATTTATTAATAAATCAACCTTAGCTTACTGTAAATTTTTTACTTTATAAACTTTTTAACATTTTAAAACTTTTGCGTCTTGTAATAACACTCAGCTTAAACATCTGTATGGCTATATAAAAATACTCTCTTTATATCTTTATAAGCTTTTTCCTATTTTTACGGGTTTTTTTTTTTTTTTTTTACTTTTTAAACTTTTTTGTTAAAAACTAAGACACAAATACACACATGAGCGTAGGCCTACGCAGAGTCAGGATCGTCAGTATCACTGTCTTCCACCTCCGCGTCTTGTCCCACTGGAAGGTCTTCAGGGCAGTAACTCGGGTGGAGCTGTCATCTCCGGTGATAACACTGCCTTCTCCTGGATACCTCCTGAAGGACCTGCCTGAGTCTGTTTTACAGTTAGCTTTTTTAAAATAAGTAGGAGAATTACATGCTAAAATAAAGATAAAAAGTACAGTAAATACATAAGCCAGTAGCATAGTCATTTTCATTTATTATCAAGTATTACCTACTGCACATAATTGTATGTGCGAGGCGTTAATGCGACTGGCAGCGCAGTAGGTTTGTCTACACCAGCATCGCCACAAACGTGAGTTTTTCGATGCCTTGCACTACACCATTAAGACATCGCTGGGTGATGGGAATTTTTCAGCTCCATTATAATCTTACAGGACCATCGTGGTATATGCAGTTGTTATGGGGCACGTGATGGTAGTTAGGTAAAGTGGGGCATGCCCAGGGCTTCCTGCTCAGTCCTTTCCTCTATACCAAGAGCTTTGAGCACAACCACCCGGCTAGCAAATGCATACCGCGTGAGGACAGGGGCCACGTAACATCACTGGAATGTTGCTAACAGCAGGTACCGATGCCTGACCTAAGTTCCCTCGACATGTATTGATGGTTATGCCTCCAATATGTACTTTGCTTCCTTGACAAGAGGACATCTGTAAGGGAATTTGGGAGAGTGGGCAGCCACAGACAGTGGAGGCACAGAAAATGTGGAGAATCTTGTTTCTTCCACAGAAGAAACAGCAATGTGATAAAACAACACGCGATACTGTTCATCCTTGTGCCTTGCTGTTACAGGGATAATATTCTAAGAGGCTATTTTCTCATCTTTGATTGTACTTAACTGATGAATACCCACATCCTTTGGTAGCAAAACGACATACAAAATAGGAGAGTAGAAAGTATATATGAGCATTTTAAAATAATGAATGTGAAGTATATACCAAAACGTCCCAAACTCATTCATGAATCACTTACCTTGGAGATAGGTGGGTGTTGAGAGTGGACTCTTACTAATTCCAGAGTCTTTATATAAAACTCCTTGGAAGGCAATAGCCACAGCAGCAAAAATAAATAAATGGGATCTCATCAAATTAAAA
>VBSM01003143.1:42481925-42496989 GCA_008086735.1 Cheirogaleus medius
AAAAAAAAAAAATAAAAAAAATAAAAAAATAATGAAAATAATAACAAGTGTTGGCAAGGATGTGGAGAAACTGGAATCCTTGTGCATTGCTGTTGGGAATGTAAAATGATACAGCGCTGTATATAATAGTTTGGCAATTCCTCAAAAAGTTAACTGTAGAGTTACCATGTGACCCAGCAGTTCCACTCCTAGATATATACCCAAAAGAATTGAAAGGAGGAACTCAAACAGATATTTGTGTACCCATGTTCATAGCGGCATTATTCACAGTAGCCAAAAGGTAGAAACAAGCCAAGTGTCCATCAAGAGATGAATGAATAAACAAAATGTGCTCTGTGTGTGTGTGTGTGTGTATATATATATATATATAAAAAATGGGCTATTATTCTGCCATAATATTTCGAAAGGCATGAAATTCTGATACATACTATAACATGGATGAACCTTGAAAATATCATGCTAATGAAAGATGGCAGACACACTAGGACAATATCATATGATTCCACTTATATGAGGTACCTGGAATAGGCAAATTCATAGAGACAGAACATAGAATGGAGGTTACCCAGGGCTGGAAGAGGGGAGTGGGGAGTTACTGTTTAATGGGTGCAGAGTTTCCATTTGGGATGATGGAAAAATCTGTGAATGGGTAGTGGTATGATTGCACACCACTGTGAATATACTTAATGCCACTGAATTGCATACTTACGAGTGCTTAAAATGGTAAAGTTTATGTTATGTATGTTTTACCACAGTTTAAAAAAAAAAAGCCAGGCGTGGTAGCTCACGCCTGTAATCCTAGCACTTTGGCAGGCTGAGGTAGGAGGATCGCTTGAGGTCAGGAGTTCAAGACCAGCCTGAACAAGAGTGAGACCCACATCACTACTAAAACTAGAAAAATTAGCCGGGCATGGTGTCGCATGCCTGTAGTCCCAGCTGCTCAAGAGGCTGAGGCAGGAGGATTGCTTGAGCCCAGGAGTTTGAGGTTGCAGTGAGCTATGATGATGCCACTGCACTCTAGCCTGGGCAACAGAACACGGTCGTGTCTCAAAAAAAATTAAAATTAAAATTAAAAAAACACCTTATTCTGAAAAGAGGTCGTTGGACCTCAGCAGACCACCAAAGGGATTCCTGGCACCAGCAAGGCATCACCCTGATGGGACAAGGAACTGGCAGGAAAGCTGGGCCTCTGGGGATCCCCCCTCCCCCAGCAGGCTGGAGGCTCTGACCCCAGTCATGGGGCTCCAGCTCCCAGAAGGGGAAGGGTTACTGGGAACAGACGAATACACCGCAGCGTCCCCCATGGGGACATCAGAGCCTTGTGGACACTCACCTCTTACATGCAGGCACAGCCTCTCCTAAGTGACCTGCATAACAGCATTTAAGTGGCAGTGTTCAGCTCTCCTCTCCTGCCCAAATCTCTGTGACAGACGGTGCTATTTGCCCCCGAGTGAACCGGGACTTTCCCGCTGATGTCCTGGGAGCCAGCTGGGCCGCCATCAGTGGGCTTCCTCTGGCCAGTTTACCTTCCCCTCGGATTCCTGTCTGTGGTTTCTGAGGCCCTCTCTGCTACCCACTACCTCTGGAAGGGAACTTGGCACTGCAGGAATGGCCAGCAAGAAAAGGCTGGGAACAGTCAGAAAAGAGGATGAACAAATTCTCAGCGACACCAGGCCAGATAGCATCTGCCTTGCCCAATCCTCAGGACTGGCTGCCCAGCTAGCCCCAGGTTCACCCATCATCAAGACATGAGAGCCACGTGGTGTTTCCAGCCGCAGTGTGAGGAATGCATGCCTGACTGCTCATCTCCAACATCCCATTGACTCGAACATGCTCAAGCCTCCCAGAATGGCCACCATGTTCATACATCGGTTTCTTGACCTATAGAACTGTGATAATGTTGACCAGTTCGCTTCCCCAATGTAAGCAAGGAAAAATGGAGCTAGAAAACAGCCTTGAATTCTGGAAAAGTATTTTGTATTAATATTTATCAGCAATGGATATAGTATAAATGTAAGATATTGAGAATGAATTGGTTGTAATCATTTTATGGTGAGAAAGTGTTCTGTGATATATTTTTAACTGACAGAAGAAGTAGGTCCAAGGCCAGGCGCGGTGGCTCACGCCTGTAATCCTAACATTCTGGGAGGCCGAGGAGGGAAGATAGTTTGAGCTCAAGAATTGGAGACCAGCCTGAGCAAGAGCAAGACCTCATCTCTGCTAAAAAAAAAAAAAAAAAAAAAATAGAAAGAAATTAATTGGCCAACTAAAACTATATAGAAAAAATTAGCCAGGCATGGTGGTGCATGCCTGTAGTCCCAGCTACTCGGGAGGCTGAGGCAGTAGGATCGCTTGAGCCCAGGAGTTTGAGGTTGCTGTGAGCTAGGCTGATGACACGGCACTCTAGCCCGGGCAACAGAGTGAGACTCTGTCTCAAAAAAAGAAAATAAAGAAGAAGTGGGTCTTAAAATAGGGTTGAATTTCAGGGCATCTGATGAAATCACAGTGTAACACAGAAACCCATTATTTACACACCATTTCCACATAATTGGGTCTCTCCACTTAACACCAAGCTTTTTGTTATCTAATGATTTGCATTATTAAATTTGTATTTTGGAAATATCGGATGGGACTTCCCTGGAGCCTTTGTGGCCCAAACAAAGCAGAGAGCACAGACAGAGCCCCGGGGGGCAAGTGGGCAAGGAAGAAGGAGCCAGGGAAGGAGAGAGTCTTCAAAGAGTGGTCACTCCATGTCCCCCTGCCCCAACCCTATGTTTAATGTGGTTTATCCTGTTTCCTGGGAGCTGGAATCAAATAGATTCTTTTTCTTCAACAAAAAGAAACAGAGTTTTAAAGCTTTCACAAACAGACTTGCTTCGTGACTCTAAGTTAAAGTGTACAGTTCCCCGTTGTGCACGATTAAGGAGAGTTTGCAGCACCTGCTCATTTCAGGGGACTGTCATTTCTGGGGCCCAAACCTTGGGGGAAGGAGCGCTCCACTCATCCCTTTTTCTAGATGGGTGCAGGGATCAAGGAGCCCCCCAGTTTTAAGCTTCTGAGCAATTGAATTGAATTTAGCATCTTGGACCATCACTTTCCTGCCTCCTGTTACCGGCACTTAGAGGAAGAAGTTAAGGGCCCTCTCCAAGTTTATCAGATTAACTGTCAGCTTGAGAGGCAGAGCTAATTGGAGCCTTCAGAAAGCCCCAGAAGAAGGTCAGGTTATTTGCAGCTTGAGACACAGATGCAAAGATGAAAAGTTTACCAGAATCAAATGCAGCACGGACAAAACTGAAGGCTGAGATTCAGTGTGCAGCACACTGACGCTCGGTGACGCTCGGTGGACATGCCACTGGCCTCTTGAACTACCCTGCTGGTGTAATTTATAAGAAAGCAAACCTTGCTTCTGTGTTCTAGTGCAAAAGCAGAGGTTGAACTTTGTTCTTCAAAGAGAAAAACTTCTTAACAAAAATAACACAGCAGAAAATCTAGAGCAAGTCGTTCTTCTCTTTTGGATGTTTAGTCTGGACATCCTTGGACAGGGATGTCCCTGTTTAAATGTTTGAAATAACATTAATCATCATTAAGAGTTTCAGATGTTATTATGGCAAATATAGCCACACAAGCTACAAAAGTTTGCTACATTCTTGAGTGTTTTTATTGATCTCGGGGATTTTATTAATCCTGCCAAATCCTTATATTGGCAATCAATAGGAAAACTGGATTTACACAGCATAAATTTGTTTCACTGCAGATTTTGTAGGAAGATCATTATTCCTTAAGCAGTAAGGACTGCTTATAGCAAACCCCTCACTTCTCAAAAGTCACACTTCCATCTGGAATACAGCTGAATATGGGTAGTAAAAAGAATGATTTCTTCAGCCAAAAGGGATGTTGTAAAGCTCATGCATATTATTTCGGGAGAGTCTTTGTCCTTTCATCTTGTACACAATTTAAACCGACACTGGTTGGGCAACAATCTGAATGCAGCAAACCTGATTATCCAACACGGCATTAATTTCAAATATCCCATTGTCCCAACAAGTATGCTCACGCTCCTCAAACCACAGTGCCCCAATCTTTGATTCAGAAAACACAGTCACTGTATAAATGAATTGTTGGTAAACACAACATTCATTGCTCAATAATCTGGAAAAGATGTGAGAATGTATTTGCAGTGATTTAGCATTTTTTCATTATGAAAATGCCGTATAAATATTTAACTCCGATGCTTATTTTATTCTATTTTTTGTTAATCACATTTGCTTAGTTAATATGGCATACTTTTGCCAAGTTTTTATTCTTGCTGTAGATTTTCATGAATGATGGCAATTTCGTGTGATTTTATTGGAAATTAGGTTGATTGTAAAGACTCGTACAGAATCGCTCATTAATTTTAGGGGATAGTATTTATGCCATTGTACTAGCGCACCCCCTGCACACGCACACATATGTGCCTGCTTACGCCTGCACGCACGCACACACACACAATACCTCCATGCATATGCACGTACACACACTTTTTTCCCTTCATTCTCAGTGAGTCAACACATTGGCACATTGCCCCCAGCTTTCTAAGGGAAGGAATTTTCTTTAAAGGCTCATTCATACTTTTGAAGGCAGACAAATTTGATGTAGCAGAACATCCTTCTAAAATTGAGGAAGAAAGAAAGATAACAAAATAAGACAGAGGAGGAAGGGAGAAAGCATACAGATGGTAGAAATCAATGCTACAGATATTTTTTCATTTTGACCCCAAATATTATTTTGATAGCATGTGAAATAGCTTTAGGAAAATTTCTTTTTATGAACTTTTTCACATTTACCAAATGGCGTGTTTGTTAAAGTTACAGCCATTCTTAAGTCCTGAGGGATACAGAACATGCCTTCTTCCCACCAGGTGTCTCGGGCATCTGCCTTAGGAATTCCCTTTCCGGGCTGGGCATTTCTTCCTCGCACAGTGTACATCACCTCGTCCCGTCCCCTTTCCTCTAGGACAGCGGGGACCTGAGGCATCGAGCAATGGGAAAATGGAAGTCTAAAAGGAATACTGATGGGTACCAAAGACAGAGCTTACCTACACCATTCTTCTCTTCAAAGACCGCCCTGCTGTCTGTAGACTGAAAAAAATTCAGGTTCTATATTAGCCATGTGCATACAGCACAACTGCTTGCCTTCCATTGGCCATAACTAGGCCACATGACCACACTTGTCAACAAGGGAGGGTGGGAAATAGAGTCTTCCTTCCTGCAGTGATGGGCTCAGCAAAAACAGAAGCCCATATGCTAAGGAAGGAGAGTTCGTGTTGAGGGGCAACCAGAAGAGTTTGCCACAGGATCGTGTATCATCTTGCTAAAATATCTTACTTGTCTATGACCCCAGATCTTTCCAGCTTTCTGGATTTCTTTCTAGGCCCAGGCATAAAAATCATAAATGAATAAATGTGATCAAATGTGAAGGCTTTAGAAAGCTCAGATCCCATTATGTGATGGCCTGTTAATACCCCCTTGTGTTTTCAGCGGAAATCCTAGAATTGGCTGGGAATGCCGCGAGGGACAACAAGAAGGCCCGGATAGCTCCCAGACACATCCTGCTAGCAGTTGCCAATGACGAAGAGCTCAACCAGGTACGTCTGAAGCACCGGGACATGCCGCAGAACGGCTTTGCCAAACATGCTCCTGCATGTGGACCTGGCTGGCCATGAGTCATTCCTGCTACTGTTCCCAAACACATCTATACAAAAAAATTCAGACCACATAAAAGAAGAACAAATTCTGCTAGCTATATAATTCAGATTCAACATAAAATTCCCTCTGGAACAGATCCCATTATATATTCTAGGTCTTGCCAGACCTTCCTTTCCTCTTTAAAGACAAGTTGTATGTGTTGCCGAGGAAGGTTTAGCACACGGTCTCTTCACAGCTTCTTTGCCCAAACTTTGTTGACAGTTTTTTCTAATGAGAGCAGGGGAATCCTTCTTCATATATTAGAACTGATTCTTTATATTTTGAAACTGACTCCAAAGTCAAGTGAATGCTCCTTCTCTACCCTAAGATAGGCAAGGTGGTGGGTGAATAGTATAAGAATTTTTATTTCTATTTATTTTCATTTATAGTAATTTTCTATTCTCATTCTTCTCTAACTCTAGTGAAGAATCTGTTCTTATTGCCAATCTATCATGCACTGGTAACTTTAAAAAATGTAATAAAAATTAATTACTAGAAAAACATAAAAACAAGGGCAAACTATAAGCCACAATTTTTAATCAGATCAACAGATGTACAGCAACTCTGTCAACTTGTTGTAAAAGATTCAAGACTCTTACTCGTGCTATCTGTACTTACCTTGTTACAGATGGGTAACATTCACCGATGAGCCATGGTCACAAACCACGCTAGGGGTAGTACTGCTTTAGAATATGCAGAATATATTCATGTAGCAGTACCTGTCAATTATTTACAAATAAATAAACATGTATCATTGAGAAGTGCATGATCAAACATATTTTACTGTTGGAATGCACATCCAAGAGTGAGGACACCACTGGTCTGTCATTAACTGGGTCTAGTCTTTGCATTAACCTTTGAACCTAATTTTGTCAAGCTGCGCTCCCCACATGTGAAGCTCTTTATCCTCTGTTGTGTCTGGAATTCCAGAGCCCTGGGCGACATCCCTGTTTTCAGCTTCTATAACCCTTTTATTTTGCTTTGCTTTGTTTTGCTTTCTGTACCACATCACTGGATGCCTTGATACCTACAGAGAAGTGCTTCTACAGCTGAAAGAGCGGGAAGCCAATTAAATCGTGTGTTATGCAATTTCTTTGGGAAAGCGAAGAGCAGATTTAAGCCTTGTTTTGCCAACAGTTAGAACTGTATGAAATCCAGAACCAGCGGGCTCTTTGCTGCACGAGCTCATGCCTCTGTCTCTTCAGCTGCTAAAAGGAGTGACCATCGCCAGTGGAGGCGTCCTGCCCAGAATTCACCCCGAACTGCTGGCCAAAAAGCGAGGGACCAAAGGCAAGTCGGAAACTATCCTCTCCCCGCCCCCAGAGAAAAGAGGAAGGAAGGCCGCATCAGGCAAGAAGGGAGGCAAGAAATCCAAGGCCGCCAAGCCGAGGACGTCCAAAAAGGTAAGTCAAGGCTGTTTCATGGCCCAGGCACTCCCGCTGCTATGGTCTAAATATTGGTATCCCCCCCAAATCCCTAAGTTGAAACCTAACCCCAATTTGATGGTATTAAGAGGTGGAACCTTTGGAAGGTGACAGGTCATGAGGACAGAGCCCTTGTGACTAGGACTGGGGCCCTTCTAAGAGGCCAGACGCTGAGCTTGTTCGCCTCTTTGCCATGTGAAGACACGGTTAGGAGGCATCCTCTGCAAGGAAGCAGGCCTTCCCCAGACAAGGGATCTGACCTTGCCCTTCCTGCCCCCAGACCCGTGAGAAATATATAAGTTTCTGTTGTTTATGAGCCACCCAGTCTATGGTATGTTGTTCTAGCAGCCCAAATGGACTAAGACACCCATGGAAGAAGAGGCAGGTTTAAAAATGAAACCATGGCACCTCTCAAGGACTGGGGACTCTCTGCAGCTTGGATTTTGGAGAAAATGACAAGAATGTGTATGTAGAATAAAGGGCCTTTGAGATTCGAGCTCAAATCATCAAACAGGATCTTCTAGAGATTTCCAAACTCAAAGCATGGGGTCTTCAGATTCCTTTTACTGCCTTCCCCTCCCCCCCCCAAATCTTAAGTGAGAGATGATAGCCTGGGACCTGTTTTTTATTGCTCTACAGAGCTCCATGTTGCACACTCAACAAGCTCTCAGGTAGTCCTCTGAGTTCAGCCAGTGGCATTTCAGGTGTTCTGGATAGCTGGATATGCTAAGTAGCTTAGCTCAGAGATGCCACTGTGGAGTAATATCTTCATATGCTGCCCAGTACGGTAACCACTAGTCACATGTAGCTATTTAAACTTGAATTAAAGTTAAATCAAATTAAAAATTCAGCTCATCAGTTTCACTAGCCACATTTCAAGTACTCAGTTGCACTGAAGATCACAGACAAAACATTTCCATGATCGCAGAAAGTTCTATTGACAGTGCTGCTTTTGAGGTTGTGAAATTTTCATTCCACAGACCTCCATGATAACACAAAAGATCATGTAAGAGTCTTGGCATGGAGGCTTACGCCTGTAATCTCAGCACTTTGGGAGGCCTATTTGAGAGGATCGCTTGAGCCCAGGAGTTTGACCAGCCTGGGCAACATAGCAAGACCCCATCTCTAAATTTTTTTTTAAATTAGCCAGGTGTGGTGACACACACCTGTAGTCCCAGCTACTCGGGAGGCTGAAACAGGAGGATTACTTGAGCCCGGGAGTTTGAGACTGCAGTGGGCTATAATCAGGCTACTGCACTACAGCCTGGATGACAGAGCAAGACCCTATTTTAAAAAGATGGGGAGGAGGATCATGTAAGAGATCACTCCACTGCCACTGTGCCCCAGGGAAATCCTGGGGAGGAAGGCGGTAGGGCAATGGGCCCCGCACAGCCCCACTGGGCTCTGATGCTTGTCAGCATAAGCTGCAGGCATTGAAAAAAGCAAGACTAAGGTACCCGTGTCCAAGTTTGGGTGGACTACACAGTTTATATTTTGCAGTACCCTTTTCTTTTCCTTATATTGCTCTCCCTTGCTTCCCTCCATCAAGAAACAGTAGAACATAATGCCTAACCATTTCCTTTCGTATCCAAGTGGGTGGCAGCCATGGGAAGAGCTTAATAAAGCCACATTGGGCTTTTTCTGGATTGGTTCTCATCCTTTCTTCTGATTTCTACCAACAGTCCAAACCAAAGGACAGCGATAAAGAAGGAACTTCAAATTCCACCTCCGAAGATGGGCCAGGGGATGGATTCACCATCCTGTCTTCTAAGAGCCTTGTTCTGGGGCAGAAGGTAATAAAGAGAAGTGCAATGTGCTATAGTGAAACACTATTATGCTTTTATAACCCACCATTTACAAGCAATGATGCCTCCGTTATCCCTTGTCCCCCTGATATGACTTTCACTTTAGTCTTGAATTACTCATTTTTAAACTAAAGAGCTATGACAATTTCTGCACTGTGAAATTGATCAAGCACTTTGGTGCTGAAAATGGTTAATGCTGGCATTGGTCAGCCAAAGGTAAACATAGAGAATCTTTCTGGTCTGTCGCTACTGGTTTTGCTGGGAATTCCCTACACCCAGTTATTTCTGTGCCTACGCAAAAAATCCATAGCTAACTTTCAAATAGCTTCTGAGAGGCCTATATCTTGCATGGTTTGGTGTAATTTATCAAAGAATGAAAATAGAAATATGTTTCTTGAATGTCCCTGGTGTTAGACATGAATTATTTGCCAATAATTCAGCCGGCTTGCCTTCCTGGACTGCAGAAAGAAAACAAATGGGGATATACATTTCAACGGTCTTCAGCAACACAACGGCAGCCCAGCCAGAGCTGCAAATAATTCATGCCTGCAAGTTTGAAGTTTACTGAGCAGGCGATTAATCTACCAAGTCAACTGAGGCTGAAATAAGATACACCAGGAAATAGTCAGTTAATCATATCTCTGGTAGCCGCATGTTTGCAGCCTAACAATAGAGTGACCCTCCATACACGCAATCCGGGAGAGCACGTTCTAACAAGAGCATCAATGTAGCAGGTTCCTAATTCATCACTGATGAAAGCAAGGAAGCAAAGAGGTGGAATTTATGTCCCCTCTGGGGACTGTCCATGGTTACCTGACAATTAACTGTCTCTGACTTAGCCAGGGGAACATAAAGTTCTGTTCCCATGGGCAAACAATGGAGAACACCTCCATTCCACTTTGCCACAAATGCATAGGGCATTTCCTAAGGGTGGCCCCCAGAATGTAGTCCCCAAAGGGCAAGATGGCCAGACATTGGCAGGTTGGAATCTCAGAGCCCATAGCTTCTCTCCAGCAAGGTCAGTGGCTTCAGAGCCCTGCCCCAGATGTTCTGAGCTGCTCCTCGGAGTAGCTTCCCCCACAGGAACTGCTCAGAGGATGCAACACCTAAAACCAAGGCCACCAGGGTTGGAACCAAAGGCATAAGCTGCAAGGGACAGAAAAAAGGGAGATCCTATTCCCATTTCAGGGAAGAGGAGGCAGATTGTTGCATGCTGCTAGCCTCAAGGTGAAGATCAAATCCCCTGAGCTCAAGGAGCCTATTGAAAACCAAACACCCAGGAAACTTGACGTTGTCGCTCTATGTGCAGCCTTCATGTTTATATTTGGTGTGCATAATTAAAGAGAAGTAATCAGTGTCAGGTAAAATGTGAGATTTTCTCAAATTCTCCACATTTCCTTCCTAATGCAGCTGTCCTTGACCCAGAGTGACATCAGCCATATTGGCTCCATGAGAGTGGAGGGCATTGTTCACCCAACCACAGCCGAAATTGACCTCAAGGAAGACATAGGTAAGGTCCTGAGACTCGGATAGAGGTGCCATAGAATAGCCCACTGTTCGTTGTCAACTGGCTACCCCACGGCTTGGGGTCCCATGTCAAACTCTGTCCTTGTGTGTGATTGAACAGCTCCAATAGAGAGTAACCAACTTTGTCTTAATCTTGCATATATTTTTTGAAATTTATATTGAAGTATTATGTAAAAACAGGTCATTAGTGTATAGCTTGATGAATTTGTCTCAAAGTGAACACCACCGTGCAACCAGCACCTAGGTCCAGAAACAGACCCCCACCAGCACCCCAGAAGCCCCCCTCCTCCTCCCTTCTGGTCATTATCCTTTCCAAGGATAAACAGCAGCCTGTATTCTAACAGCATAAATGGGTTTCATCTGTTTTGAATTTTATATAAATGAAATCATGTACTTTTCTGTGCCTGACTCCTTTTGTTTAACTCAGCATTTGTGAAATCCATCCACAGTGTTGGGTGTGGCTGTGTTCATTCATTTTCCTTGCTGTGTAGTATTACACTGTACAAACATACCACAATTTATTGGTCTATTTTACCATTGATGGCAGCTGGGTAGTTTCTAGTGTGGGCTATAATGAGTAGTGCTACAATAAATATTGTTGTACATGTTTTGGATAAAACTTCACATATATTTTAAGGTTAAATATTGAGAATGGTATTGGAAAAACAGGAAATGGACATCTAGAAATAATTAGGTTTTCTGTAAAGCTATAAGCATCGTTATTTTACCAGTGGTTTGCCACCTGTCCCACGAGTAGGGGGAGCTGTTACTAGGCAGGGTGGAGGAGCTTGGAGGGGAAGCTGTCAAGGGCATGGGAAGGAACAACAGGTTAATAGTCACTACCTCTGGCCAGGTGCGATGGCTCACACCTGTAATCCCAGCACTTTGGGAGGCTGAGACCAGAGGATTGCTTGAGCCCAAGAGTTCGATACCAGCCTGGGCAACATGGAGAGACTTCGTATTTACCCCCCCAAAAAATTGTCACCATCTTGTCCACTTTTACCAGACAGAACTGCCTTAAACTCTTCACTGAAAGGGTAAAGTGAGCAAAGAAAAGGTTTTGTCCCTGGGATACAGGTGCTAGTCATTCAGCCCTGGTGGTAGCACCAGGGGGCCCAGGGTGCTGGACTCACTCATGGCTCTGTCCTGGCCAGGAGGCCACTTGCTGTGCTGAACAGAAGATAGGACAGCACTGGGGAAAACCAGCATCGCAGAGAAATAGGCCTCCCCCTCCCCCATGGAAAGACACCCCTCGTGGCCTCAATCTCGACCACTGAATAGGTGTCCTAACTTCTCACAAAACAAGTTGCACTGTTCCTACTTTATACATTTCTACGGTGTTCACACTTTTAAATCAGAAAAACTACAAAGATACTTCTGTTTTTTTAAATAGCAGCATGGTAGAGTAGAAAGAGGACTGATATTAGAGCGAAAACTCCAGCTCAGCTCCCAGCAGCGTGATATGGGGAGGGAAAATGGGCTGAAAGGTGGCCAGGTGGTTAGAAGAACAGGTTCTGGGTCTGTCTGGTCTGTGTCCCGGCTTTTCTGAATCATTTCTTAGCTATGTGATGTTGGGCATGCTTCTTAGCACCTCCCCCCATCTCTGTCTCCTTCTTTGTAGGTGAGGATGACAATAGTACCTGTCCCACAGGGGTGCTGTGAAGATTGAATTGATGATACATGCATGGGCCTAGCACAGTGCTGGGCCCCTAAGCCTTAACCATCAGCTGTCTTTTTCATTGCTGCTGTGATGTTAGGAGCCCCTCCCACGATGAGATCATTCTCCACCACCATCTCCCAAGCCAACCATCCCATGCAGCTAAGGCCTGGATTTATCCTTTTTCAAACATTATATTATTACAGAAAAGTTGGAGCATACAGAAAAGCAGCAAAAAAGTATAATGAAACCCTACACAACTAGATGCAATACTCACCACCCATGCCCAAGTTTGTTTCAGCTCTTCCCTTCTCCACATACTTCCAGACATCCTTTCATTTTATCTGTGGCTAGTTCAGAATGATCTCTAAAAGCCAAGGGCTGTTTTTAACAACATAAGCACAATACCGTTATCATATCTTAAAAAAAAAAAGAATATCAACAAATAACCAGTGTTCCAATTCAATTATATCATAAATGCTATATCATTTTTATATCATAAAAAATTTATTTGATTTAGGATCCAGATGAGTCCACACACTGCAATTGGTTGAAAGGTCTCAGGTAGCTCATAGGTTCCCCCTTCCTCTCTCTCTTATTTCCCTGCAATTTATTTGCCGAGGAAGCTGGCTCATTTGTCCTGTAGGGTTTCCCATAGTCTGGAATTTGTTAATTGCATCCTTCTGGTGTCATTAAATACGTTTCTTCCTGTTTTTTAATAATATAAATTGGTAATTGGATCTAGAGGTTTAATGAGGTGCAGGTTCAAAGCCTCCGGACAAGACTCCTGGGTCAGTGCAGGGCGTCTCGCTCCGGCAGGCACACATGGCCGGTGTCTCTCCCTGTGACGTTAGCAGCCGCGAATGCCCCTTCTCGACACGGTGTCCCAAAGTCGCCATACATAGGGAAAATGGGAAATTGTAGCTAAATGTACCTTTATTTACAAAATATTCACTACAAAATTTTACAAATTCCCTATGTATGGCGACTTTCGGGACACCCCGTAGATTTTCCTATTCGTTAGGGGTTGCGAGGCAGTGATATTCTCATTCTAGCATTCCCTCGTTTGTTCATGGGAATGCTTGCACAGAGAGAAACTTCCTCATCGCCTCTGCAGGCTGCTTTCTTCTTAACAGTCTTCAGTGAGGAGAGTGGATTTGCTCTGCCTTCTCCACACCCCACTGGGCCCCTGACCTGAATGCAGAGTGCGGCAGTGTAGACCTATTTCCCTGCTTCTCAGCGTGAGCCGGCTACCAGCCTCGGTTACTGGGCCTTCTCCAGGCTTCTGCACCCAGCAGGTCACGGTGGCCAGGAGTCTGGGGGCCAGAAAGGAGACCCGGCGGTGCTGGGCATAGTCTGTGATCCCCATTTCCCAGCTGTGTTGTTGAAACCCAAGCACATTAATGACGAAACCCCCTCCCCAGGCCCACCTGCAGTGGAGAGTGACTGCTGTTAATAGAATAGACACTGGTCCTGAACGATCTGCACAATGCATTGTGTCTCTCCAAATATATCTGAGTGCCTGAGTGTGGAGTGGGTAAGCTCTATCACTCAGCCCTAGGGAAACTTCTGAACTGTATTGATATTGATAATAATAATGATTACTAAAGAGAAAGAGCTGAGACTTGCCCCAAACATCTGGGTCAGCAAGTTCCTTAGAAGATGAAAACATCTCGTCTACTGCGCAAGAGCAGCTGCCATCCTGGTCTGGACAGAACATGTCATCTCAGAGACATGAGTGTGGGGAGAGGGGCGGGGTGCCCTGCTGTTCACAGGTGGGACTCCTGCTGGGCCAGAGTGGAGTCCTGCCACCTCCTGGGGGCTCCACTTGGCCTCTATAGGAGCAAGACCCTGAGATATTGAGTAGGGAACTGCCCTAACATCAAAGACTCAAGGGATCTGCCAGCAGGATAGTCCTTAGAAATTAGCCTCTCAAATCTCTGTTTTTCAATTGAAAATTGAAGCCTAGGTTAGGGAGCAACACACCAGGCTGTGTCTGTCCTGACTGCAAGCAAGGACTTACAATATGTTGGTGGCTTGAGATGGGAACAGGACTTCAGAGCTCTCAACATGGGTACTGAACCTGTAAAACTCAATGCTGGAATCTCAGTTTTTTTAAAAAATCATCTTTGGAACTCATGTCATGAGACTGCTTTATGGTCAAATCATCCCTAAAAAGATCCTTTTACAAAGTTTGCTAAACGAATAAAAATTTTAAAGAAATAACTTGCTACACTTGCTAATCTAAGTCTGCTGGACAGGGCCCCGGAGACCCAGCCTACCAGTGACCACTGGCAAGCCAGCATAACAAGTGGGAAGTTTGAGTCTTAGTTTCTAAGTGGTTTTTTTTTTCCTGGCCGACTAAGAATTTTGTCAGACAGTATAAATACATCGAAAGAACAACCACAGTGGCTTCATTGTTTTCCTCTGCAGGTAAAGCCTTGGAAAAGGCTGGGGGGAAAGAGTTCTTGGAAACAGTAAAGGAGCTTCGCAAATCCCAAGGCCCCTTGGAAGTTGCTGAAGGTAAGTGTGGAATTGGGCCCACGGCCAGCATGGGAAGGAGCGCCCTCCGGCACATTCAGCTTCTGAGACAGTATGCTGTAGCTAATCAGAAAGCTGTTTTAGCATCTCTCAGATCATTTGAGCAGGCCTTGTGGATCCTTTCAGACGCACTTTGGGGACTATAACGTGTCTAGATAATTCAAGTCAATTTGCACGAGATCCCCCCAAATGGTCTGGAGCCACTGGGTTAACTGCGTGGGGGGGGGGGTAAAATACACTTAACATAAAATGTACTGCTGAAACCATTTTAAAGTGTATAATGCAGTGACAATACCTATTCCTACAATGTCGTGCCGCCATCGTTACTATCTACCGTGTTTCCCAGAAAATAAGACAGGGTCTTATATTTATTTTTCCTCAAGA
>VBSM01003143.1:42497089-42514204 GCA_008086735.1 Cheirogaleus medius
ATCCTGCTAGGGCTTATTATATGGGTAGGTCTTATTTTCGGGGAAACACGGTAGTTCCACAGCTTTTATGTCACCTCATACAGAAACCCCCTCTACCGATTAAGACTTCTCACCTTCCCACCCCCTTCCCCCACCCCAGCCCCTGGCAACCACCAATCTCCTTTCTGCCCCTATGGATTTGCCTATTCTGGACATTGCATATAAATGGAACTATGTATTATGCGAGCTTTTGTGTCTGGCTTCTTTCACTTACCATAGTGTTTGCAAGTTCATCCATGCTGTAGCATGTAGCAGCACTTCTCTCCTTTTATGGCTGAATAACATTCCATTTTGTTTATCCACTCATCTGCTGGTGGGTTATGGAGTTGTTTCCACCTTTTTCTATCGTGAATAGAGCTGCTGGGAACATTTGTGCACAAGGTTTGTGTGAACACGTGTCATCAAAGCTACTGGGGCAACGTTCTGACAGACGGCTCTAACCTCAGATCCGTGTTCGCACCTACACAAAATCCCCTGTCAGTTCGCTCCTCATATGCCCAGTCGGTGCCAAGGGCTGCACTAAAGCCAGGCTTCAGAGAAAATGTCCTCAGGCACAGAGAGGGAGCCCTGACCTCAGCGTGGGGGGCAGTGAGGACTGCAGTGAGGTCCTGAGACCACCTGTGCGAGGACTGTCCACACTTCAAATCTGCACACACCACTCCCCTGTGGGTAGCAGTGATAGATGCAGTTCCTTTTTTAAAATTGTAAGAAAGAGCCACACTCAAATACAAGACGAGCATATGCATGAACAGGGACAGAAGGGCCACAGCTGCACCTGCACAGCTGCTGGACCCTGGGCCACAGGCCTGGAAACATGCCGAGCCCCCTCGCGCGCGGAGGGGACCACAGCCAGGACCACTGTTCAACGCAAGGGACTAGAAAGACTCCAGTGGCCTTTACAGGAAACCAAAGCTCTGGCCACCACCCAGAGCTCATGTAAAATCCGTCTTCCTAGGGTAGCAAAAGGGGGCAGACCCCTCATCCAGCCCAGGGTCACATTGCCCACAGACGCCAGGTCTGGGTCTACCACATCCCTTACAGAACCACCTAAGACTGCATCTGGCCTGGGGGCTGAGGGAAGCTTCCAGCAAACTACCAGACAGGAAGAGGAGAGAGCTGCTCCACGCAGAGAGGCTCCAACACACTTCTAAACAGAGTTCCACAGGCAGAAAATAGAAGGTAGAGAAGCAGTATTATAGAGATCATAGCTGACAATCTTCCGGAACGAAACACTGTTTGGAAAAACTCAAACCATGTTTTCCCTTTGCTCTCACACTAAAACAACAGCAATCATCAACACAGAAGAAGACCTCTGTGACCGAATGGGGGGTGGGGGTTCTCCTCACCACCAACTAAAGCAAGGGTCCTCAAACTTTTTAAACAGGGGGCCAGTTCACTGTCCCTCAGACCGTTGGAGGGCCGGACTATAGTTTTTAAAAAAAACTATGAACAAATTCCTATGCACACTGCACATATCTTATTTTGAAGTAAAAAAACAAAATGGGCAAAAACACCTGGCGGGCCGGATAAATGTCCTCGGCGGGCCGCATGTGGCCCGTGGGCCGTAGTTTGAGGATGCCAGAACTAAACAGTCAGTCTGCAGGGGACACCAGCTGGGTGTCCTCCAATTCAATTGCGACACTCCCTACCTGGAGGTGGTATCAGATACCATAGGTCAGGGCTTAATTCCCAAACCGGCCCTCCCACCTTCAGATGCCAGTCACAAGTCTGGGCCTCGGAAATTTCCAACCAACCTGTTTCAAGTTGGGGTTCCCACAACCCCTTCTTTGGGTTCTACTAATTTGCTGGAGTGGCTCACAGAACCCAGGGTAACACGTTTATCGGTTTATTATAAAGGATATTACAAAGGACCCGGATGAAGAGATTCATAGGGCGAGGTTTAGGAGAAAGGACACAGTTTCCATGCACCACCTGGGCACACCACCCTCCAAGAACCTCCCCGTGTTCTGCTATCCGGAAGCTCTCTGCACCTGGTCCCCTTGGGTGTTTATGGATGCTTCATTATGCAGGCGTGATTGAGTAAACCAATGGCCATTGGTGATCAACTTGACCTTCAGCCCTTTCGGCTCCCTGGAGCTTGGGGGGGGGGCGGGGTGAGGCTGAGAGTCCCAATCCTCTACAATCCTCTCATCCTGTCTTTGTCTTTCTGGTGACCAGCCCTACTCTGAAGCTATCTGTCAACATAAGCATACAAAAAGACAGCACTTTGGGGATTCCAAGGATTTTAGGAGTTGAATGCCAGGAAATGGTATGAAGACCAAATATATAGTTCACAATATCACAACATGAGTCCTGAGGTTGAAAATATGAAGCATATTTAATGAAAATAAATCCAAAACCTGGCACACTGTGGTGAAGCTTCAGAAGTTTCAAAAATCAAGAGAAACCTTCATGCAGGGCACAGTGGCTCACACCTGTAATTCTAGCACTCTGGGAGGCCGGGGTGGGACCACTAAAAACAGAAAATTAGCTGAGCATTGTGGCATGCGTGCACCTATAGTCTCAGCTACTCAGATCACTTGAGCCCAGGAGTTGAAGGTTGCAGTGAGCTATGATGACACCACGGCACCCTAGCCCAGGTGACAGTGTGAGACCCTGTCTCAAAAAAAAAAAAAAAAAAAATATATATATATATATATTCCTTCCCTGTCCAAGGAAATATACAGTCAGGTTCAGCAGTTCTCAGCTCATGCAGGGTCCTAGAATCGCAGAAGGGTAAGCCCTAAGCCAGACCAACTGGGTCAGGATACCTGTAGGTAGGACTCAGACACGCCTACTTTTTAAAAGCCATTCATGTATTCGTTTCCTGTGGCTGCTGTAACAAATGACCACAAACTAAGTGGTTTCAAACAACACAAATGTATCATCCTGCAGTTCTAGAAGTCAGAAGTCCACAGTGAGTTGTAAAAGGCTAAAACCAAGGTCTTGGCAGGGCTAGTTCCTTCCAGAGGCTCAGGGGAGAATCCCGTTCTTGCCTTTCCCAGCTCCAGTCTCTGCTTCCATCATCACATCGCCTTCGACTTCTGGCCTCTCTTATAAGGACCCTGGTGACATATTTAGGGCTCACCCTTAACCCAGGATCACCTCCTCAAGTCAACTTAACTTAATCAAATCTACTAAGTCCCTTTGCCTTGTAAGGTAACATCCAAGCTACCAGGAATTAGGACTTGGATGTTTTGGGGAGGTCATTACTCAACCGACCACAGCCACCAGAGGGGATTTTGAAGTGTTGCTGTGACTAGGAAACACCGTGAGTAGGCAGCCCAACCCAGGGACAGGACCATGTGAAAGTGACATGTTGTCACATCAACATTAATTTTTTATCCGAAGTGCGTACAGGTTGTCTAGAGCCATTCCGACACAGCCCCTGCCCCCTGGCAGACACAGCCCCATCAGACGCATGGGGCGTTGTCCAGACAACTTCTCCATCAGTTCCTTGTCCCCCCACGGAGGAGGTTCGGCCCAGCCTCCTAACATAAGGTGAAGACTTAGGAAATAACCTGCAGTATTTTTATCTCCCATGTCCCAGCCGCCGTCAGCCAATCCAGTGGACTTGCAGCCAAATTTGTCATCCACTGTCACATCCCTCAGTGGGGCTCTGACAAATGTGAAGAACAGCTTGAAGAGACCATCAAAAACTGCCTGTCGGCCGCAGAGGACAAAAAGCTCAAGTCTGTCGCGTTCCCTCCTTTCCCCAGCGGCAGGTAAGATGTGGTTCTAGGGTTGATTCCTGCAGCCTCTCCCTGGGGACCGGTGGCTCCCCACTTCCATCCAACCTGGCCATTGCAGAAGACACGGCCAGGGGCAGCTGCACAGCCAAGCACGTTGACCAGGTGACAGAGCAATAGGCCCAGTATCCACCCTTCAAATCCCATGGAGAAGCAAGCCCAAGGGCTCGTAGAACGGCAGGTCTCCCTGGCAAGGGGCCAGCTCCCCACCTCCTCAATGTTAAAGCCCAGGGAGGAAGGAAGGCAGGAGCAGGAGGCAGAGGCAAGCTGGCATGTTATTCTTTGAGAGCCTGCCATGTTCAAAGTCCACATTCCCACCAGCTGTCCATGTCTAGAACACATGGTCAGAAAACACCAGGCTCGAAGGCCTTGCTACTCAAAGTGTGGTCCATGGACCAGCAGCAGGGACGTGACCTGGTCAGAATGCAGAATCCCAGGCCCGGGCCTGCCCTCCTGCTTCAGCATCCCCAGGGGATTCCCTTGCTGTTCTCAGGGCAGCAGCACCAGGAGGCCGCGGCTTTGAGAAACACACCCAGAGAAGCAAAAAGGACTTGCTTACAAGGGATTAGAGGAAATGACGGGTTTCATTGTCACAGACCCCAGCTGGGCATTGTTTTGGGTACACAGCGAGGATATCTGCTCTCACAGCAACACATCCTCTCCCTTCATGCTCCTGGCTGAGCAATTATTCCCTTTAATTGTGAACACCCGCTCTTCTTGAAAGCTGCCCCTCCATTACACAGCTACTTGTGGCCACGTCATGGGCAGGCTGAGAGGGAAACAGCGAGGCCTAGTTCCTGCTGACATCGTATCCGAGCCTGAACGACCAGCGCTGGGTCTCCACAGCCCAGGCCCAGGGCGCTGCAGGGTGAATCCCGGCATGGGTGGGAGCGTGGGCAGAGCTGTTCTGGACTGGAACGCTGCCGGCGGTGAAAGCATGTGTCTTAGGCAGGCCCCTCCTGGACTTGCCCCACGGGGTCTTGGTGGCTGACCCCAGATGACCACTCTGGCTGTGGCCCTAGAGGCTGGTGCCATGGCCCCACCTGGTGGACACACTGTCAGTAGCTCCCAGCACTTGGGGCCCTTGGAAAACTTTCACCAGCCCCGCCCTGCCCAGAGTCACTGCTGCTGAAAGTGACATGGGCTTGTGCGTGGGAGTCAATGAGAGAAATAGCAAGTGCATGAAAAACGAATCATGAAGACAGGCTTTTGAGCGTACATTTTTGCCCTTTACTAAGCCATCTGGTTAGCATGTAAACTAGTTTTGAGGGAGCTAATAAAACCTACATTTTCTTTTATCCAGACCAGGTATTCTCAATGCTGAATTGCCAGCCCTTTTAAAGCCAGGCTCAACTTGAGTCAGGGAACATAGATTCAAATACAGGGTACTCCTCCCCTGCCAGCCCTGTGACTTTGGCTAACATCACTGTACCTCTCTGAGTCAGTGTGGCACTTATAAAGTGGGGACAACACCCTCTGCCTGCCCCACCCACGCTGTCCCTTTGACTAGGGTCAGGCCCCATGCAGTGAAAACAAGGGCACCATGTGACCTTCCCAGGGACCGAAATGATGCCAGCTCTTCTTTTGCTTTGGCACAGAAACTGCTTTCCCAAACAGACTGCAGCCCAGGTGACCCTCAAAGCGATCTCAGCCCACTTCGACGACTCGAGCGCGTCCTCGCTGAAGAACGTGTACTTCCTGCTCTTCGACAGCGAGAGCATCGGCATCTACGTGCAGGAGATGGCCAAGCTCGACGCCAAGTAGCCGCTGTGCTTTCCAACAGGGATCGGAGGAGGATCGGAGTCACGAGAGGGGGGTTTTATTTTTTAAAAGGAGAGAAGAAGGGTGACGGCAGGGCAGGGGAGTGGAGGGCGGCAGAGAGGGCCGTGGGCAGGTCCTGCCCACGGGAGGAGCCCTCTGCATTTTATATTCTCCGTCAAGAGCCTCAGTCCATAATCAAGCAGGTCTCCACGAGCGGTTTCTTTCCATGGGTTTTCTTCCCGTTGTTTTAGGAAAAAAAAAAAAAAAGACCTCGTTTTAGATTTATAGCATTGACTTTTACACACACTCACAAAAAAAAATCCTTTTGAAATTCTTAAGATCTTCTGTTCCTCCTTTTTACAAGGGAAGAGAGCATAAGAGTGACTCGGGCTTTGCTTGTCTGTATTCCGTGACAGAGAGAAAAATGGGGGAGACATCTCACTGGTGCTTTTCTCTTTTGTTTTGTGCCCCCACCCCTAGCCCTGTAATATCTGTAACTACTCCTAAAAAGTTTTTGCTTCAGGCATTTTTTTATTTTGTTTTGTTTTTTAAAGAAAAAGAAAATGAAAAGAAAAAATAAAAGATCCAGCATCTTTCTTACAACATATGCTTTTATTGCAACATTTTTCTCAGTTTAGAAAACTGTGTCCCCGTGGGTAGATCCATCTAGAATGTCATCAGTAAACAGAACAAGGCCTGTCACTAACAGGCTGAGAGTCCCACCACACGAGGCTCTGGGTCAGACACCAGGGCTGTGTTTCTCAGGCGGCAGGTCCTGCTTCCGGGGAGGGTGAGCCTGTGGCCTTGAACGAAGCCACTGGCGAGGAGCCATCCTCCGGGAGAGAGGCACAGGTCTCACTCAGGCCTGGGCAACAGAATGGAACAGACCCTGGGCCACAGCCCAAATAGGGGATGGGCTGAGAACCCCGGTGAGATTGGAGTCCCAAGGACTCTGCCTGAGTGCCCAGAGGCCACCACCAAAGTGAGCAGGGAGGGGCAGGTGAGGAGGTCAGGGCCTAAATTTATCTAGCTGACCTCATCAGCCACTTCTGCTCTGGTCTGACCTAGGTGGGCCAGAACAGGCTGCTCCCTACTGGAAGATCTCTGCTAAACAGAGTCATTTGTGTACCTTAACAGTCAGTAGCAGAGGTTATTGCCACATGGCTGGCAATTGTTACCTCCAGATAGGTAACCCTGGGGTTGGCCAGGGAGAAGCACTAAACCACAAAGTCCCTCACGGCCCCCTCCCTGCCCCCCTGCACCAGCTGCAGTTTTGTTCCTTACAGATTTGCCCATGATGGTAACCTGGAAATACGCTAGGGGGGTCACCTGCTGAACTGCCTCTGTACCCCCCGAAGGATCACACTTCTCTGCTGCCTTTCCTTACACACCTCCAGCAGCTGGCAGCCAAGGCTGCGGTCTGAACCCCTGTGCTAGGGTAGGTTAACCAAGAGGGAAACTTTGTCGAACCCTCTCTCGTTAAATGCAACCTGTGGTATACAGTTAGGATCTGAAAGTGGAAATGTAGAGAGGTTCATGAAGCACGAGGAGCATGAGGGCTAACCACAAGTTATAGAGTTTAAAATAAGGCTCCTGTCAACGACCTGGTGGTTGCCAAATGCATGGGCTCCCCCTGCACGCGATGGCAGAGGTTCGGGGTGCAGGCCACCTCTCCACCCCAGCCTCCTTCCTTTGGTCTCACGGTGCAGGCTCCTTCCTGCCCTCCTTCCAGATGCCAGCCACCAGGAGTCAGGCTCTCTGAGAGCTCTGGATGCCACGCCCCATGCCCACACAGGCCTGCACACACACACACATCCAAGAGGAGCCGGGGCACAGAGACTGGCTGTGGCCTCCCCAAGACGACTCAGCCAGCACAGGTGAGCCGTTCGGCCCGTACAGCTGCAAGCAGATCTTTGAAACCCAGAAAGAATCCTCTAGGAAGGAGTCCTTTTTTTAATGCCTCTATCTCCCCTCCCTGCCCGCCCCATCCCCACCATTTTTCGTTTTACACAAGTTGCATTTCCGGTCGGTACATCATTGGCATCTTAATCCAGAAAAACAGCTTTTGCCCTTTAGCGCCCGCCAGCCGGGTGCCCGCTGTCAAGCGGTCTGTTCACCTGCATGGTCGCCTCCCCGTCAGGGTGGAGACTGCCTCATGGTTTTCCAGCTCGTGGACACGAACAGGTCCCGGCTCTTGGCCAGCCGAACCATGAGCCGCCCCACGTAGAAGCCACTGATCTGGCCCACGCCGTCATTTCTCCCCATGGACAGCAGGAACGTCAGCGCACCTGTGGGACGGCAGAGACACATGCAAACTCTGCAGTTCCCAGAGCGAAATCCCTTCCCGGGGCCTTCAGACTCAGGGCCAGGAAACGTGTAAGACTTTCAGGAAGGTGGCTGAGACCCTGATTTATTTTTAAACAGCTCTAGGAGAGTGTTTCCGTCACCAGCATGGAGAGCTGCTTCTAGTGGTCAGGCATCTTGTGGCCCCAAAAGGCTTCCAATGTCTAACCCCAAACTCTTAAAATTTCAAAGCACCTGGGGCTTCCCTTACCTGGCTTATAGGCCTTGAGGGGCCTCTGTTTCGTGGAGTTGACGATGTTGGCCACGGCAATGTTGGCGTGGAGGCCAGCGTGATAGGCCATCTTGGGCTCCCGCACGTCGGCACAGTCGCCGATGGCATAGATGTTGCTGTGGCCCTCCACCTGCAGGTGCTCGTTCACCCGCAGAGCGCCGTTCCCGGCCAGTCTGCTCTCTGCCGGGCAAAACAACACAGAACCAAGACCCTCAGTCGCCATGTTAAGTGGCCACGAGAAGGAGGTGAGGACGAGCTCCAGGTGCTGGTCAACAGGTGCTGGTCAGGTCACCCTCCCAGGTGTGCGCTCAAGAGGCGATCCTCCCACCTAATTCATTCCTCCCTCAAGTCCCCACCTCAGTCTCTTCCTGCAAAGGCAAGGTTACTGATTCCAGGGTGGCAACGGGTCAAACCACCAGCAAGCCTCCCTTTAGAAATGCACATAACTCTTTCTAAGTCACAATGATTAGCCAAGTCTTAAATTTACTTTTGAACATAGATAAGTTTCTTTTTGTTTTTCTTTTTATGCTAAGCAAATGGAAAATACAAGATAAGAATTTTTTTTTTTTTTTTTTTGAGACAGAGTCCAGCTCTATCACCCTGGGTAGAATACAGTGGTGTCATCATAGGTCACTGCACCCTCCAACTCCAGGGCTCAAGCGATCCTCCCACCTCAGCCTCCCGGAGTTCTAGGATTACAGGCGTGAGCCACCTCGCCTGGCCTATGATTTTTTAAATAAATGATAAACTGCTTGCTTCCTTTTTAAAGGGCTTAAAATAACTTATCTTTGAAAATACGCTATTGAAGACCCTTAGGTGTTAAATTCTGGGATCTCTGTCCATCAGAGGCCCCCAATCCCACGCCTACACTCGGTCTGGACAGGCTGCCTTCTTCTGAGTTTGGATCATTACTCCTGCTGGACACGAGGCAGGAGCTCCTTATCAGGAAAGGGTACTTGGGAGAAAATGATGGGGACCTGAGGACACGAAGCAACCACAGGGCCTGGCTACTGAGTCTCCTGCTCACTCACGGAGGCTTAAACACATGTCAGTTCACCGCCCCACGTCCAGTTAGCTACGCAGTCAAACACTGAGCTGAAACAAGGCCACATCATTGCTTCCGCTCCCCAAAGGATCATCCC
Source organism: Cheirogaleus medius (assembly GCA_008086735.1). Lineage (NCBI taxonomy): Eukaryota > Metazoa > Chordata > Mammalia > Primates > Cheirogaleidae > Cheirogaleus > Cheirogaleus medius. Next base: position 42,506,356 of record VBSM01003143.1, read on the forward strand.
AAGCTCAGGTGGCCAAATGTTTGGATCTGGGTTTGGGGAGAGCAGCACACCTGTGAACAAAGGAAGGACTGACCCCAAATCTCCTCCACATCCATGTAGGAAGGAAGGAACAGAAAATGGGTCTCTCTCACCTCTCTGAAACCTGTTCCCATCTCTTACCACCGGGGGGCAGAAGTCGTCATCACAGCTGAGGAAAGCTCTGCCGGTGGCCTCTACTCTGAATTTAAAGTTTGATATGTTGGGGAGAAAGGGGAAGGCAGGGAGGTGCTGATTCCTGGGGGCAAGTGTGTTCTCAGAGAGCGCGAAGGAGGCACCTGGGGGAGAGGCTGAGGCTCGGCCACCTACTTACCAAACGCGCTGCGGTAGGCAGAGCTGTTGATCTTGATGCCGTTGCAGAGAATCACCAGGTTGGTGGCCACCTCCGTGCCCTTGTCCGTCTGCACTTTGATGTATTCTCGGTACTCGTTGAGGGGCAGCTCTTCCAGGTTGCTCACGCGCTCGCCTGTCGAAGGGCTTCCGTGACCAGGAGGCAGGCAGAGCGGGCGCCCATCCTGGTGGGGCCCCAAGCCAAGGCTGGCCCTGGGGAAGGCCTGCACCACTGTGGCCCAACTGGGCCATTATGCCACTCCATGCCCCTCCCTCAGTCCACTCTACTGCCCCGAGAAGCCAATCGGGACGCCTGGCCCTGAGAGATCCAACTGGAGGAAAGGTCCAAGAAGCCACTGGAGGGAAGTGAGGCTGAGTTTCCTAAGCAGTTCTGGGAAAACTATTTAACGGAAGACCTCAGACATGCCTCTTTGAATGTCAGCTACACCATCCCAACCAGGCAGGACAAGACACCCAGGTACACCACAGACAAAGCGAAAAACCAGGACGTCAGAGAAGCCAGCTCACCATACTCATTGTGTGAAAGTAAAGTGGTAACAGTATTCTACAGCCAGTTACCAAAAGGAGGCCGTGACAGCCATGAGGGACTTTCATAGAACAGACGCCTCACCCCGCCCCCTGCAAAAAAGGAGGAGGTTGAAGCCCAGTGCAGTACAGTATGGGGCTAGAGCCCCACTCTCTAAAGTGCTGGGTGGTTCACATCCCTCCTACTCTGGAGGGAACTCCACATTCCTCACCACTCTCAAAATAGAAACCAATGAACCTACTCCCTCTACACAGAGACATCACAATTCAGGGCAAATCATTCAGCAAGTAGGCATCCCACAATGTGCACTGTGTCCAAAGCAATAGCCAGGATACTTCTGCCTCCAAGACATGGAAAGAAATCCCCTAAGTACCAGAGCCGCGGCGACAGACACGACTTCCCGCGGGACAAGGCCCACGTGGGCTTTGATGTTCGTGGCCGTTTTGGGGTGCTTCATGCTCAACCCCAGGATATGGTGGAAGAGAGAGAAGCTGGGGGGACTGTGGCCCCCCTCCAGCTGGAAGCAGTGACTAAGCCCCTAAGCCACCTCTCACCAGCCAGGAGGGGCAGGGAGGGAGGCGAGGTCGCACGTACTCAGCAGCAGCTGCACACCCTTCCGGAGGAGGATCTCCTTCACTTCCTGCCGGACGCAGGGCAGGAGCTCCTTGTCGGCCAGGGGTACTTGGGAGTGGATGAGAGTGACCTGGGGACGAAACGACCACAGGGCCTGAGAAGGAGCCCCTGAGTCTTCGACTCATGGCAACATCCACCTCCTCCCCTGCCTCCAGGTTACAGATGAGGAAACTGAGGCCCCAGAGAAGTAATTTGTCCAATGCTGGAACCAATCAGCTGCGAGCTGGGCTTTCACCCACGTGTCCTAGTCTAGCATTATTGCAGTACCACCCTGCGACCCCCGGGCCAGGCGACCACCAGTGTGCCAATGCACCACAAGCCGTACCTCCCCTAGGGCCACCTGGAAAATTATTTTCAAGCATCCTTGGGCACTGACAATTATACAATCCATATAAACCATTTGACATTCCAACTACAAATCAGGCTGTCGCCAGCATTAAAGCTGGTTCTAAAATTAGCGCTCCCAGGCATGTCCACTTGTTGTCTGGGACAAGGAAGCAGGAGGCAGCCTTCAATCATGTCCAAAGCCTGGACTTTGGAATCCGACTGCCTGGGTTGAAATCTCATCTCTGCTCCTCACTCGGACACCTCCCCGAGGCTCACTAAAATGGGCACAATGGTCCCACTCACAGGAATTTTGTATTGACGAACAGGAAAATATGTATAAAGCGTGTAACTCAGCATATATTAAGTCCTTAATAAAAGGTGGCTGCTACTACTCTTATTTGTCTACTAATCATACACATATGGACATTATATTGAGTTACTTGAACTAATTTACTACTTCTGACTGGTCTTACCCCTGTGAAATAAGGGAAAAAAATGTACATATTGGTCTCTGCCCCCAGTTCCTGACACAGAGCTCTTAAAACTCTCGTAAAAAGGGGTGCCAGGAGAAATCATTTGCTACTATTTGGTCTTTGATGCTGGTTCCTGACACAGAGCTCCTAACACTTTAGAATTTCCTGGGTAAGAGGAGCATCTTTTGTTCTAATGAGGCGACCCCTGGTGGGCTCCTGGATGGGGGCTGGTCACCAGCAAGACCAGGCCATGGTTGCAAGCCTGGAACTTTCAGCCCTACCCCATCCTCAGGGAGGGGAGAGGGGCTGGAGATTGATGGAATGATCAATCATGCCTACACAACGAAGCCTCCATAAAAATCCCTAAAGTACGGGGTCCAGAGAGCTTCCTGGTTGGTCAACGTGTCCATGTGCCCCGAGGGTGGTACACCACAACTCCATGGGGACAGGAGCTCCTGTGCTCAGGACTCCTCTACACCTCTGTGTACCTGTTCATCTGCCTATTTATTTGTAGCCTTTAAATATTCTTTGTGGCCGGGCACAGTGGCTCACGCCTGTAATCCTCCACTCTGAGAGGCCGAGGCGGGTGGGTCGTTTGAGCTCAGGGCGTCAAGACCAGCCTGAGCAAGAGCAAGACTCCATCTCTACTAAAAATAGAAAGAAATTATATGGACAAAAATATACATAGAAAAAATTAGCCAGGCATGGTGGTACACGCCTGTAGTCCCAGTTACTCAGGAGGCTAAGGCAGGAGGATCGCTTGAGCCCAGGAGTTGGAGGTTGCTGTGAGCTAGGCTGATGCCACTGCACTCTAGCCCGGGCAACAGAGTGAAACTCTTTCAAAATAAAATAAAATAATAAAATAATAAAAATATAAATAAATAAAAAGGCAAATTGAGAGGCTTTCAAAATGAAAAAAAAATAAAATAAAATAATAAAATAAATAAGATAAAATAAGTAAAATAAAATATCCTTTGTAATAATTCATCATTAGCAAGTAAACTGTTTTCCTGGGTTCTCTGAGCCACTCTAGCACATTATCGCACCCGAGGAAGGTCATGGGAACATCCGATTTGTAGCCAAGTGGGACAGAAGTGTGGGGAAGCCGAGACCCACAACTGGCAACTCTGGTCTGAAGTGAGGCAGTCTTGTGGGGTCTGCGCTAACTCCGGGTAGTGTCAGCATGGAATTGAACTGAACTGAATCAAATTACAGGACACCCGGACAGTGTCGAAGAATTGGTCAGTGGATGGAAAAAACCCCGCACATCTCGTCACAGAAGTGTTGAGTGTGAGTACAGAGAAAGACAGTTCGCTTTTTCTCTACACACCCCTCATAAATCAAATGAATAAACTTTAACTATACCAATCACTCATAACAATTTCCAACAATCCATCAGAGAACAGCCCCATAATTAAATTAGCCCGTATTGATCTTTCTTTTCAAAACCAACCTGCCTTGCCCTAGGGAAAAAAGAACCATCCACAGGCTCGGGTTGCTCTCAGAAGCTAATCTGGCATGAGCCACAAGCAAGCCCTTGCCTGGAGGACCCGTAATTACGATCATTACTCAGCCGCTGCCAAGCCCGCATGCATGCCAGGATCTCCTCGTCCTCTCCAGGCTGCTAGGCAGGCTCTCTATGCCTCAGGCACTAGCAGGGACCGGGCAGGCTGATCACACACACACCCCCATGGGCAAAAGGCAGTGCTGGCCGCTGAAGGAGCTCAGGAAATTTCACTCCAAAATATGACTCCTTGGTATAAAGAATATTTGTAATTAAAGGCTCTTCAAGATCAAAAGGCATTGGAAGGGGTCTTCTTCTATTTGCGTAAACTCAAGTGACCTGTCAAAAGAACCATGGACTTCACCTCCCTGTTATGTCACTATATTGCAGGAAAGAAAATCAAGAATACAACCAGACCAGGCCCAAATCATTTCAAACAAGTCTCTCAGGTTAATTTACAACCCAATCTGTTTCTCCCCATCCATTCATTCTCCAAGTAGCTATTCATCCTCCCTAGCAACCATTTATTGCCCCTAAACAGAATTACCTATACCCCTCATCTGCCCCTCCCCTCTAAAAAAACAGGTATAAAAATATCTGGATCCCATTGGGATATCGGGTAATCACTGTGATTCTCCCTGTGAGCACAGTAAATAAACCTCTTCCTCTTATTAATCTGCCTTAATTGTGAGTTGATCTTTCAGCGATCTTTCCGGGGAAGGGCAAGTTTCCCATCACCCCCACACCGCTCATTCCCCAGCCTGGGCAGTCAAGGGGCTGCACCCCCCACAAACCCCATCCCTGCTTTGTCCAAGCCTGCAATGGCAAGAAGAGGTAATCAAAGCTACATTTATATCACAAGGCCTGAATTCTGCAGGGAACAAAGAAGTTCAGCTTTTGCAAGGTATCTCCCCTGGGCTTGATCCTCCTGGTTGGAGCAGAGAGCTAACCTCTCACTGAATGAGGACACACCCAGAGCAGCACAATGGCACCTTGGCACCAAATGGGAAACACACACTCCCAGTTTAATGAGTGGAGCTCCAGCCTCCCAGCCCCTGAGCAAATTGCTGAGGTTCCTTATGTAACACAGAAAGAAGCCGACCACTTAGAGTGCAAAATCAAGGCAGCCTGCCCCACCTCTTTCTCAGGGTATTCCGTTTTAATCTCTGCTGCCATCTCCACTCCTGCGGAGCCTCCTCCCACCACCACGATGAACCGTGAGCGCTGGACCTGGAGAAGAGGGAGAAGAGGGACACGTGAGACACACCTACACACCCACCCCTGCCTGGCAGTGCAGCCTACAGTGTCGCTTCCTTGGCCAAAGAAGGGCGGAGAATACTTTCCAACTTTGGGGTCCAAACCAGCTTCCTCCTACCCACCCTGCAGGACTGCTGTGACTACTGACACCGTGAATCTACAAAACAGAGCCCTGTGTGAACAGGGAGGGGACGTGAACAGGAAAAGCCCCGAGAGAGACCAGCCGAGGACGTACCAAGAGCAACATGAGCAGGTGCTCACAGTCAGGCTTCAGTGGCAGGTCCCAGATCTCCTCCCAGGAACGTCTCCTCCTAGTGACTCTCCAACTCTACCGCTGCAGCCAGCAGCTCTGAAGCCACCTCTCCCCTCCGTGGTCTCCCAGCTGCACCCCCGGCATCCTCCTGGCTGTCCTCCCACCTGCCCTTGCTGCCCCACACCTCGGCATGCAGCTCACCTGCTTCACCATGTCCTCGTAGGCTTGGATGGCGGCCTGCTGGCTGGACACCTCGTTGAACTTGCCCGGGAAGGGCCCGGTGCTGCCTGTGGCCAGGATGAGATGTGAGAAGGGCAGGGCCTGGGTGAGAGGGACAAGAGGAAGACAGATGAGGGCAGACCAGGAGAGGCCTGGGCCTCTGCATCCTCCTCCAGGCCCCACCGACCAAGGAGCACCAAGTGAAGAAGCCCCTCTGGGCACACTGAGGCACCCCTCTTTTGAGGGAGGCAGGATCACCGCACTGGTTAGGCCAAGCGACGGCACTAGAACCCAAGGAAACATTATACCTAAGGAAGCAGATGTGACCTCCTGCCTGGAGAACACCTGGGCAGTGGAGCAAGCCCCACAGCAGGTGCAGGTCAGCGGGAACGGGCTGTTTATGGGCATAGGCAGGATTCCAGCTTCCTATGTGGAATTAGTTAGGAACCTCCTGCGTATTTTGGAAGAACCTTTCTCCTACCCCCACCAAAAAAAGAAAAGGAAATCTTGCTTGGAGCCTAAATACATACAGTTGACAAAAACAAGGCTGCTCCAATGGGAGGGGGCCAGAGGGTCTGGACTCCATCCACCCCCTCTTCCCACCTGGAGCCCTGGGAAGCCCCCATGGACCCTTCCAGGGCTCTGAAAAGCATGACCCAAAACTGCAGGACTAGAAGATACCCAGGAATTTTTTCAACAAGGAAATTCTCCAGTCCTAAAATTAATTCAAGGAGAACTGATTCACACCAAATCACATACTCATGTGAGGATAAGAACATGTCTCTGTTTTTTCAGTCGCCCCTTAGTTTCAGATACCAGCCAGGGGCTGGGCTGGAGGTGACACCCATCTGGGCTGGTGGCAGCTCACTGCCGGAGCTGCAGTCATTGCAGGCAGTTGAGGCACCGTGCTACACACAGGGTGGGGGATACAAGTCTGCCCCGATGACTTCCCAAGACAACGGGGGTGGGAATCACGTTTGTGCCTAACTCTTGATCCTCTCTGTAAAAGGCGGTTACACCACCTACCTCCTAGAGGCACGGTAAACGTTAAATGAGATTCACATAAAGGCTGAGGACAGTGCCTGGCATACAGGAAAGACACAGGAAATATCTGCCACCATGTCCTTGTGGTTGCTGTGGTCAAGCCTTTAGTTTATGAGGAATCTGCTGTCTGCCCAGCACCAGGTGGGGCTTGGGGGTCACAGCAACAGCTCTCTTGACCCCTGGGGAGACCGGCCAGCTCACGGCGGGTCAGCCCCGCACCGGCACTCACCTCCCCGCCCTGCAGCAGCACCATCTGATTCTTCACATCTATGCCAACCACCAGGCCCTGCCGGAAGTTGTCCTTGAAGGTCACTGAGTAGGAAATGAATGTCTTTCTGGCAAACCCTGGGGAATGGACATAGAAGAGGTCACAGTGTGGAATGAGGATACCCATGGGAAGCCAGAGGAAGTCAGAACCCTTCCTGAGCTGCGCACCAACAGGGGCGCTGTTGGCCAAAGAGCTGGGCCGGCAGGTACACCTGGGGTGCTCACGACCCTCCACAGGGCCCACCTGGGCCTCGGCCCCTCAGAGAAGCTCAAGCTCTCACTTCTGGGTCTCACTATGGTAGCTGTCTAAGACCCGTGACCTTGAGGTTCTCCGGAATTTATGTAATGGTGGAATGCAGGCACCTTGCCCTAAGTGGAGGAAACCCCGCCCCCAGCCCCGAAATCATGCCCCGGACAGCTGCAAGTTACCACTCTCCACGGAGGCCCGGAGGGCTGCCACGTTGTGGTGGAAGGAGTCCTTCATGTCCACCAGCATGAAGGGGACGTTCAGCGCCTGCAGCTGGCTGGCAGCCGCGATCCCGCCGAAGCCCCCGCCCACAATGACCACGTGCAGAGCTCCCGACTCCACTGAGACCTGGGACCCCATCTCGAACCAGGCGCTGCCAGGGCGGAAGAGGAGAACACAGCACAGTCAGGGGGCAGGGAGGGCAGGGACACCCACAGCCAAAGGCCTCAGGTGCCACCAACTGACCTTTTTAAATCAGGTAAATCTTTTATTCATGAAATTCCAATTCTGCAAAATTTGAATTAAATTCAGAAGGAACAAGGGCTATCCCGCTTCCACCCCATCCCCCAGCCACCCAGTTCCCTTCTCCAAAGGCATCCACTGTCGCCAAGTTTGTAGGAGTCCTTCCAGAGATATTCAACCATGATTACTTCAATCATGATTACTTTGTGCACACGTTAAACTTCTGTTACTTTTTTTTTTACTCACTATA
>VBSM01003143.1:42514304-42527881 GCA_008086735.1 Cheirogaleus medius
AAAAAAAAAGAAAGCACCCAGAAAGCCCCACTTCCAGGCTGGCTGTGCATGGGTCCCGAGAGGGGCTGTACAGCTTGCCGGGGGCAAGGTGGGTCCGGTCACACTGCACCACCCAGGGACACTCAAGGAGGAGACACTAGAGCCCTGAAAAAGAGCTGTGGTCAGGGGCCTTCCCGGCAGAGGGAAAACTTAGGCCAGAGGCTCAGTGGCAGGAAGGGAGTGGGGGTGGGGGAAGTTCAGGGCACTGCGGCAGAAAGGTGGGGAGGCCAGGAGTGCAGGCCGCAGGGACCAGCACAGACAGCCCGTCACACCAGGGCAGCTTTAACAACCAGGTGGACATACAAGCCTGCCTCAAAGCCCTGCAGCCCCAGGACAGGCCTAAAAGGCAGTGAATTGTCCACACGAGCTGAACCCCTGACCACCCCCAGTCCCCAGGATCATCAACCTGCTTCCCCAGAGGACAAACCTCCGGAGGCACGTGGGGGTCTGGGGCCAGAGGGCACACCCAGGCCAGTGAGGGGCACCAGGGCAGGGCCAGGGAGGGGAGGCTTTATCACACTGCACTCGGCCTGAGGCCTCTCCTGCAATCTGCTCTTCTCTCTTCCGCTGACCTCTGACACCAAACAAACAAGCAGAACGGGGAGGCCAGCGACTCTCTGGCCAGTCCCCCTTCCTCCTCAGCAGCCCTTGCCCCACACCCTGGTCAGGCCGACTCTCCTCGGTGCTGCCGCTGTCGATTCTTGCTGGGTCCCCGAGGACAGCAGATTCCCCTTTGCTTGGCCATGACGCGCTCTGCCAGACACCTACACCAAGGGCTTAAGCATGGACCTGCACTTCCAGCCACACGCCCTGGCGGTGCTGAACCTGCAGGTAAGGCACTAATGGATGCTCCAGTACGTGTTCTAACACAGCAGCAGTGCTGGCAAACTACTGCAGCCGCCCTGGCAAATTAATAAAAAGGCTACAAGGCGAACTGTGGTAAGGGCCTAGCTAAAAATAATAATAATTAGCCACTGTCCCCCTGTTTGCTTCTCTGTAAATGCCACTCTGGAGCAACACAGCTGGTGGTCATAAAGATTCTCAGCTCTCTCGGTAGATAACACCACCTTTCTAAAACCTAGGGGTAGTTTCTGAGATATCCTCCAGCTCCCGCATTCCAGGGGAACGGCTGACCCACCCAGACCAGCAGCCCATACCTAGGAACTGACTCAACTGGTCTTGTGACCCCCACCCTAGAACCTGGTCAGCAAAGAAGACAATATTTACAACCCTATGGTTCCGCCCTAAACCCAGCCAATTAGCAGATTCAATTGCCTACAAAAAACGACTTTTAAAACTCTGTCTCCCAAATTCTCAGGGAAGTGGATTTAAGAAATTTCTCCCATCTTCCTACTTAGCGCCATGCAGAATAAAACTCTTTCTCTGCCGTAAAACCTGCTGGCTCAGCGTATCGGGCAGTGGGCAAATGAACCCGGTTGGGTGGCAACACGACTTCAGTGTGAGACCCCATCAGTCAATGGAAACTCCATCCGTGGGAGACCACAGGACAAACTATGATACTCCCGTACAATGGAATATTCTGTAGCCAGTCATTTTTAAAGGGTGAGTTATGTTTTTTACAAGAAAAGTCCATCCATGAAAAAGGCAATAGATCCGCATGTAGAACCTAACCCCGTTTGTGGGCAGTGAGACACGTGCACCTAGGTACACACACACACACACACACACACACGTAATGAGCACAACAGGCAGCCCTGGTTGCACTTTCACCCATATCTTCGTGGGTTTTCCTCCCTGTTTCCTGAAAGAGTTCGGTAACTTGCCCAAGTTCAATCCTCAACAGCTCCAACCTGCTCTCTAAACCAAAATGCTAACAGCAGTCATAGATAATGTATTTATTTTCTTGAGCTTTTCTGCACTGTTTGAATTCTTTTTTTCAAACAAATATGTCATTTTTGCACAAATAATAAAGCCTTAAGAACAGGACAGGCCTCTCACCATGTAATTTTTTTAAACCAAAAATTTAATTCCCATATAAAATTTACCATTTAAAATGTAAGTTCAGTGGGGTTTAGTATATTCACTAGGTAGTGCAACCATCGCAACTATCTAATTCCAGAACATTTTCATCACCCCCAAAATAAACCCTGTACCCATTGGCAGTTACTCCCCTCGCCCCACCCAACCCCAACCTTTGGCAACTACTAATCTACTTTCTGTCGCTACGGATGTGCCTATTCTAGCCAGTTTGTGTAAATGGAATTATACAACACGTGGCCTTTTGTGTCTGACTTTCACTTCACACAAAGTTGGCAAGGTTCATCCGTGTTGTAGCACGCATCCGTATTTCATTCCTTTGTATGGCTGAGTAAATTCCATTGTATGAATATACCACATTTGGTCTATCCATTCATCAGCTGCTGAACATCTGGGTTGATTCCACTTTTTGGTGATTGTGAATAATGCTGCTATGAACATCTGTGTACAAATTGTTGTGTGAACACATGTTTTCAATTCTTTTTAGTATATATCTAGGTATGGAATTTCCTGGTCATATAGTAACTCTAGGTTTAACTTTTTGAGGAACTGCCAAACCTACCATTTAATTTTGAACTGAACATCAGAGCCCAGGGAGGAAGCACAGAGACTTTTAATACATCTGCCCACATTCAGGAATGTCAGCTGAATAGAAGGCCCAAGAGAACAGAACGAACCCTGATTGTCCAGCAACTCCTAAGTCATTTTACCTCTGCCCCCTCCCCCAACACACACCATCTGGTTTACACTCGTCAATTTGCTCAGTCAACACTGTTTTCTCTGACAAGGACACCAGCCTGATCCCCTGATCCCAGGGGATTCTTCTTTAACAGTAAGAAGCCTTTAGGAATTTACTGAAAAAAGAGTAAGTTACATTCATGCCAAAGCTGTTGAGAGTTCAAGCCTCAGAAGACACACAGCAGAAACCATTTGGGCTCTGATTAAAGCAAGCATGTGGCCCCAGCAGCGCCCCAGTATTGCTTCATAAAGACTACAAACATAGCATGCAGCTTTCTGAGTCTTCACGGCTTGCACAGAGGGCAGATTTCAACACCAGCCCTCTGGATAGCCATGTTTTCAGAGTGGCCGTCCTGGATCAGAAGGCCACTAAATCCTGACTCAAAGCACATGGAGGCCAGGCATGGTGGCTCATGCCTGTAAATGCCTGTAATCCTAGCACTCTGGGAGGCTGAGGTGGGAGGATTGCTCGAGGTCAGGAGTTCAAGACCAGCCTGAGCAACAGCAAGACCCCATCTCTACAAAAAAAGAGAAAAAGCCAGACATCATGGCGCTAGCCTGTAGTCCTAGCTACTAGGGAGGCTGAGGCAGGAGGATCACTTGAGCTCTAGGAGTTTGAGGTTGCAGTGAGCTATGATGATACCACGGCACTCTATCCAGAGTGACAGAGCAAGACCCTGTCTTAAAAAAAAAGCACGATGGATGTCCCCCCTACACCAGGGGGAGAGAGAGGGACAGGTGGCCCCCCTCCCTGGACACTCCATGGCCAGCCCCCCGGGGAACACACACACTGAATGTAATCCAAAAAAGACCAATTTTTGAAAGGGACTCAAAGTCTGAAAAGGTAGCAGTCTCCTTTGCTACCCCAGGAGAGGGCAGCTTTGGGCTGACAGGTTCATTTGGGTGCCATAAACACTCCTGTACTGAAAACCTAGGCCAAGCAACTCGTCCATCCTCCCCAGAGCCAGTTTCTTTGTGGTCCCCTTAACACCCCCATGGTCTGCCCACCACCTGCACCTGGACCCTGCCTTCATTTCACCACCAGACAAAGGCCAGGCTGGCCCTGGGGCACACCCGACTGTCCGGCTCTATTGCTTTCGGGCTGGGTAGTCCTGAGCAAAGCCCCACCCTGGCTGGGGCTCAGTGTCCGCCTGGGTGAAATGGAGGTGCTCTGGATCTGTGATTACCCGCAGTGTTCCTTGGAGAACTCCTCTCTCACGCCGGGGTGAAGGCAGGTGGGATCTGAGCGCTTGGGGCTCTCCAGTGCATGCGCACACGCTAGAACCTCACACCGGCCTCTGACACACCTGTAGAGCCTGGAAACCTGGAAGTCCCTTCCCAAACTATGTCTGACCCTCTGCCCTGCGCCTGTCCTCCCGCAGGACCATCAGCTCCCAAGCGACCTTACCCTCCTCACCCTCACCTTGGCTCCTAGGGTCAAAGAGACTCGTTGGAGGAAAGAGCGGGGGTGTGTTGAGGGGGGGATATGGGAAGGAAAGCCCAACATCACCCACTAATTCAGTTCCTGGTTGATTTCAGGGGTCCATTCACCAGCTAGTTCAGCCACCCCTGCGACCTCGGGCTTCGGGAAGGGGAGAAGCGGACCTCCTTGTGCACCCGCAAGTCTATGGGCCCCCGGGTAATTCCAGTGCCTTTCCTCGTAGAGACCTGTGCCCTCTGATACCAGCTTCACTCCGGACCGCTCGGCAGCTTCTCCCGAGCGGCGACGCTCGGAGCCTCCCATGATCGGGGTTACCCCGCCCGTGTCCCTCCTTCCCCGCTTGCTCTGCCCGGCCAGAGCCCATCTTTCCCGGGAAGACTTAGCAGGGATTTAGGAGCCCACGGGGAGGGTGGAGAGACTCCTCCGCCCGCGGCGCCGCCGGGAGTAAACAGGGGCGGTGCAGGCCGGAGCCGCGCATCCCAGGCGACCGCCCACTGCTCCCAAAGCCACCACTCCACGCACCGACCTCCCCACGCCGTCCGCGGCGTTCGCCAGGCCCTGATCCGCGCGCCCGCCCTGTTCCGGGTCCCTGTCCCGCCCGGGGCGCTGGGGGCCTCGACAGCCCGCGCAGCAGCGCAACCTCACCTGCCCGCCGCGCGGCCGCTCCAGCCCCGGCTCGGCCGGCGTCTTCCGGAGCGGCCCGGCCCCAGGCGCTCCCCGGCGGGCGTGACTCAGCGCCGGAACCGCCCCTAACCGGCGGCAACGCCCCCGGCGCCCCCCGGGGACCTGCAGCCGCCCGCCCCGGGCGCGGGGCTGGTCCCGAGCTGCCCGCGGGATGACCTTGTCCGCGAGCGAGCTGCCCCGGACCTTAAAGGCCAAATGCCCCGGGGCCGGATGTCGCTTCTCCGCGCCTGCCAGCCGCCACGCCCCAGCCCTGCCCGAGCCACTCTGCTCCACGTGTCCGCCCGACTTTTTGGGAGACACTTTTAATGCCGCCGAGGCTTAAGCGCGCGGCTCCCCGCACACTGGCTGCGCCACCTTGGGCGCGTCACCAGGCTCCTTTCACGCGCATACGTAATATTAATAATTCCTCAAACCCGGCTGAGCACCTACTTCGTGCCGGGCAGTGTGCTAGGCGCTGGGGGTATCAAATGGAGAAGGAAACGGACACGGTTTCTGCTCTTGTGGAGGCGACAGTTTGAGGAAAAACAGATGTTAACACCACCGGAAGAAAATACGAAAAACCGTGTATCGCCAACTGCAGTAAGAAAGCTTGGGGGCGAAAAAGAGTGGCAAGACCTCTCTCCAAGGATTAGAGTTAGCTCTGGGCGAAGAGGAAGGAAGTGTGCTCTGGGTGTACAAAGAAAGACCGAGAAGCAAGACAATGATCTGGAAGTCAGTGCATTGTAAGCTATGAGAATGGAGCTAATGTGGCAAAAAATTTTATGTTGCAGATTAGTTTGCCCAAAGCAACCAGAATAATTTCACTTCCATTTTTATTTATTATTTATTTATTTTTGAGACAGTCTCACTCTGTTGCCTGGGCTAGAGTGCCATGACGTCAGCCTAGCTAACAGCAACCTCAAACTCCTGGGCTCAAGCAATCCTACTGCCTCAGCGACCGTAGTAGCTGGGACTACAGGCATCTGCCAAGTCGCCTGGCTAATTTTTTCCAATTTTTTTAGTTGTCTGACTAATTTGTTCTATTTTTAGTAGAGATGGGGTCTCACTCTTGCTCAGGCTGGTCTCAAACTCCTGAGCTCAAGCCATCCTCCCACCTCAGCCTCCCAGAGTGCTAGGATTACAGGTGTTAGCCACTGCGCCCGGCCCAGAATGATTCATTTCTGATGCAATAATCCTACCAGTACTCTTAGAAAAATAATAGCTAATATTTACTGAACACAAACTATTAAAAAGTGCTTTGGATGCCTTCTCAAGTTTATTTTTCACAAAAGTCCTGTAAGGTAAATTTTATTAATCTCCATTTTGCAGGCAAGGAAAATTGAGGCTTCTTAGGAAACTAAGAAGCTTAGACAAACACTCAGCTAGTGACTCAGCAGAGGAGCTGGACCTTGAATGGAGGTCTGAACCATGACCCTACAGCCAGGAAATCCCTCAGTGGCCATCACCCCTAAGGGAGCCAGAGGTCACTGCAGGCAAAGCAGAGTCTCCACTGTGGTGTCAAGCAAACATGGGACATTTACTGGGCATGTGCCCAGTAACATGTGACATAGAGAGATGAATGGAGAGGCTACCTCGTGCCCAGGGCAGGGAGATAGCTCTGGGGCTTGGGAAGGTGAAGGCAGGCTTTGTGTAGGAGCTGGCCAGGTGCAAGGGAAGGACTCCAAAAAAAGCTCAGTACAGAGATAAAGCTGGAAAGGAGGAGAGAGAGGTATGGGGTGGCCAGCACTGAGCTCAGGCATGGCATGTCAGGGCTGGTGTGGCCCATCTCTAAGAATCTGTCTCAAACCACGGAAATCAAGGAAGTTTTCTGATTGTCACTCAACACATTCTTAGCAACCAAAAGACACCTCAATCCAGAAGAGGGGACAGGATCTCATGCAATCTCTCTTGTGCCTTTTCCCAGGCAGCTCAGGGCACATCACTGCCCTCTTCCCACCCAGGAGTACCACCAATAGCTTTGGAACTGAAAATCAGGGCCTGCTGCCTATCAAAAGGCTTTTGTCTTTGAACTTCCAGGTGCCAGAGGTAGTAGGATGCTGAAACATTGGCAAGTCCATTCCGTGGAACCTGGGTAAGTGGGGACGGCAGGCAGATTGTCCAATATTACAGAATTTAACAGGAGGAAGAGTTGCTGGCTCTCAGACCTAATGAGCTCAGCCAGGTCTGAGGACATTCCCTGACAGGCAACAAGTGGCTTTACTGCCAGCTCCTAGGGCTTAAGAAGCTCCAATGCACAGAGGTCAGCTCAGGAGCCCAGGGAAACAGAGGCAGTGTCCCTGCTTGAGAAGAGGCAACCCTTGACTCTGAAGAGCCTGGTAAATGTTCTCCTTTTCCATATGGGTTCCAGCCACATTTGTAAGCTACAAAGGACAGATATCCCCATTTCTTCTTCTCTCTCCCAACATGTGGTTTTGCATAGTGCTCCCACCTACGGAAAGACTGTATTAGTGAGGGTAAGTTCTGCTGCTGTGACCAATAGACCCCAAAATGGAATGGCTCAAATACAACAGAAATGCATTTCTTGCTAGGATGTCAGTTCCAGGCCAGGGGACTGGTTACTGAGGCTGTCCCCCTGTACCTAGTCATCCAGGGAGCAGGCTAACAGGCTCTGCCATCTTCAACACAGGGTTTCCAAGGTCTCTTTTAGGGTGGCCTCCATTCCTACCAGGGGTAGGGGGCAATTGCTCAGAGGAGGCCAGGTGGAAGGTTCTTATAGGCCAGGCCTAGCAGGGGTTCACCTCCCCTCTGCTCTCACTCCATGAGTTGCAACTCATGGACACACCTAACTGTGGGAGGCCATGAAATGCAGTCTAATGTATGCCCAAGAAAAGAAAGCAGATGTGGGTTAGGGGCTAACTAGTGTCTACCTTGGGGATCTAGGTCTTAGACCTCCCTGGTTTTCTTCCTGTACCTCTGCTTGTCACTCTCAGCCCCCCTGTAGGCACCCACTCTGCTCCTGTCCCTTAAACACAGGCCCAATTAGATATTAGCTCCCTTGGGCATTTCTATAGGAAATCTGATCATGGTGCATGTGATCATGAGAGCTAGAGATACAAGGTCTGGATGGCCACATGCACACTGCAGTTATGAGGAAGGAGGGACCCCCAGTGAGCAGAGGAAACAGAAGAGAGTAAACAAAGCCAATAGGGGTGCTGAGTCAGCACCTAGTCGCCTCGGTGGCCCCTAGAACTTCCCCAGGTCAAGGACCTTTCTGGCACCTGCCCAGGAGGGTGTGAACAGTAAACTCTACCGTACTTAGGTAATAGGAGTGAGCCTTTGTTTCCTGCTAGCCAAACAGCAGCGAGCAATAAAACACCACCCTGCTTGGCAGAGCCAACCTGCTATCTACGAAGGACGATTCTCCCCTTCTGTGGTGTTGGGGTGTTGCTGAGAAGCATCTGCCCCAGCAGGGATTGCATTCCCACCCCACCCTACCCCTGCTTCTAGGTGGGGCCAGGTTCTCACCAAAGGAATATTAGCAGGCGTGATATGCACTCATTCTGGGATGAAGGAGTTAAGAAGTGAGGGTGGCGTCCTTCCCTCTTCCTACTGAAGTAAAAAAAAAAAAAAAAAATCACTGGGCAGCCTTGAGGGGAGAGTAACGGAGGCCTGGGCAAGAATAGCATCAGAGCAGGGGCGCTGGGCAGGAGGTCAGGAGACTGGCCACGTGCAAGGCATGGGCAGGGGGCAAACAGGTAGATATGTTAAGGATAATGGAGCCAGGTTTCCCTCTGATGGAACAAATACAAAAAGGGGAAAAGCTATTGTAATAATGAATCCAAATTGAAACTATTGGTGTGAACTTCTGCCTAACGACATATAGAAAGTGACTGAAATAAATAGAGATGCAAAGGTCTGTCCACTGAGAGGGCCTAGGAGCAGTGACACCCAGTACAGTCAGCACACCTAGTGCTGAGACCTTGGCTTCTAAATACTATTCTCTACTAAAAGGAACCCTGGAGAAATAGCCGATTCCAGGAAAAGCACAAAGTAGCCCAGACCATTGTGTTGTGAAGGAAGTGCTCAAAGAACGATGAGGGATGTCAAAAGGACACGGAAGCTGGTGTGGAGGAGCCCCCACTGACCAAATAGGGAGCAATTTGAGCATCACAATAAATGACAATGGATTATAACCCACTGAATAAAGTACAAAGCCATGAATCCACCCAGATAGAAATCGAGAGAAGGGA
This sequence comes from Cheirogaleus medius, assembly GCA_008086735.1. Taxonomy (NCBI): domain Eukaryota; kingdom Metazoa; phylum Chordata; class Mammalia; order Primates; family Cheirogaleidae; genus Cheirogaleus; species Cheirogaleus medius. Next base: position 42,523,395 of record VBSM01003143.1, read on the forward strand.
AAGCTCTTACCTACAGTAGAATGCCACCTGATAAATGCTGGAGGAATGATGAAAATAGAAAATTAACATTTGGCAGCCAGTATAGCTATTCAGCCAAGAAACATCCATGGATGCTAAACCTAGTACGTGAGAGTCGAATAAGGAACGGTATATTTACAGACTGTTAAAGTATCTCCACACAACTTACTTATTACAGAGGGAAAAGGGGAACTTCATAGAGAACTCTGGCAGGCACCATCTTACCCAAGTAATCAACACTCCCATCATCTGTGATGGGACAAAGAAACATCATGTGCTACCCAAGAGGATGCAAGGATAAAAAAGATACCACTTCTGTGGTCACCCTGCCAAAGATACAGATCCTGAATCTAATCTTGAGGAAGACTGGACAAATCCAAGTTAAGGGGCATTCTAAGAAATGACTGCCCTGTTATCTTCAGAAACGTCAAAGGCATGGAACACAAGGAGAGACCTTGGAGCTGTTCCAAGTCAAGGGAGAACAGAACATGGCAAGTGGGGGCAGCTAGTGATCCCAAATTAGATCAACACTGGGACACTTGGTGAAATTGGATGGGGGTCTCTGGGTGAAGGGTGTACGGAGAGTCTTGAAACTTTTCTTTGAGTTTGAAATTGTTTCAAAATAAAATTATTTTTAAAAAGAAGCAGGTATATCTCCTCCTCTGTCTCTTTCCCCATCTACCAGCCAGGTACAGAGGACCAGGCAGAGGACTCTGAGGACCCAGTCTCAATAACAGAGCCACAGGAGGGAAGGAGCCTGGGTCCCTCAATAACTATTTTTTTTTTTTTTTTGAGACAGAGTCTCACTCTGTTGCCCAAGCTAGAGTGCCGAAGTGTCAGCCTAGCTCACAGCAACCTCAAACTCCTGGGCTCAGGCAATCCTCCTGCCTCAGCCTCCCAAGTAGCTGGGACTACAGGCATGCACCACCATGCCCGACTAATTTTTTCTATATATTTTTATATTTTTCTATATATTTTTAGTTGGCCAATTAATTTCTTTCTATTTTTAGTAGAGACAGGGTCTCACTCTTGCTCAGGCTGGTCTCGAACTCCTGACCTTGAGCGATCTGCCCGCCTCGGCCTGCCAGAGTGCTTAGGATTACAGGCGTGAGCCACCGCGCCCGGCCCCTCAATAACTATTGTACAAGAGCCAACCTTCCCTTCTTGGGAAGTGCTTCCCGATAGTACTCTGGACTTTACATGAGTAATAAACAAACTTCTATTGCCTTAAGCCACTAAGATGGGGAGGAGGGTATCATTTTCTGCATTATCTTAACTCACTTATTTAATGGCCAGCTGTACCTCTGCACTTGAGGTCCCAGACCCCTAAACTTGTCAGTCACCCCATCGTTATCCCAGCCAGAAATCCAGGAACCACTGGACCGTTTTCTATCTTGGCCCCACATCCAGTTAGTTCCACCTCCTTTGATCTCCCCACACCCACGAGTCCTGACTCAGCCATCTTCTCTCATCAAGGCCATCATAACTGGTCCCTGGGCCTCAGTCTCGCTCCTTTCCATTGTTCTCTATATGTAGCACCCCCAGAACAAGCAAGTGGTTCCACACTTCCTTGTCCTAGCTCCTGCTGCTCTCAGCCTGGAACACTCTCCCCATTTCCAGTCCACTTGGTAAAGCTTCAACTCTCCTTTCATGGTTCAGCGCCTGAGTCACCTTGATGAAGCCTTACCTGAGCCCATCTCTGGGTTCCCATATACTCTTCTATGGACAGAGCTGCCCTGTTCATTGCACTAATTGGTTGACACACCAGTCTCCCCAGAATAGCCTGTGGGTGCCTTGGTACCCACACATGATAGAATAAATCCCTCCCCCAGCAAAGTCAGAACTCAGATCTAGCCCCCTGCTATGATTTATTGTAGGACTTCCTGCAAGCTAACCGTGCCTTCTGGAACCATTCCTAATCTGTAAAGGGAGGAACCACCATCACAGAAGTGTTCCATGGATGCTCAGAGTTGGCAACCAACAAACAGAAGTCAGAAACAAAGTACTGCTTAGAATCAACCCCCAGCTATTCCTCAAATGGCTTTTAGCCTACTGATGAAAATCATTTCTTGAGGGCCTGCATATACAGGGCCCTGGGCACACTACACATTCCTGATTCGAAGAGTTGGGCTCAGTTCCTGAGGGTTGCCCTTACCTCATATTTCCCTTTAAACTCCCCAACTCCCCCCGCCCCCAGGCATTCTGTGAACACCTGCTGTGAGGCCAAGACCACCACCTTCAGGGACCTGCAAGCTCCACAAAGCACTGACTGGCGCCACGACAGCTGTGAGGGCCAGTCTGGGCAGAGAGTATCCCGTGAGCTCAAATCCTGCCAAGAAAGCAGCACAGAAAGGTGTGTTTCTTTGCCTTGTGCTTGCCTGTTCCAGATTCAACTCTTGAAAAAAAGGCGGGGAGCAGGGAATTTGACATATGGAAGTACAGAGGTTCTCCAGTGGATTGCGTTTATTCCCAAGCCCCAACCAGACGTGTTCTACCCCCAAGATCCCTGAGGCTCAGGGCTGGGAATGAAGGCACTGTGTCAGAGTGCTCCTGTCGGTTACGACGACCCAGGAGTGCCGACTTTCAGGGACGCGCCTGCCCGTACATCTGGCACAGCAGGGAGACACTCGTTTCTGCCCTTTCATATCTGGTCTTCAGGGCAGGGCCTCTCTGCTGAGGCATTCCGAGTCCTCCGTCGGCCCTGACCGAGAGGCAGACAGGAGCCGAGGCCCCAGTGCGGCAGCTGCTCTGGGTGGCCAGTGGCTTCTGGGGAAACAGGCAAGAAACTAGGCCCGGGCCTGCCTTCTGGCCAGCGGCGGCCTGACGGGCCAGAGCTTTTGTGCAGTGGGCCTGGGCTCCCCAGAAGGGAAAAGAACACAGCTGAGTCCAGTGCCAAGGACACAGAGAGGTGGGGGCTCAAGAAAGCACCCCAAAACAGGCTGCCTGGTTAAAGACCCGCGGGGCTGAAGAGAAGTTTGTTCTAGGGCCCAGACTGCAGTCAGTGGGTGGAGACGGGGAGGCGGCCCCGCGGTGGTGTGCCCCGTCAGAAGTTGGGCCCTGGATCCTAAGGTCACTGTCACCTCGGTATCACTTCCTACAGCATCGAAAGGTCATTCTTCTTTCCAGAGGGGTGACACAGCCTCAGAGCTTGCTCCGGGGGGCCTTTCCCAGAGGCCGCTGCAGCCGCCACACCACCCTGACCGGCTCAGGGGCGTGGTCCAGCTGCCGGAGGCCACTCAGGTCGCCAGTCTCGCTGTACCACTGCAGGGCCTGCTGGAGCACCGTGATGGGAATGCTGAAGTTCAGGTGGGGGTAGGTGGCCCCTGTGTTATTGTCCCGGGTGTTGCTGGCGACAATGCCTGTTGAGGAGTCAGAGAGCAAAAGAGGACGTGAGCCGGAGGACAGACAGCCAAATGGGGAAGGGAGGAGGGCCAGCTCCACCCTGGAGCCCCCAGGGCCCCCTCACAGTGACGGAGCTGAGCTTCCGGTCAAGGACACCTGCTGCCCAAACCCTGCCCTCTGGCCGGCTGTGCTTTCTCATAGCGCTATCAGCACTGAACACACCGCAGCTCACTTATTTTATCTTTCTCTCCAACTAGCGTCAGCTCTGCGTCTGTGTTTTCTTCGTGCGGTCTCCCAGTACCCAGAACAGCTTGAGGCACAGAGCAGGCTCACAACAGACTTGCTGAGTGAGTGAGTGAGTGAACAAATGAGTGAGACCAGAGACACATTTTGTCTGGCCTGCTCAGTGCATTGATGTGCTTTTCTTTTAGGTAATTTTAGACACACAGAAGCCTTGCCTGAATAGTACAGAGCTCTGTGTACCCTTCATGCGGCTTTCCCTTATGTTAATGTCTTATGTCACCATAAAACATTTATCAAAAGCAAGAAATTAACCTTGGTACCATGCTATTTACCACAGTGCAGAATTCACTGCACTGTCACTAGTTTTCCCACTGATGTCCTTTTCTGTTTCAGGATCCAATCTAGGATCCCACATTGCATTCAGCTGTCACGGCTCCTAATTCCAATCTAGGTCGCTTCCTCAGGCTTTCCCTGAAAGCCACACGTCCTCAGCATATCTTATCTAGGTATCCGATGTCTACAAGTGGCACTTGTGCTGCTAACCTTGGTCACTCGGCCGAGGTGGTCTCTGCCAGGCCTCTCCATTATAGAGTTACTATTTTATTCTTTGTAAGTGCTAAATATTTTAGGGGAGATACTCTGATGTTATGCAAATATCCTGTTTATTCCCAAGCCCCAACCAGACGTGTTCTACCCCCAAGATCCAAAATTTTTGCCAACTTTTGCATCCATGGGTAGATCCCGTCTGCAGCAATTCCTACTATCCTAATGGTGATTTTCTATTTCCCTCAGAAACAGAAAGGCTGTTACTTGTCTTCATTTTAAATTTATTTGGGCTGGGCACGGTGGCTCACGCCTGTAATCCTAGCACTCTGGGAGGCTGA
>VBSM01003143.1:42539178-42558853 GCA_008086735.1 Cheirogaleus medius
TCGGACTCCCAGAGTGCTAGGATTACAGGCGTGAGCCACCACGCCCGGCCCATATTTATGTTAACAAAGCTAAATTAAGAACACAACATAGTGAATTATTCAGTGTCACAATGAATGGAGACAGAATATAAATATTAAAACAAGGTCAGGGAAATAAAATGGCAATTTTGGGCTTGAGGAAAGTCTTAGCAAAGATCCGGAACCTAAAAAGGAAGGGCAGCATTTAGGAGAAAAGAAAAAGGAAAATCATAAGCAGCTTTGCAGGATAAGAATTCAGGAAGCCACACAGACTATTGTGTGGCTGGATTAAAGCATTTATATTGATAAGCAGTGACAAAGTAAATGGGATGGGAAAGGATGACCCACATTATAGTACCAGTCTGAGAGGTTAGCTGCAATAGATCGTATAGAACACAAATCCAGAAGTTAGTGAATAAAATCTATACTTGCAGTATAATGAATTCAAAAAGTATCTGTGGTGCTCATATAAGAGATGATGATCCATCCTAAGGTAGAGCATTCAATGAATAGTGCAGGAGGCTTTTTAAAGAAAGAAGAGACCAGTGTCTAAATGATAATGAAGACAAAGAATCAAAGCTGGCAAAGAACTCAAGCCTGGGCATCTAGGTCTCACCAAAGGAAAGCAGAGTTGTAGGGATAAAGGGAGAATGTGCTTTGACCATATTGGTCCCTATCATGTAAGTTCACAGACTGGTGGGAGAGATCTGTAAGAAAATCACTAAAGACAACAGACATTGGTAAGGTGGGAAGTCTGATGAAGTCTGAGAGGTCAGGAAAGCGTTCCTAGAAGTGATAATGTCTGAACTCTGAGGTCTCTAAAGGACATTTTAAAATTTACCAGCAAAAAGGGGTTGGGGATGGGTATAGGTAAGAAAGCCAGGCAGGAATAGCTACTTGTGCATATTCAAGGAAGTACAAGTTGTTTTCTTTGTTTGGTATATAGGTCAAGCTAGACAGTAGAAAGAAAGGAAGCTATAGAAATAAACGAAGGGAGGATCATGGAAGATCTTATGTAGTATGCAAAAGATTTGTAGATTTTATCTTGAAAATGATAGAGGACTATCAAAGGATATTAAGTAGGGCGATGACAAATCTGAGAAAGTTCTTTACAGCATTCAATGCATATCAGGATTATGGTGGAATCTACAATAATTCACTAGTTTCTGGACTGTATGTCCAGATAGGTGGTAGGAGAAGATGAATAGTTCCATTATAGGAAAACAGAATCAATACAAGGAGTTATCTAATAGGCGGTATCATGTATGAGGCTGGAGCTCAGGAAGGGTCTAGATGAGAGAAATCCATTTGAGACTTATTGACAGGTAGGTGCCAGATGAAGTAATGGGAGTAAATGAGACCAGATTGGGAGAAAATATGGACCCTGATTAACATCAACATTTAAGGACTAAGCAGAGGAACAAGTGCTTGTGAAAAAGACTGAGAAGTATCAGCCAGAGAGATAGCACCAAAATTAACAGTATAAAAGGGAATTTAAAGAGAGAGAGAATAGCCAGTGCCAAGAGATCCAGTAAGATAAGGACTGCCTGGCAAGCAATTCTACAATTCTACATGAGATTAAAGCTACCCATGTGAGAAACATACTTACAAACAACTATGAGACAGGTTCAAATTGCCACGAACCAGAATACAGGGAGGCAGTGACAAATCAAAGAGAAAGAAGACATATAGGGTGAAGGAGCAGGGATAACAAAGGCAATATTACAGAAACCCATCAAGTCAAGAAAATGCAATGTGGCAAAGGAGAAAACTTGAAGTGCTATTATCAAAGAAAAATGTGATCAAAACCGAAAACTGAGAACAGACTGTGAAGATCTGGCAAGTCATTCAGCAGGAGCATGGCTAGGCACAACCTGAGAATGCAGATTCAGAAATGTAAAGAACGATATGGGGAAGGGGTAGCTGATGAGAAATTACTTAATGGGTACAATGTATACTATTCAGGTGATGGATAGACTAAAGCCCTGATTTGACCACTACACAATCTACACATGTAACGAAATTGTACTTGTACCCCATAAATTTATACAAATTTTAAAAATGTAAAGAACTCTACTATCTTTTAGTGTTTTGCTACTACTCATAAAGAGTATAAAGAGTACACCAACACTACTTATAAAGAGTGATTATACATGATATATGAAAGGGAACACCATTTATTATGCTGGGAGAACAGGCATAAATGAGGAATGTCCTAAGCAAACTGGGCCATACCGTTACCCTATGATATAAACAACAAAGTTATTCAAGTTCAAGCTTAATTTCCTCAAGACACTGAAAAGCAATGTCTTAGATTTTAAAACATTTTCTTCCTACAAGTAGGATTTTTCACCAAATGTTAAATATGATTAAGTACTGACACTACGGAGCTGTATTCCTTAAAAGAAATAGAGGCCAAAAAGGGGGAAAATATATAAACATACATTAAGCTCAACTTTGGATTCCATGAGGCGAGAATGATCAGCACAGTCCACCAGAAAGACAATCCCATTAATTGCTGGCAGATAATTTTTCCAAACTCGTCGTGCTAAAAGACAAATGTGTAGTTGTATCAATTAAAAAATATATATTTTAAAAATGAATACCCTAATGGTCAAATCTTGGCCAGATTTCAATAAGATTAGACTTCCCATAGATTTCTCAAAGTCCTGGCCAGCAATAATTAAGTCAGAACAGAGGATGCAAACTGATGATCCATGAGCTGAATGTGATTTTTGTAAATTTGAAAATCAGAGTTTCTGCCTTCCTTGAAAAACTGCAACATTTGGCAATCTTATGTCTACTTACACACATGCCAATAATCAGCTGAAAATGAATGGTGGCTGCTATTTGGATGATGTCTAAGCTCTTCAGTTTGCCAAAATTTCCACTACTCCATGCTTGCTGTCTTACACCCAGTCAATTTTACTCACTTAAATGAACTGGCTTGCCCCTTGGAGCAATTTTAGTTTGCAACCTCTGAGTTAAAACATGAGGATACAATTACTTATCCATGTTACTTTAGTCCCAAGTTAGTTTCTAACCAACTAATGTGTGGGTGTGCTGATACACATTTCGGCACAGCCTTCAGGGGGCACTAGGCCTGAGGAGTGGTTGAAGTCTCCAGGCCAGCTGCCTCAGCCTCCCATATTTATCCCAGCATGCCTTATAAATGTTACTTTTGTTTGTGACATAAAGTGGTAAAAGTTGGGAAGCAGTGCCTTAATTGTATTGTAAGTTCTAAGTCATTCATTTCTAGCAATGTGATAAATAAGGAAGCAACTCTTCATCAGTTAATAATGGTTACCTCTGAAGAGTGGGATTGGGACGGAGAGTTAGGGGAACTTTCACTTTCCATATTTCTGTATGATTGAGTTTGATACATTGAACCTTTACTGTTTTATAAGTTAAAATTTTAAAGGTATACAAATAAAAAAAGGAAACCTCCAGATGTACAGTATTTTAGTAACTTCTGTAAAATGGTGGCTGGGTTATTAGTATGTTTGTTAAGTAAATTTTCCTCAGCCAAACAAAGCCAAACAATATACACATGAAGATATTTCCCTTCTTTCTTTAACAAAACCTGAAAGCTAAATTTATCACACTAAATAATCTACAACTCCCAGTTTCAGGTATCTAAAACCATCTGGTGTCTACTCCTTCTGCATTTTCCAGATGGTCTTGGTTCAGTCTTATCTCACTCTGAATTTAGATGTCTAAGTAGTTACAAATCCTTTTGTGGAAGAAGCAGAAAAGAAACCATATACTCATTCCTACCCAAATGAAAATAATATAAGCTAATTATAGGAAAAAAGCAAACAATTTATAATCACTCCATCAAAACACACCCCCTATTAATGTTTTGGTACATTTTCTTCCAATCTTTTTTCTTTATAGGTATTTTAAATGATTATGACCACACTACATTTCAGGATATAAATATTAAGTGAATAAAATAACTGTAATTATATGTTAATGAAATCAACTATAAAATTATTAGGCTGAACCATTAGAAATGACCAATATTCTATTTACTTTCTTTTTTCTTGAAATAGGGTCTTGCTCTGTCACCCTGGCTGGAGTACAGTGGCATCATCATAGCTCACTGCAACCTCAAACTCCTGGGTTCAAGTGATCCTCCCGCCTCAGCCTCCCAAGTAGTCCTGAGTAGCTAGGACTAAAGGCCCGTGCTATTACACCTGGCTAATGTTTACATTTTTTGTAGAAACAGGGTGTCCTTATGTTACCCAGGCTAGTCTTGAACTGCTGGACTCAACTGATCCTCCCACCAGGGCCTCCCAAAGTGCTAGGGTAATAGGTGTGAGCTACCACATCTGGCCCTTTTTTTTTTTTTTTTTTAAAAGGCAGGGTCTCTGTCACCCAGGCTGGAGTACAGTGGTGCAATCATAGCCCACTGCAGCCTCAAACTCCTGGGGTCAAGCAATCCTCCCACCTTAGCCTCCAAAGTGCTGAGATTATAGGCATGAGCCACCACACCTGACTATTACTCTTAGTTGTCTACTAATTATAAACATGGATATTATACTTAGTTATTTAACTATATATATTTTTAAAACTATATTAGATTCAACCTAATATAGTTTTTCAAAAGGAGACTTCTCAACTCAATTTGATAACAAACGAGTAAACCTGACAGTATCTATAGTTTCTTTTCCCTACCTTCCCAGAATATTTATGCCTACATCTTAAATGTTTTACTTCTGCATCTAGAGTCTTGTCAAATGTAAATGAAGTGTCCATTAGATAAAGATGCCCATTTTGTATGCCCTTAAAACACATGGCAAGATACCTGATAGGAATCTGGGAACAAAACAACGTAGCCTAAGTAAGGCAAAAAGCACTTATGAGGAAAGCAAAAAGGTAGAAGAAACTGTTCTACCAACTGTCCCAAATGGGTAGAGTATATAAAATATCAACTTAGATCAGAGTGGTCACATGTAGACACTGTATTATTTTTGCAACTTTTGACAAGTTTGAAATTACTTACAAATAATCAGTTGATTTCCTACATACTTACATTCCACTGAATAAAAAATATAAAAGGGGCTTGATAACTAAATATAATATGTGATACTGTGCTGGACCTGTTCAAGAGGTAAATGCTATAAAAGAGATGAGTGAGACAACCGACCCCTAAAAAGAGAATATACACTATAAAGTAGATAAAAATAAAACTTTCTGGATTTGATAACTATTATGATTATATAAGGGAATATTCTGTGTTCTTAGGAAATAGGCACTGAAGTGTTAAGGGGTTAAAGGGGCATGATATAAGCACAAATGGTTCAGAAAAAGTAAACACTAATATGTATTATAGAGAGAGAGAGGAGACTAATAAATCTGGGCAAAATGCATATGTGAGTGGAGTTCCTTGTATTATTTATGCAATTTTTGAGAAGTTTGAAATTACTTAAAAATATTAAGTGAATAAAACAACTTCACTAAAGTATTATAAGACCCCATTCCTAAATACAAGTAATTTAAAAGGTAAAAATAACACACTGCGGGAGGGGCGCACACAAAATGAACCACAAGTCAATACCATGCTTCCACTGAGTCGTCTCTTACCTTGCTCATGCCCACCAAGATCAAAAGTTGTAAAAGTCATTCCAGCAATTGTCAGCTCTTCTGATGCTGAAAAATTGTTTAAAAAAAAGAAAGAAAGAAATTTCTCAATCCAACAAGGCCCAACTACCGGTACCATAACCCAATAACAATGCAAAACTTAATGAAGCTTTCACCTTGTAAAGAAAAGGATACAAAAAGCCAGGCGCGGCAGCACACGCCTGAAGCCCTAGCTACTAAGAAGGCTGAGGCAGGAGGATCGCTTGAGCCCAGGAGTCTGAGACCAACTTGGGCAACAGTGACACTCCGTCTCAAGAAAAATAGAGAAAGAAAAGAATACGAGGGTGAAAATGCCCTTAAACTATTCTAAAAGCCAAAAGTTTTTCTCCAAGGTGTTTTTCTCCTTGCAAGTAGATATGGGAGATGTGTCCCATTACAGGACCAGTGACAAAAGATGATGACAAAGTTCCAAAGGTTTAGACCTACAAGTATTGACCTGAGTGTGTCCTATATGGAACTTTTTCAACTGAGTTGGCTTTTGGGACCTCAGTTAATACAAAAACTAAATCAACTAGGGATTCATCCTCCAAGCCTGACAATGATCTTCAAAGATCCAACGGTCACCTGGTATTTTCAAACCTACTCGGATGCAGTGTTGGAACGTGTTGGCCCAATCTGTCATCTTTGAGCATGTGAAGAAGAGTGGTTTTGCCTGCATTGTCCAAACCCAAGAATACAAGTTTTCCAGATTTCTTGTATAGTCCTAAAAGAAAAAAATTGTTAACATAAATTTGCTCTCCACATACCAAACGCTGTTTGTATTTAAATTGCTGAAGGAAATGCACAAAGTTTGAAACCTATTATATTTCAAGGAAATAGCTTTACCTAAGAACTGGAGCACACTGCTGAAGCCATTGTAGATCCACTCGAAGATGAAAGACATTATTAATGCTTACTACCTGTATAAAATATGAAAGTAGCAAACATTAGCTTTCTGAATGCCAGTATAGTTCTAGAGAAGTTACCTCATATTCCATGGCCCCAATGGCACATTTACAGTCCCATGTTTTCAGGCATTAGAAAGCAAAGTAAAGAAGATAAACTCCTTTCCTCTTGAAACTTACAGATTTTGCAACCTGCAGGGAAGCCTCTAGAATCTTCCTATCTGTACAAACTCCTAGTTGCCTAATAGTTTTCAATCTATAATACTCAGAGACCAATCAGCCTTGAACTTATTGAGAAAGGCCACATTGGTTTTAATATTTATTCTGTACCTTTAAGCTTTAGCATAAAAGAAAAGAAAAAAAAAGTTAAACCAGCTAGTTGGAAACAAAGTGAATTAATGTTTCCACTGTCATCTATTTATTTAGGCATCAAAGATACCCAGATTTTCTGTCTTTTAGATAATGGAATACAAGGGTGGAATTTCAGTGTAGACAAAACAGCCTTCTATTGGAAGAAGATGCCATCTACAACTTTCATAGCAAGAGAAGAGAAGTCAATGCCTAGCTTCGAAGCTTCAAAGGATAAGCTGACTCTCTTGTTAGGGGCTCATGCAGCTGGTGACTTTATGTTGAAGCAAATGCTTACTGACCATTTCAAAAATCCTAAGGCCTTTAAGAATTATGCTGAATCTACTCTTCCTACAGCCTATCTGTTTACAGCATGGTTTACTAAATATTTCAAGCCCACTCTTGAGACCTGCTCAGGAAAAGATTCCTTTCAAAATATTACTGCTCACTGACAATATACTCACTCACCCAAGAGTTCTGATGCTGACGTACAAAGAGATGAATATTGTTTTCATGCCTGCCAACACAAACACCTATTCTCCAGTCTGTGGATCAAGGAGTCATTTTGACTTTCAAGTCTAATTATTTAAGAAATACATTTTGTAAGGCTATGACTGCCATAGATAGTGATTCCTCTGATGGATCTGGACAAAGCAAATGGAAACCTTCTGGAAAGGATTCACCATTCTAGATACCATTAAGAACATTGGTGATTCATGTGAGGAGTCAAAATATCAACATTAACAGGAGTTTGAAAGAAGCTGATTCCAACCCTCATGGATGACTTTGAGGGGTTCAAGACTCCAGAGGAGGAAGTAACTGCAGATATGGTGGAAACAGCAAGAGAACTAAAATTAGAAGTGGAGTCTAAGCAGTCAAGGTAGCTCACACCTATAATCCCAGCACTTTGGGAGGTTGAGGTGGGAGGATCACTTGAGGCAAGGAGTCTGAGACCACCTGGGCAACATAAGGAGACCCCATCTCTACAAAAAAACACAAAAATTAGCCAGGCATGGTGGCATGGGCCTGTAGTCCCAGCTACTCATAAGACTGAGGCAGGAGAATCTCTTAAGCCCAGAAATTTGAGGATACAGTGAGCTATGATGGTACCACTGTACTCTAGCCTGGGCAACAGAGTGAGATCCTGTCCCTAAAAAATAAATAAGTAAGTGGAGCCTGAAGACATGACTGAATTGCTACAATCTCACAATAAAACTTAAACAGATGAGTTGCTTCTTATGAATGAGCAAAGAGGCCAGGAGCGGTAACTCACACCTGCAATGCCAGCAATCTAAGAGGCTGAGGCATGAGGATTGCTTGAGGCCAGGAGTTCAAGATTAGTCTGGGCAACATAGCAAGATCCAATCTCTATAAAAAATTATCTAAGAATTAGCCAGACACAGTGGCGCACCCCTGTAGTCCCATCTACTTGGGAGGCTGAGGTGGCAGGATTGCTTGAGCCCTGGAGTTCAAGGCTGCAATGAGCTTTCATTGCACCACTGCACTCCAACCTGGACGACAGAGCAAGATCCTAGCTCTTAAAAAAAAGAATGAGCAAAGAAAGTAGAGTCTTTTTTTTTTTAATTGCCACTCTGATCTAAGTCCCAGAAAATGGTTTCTTGAGATGGAAATCTACTCCTGATGAAGATGCTGTGAATACTGTTGAAATGACAACAAAGGATTTCTAATATTACATAAACTTAGTTGACAAAGCAGAGGCAGGTTTTGAGAGGACTGACTCTGATTTTGAAAGAAATTCTAACATGAGTAAAATGCTATCAAACAGCATCACATGCTACAGAGAAATCTTTTGTGAAAGGAAGAGTCAATTGATATGGCAAACTTCATTATCTTATTTTAATAAATGGCCATAATCACTCCAACCTTCAGCAATCAACACCCTCAGTCAACAGCCATTAACATGAAGGCAAGACCCTCCACCAGCAAAAAGATGATGATTTGCTGAAGGCTCAGATGATTATTAGCAATTTTTAGCAAAAAAAGTATTTTTTAATTAAGGTATGTACATTGTTTTTTAGACATAGGCTATTGCACTCTTTATAAACATAAAAGTATAAACATAACTTTTATATTTGCTGGCAACCCAGAGTAGTTGTGTGACTCACTTTATTGTGATACTTGCTTTATTGCGGTGGTCTGGAACCAAACTTGCAATATCTCTGAGGTATGCCTGTGCTTTCTTCTGTCACTGTGGGACTCACTCCTCTACTAGGCAGCTGCTCATTCACATTCCCGAGATATACCACTGCTGTCTACCAGCTAGCAACAGCTCTAGGAAATCAGTCTCATCAATAATGTGGATCAATCTCATCAACATTCTGGATCAAAATGCCATACAGATGAACTACGTAGAAAATAAAATTGAAAAGCATATTGACCTAAACGAAAAGCATATTTACCTATCCTTGCAAACAGCTCTAAAATCCGAAGTCCCCCAAAATCCTATTGGCTGGCACAATTTGCCCTGTTCCATTTACCAACGCTATCTCTTTTAAACAATATTTGTTTCACCTCTCTTGTAGAACGTGTCTCTACTTATAAAGAGACAACATCACTATTTTAGAGAATCATGAAGGGATAAGAAGAGAATCCTTCCATAATGTGAATAATCAAGCCCCAACCTGCTTTACAAATATGAATTTTCTTTAAAAAAGAATACCTGTTCAGGATATAGCAGCAGGTTCCTATGCAAGTACATATCTTAATTAGTACTGATATTAAACACCACTTCTGCTGTTTCCCATAGCCCTAGACAAAACTAACCATGATCCAAAGCAACTAAAAGGTCTACACACATTGATAATAAGCAAAAGGAACTCTGAGTGAAGTTAAAAGGGGAGGATCTAGAGACCTTGGTAGGTCTTAAGGATTCTCAGTCAGCATTTCCTGGTCATGCTGAATTTTTGCCTCAATATCTCAGATTTGGTGCAGAAAAAGAGAAGATCTCCACTTTTACTTCTCTCCATCAGCAGGAACATCTGTACACAAGGCTTTATACCAGATGTGACCAAATGCAATCAAACAAGACTTTCAGGAACAGTAACCTATAAAACGGTTACCTACAAAAATCCACCTATCTTCATTCAAAGAATGCTGGATGAAGAGTAAACTAAAAAATAGAGACAGTATGTTTTTTGGTTTTCATCTAATTACTGGGTTTTTAACAGGCCTTTGGCCTGACCTATAAATTTTAGGGCCTGATTAGTGCTTACTTTTCATGACTCTTACCATAGAAAGCCAAATAAGGCTTGGGAGTTTGGGTGGAGGTACAGACTAAGCTTTTACAAAAAGATACCAAATGAGGTTTTGGTTTTATTTTGTTTTGTTTTGTTTTTTGCCCTTTTCAGTAACATTCAAATACATTTTGGCAGAAAGACCACATTAAACACATTAAATAACAGTTTTATCTGGAAACTTAACCTGTACTTTAAATAGTTCTATAACTTAAACATACTTACAAAGTTCCATGCTTAAGCTCCCATTTACTATAGGTAAGTAAAAGAACAATGCACCTTTCCCCTGCACCTCCCCCAAACCAGACATCCTTCCCTCCTTTTCTCAATCTACCACTTGGAGAAGTGCAGCTCACCTTTAGAGAACACATCTCATTAGGGTCACTCCCACTCTCATCACTCTCTACAACCCAACACATCTATATACATTCCTACTACACTGGTTTACAGATACTTTATAGACTCTTTTTAAAAATTTTACATCACTTTGGAAGAATTCCCAATTAGGTGAATTCTGCAAAGGTGACAAAGGGAAAACCCCACACTAACAAATTTTTCATGGCAATAGAACTACTTTAACTTTCCAATTTATTTTCCCATGACATCCCTGTTTTAAAAGCCATACAATTCATCCCTCCAAAATGATCTATGGAGAGCAATTGAAGAAATTTTTCAGGTGTGTTAAAAATAATCATAATAACCCTTACTACACCCTAAGAGTTGGGTTGTACTGCTACCCAAAGTTAAAGAAATGGCCTTGATGGCTCCTCTCTCCTTGAGATCTTAGTACCAACTAATCAGTAGTTTTACAATTTATACAGTACCTGCACATAACATCTCATTTCATCCTCACACCAACTCTACCAGGCAGTGATCATCTAGCCTCATTTAACAAGATGAAGGAAGATGCTGGCATTCCTAGGTTAGCTGACTTGCCCAAGATTGCTCAGCTGAAAAACTAACCAGTGCCAGGACTTAAACCCTCAGCTTTTAACACCAAAGTCTACGCTCTTCTGTTAAAAGCATACAAAACTCAACTCCAAATCACAAAATTGATTAAAAAACATAAAACTTCCTTAGCCCACTGATTACACAGATGATAATCTTTCGAAGTTTTCTTCCTTATAATTCATCACACCTTTTGGATGGTATTTTAATAACTTGCATTATATTTTCTATTCTTGATCCACTCTACCACCTTAAGGCAAGTTAGAAAACTCTAAAATTTAAGGGTTGTAAGCTATCATTAAAAACACCACTAATGTACCCAAAATGAAAACTTGCACATTTCAGGACTGATTCAAATAGAAAAGAAGAGCACCAAACTGACCATCAGCCAATTAAAAATTTACATATTACTTATACGTACTCAGAGCAACTTTAAAACACCATGCCATACAGATCCGGGTACTAGGCAGCTGGCTTTTAGATTTAAAAAGTCTGCTTAGCTGCGGGGTAAATGTCAAAGGTCAGCCCCATAGCAAATATCTCTCAGTCCCCTTTCGCAATCAAAGCAGATGGACTCAGGATAAAGGAGAAAAAACAAGAGCAAGGAAGAATACTAACAGAGACAATTTAGTGCCGACCCTCACAACTGTGCCCCTCACTCCTCGGCTAGAAACATGAAGAAAACACTAATTTATTTCAAATGCACATAGGGAATTTTTCCATGCACAGACAAGGAAAGTCAGGTGGAAGGAGAAAATACGGGGTTTGACCCAGGACAGGAGATGATATCCGAGAGCTGACGTGGGGGAAGCCCTGGACTAGGAGCCCGTACACCTGGTTCCAGTGTTCGCACTTGCCAGCTGCGGGGCCTTGGCGAGCCTCAGGCGCTGGGCCTGTAAAATAAGGATAATCAAGGGCTTCCACCCGAAGGCTGAGAGGCTCATCCAAGACAGAGGACATGAAGCCGTTTCGTAAATCGGAACGCAAAGTACAGACAAGAAAACTGCTATCCAGCTCAGCAACAGCAAGACCCCCAAGCGCAACGCAGGTGGACCCTATACCCCAGAGGCCAGCAGGGGATGGAGGAGACACGGCCGAGTCGGCCCGTCCCCGCCCAGAACCAGCCCGGCGGCCCCACAGAACCGCCTGCGTGTCACTTCCCTCCCCAACCCCGCCAGGGCAGCCTCCGCCCCGACTCCCCCACCGTCCGCCCCAGCCCCTCTGGCCCTGGCTCCCTCCGCTGACGCTGCCCCCTAACTCACGGCCCGAGGGGCTCCTCCGGCGGCGGCGGGCAGCTAAGACCCTCCCTCACGGCACACAGACCAGCAGCACCCGGGACCGCCAGCTACTCGCCGGATGTACGTCACGCCTCCTCCCCCGAGACTTCCGGGCGCGTGCTTGCTCCCCCGCCCCTTCGTAACGTCACGCCGCTCTGCCGGGTGCCGCCCTACCAGCGACTCGAACTGCGGAGAGGCGGGCATAGGGCGTGACGAAGCGCGCCCGGGGGCGGGCCCTTCTTGGCCCCGCCCACTCTTGGAGGGGGAGCAGGCCGCGCGAGACGTGGCAGTGCCGGGGCCCGGCGGGCGGGGCGGGGGCCTGACCTGCCGTGGCTGCCTCGGGCTTTCGGCTCGTGGTGTCACCTCTCCTGCGTTCCCTAGGCGCGCCGGGAAAGTCCGGAGTGGCGGCCGACGGTTGGGTAGGTCCTGGGAAAGAAGAGCTGACCTTGGGCCCACCCAAGGTGCGGCCCACCAAGCTTTCCCTTTAAGTCACATTTTCCCTGCCCGCGGGTGGCTTGTGTTTGAGAAGAACAACTGTTATTTCTTGTGCGCTAATGTTCAGGCAGTGCACTGGGTGTTTTACACGCTGTGTCTCATTTAACCCTCTTTACAGTCCTGTGGAGCAGATACTGGTATTATCTCCATTTTACAAATGAGGGAACCGAAGTTCAAGGTAGTCCAGGAACCAAGCCCAGGTTCATACAGCTAAGTGGCAGAGCAACATGTTGGCCCCCGCTGTACTTCGCATGCCTTTTCCCGCTCAATTCTGAGGACAGCCGTATGAGATTGGTATTATTATTATTACTCCTGTTTTACAGAAAACAGTCAAACTGAAAGATAAATGGTGTTTTTAAATAGGAAGACTCAATACCGTGAAGATCTCAATTCTCCTTTAAAATTATAGATATAGGCCAGGCGCGGTGGCTTATGCCTACAATCCCAGCTCTTTGGGAGACCAAGAGGGGAGGCCAAAAGGGGAAGATCTCTTGTGCCCAGAAGTTCAAGGTTACAGTGAGCTATGATCACATCACTGCACTCCAGCCTGGGTGATAGAGCAAGATCCTGTCTCTAAAAAAAAAAAAAATTGAAACAAAATAAAATTATAAATTTAACGTATTTCCAATAAAAGTACTAATAGGATTAATAGGTTGTGTGTAGATTTTTTACCACATTCACATAACATTACAGTATATTGTTGTAATTGTTCTTTTTTATTACTAGTTATTGTTAATCTCTTACTGTGCCTAATTTATAAGTGAAACTTTATCATAGGTATGTGTGTATAGGAAAAAACATAGTATATAGAGGATTTAGTGCTATCCATGGTTTCAGGCATCCACTGGGGGGCCCTGGACCCTAATACCCCTGTGCAGAGAGTATTAATGAGTGATTTTGGCATAAATGCCTGTGGAAGGGAAGGGTTGGAAGTGTATGGAGGAGAAGTTAGGCTGTGATGAAGTCGCAAAGAAAACCTCCCCTGACTCCACAGTGAACTCTGAAGCTGAGAGATGGACCTTCAAAGATGCTCTTGTTGGGGTGAAGGGGATGACCTTTATGTTTGATCAGTCATTGGATAGGGAGTGCTACAAGAAGCGGGTGTGACCAAGGGCAAGGCAATTCCAAAGAGGGCTGACAGCTGAGGGTTGTCAGCCATCACTCCTGGCATCTGGAAAGAATAAGGTTTTATTCCTGAAAAGGGATCTGGGTGACACATCCCATTATTCATTCCAGTTCCAAAGAGGCCTCCTATTCACAAGGAAAACTGACTGTTTTCTCCTATTATACTCTCAACACAGAACATTTCTGGTCACCAGAATGGAAGAAGAGGGTGTTCCACATTGACCCATTGTCCAACACAAGTTGAGTGTCCTACAATTTAACTCAATTCTGACGTAAACTAGAGTTAGAGCAGATCCTGCAGGATAAGGGCTCAGTCTCACAAGACTTCCTCTCACTTTAAATGCCAATCACAAGCTCCAGGTTAGCACCTGTGCTCCTGACTGACCAGCTATAAATTGGAGGTTCGCACCACCGCCTCGTCAGGTTCAGTCATTTGCTAGAATGGCTCACAGAACTCAGGGAAACATTTACTTAAGTTTATCAGTTTACCAGGGAACGATATGTGTATGTTTTAACTACCCTATTTGTTTCTAAAATTCATATGGAAACAGGTTCTGAAAAAGAACAAGGAGAGGGGATCTAGTGCTGTCAAATATGAAAACATATTCTAGAGCCTCAGTAATTAAAACTGGTGCACAAAAGACCAAAGAAACCAATGAGACAGAATAAAGCACAGAAATAGACCCAAGTACTTGCATCTGGCACTCGAGCAGTACTTGGGGGGCTGGGTGGTCAAGCTCACCACCTTCTCCCCTCCTTTCATGCTGGGATCTTGGGCATTGAATTTGAATCCCATGCAGACATAGAAAAGGGTCATGCTATGTTCTGAGGCTTCTTACCAGCTTTTGATAAACATGGGCTGTGTTTATGGGACTCGGAACCCCAATGTGTGCATTCTGGAGACACAGGGCTGCCCCAGTGCAAACTAAAGCATTGGATCACTGGCTCTGGTGGGAGCCTGGTTGCACAAGTTTAGGGTGTCCAAATTACAAGGAAGGAGCTTGCAGGAGGAAGGAGAGAGCACACAGGCAGAGTCTCAGAAAAGCTGCAACTCAACCTACCAACTAGGCAGCCTTGAGCAAGTTGAAAAATGCCCCAGACCACCATATACCCACCTGTAAAACAGGTGAAGCAGGCATTGTTGTGCATGTAAAGTAGTTTTTCCAGAGTATGTTTTCAATAGATGTTTCTATTATGTGTTTTTAAATAAATAATAAAAGGGGTTGAGATAATTGGGTAGTCACAAAAACTTAGAAATTGAATCCATAACTGATGTGCTGCTCCAAATAAGTTCCAAGTGATTCAAAAATTTGTATATTTTGAAATGACACCATAAAAGTACTAGAAAAATAGAAGAAAGCATGGATTCCTTATAATCTTAATGGGGAAGACTTTTCTGGCTGTGACTGAAAATCTAGAAGCCATAAAAGAAAAGATTGACAAATTCAACTACATAAAGATAAAAAACTTCCATGGCAAAACTACGACAATGATGACAACATAAGCAAACTCAAAAGACAAAACAAGTTGAAAAGATAATTAATCACATCATAGGCAAGTGAAAAATAAGTATGAAAAAGACTAACAACAATAGAAAAATAAGCAAAGATAGGAATAGATAATTCATAGAAAAGAAAATATAAGTGGCTCTTAAGTATAATAAAATAATAGAAATATAGATACTGTAGAATATATGGATGTAGAAATTCTGTATATACAAAAATATGTATAAATATAGAATATGTAGATGCAGAAAATATATAGACCTATTTCTATGTCTAGATATCTATATTTAGTTATATCTATATTGGCAGAAGTAGATACAAAAAATAAAGATAAATTTAAAACTTACTAAGATACCATTTTCACCCATCAGTTTGGCAAAAGTTCACCAGTGTATTGGTGGCAAGGCTGTTTTAAAGAAGTCGAGGAAGGCCCGCAAAGCTGCTATTTGGATGGGGACCTGAAATCATGTGACTGTCGGGGTAGAATGTTCCAGGCTGACAGCAGAGGCCCTAAGGCAGGAGTGTACCTGGCAGGTTCCAGGAACATCTGGGAGGCCAGCAAGACCAGGCAAGACGAGCAGAGGTAGCAGTAGTAGGAGATGCAGTGAGAGAGGTGTGTGTGATTAGGAACTTCTGAGATTCTGAGGTTTTGCCTAACTCACAAGTTAGCCAGTGAGCCTCTAAAGTCTTTCAGGGATTTCTGTGTCAAAGACAAAAGATTTTACTACCTCAAGCATAGCAAGCAGCAGGAACTTCCTGTTTTTGTCATTTTTCCTCCCTCCTCCCCTCCAAGTACAATGGAGTTGACACAGAGGAGCCTGGGCAGACCCTGCCCAAACGGTGGGTTTGCATCACAGCTGAGGAACCGAGAGCTTAGGGAACCCAAATCATTCATTCATGGCTGCAAGTAAACCTGCCTGAACTTTGACT
Organism: Cheirogaleus medius; assembly: GCA_008086735.1. Lineage (NCBI taxonomy): Eukaryota > Metazoa > Chordata > Mammalia > Primates > Cheirogaleidae > Cheirogaleus > Cheirogaleus medius. The sequence continues at coordinate 42,555,609 of VBSM01003143.1, forward strand.
GACCCAGAGGAACACATCATCACACTGGACAGTACACAAACCTGTCCCCTGTCCCCTGCCTCAGAGAGAGACTCTGTCTTCCAAGCCTGTTTTATACAAACATCCTTGAAAAGATAGTCCAAACCAAGGCAGCCAGTGCCTCTGCTAGAAAGAAGTGCAACGATGCTAGAGCTTTTTTTCTCTTAACAGGAGTCAAATCTACAGAGCCTCGCAGGCCCCGGTGAGGACTTCAGCTTTTATTCTGCCGATCTGGAGAGCCAATGGAGGCTTTAAGCAGAGGAATTTTAGGCAATTCTTCTCCCCACTCTATTCTGACTCCCCTGTGCGTTCCCAACATTAGGTAGACAGGCGCTCAGAAGCTAAAATGAAAACTGAGAGGCAACCCTGGGAATTGTCAACAGGGGGGTTATAGGAAGACATCAGTAATGCAGCTTCAGGGGCGTAATTGGGGGTGGATGCCCGAGTGACCTAAGGTGAGAAGTTGGGGGGTCAGTAGGCAGTGCCCTTGGACAGTGCATATTAGGAAAGTGGCTGTGAGGGACGGAGAGAGACCAGGGAGCCCCAGGAGCATGTGGGTCCAAAAAGGCCCTCCCCCTCCTCAGGCAGCCCCTATTCTTTCCTTCTGCTTCCGCCCCCCCACCCCACCCCCAGTCTAATGGAGAGAGAAGAGCACTGTTAAGTGCTATGGGGAGAGAGCCAGGAGTGGAGGGAAAGGTTGAAGATGTAGTACAAAGCAGGAAAAAATAAATTAGCGTGAGGATCCAGAGAAAACCCAGGTGCAGGGCGTGGCTGAGGAGCAGAACACCAAGGGAGGGAAGGAGGAGAGGGTGGGTGAGTCGGGGCCCCGCAGAAAGGGAGGGACATGACAGTCTGTGGAGAGAGCTATTTTGGAGGATGCAATGAGCTGGTTGGAGAAATGGACCAGGATTGATACGCCACACCTGTCAATATTAGAGGAACTAACAGGATTGGAAGAGGAAGATGTTCAGTGTTCAACTTTAAACCTATCTCCCAACCACATTATGAGGTGACTGTCACAATACATGGCTCTAATTGTTTTTTATTTTCCCAAGCCAAACCGTATCCAGCTTTATGAAGGATATTTTTCGTAAATAATCATGGTATCTCAGGTAGGACACAAGCAGATAGGCATTAACAACAATTTTCAAACTCCCTTCTTCAGTGGACCAAAATCAGAGAGCCACTTATAAAACCCAGCAACATCTTCATTTGTTTCTCTGAACAGAGAAAGTTTAAAGGGTTGGCATTTCACGTTCAGTATGTCATTTAACAACTTTTCACCGGCTGACCCTAACTTTCAAGAGACGAAATGAAAATGGCAGGATTTCCATTCTTAAGAGCCACAGTCTAAAAGAAGGAAGTGCTGCTCCTTTGAGGGACACCATCTCAATGGTGTCACGGGGAAGTCCAGATTGCCAACATACTGGTGACTAATTTGGGGGTCAGGTTCTGGCAGGTCTCTGGGCTTAAGGGAGTCAAGTGTATGTGAAAGGAGAGAGAGAAAGGGACATAAGGACACAGGTTAGCCAGGGTTCTCCAGAGAAGCAGATCCAGTAGGATATATAGAGATATAAAAGAGGAGATTTATTATAGGGACTGGCTCAGGCAACTCTGGAGGCTAGGAAGTCCCACAGTCTGCACTCTGCAAGCTGGAGACCCAGGTAAGCCGGTGGGGCTACTCAGTCCAAGTCTGAAGGCTTGAGAACCAAGAGCTCTGCCGTCCAAAGGCAGGAGAGGATGGATGTCTCAGCTCTAGAAGAGAGTGAATTGCCCCTTCCTTTGCCTTTTTCTTCTATGCAGGCCCTGGAAGGATTGGATAATGCCCGCCCACGCTGGTGAGGGGACTCTTCTTTTCTCAGTCTACTCATTCAAATGCCAATCTCTTCCGGAAACACCGTCACAGACACACCCAGAAATTGTGTCTTAGCAGCTATCTGCACAGCTCAGTCAAGTTGACGCATGATATTTACTGTCAATGGACATAGAAATGAATTTTAGTTTTTTCACACCATAGGACATTTGTGTCAAAATGGCTAATGTGTATCAATATCAGGGAACCCCTCCTCCTGGGAATGGAGTCTCTCAAAACTAGAAGAGAAAGGTGTTTTCTCCCAAATCTGTCCAGCTTCAGAGGCATTCTATATTAGTGGCAAATGCCCATTCCTCAAAAAACAACAATGACGTGTTCTGTGAGCTAAGAACATAGCTTTAAAAAAGTCAAACAGGCCGGGCGCAGTGGCTCACGCTTGTAATCCTAGCACTCTGTGAGGCCAAAGAGGGAGGATCGCTTGAGCTCAGGAGTTTGAGACCAGCCTAAGCAAGAGTGAGACCCATCTCTACCAAAAATAGAAAAAGTTAGCCAGGTGTGGTAGCACATGCCTGCAGTCCCAGCTACTCAGTAGGCTGAGGCAGGAGGATTGCTTGAGCCCAGGGGTTTGAGGTTGCTGTGAGCTATGATGACACCACTTTACTCCAGCCTGGGCAACAGAGTTTCTCAAAAAAAACACAAAAAGTGAAACAAAATTCCGCATTTTTATAAAACTTGATAAAAAATAAGAACTTCAAAGGACAGAATAGAGTGAAAAGGCAACTTAGAGGGTGGGAGAAAATAATTGTAAATCATATATCTCTGCTGTTCCCAACTCCCAGGCCACAGACTGACACTGGTCCCTGGCCTGTTAGGAACTGGGCCGCACAACAGGAGGTGAGCTGCAAGCGAGCTGGAAGCTTTATCTGTACTTAACAGCCACTCTTCTTTGCTCACATCACACCTGAGCTCTGCCTCCTGTCAGATCAGTAGCGGCATTGGATTCTCACGGAGCTCGAACCCTACTGTAAACTGCGAATGTGAGGAATCTAGGTTGCACACTTGAATCATCCTGAAACCACCCTCCCTGTCCCCCATTTGTGGAAAAATTGTCTTCCAAGAAACCAGTCCCTGGTGCCAAAAAGGTTGAGAATGGCAGCTATATATCTGATAAAAGGTTAATACTTCAGAATATGTAAAGAACTCCTACAACTCAACAACAACAACAAAAACAACCTGATTGAAAAATAAGACAAAGGGTTTGAAAGACATTTCTCTAAAGAAGGTATACAAATGGCCAAAAAACATGAAAAGATGCTCATGGGCAGGAGAGGATGGATGTTTAATCATCAGAGAAATGCAAATCAAAACCACAATGAGACAACACCTAACACCCATTAGGATAGCTACTATAAAA
>VBSM01003143.1:42574205-42588348 GCA_008086735.1 Cheirogaleus medius
GTAAAAAAAAAAAAATCAAACACTACAATTAAAAAACAGGCAAAAGACATGAACAGAAATTTCACCAGAGAAGATACACAGATGGCAAATAGCGCATAAAAATGTTTCACATCATTAGCCATTAGAGAAATGCAAGTTAAAACTACAATGAGATATGACACGTCTAACGGAACGACTACAATAATAGTGACAACCCAAACGCAGAAGGGATATGGAGAAGCTAAACCACTCATTGCTGTTGGGAATGTAAAATGGTAAAGCCACTCTGGAAAGCAACTTGGTAGCTCCTTATAAATCTAAACATGTGGCCGGGCGAGGTGGCTGACGCTTGTAATCCTAGCATTTTGGGAGGCCAAGACGGGAACACTGCTTAAGCTCAGAGGTTGAGGTTGCAGTGAGCTATGGTCACACCACTGCTCTCTAGCCCAGGGAACAAAGCAAGACTCTAAAAAAAAAATCCCAAAACAACAACAAAAAAAACTAAACACATGCATGTATCATGTGATCCAGCAATTACACTGACTTAAGGTTATAGAGCTAGTAAAATGCGCCAGGATTCAAACTCAGGTGTGTCCAGCTCCAAACACCATGAATTTAACCACAAACCTATTCTGGTTGACACCTTAGAATATAATGTAAATGACGTAAGGGTCCAATTAGTTGACTAAGGAAGTAAAAAGTAACTATTAATATATAACTTCAAAGGGTGAGCAACGTTGTACTTTCTGCTACTATGATATAAATTAAAAAGCTTTGCTTTAGAATGTGATGCCAGTACTTAGGTAACAGAGCATAGTTTCAAAAGTACTATAATTATAAAGAATTTTATTCTCAGGTTCCTAAAAATAATGTTAGTTTTTATCTAATAATTATAAAATTGAATTATAATACCATCAATAGAAAACAAACACCAAAAAGTACCCACACTTACTTGTTAATGTTGGCTTCATATTAAAATAAAAATACCTTAAACCAAGTTTCAGCAAAATAATTTTATTTCCTAACACATAGTAAACATATACATCCAATATGTGCTCTTTTTGCACATCTATTCACAAATGACTCCCAAATTACAACTGTTTTCATATTTAAGCATGTGCTACAGTTATCTTAGTTGAGATATGAAAAATGCTTTAGACTGATAACATTCTGAATATATTGGGTTGGTCACAGCAGAATTTGCTTTCGTTAGATGAGTTCTATGTACTTAAAGCTTTGCAAAGCTACTACTTTTACATCTGATACTTCCAGACGAATAGGATGCAGCAATATCAGCTTGTATTCCAGGGAAATCTCATTAGTTTTTCTGGTGATGGAACCACTTATCCACTGCAATCAGAAAAAAGACAAAACAAAACAAATCAGAATCTCTGTTAAAAAAATTTCACCCAACATAGAACAAAGAATAACGTACTTACCTTAATGGATCCTACTATGAGTTACCTTAAAACAAACATACATACATAGACGTCTTCGCAACAGCAAAGGCAGGTAACTTGTCAGTGCTTTCTTTTCGGTGTCCTTACTCTTGATGCTACTGTATAGTGTAATTTTCAAACTTGTTTTTAAAGTGGCAGAACGCTTTTCTTACCAGAAAAGCCTTACAGAGAATTCTAACATCTAAAGTGGGAGAGAACTGTTTTTTGGGTGAAGCAGCCTGTGGCCAGATGGGGATGCAGAGCCCAGCCCCCTCGGGGTTCGTCCTCGGGGCATGTCCACAGAACTCAGAGGAGTACAGTGGGTCACGGGTGGGAAACTACTATGATGGAGCGTGGCACTGAAGGTGGTATGTAGCAGCCTACCTCTCTTCCCACGTACACTACAGAACTCTAAAAATGTTTCTCTTCTCCTCTTCTTTCTCTCTCTCTTCGTATGTATGTGGTATGCTAAAACAATATTATGTGACATGGAACCTGGAGGACATTTTGCTAAGTGAAATAATTCAGGCACAGAAAGACAAATACTGCATGATGTCACTTATATGTGGAATCTAAAAAAGCTGAACTCATAGAAGTACAGAGTAGAATGCTGGTGGCCAGGGACTGGAGAATGGGGGAAAGGGCCATATTGATCCAAGGGTACAAAGTTTCAGACAGATAGGAAGAACAAACTTTGGTGATCTACTGCACAGAATGGTGGCCATAACAAATAATAATGCACTGTATATGTCAAAAATTGCTAAAAGAGTAGATTTTAAATGTTTTCACCACAAAAAAAAAGATAAGTATGTAAGGTGCTAGATTTGTTAATTAGTCTGATTTAATCATTCCACATTGCAAACATACATCAAAACATCAGTGTATGCCATAAATATATACAACTGTCTGTCAATTAAAAATAAAGTTGATATACATAATTTCCCCATATATATGTGTAATTTTTAATGTAATTTTACTGGAATCTTACCATCTGTTGGTAGTGTGCAGGCAGATTCACATGGTGGTGGTAGCTAAAATAAAATATTAAAATATATCAGTCTAATCCTGGGGCAGGGGGGAAAGCTTAAAAAGTATGCTGACAAAAATTTGAAAGAATCTAAACTATCCCAACTTTTAGGCTCTAAAAAATAATTTATAACATATAGGAACAATGTACGGTTTGCTCTACTGTTAAGAGATGCTAATAAATTCAAGCCTCTTGACTTTTAATGATACACAGGAAAATAATAAAATTTTTTTGAAATAAAAAATAAAAAGACTTATGCATATATAATGATTTTATATATATACCCATATGTAAAATATGGGCAAAGTGTTCTCACTGAAAAGTTATAACAGTTAGCCACTGGCTTTTCCTTCCAATTTTTCTTATTTATCTCAACTTTGTCAGGATTCATACGTAAAGAAAGATAAATCTAAATGTACTGGCTTCATTATTCTTTTTTCCTTGTACTATCCCATTTATGGGGCAGGGAAAAGTCAGACTTCATTTTCTTTTGCTTTCCTTATTTAATATTGTAAATGAAAATAATTAAAAGTGATCTAGTTCAGTCTTTTGGTTAATCCAAATCAGATCATTAAAGACAGTACAGAAACAAAATGATTGCTTTAATAGTTTACTACTTCACATGAAAGTCTTATAAACCATTCCTGTAATGGTACCTAAAATTTGATAACTTCCTTAGTCCTTGCTATAACCAAGTCAAGTAAATTCCCACTGGTTCTTTTGTGGAAAATGGCTTATGATCGGTAATAGGCACTTGGGTTACCTGGTATATTCTAGAATCATTTTGATTTTTACAAATTACACTATCATGATTGACTAGGACCACTCCTCAGCTTTTCCCCTCAAATGTCTACTTGTATGTGTTTATGGTTCTAGTTTCAAGACTTTACACAGTAATATATACACATAGAAGGTGCTCAAATATTTGTTGAAACAAGTACTTCCAATCGCTCCTTGGCCTTTTGGCTAAGACACAAGTACGTCCTTTCCCCACTTAGCACCATATTTTAGCCACCAGGTATTTTCTTTTTAAAGAAAACTTTTACATACAGCATCCACAATGGCTTTGGCAGCATCGGGATCACACTTGAAGGGGCTCTCGGACACTGTTGTATTCATGCTATTAAATAAAACAAGAGAAGTCATAAGAAAAAATTCTCTCAAGAGTTAAAAAAATAAGTTAAAGATGTTGGACCAGATGACAATTAAGTTTGGTTTAGTTGAAAGCTTTCTTACTTAAACATTCTGATAATTTATTTTGGCAAAGTACAACTATTCTTGTGATCAATTTTATTAAAGTATTTTTTTTTTTGTTTATTTGTCTTGAAACAGGATCTTCCTGTCACTCAGGCTGGAGTGCAGTGGCGTGATCATACCTCACTGCAATCTCGAACTCCTGGGCTCAAGCAATCCTCCTGCCTCAATCTCCTGAGTAGCTGGGACTACAGGCACTCACCACCATGCATGGTTAATTAAAAACAAATTTTTTTGTAGGGATGGGGTCCCAATATGTTGCCTAGGCTGGTCATGAACTCTTGGCCTCAAGCAATCCTCCTGCCTCAGCCTCCCAAAATGCTAAGACTACAGGAGTGAGCCACTGCACCTGGCCTCAAGTATCTTAACAAGTTCAGATTCTTTATTTTTTCATTTTTGAGACAGTCTCGCTCTGTCACCTGGGTAGAGTGCAGTGGTGTCATTGTAGCTCACTGCAATCTCAAACTCCTGGGCTCAATCAATCCTCTTGCCTCAGCCTCTCAAGTAGCTGGGACTACAGGCACAACCATGATGCCCAGCTAATTTTTTTATGTTAGTAGAGATGGGGTCTCACTCTTGTTCAGGCTGGTCTCAAACTCCTTAGCTCAAGTGATCTTCCCACCTTGGTCTCCCAGAGGCATGAGCCACCGCACCCAGCCAGCAAGTTCAGATTTAAGAATCTGTTTATAATTCTCACTGAAATAGCTGAGAAATGCAAATTAAAATGAGAAACATATCTTTCCTAATTGGAAAAATTAGGAAATAATAAAATTAGGAAATAATAATAAAAAAATTCAGTTCCTGTAGTGCTGATAAGAAATCTGAAGCTGACACTCCTGGCAGGAATAATAACTGGTTCAACATTTCTGAAAAATAATCTAGTAAAATGTATCCAAAACCTTTAAGAAGCTCATAGGCTTTAACAGAGAAATTTTGCCTCTAAAAATCTAGTCCAAGACTGAAACGATTTACAAATATGTTTATCATATGGGAAGTAACCAAAATGTCCAGCAATAAGGAATTATTAAAAATGGCTTATGAAAAAGTAGAACAGAGGATACTAGAGGCTGAGAAGGGTAGGGGTAAGGAAGGAATAGGGAGAGATTTGTTAAAGGATAAAAAATTATAGCTAAATAGGAGGAATAAGTCCTAGTGTTCTATAAACACTGTATAACTATAGTTAACAATAATATATTATGCAGTTTCAAATAGCTAGGAAGAGGATACTGAGCATTCCCAACACAAAGAAATGATAAACGTTTGTGATGATGGATATGCTAATTACCTTGATCTGATCATATACATACATATTAAGACATCACTATATATCCCATGAATATGTATAATTACTATGTCAATTAAAAAATCAGTAAAAAAAACCATTTATCTATAAAATGGAATATTATATAAAGATGGAATGCTATATTATAAAAATATTACATTGTTAATGACGTGGGGAAATGTTTATAATATAGTGTTAAATTAAAAAAAAAATCATAAAACATATGATCCTTGGTTTTTTGGTGTTTTTCTTTGATACAGGGTCTTGGTCTGTCACCCAGGCTGAAGTGTCATCAGCTCACTGCAACCTCAAACTCTTGGGCTTAAGCAATTCTCCTGTCTCAGCCACCCAAGCAACTGGTACTACAGGTGAAGTCCACAACGCCTGGCTAATTTTTCTGTTTTTTGTAGAGATGGGGTCTCACTATGGTGTTCAGGCTGGTCTTGAACTCCTGGCCTCAAGTTATCCTCCCACCTCAGCCTCCCAAAGTGCTAGGATTCACAGGCGTGAGTCACCATGCCCAGCTAAAAGCTCTGATCTTGCTGTACTCTTTCTTTATAGTTTTAGTTTGTGCTTGTTCAGGGAGTATCTTATAGGCATTTTTCAGTTCATGTATTTACCTTCCCATTCACCTGAATACTGATTGACAAAATCAATAGTAGTCCTCCCTTATCTGCAGGGGATACATTCCAAAGATCCCCAGTGGATACCTGAAACTGCAGATCATCCAAACCCTCAGTCTGATAACCAAGGTGGCTCCTAAGTGACTGATGGGTGAGTAGCCTATTGAGTGTGGATATGCTGAACAAAGGGACGACTAACACCCTAGGTGGGACAGAGCAGGAGGCGTGAGATTTTATCATGCTACTCAGAATGACATGCAATTTAAAACTTATGAATTGTTTATTTCTTGAATTTTCCATTTAATATTTTCAAACAAAGGTTGACTCAGGTGACTGAAACCATTGAAAGTAAAACCACAGATGGGGGAGACTGCTGTATCTCTTTTCTAAGTATCTTGTGGTTATTAAAACTTTTGGAGAGTCTGCTTTGTTTGTTAAACTTGCAGAGAAGAATTAACACTTACCAACTGATTCCTTTTCCATCTGTTTTCTTAGTCACTAATGCTTTCCAATGGTCGTGAGTGCTTTTAATAATATCCATTGTGAAGTCCTATAATTTGAAGACATGCATTATAATGATAGAAAGGAGTTCTTTTCCTATTATCAACATTTTCCCAACGCGTGATACTTTGTCTTTTTTGGGTCACTTTCTTTCAGTGGCGCAATCATAGCTCACTGTAACCTTGAACTCCTGGGCTCAAGCAATCCTCCCACCTCAGCTTTCCAAGTAGCTGAGACTACAGGCTCATGCCACAATACTCAGCTAGTTTTTTTAATTTTTTGTAGAGACAGGATCTCATTATGTAGCCCAGGCTGGTCTTGAGATTCTGGCCTCAAGTGATCCTCCCACCTCAGCCTCCCAAAGAGCTGGGATGACAGGTGTGAGCCACCATGTCTGGCCCTGAATTACTTTCCTCTGTTAAAAATGGGAGAACATTTAAAAGAATAAATAAATGCCAAGACTATCTTATGTCTTTAGACTTTCATTTAATGAATCTTCACGAATCTTTAGATGGTTATAATACAGTTAAATTATAAGTCTCAACACAAATAGGCCTAAAGCTACAGTTCTGAATGACATATTATTACCTTATCTTTAAATTCTGCATTGAAAGCAAACTCATTTTCTGGTTTTCCATCAGGAACCTTGTACCTTCTAAACCAGTCCACAGTAGCTTCTAGGTAGCCAGGTTTCAGCCGTTTGACATCGTGAATATCTAACAATAACAGATTTCAAGATGCGTAAGTAATTATTGATGCATTCAACAAAAATATCAAGTACTTACTTTGTGAGAGCCAAAGGATGGCTTACCAAAAAAAGTTCAAGAAAACGTTGGAACTAACCACATTATGTTGCGATGAGAACCCGCACACATTAAAAGGAAATCATCTGGTGCCTTAGAATAGCTCTGACATTAAGTTCTAAGAGAAGAATCGGCAAGATAGTAACTTCTATTAGATAAGAAGAAATGAAATGACTGGTGGCTACATAATTAAAGAACCAGCTTGTCAAGGGTGGATAACTTCATGAGAAGGGTAGAAAATACTGAAAAAGACAGGTTGAGGCTGTATTTTAAAGGATCACATTCTCATTACATAAGAAAAGACAAGAAAAATGAATTAGATTGAAATCCACTGATGGGTTACAAATAAAATATGACCTAGACTTTGCTGGATAGTATAGGCATTCTATATCACAATGCTTTAATTGTGGCCAAGAGAAAAGTATGCTGCTTAAAAAACTTTTTAAAAGTTTCTGGCCAGGCATGGTGGCTCACACATGTAATCCTAGCACTGTGGGAGGCTGAGGTGGGAGGATTACTTGAGCACAGGAGTTCAAGGTTACAGTGAGCTATGATTGCACCACTACATCCAGCCTGACCAAGAGCAAGACCCTGTCTCTATTAAAAATAGAAAAAAATTAGCCAGGCATGGTGGTGCACACTTGTAGTCCCAGCTACTCAGGAGGCTGAGGCAGGAGGATCACTTGAGCCCTGGAGTTTGAGGGTGCTGTGAGCTGGGCTGACGCCACGGCACTCCTGCCAGGGCAACAAAGCAAGACTCTTTCTCTCAAAAAAAAAAAAAAAAAAGTTTTTGTACAGCCATCAGCAAAGTCTACTAGCCTCAACGTCATCAAACTGAACTTTAAATGACCAACTTCCTGCTCAATGCAAGCAAATAGAAGATACAAGTGCTAAAAAGTTAATCAGTAAAAGTATTACTGGAAAGAGGAATTACATTCAACAATAGAAGCTTATTTATAGTCATATAACATTACTTCAGTCCAATTTAAGATCTACATATTAATAGTTAAAGAATATCATGCATTTATTTGATTATAATACCACTAAAAGTATGGAAAGTTTACAGAGTGAACTGGGAAATATTTAAACACTGATAAATTTCAAAGAATTTATAGTTAACATAAAATGTGTCAGCTGACATAGAAATAAGTTGAAAATCTAGAAATCTGAAATGCAAATACTGGTGTTTTCCAATACCAACAACCGATTCTCTAATTCTCCAATACCAACTGCGTGTCCAATAATTCAATTTGATCTTGACACTATCTTCCTGGAGTTAGCATCAGATCCTATAAGTTAAAGAGCTCAGTCTCACAAGACTGCCCCACATCAGATGCTAGCTGCAATCCTGGGCCTCCCGTACTTCTGACCAACCTGCTATAAATTAAGGTCACCACAGTCCTTTCTTCGGATTCCATAATTTGCTAGAATGGCTCACAGAACTCAGGAAAACACTTAAGTTTACTGTTTTATTATAAAGGATACAACTCAGGGACAGCAAATGGAAAAGCGGCATAGGAGGCAAGCTATGGTATGGACAGACAGACACTGTTTTAGGTTGACATTTGGAGAAAGCTGTGTACTACTTGCACCATGGGACGGGCCACCCAGAGAAAGTGTTCAGGATGCTAATAACTCCTTCTGCAGGGAAATAACATTCTAGCAAATTAGTGCTGACATAGTGATGGGCTTGGCTTCACTAATCATGGCCAGAGCACGGCATTTAGAGTGTATTTTCTTGTGTGGGTAGCACATGTGAAAATGGACACACTGATCAATAGAATCAGTAGTTAACAGATAGATGGTATGAATACACTCTCACTGTACAAAATTTAAACAAAGCAGAAGTATCTGAAACAAAAAATGAAGTCTCTCTTCATCCTTCTCCTCACTGCTCTATTAAAGAATTGGTGTTCTTCCAGTCCTTTTTCAACAAATTTACACATGCAAATATATATTATCTCATTTTAAGGAAACATGTTCTCAAGATGACTCTTTTTTTTTCCTCCCCAACTAACACCTTGCTCATGGAACAGATGACTCTGATCACTGTTGTGCTGACCATGACCACCCGGTTTGTCAGGTCTTTCTATTATAAAGCCATTTTCCCCTCTCCAACTTCCACACTGTACTCTTTGGAAGGAAGTCACTATGTGCAACCTACAATTAAGGAGTGAGGAGTTACATTCCACCTTGACAGTGGAGTATCAACATAAATTACTTTAAATTCTTCTGCTTAGAGATTTGTCTATTCTCCTCTATTTGTTTATTCAATATTTACTTATGTCAGTATGGACTCATGGATATTTATAATTTATGCTCTGGGTTATGAGCTAATATTACTTTATTTTGTTGCCCAAATTGTTCCAGCTTTGGCCATGGGAGCTCTCTCAGTGGTGTGTCCCTTTGACAGACTCCCATCACTACTCTTTTTTGAGAGCATTCTTTACTTGCTAGCACTACAAGATGCTTCAGGCTCATCTTGTCATTCCCTGCCCCAGCCCTAGAATCAGCCATTTTTCTCCAAGGAGCCTTGGTTCCTTTTTATTATAGAATGGTATTAGAAAAACCAAGATCCAGGTGCCAGGGGTACTCATTGCTACTGAGATGGTCTCTTATGCTCTCTCAGTTGACAGAGCAAAGAAACATATGTGTCTCCTAATCTGTGTATACATACATATCTAAAAGTGTTTCTCTATGTATCCATCTGACTCCATATTATGATGAACACAAGTTCATACTGATATTTCCAACTCTAATCCATCACCACATGGATCGTTCTAGCCACACCCCCTTGCTTATCTATAACCTCCCTCTCCAACAGTGAGAAACCTGTTTCCACCATCTTCTATCCATTTATTTCATTGTTCAAATCCAGTATACATGTATAGTGTATAGGTTGACAGAATTGTCAACCTGTACTCCACTGAGAAACAACTTTACCAACTAGAATATGATGTTTATGTGTGGTTTTCTTGCCTTTAGTCTTACGGATAGACTCTACTCATTTCTAAAGTTTCTTAGGTTAGAACCTTTTCTTCCCATCTCCTTTGGTGAGGTTATCGCATACATTTTTAACATAGTTAGATTCTTCTGTCACAGTTTGCATTCCATCCTGGAATTGACCTTGTAAATGACTTTTGAAAAATTTGCATACATTAAGGTTCACTCCTTTCGCTGTGTGTTATTACTTATCTATTACTGCTATAACAAACTACCACAAACTTAATGGCTTAAAAACAACACAAATTTATTATCTAAGAGTTCTATGGGTCAGCAGTTCTACATGTTGTCACCAGCCTAAAATCAAGGTGTCAGCAGAGCTGTACTCATTTCTGAAGGCTCTAGCAGAGAATCTGTTCCTTTGCCTTTTCCAGCTTCTATAGGTTGCCCACTTTCCTTTGCTTGTGGCCACCCCAACCCCCTCGCCCCCACAATCTTTAAAGCCAGCAATGTTTTTTTTTTTCTGAGACAGAGTCTTACTTTGTTGCCCAGGCTAGGGTGAGTGCTGTGGCGTCAGCCTAGCTCACAGCAACCTCAAGCTCCTGGGCTCAAGCAATCCTTCTGCCTCAGCCTCCCGAGTAGCTGGGACTACAGGCATGCGCCACCATGCCCGGCTAATTTTTTCTATATATTTTTAGTTGGCCAATTAATTTCTTTCTATTTTTAGTAGAGACGGGGTCTCGCTCTTGGTCAGGCTGGTTTCGAACTCCTGACCTTGAGCTATCCACCCGCCTCGGCCTCCCAGAGTGCTAGGATTACAGGCATGAGCCACCACGCCCGGCCCTAAAGCCAGCAATGCTGTACCTCTCTGACCTACCATCACATCTCTCTCTGCCCATAGCTGGGAAAGGGTCTCTGCTTTCAAAGATTCATGTGACTGGACTGGGCCCACCTGGATAATCCAGGATACTCTCTCCATCTCAAAGTTCTTAACCTTAATCATATCTGAAAGTCCACTGACCTTGTAAGGCAACGGATTTACAGGTTTCGAGGGTTAAGAGGCGGACATCTTTGGGGGGATGGCATTATTGTGCTACTGTAAATTTCTACAGGTTTTGACAAATGTATTGTATCATATATCTGCCATTGCAGTGACATTCAGAATAGTTTTACCACCTGTTGTAAAATATTGGCCCCTCCAAAGATGTCCATCTTTTAATTCCCAGATATATGAATATGTTATGTTTCATGGCAGGGAGAATGAAGGCTATAGATAGAATTAAGGTTGCTGAACAGCTGACCTTAAAATTGGGAGATCATCCTGGGTTATCCGGGTGGGCCCAATATAATCATAAAGGTCCTTATAATGCAGAAGAGGAAGGCATAAGAGTCTTTTTTAGAGAAGGATTTGTGACAAAAAGCAAGCTTGCAGTGATATAATGACCCAACCTGCCATTGCTGGCACTCACAGGGGCCATGAGCCAAGGAATGTGGGCAGCCTCTAAAAGCTGAATAAGGCAGGACAATGAATTTTTCAGAGAGAATGCAACTCAATGATACTTTGATTTTAGCCCAGTGAGACCCATTTGGGATAGGCAAGAGAAGATTAATTCAAAAACTAGATAAATAGATTAAATCATTAACTAGAAGCAAGGTTAATATAAAAACAGTCAAGATAAATTAGACACGGAGTTATAAGGTATAAACATTGCTTTTTCTAAAAGGACTTCATACAATCAAGTTGTAGCACTAGCCAATACATGTATGGTCAGTTGATTTTCAACAAGGATGCCAAGACAATTCAATGAGGGAAAGAAAAGATTGTTCAACAAATGTTGCTGGGACAACTGGACATCCACATGCAAAAGAATGAGGCTGGACCCCTATTACACACCATCTACAAAAATTAACTCCAAATAGGTCAAAGACTTAAATGTAAAAGCTAAATTGATAAAATACTTGGAAGGAAATCTGACCTTGGATTAGGCAATGGTTTCTTAGATATGATACCAAAAGTATAAGCAATGGAAGAAAAAAAATAGATAAATTGAACTTCATCAAAATTTAAAAATTGAGTACTTCAAAGGACACTATTAAGAAAATGAAAGTACAATCTATAGAATGGAAGATAATATGGGCAAATCATACCCAATAAAGGTCTAGTAACCAGAATATATAAAAAACACACTTATAGCTAAACAATAAAGACACACCCACTAGGACGGCTATAAATCAAAAAGATAAACGACAAGTGCTGGTGAGGATGTGGAGAAATTAGAACCTTCATGCACTGCTGGTGTGAATGTAAAACAGTGCAGCTGCTTTGGAAAACAGTTTAGCACTTCTTCAAAAGGTGAAACACGGAGTTACCACAAGACTCAGCAACTCCACTCCTACATATATACCCAAGAGAATTAAAAACATACGTCTACGCAAAAACTTGTATACGAATGTTCATTGCAGCATTATTCATAATAACCAAAAAAACCTCCTCAAATGTCTATCAGCTAATGAACAGATAAACAAAATGTGGCATAGTCATACAATGGAATGAAATTCAGCCATAAAAAGGAGTACTGATATGTGGCACAACACAGCTGAACCTCGAAAACATTATAACAAGTGAAAGCCAGACACGAAATATCGCATACTATACAAGTCCATATATATGAAATATCTAGACTAAGCAAATCCATAGACAAAAAGCAAATTAGTTGTGGCCAGGGCCTGAGAGGAGAAGGAGGGAATAGGAAGTGACTTAAACTAGTCATAACGGCCACACAATCTTGCGAATGTATTAAATGCCACCAAATTGTATTTTTTAAAGCAGTTAAAATGGTGAATTTTATGCTAAGTGAATTTTACCACCAAAAAAGTGGGAATGAAGTGCTGACACATGCTACAATGTGGAAGAACCCTCAAAAACACTAAGCGAAGTGAAATAAGCTAGACACAGATGCCACCTATATTATATGATTCCATTTACATGAAATGTTCAGAATACACAAATCTGTAGAGACAGAAAGTAGATTAGCAGTTGACAGGCACTGAGGGAAACGGGACAGGGAACAATTGCCAATAGATACAGGATTTCCTTTTGGGATGATGAAAACATTCAGAAATTGGATAGTATTAATGGTTGTATTATATAATTGAGTGAATATACTAAAAACCACTGAATTGTATACTTTATAATGGTGACTTTTACAGTATGTGAATTATATCTCAAACATTTTAAAAAAAAATAAATAAACATAGTAACTGAGTGCTAGTATATGGGGAAGGAAAGGGGAAAAAGACAGTAAACTCAAACTACTAGACTCTTTTCTCTCCTGGAATGAAGGAGAAAGTTTACTTAGCTAATTATCCTAAATTCAGTAGCAGAAATAACAATGTTTTGTCAAATTCTTTGGTCCTTCAATGGCAGGGGCTTACAATTCCGTCACACAGGTGAAGTTTGGTGGTGCTTACAATATAATGAGAATGACTTTTGACTCTTCAAATTTTCTTACCATTATAATTGGCTGCATCCGGATCGTCCACGTTAATGGCAATGACTTTCCAGTCAGTTTCCCCTTCGTCAATCATAGCCAATATGCCCAGAACTTTTACCCTGATTATTTCACCTCTTGCACATACCTGAGAGTCAATAACCAAAGTCAGAACAACACTACAAAATGAAACTTTGAAAGAAAAGTTTTACTTGGTGGATAAAAGGAAATAAGAAAGATGCCAAGTTCTGCAAACTTACCTGAAGCTTGTACCTTTAAGTAAATTTTTAAAAGCTAGATAAGTAAATGCTTCATCAGTTCTTTTAACATTAAGGTTGAAAACAGGATTTATAGGTCCTATTGCTTACAGGTCATAAGAAAATCAGTAACATAGTTCAGGGTAATTAACGTTTTTTACACTACTATTGATTATACTGAAGAATAAGTCCTCTAGAGTTTCCAATCCATATTTTGATGTGCTTTCTTTACATTTTATAAAAGCCACTGAGTTAAGCAAATCATACATATGATGACTTAAAAATTTTATGACTTGTTGAATTACAGGTTTGTTTACTATTTCTCTGAGCCTGAGAGTGATCATAAAGAAATAACTATAATAAGAACCTTAGAGCAACCCTACTTGATAGAGGAATCCCTAACGTAACTCTCCAACTCATGAGGTTATTTAGTTTGGGTCAATTCACTGATCACTCTAAATCAGCAGGCAAATATTGCCTGCTGCCATGTACTGAGATGAAATTTGCCTCCTGGTACCCTTCACCTATTGACTAATTATCTGCC
>VBSM01003143.1:42594261-42634490 GCA_008086735.1 Cheirogaleus medius
AAAAAAAAAGAAAAGAAAAATCTGTAGGTCTGTGATGCAGGAATAAGTCAGGGCTTTACAAGTTTTTAGCAGCAATACCTTCAAAGCTCACAAGATGGAGCTGTTACTACATGAAAGATTAACTGAGTGGGGCAAGCCAAGGAGACAGGTTATTAATTTTTTAAAAGAAAATGCCACCAAATGAATACATTGCTTCAAGAAAAAAGTAGCAAATAGAGCTGAAATCACTAATGCAATGTTTGGAAACTATACTGAACACTCTAAAAGAACTAAATGATAAATATGTACAGACCCTTAAAACAGCATTACCTAATACCACAAACCTACGTAATTAATGGGAAGGAAAAGAACATCCTTCAGAAAATGGTAAGAGAACTCTACTGCAAACAGAACTACAAAAGCCTGACGGTTTGGTGCTTTTTAGAAATAAGCTGGTCCAAAAACAGCAAGGTGTACCTGCAAAAAGCTGCAGAGTCAATGTTTTTCAACAGTATTTACTGAGCACAACTACTACACGCCAGACGCTTTTCCAGGCTCCAAAGACTAGCAGTGCACAAAATAATTAACTCTTAACCAAGTACTTCTACCTTGTAGGCCACAGGCTACAGCTTGGGATCCACAAACCTAGGTGAGCGACTAGTTTATAAAATGAATGTTAAGCACATTTTCAAATGCATATAGATGCTATAGTAATTACTGTACTTTTTTTTAAATAATGAATTTGCACTAGCCTTTAGACATTATTTCCTCCACCAATAACATAAAGGAGGATGTTTTGAAATATTTTAATATTAAAAAGGGGGGTTCTCTCACTTTAGTAGGGACTACTTTTTAGCAGGAACTATCACTACAGAACAACTTACTTCTCCTAAACTACAATTCAAGGAGATGCCACTAGGTGAACAACAGTAATATTTAGGATTTTTCAGCCCAGTTGATATGAGAAATTCAACCAGTTACTCCACTGGTATAAAATCTTTTACTTGATTTTTTATTTTTTTTTCAAGACAGAGTCTCCCTCTGTCACCCAGGGTAGAGTCCAGTGGTGTCATCATAGCTCACTGCAACCTCAAACTCCTGGGATCAAGCAATCCTCTTGCGTCAGCCTCCCAAGTAGGTGGGACTACAGGCACATGCCACCACATCTGGCTAATTTTTCTATTTTTAGTAGAGACGGGTCTCACTCTTGTTCAGGCTCGTCTCAAATTCCTGAGCTCAAGCAATCCCCCTGCCTTGGCCTCCTAGAGTGCTAGGATTATGGGCATAAGCCACCATGCCTGGCCAAAAATATTTTACTTTAAAACATTATGCATTCTAGTATTTCCAGTGTTTACATACTTAAAAATACTGAGATAAGATTTTTAGACATTTAATACCACCCAGTTACAAATTCATGTCTTCTTTCCTTAATCCCAATTGGTTTCAACCGTTAGTTAGCTCAATACTGGACTTTCCTATTATCCCCATTTTTTTTTCTTTTTTATTCATCTTGTTCTGGATGTGTATCCCCATTGTTAGGACTTCCCAGACCTCTTTTCTCCACTTACACCACACTCTGGATTCCCAGTCTGCTCCAGCATCAAACCTCTCAGGTCCCTGTTTACAGTTCTAGAGAAAGGAAGGAGGTTAGTATCCCTTAGAGGGGTAATTTTGATAATCCTGTGCCCTGTAAGGAGAAATGCAAACTATAGCCTTAGCTTTGACTTCCCAAAGTCAGAAACATAAGAGTCAATCTCACTTCCCAGATTTATAATCATTTCATCTAGTAGACAAGAATGTTGATGTCCAGAGTCTAAGGAAATTCAAAACTTAAGTCAAAATTGTACCATTCCAT
This sequence comes from Cheirogaleus medius, assembly GCA_008086735.1. Lineage (NCBI taxonomy): Eukaryota > Metazoa > Chordata > Mammalia > Primates > Cheirogaleidae > Cheirogaleus > Cheirogaleus medius. The sequence continues at coordinate 42,596,096 of VBSM01003143.1, forward strand.
TAATCAAAAAGATTTAAAATAAAATCATTTCAGGGATAGAAGAAATATCTCCCATATCTTGGTTAGGCCTATAGCTTCACTGATTAAACATGAATATTACAGTAGTTATGGGAAGGATAGGCCTCATCTCCAAACTGGTTAGTGTTCCTGTGGACCAGGTCAGTAGTCTGACAAGTCAGTCACTAATGAACGTGCTATGGCAATCTGGTAGACTATTACTAACGTAGCTAAGTATATATATAGGAAACATACTCTTGACTTAATTAATTACATCCCATCTCTGAACTTCAGTAGTAAAGTTATATGTGTCTTTATTGAGAGACTTATGAACCCCTCATGACTTATGATCCATTTCCAACCCTGGACCTAGGGAATGTGATGAGCTGTATTGCAGAATAACACAAGTGGCTGAAATCAGCATCTTTAAGTTGACTCATCATGCATTTCTCTAGATAATTTTAGAAATCAAGTAAATACCAGACTTAGAAATAAAATCACCTTCTGACTTCACCACCTATTTTTTGATTTTATTGTTTTGTAATAAAATTTGGAGAAAAACAGCAATGATAAAATTTTCTTCTAAATTCATCTAGAGATTAGACGTAAAATAAGAGGCTAATACAAATCAAGAACAGCTTTATTTTTTTTATTATTTTGGGGGAACTTCTAGAGTAGTTCTGGAGTGTAAGATTCCTATCAGAAGAACTCACAAAGTTAATTAAAAAATGCTCCCTTCAGGCCAGGCACGGTGGCTCACGCCTTTAATCCTAGCACTCTGGGAGGCTGAGGCGGGAGGATCGCTCAAGGTCAGGAGTTTGAGACCAGCCAGAGCAACAGCAAGACCCCGTCTCTACTAAAAAAAAAGAAAAATAGAAACAAATTAATTGGCCAACTAAAAATATACAGAAGAAATTAGCCGGGCATGGTGGTGCATGCCTGTAGTCTCAGCTACTCGGGAAGCTGAGGCAGAAGGATCGCTTGAGCGCAGGAGTTTGAGGTTGCTGTGAGCTAGGTTGACGCCATGGCACTCTAGCCTGGGCAACAGAGCAAGACTCTGTCTCAAAAAAAAAAAAAAAAAAAAAAAAAATGCTCCCTTGGCTGGGCATGGTGGCTCACACCTGTAATCCCAGCACTTTGGGAGACCAAAGTGGGAGGATCACTGGAGGCCAGAAGTTTGAGACCAGTCCAGGCAACAGAGTGAGACCCCACCTCTACAAAAAATTAGCCAACATGGTGGCACACCCCTGTAGTACCAGCTACTTGGGAGGCTGAGGCAGGAGGATCACTCAAGCCCAGGAATTTGAGGTTGCAGTGAGCTATGATAATACTATTTAACTCTAGGCCTCGGCAAAAGAGCAAGATCTTGTCTCAAAAAAATAAAGAAATAAATAAAATTTAAAAATTAGCTAGGCTAGGTGGCTCACACCTGTAGTCCAAGCTACTTGGGTGGCTGATACAGGACAATCCCTTGAGCCCAGAAATTCAAGGTTACAGTGAGCTGTGACTGAGTTACTGCACTCCAGTCTGGATGACAGAGCAAGACCCTGTCCCTAAACAAAAAATAAAAAAATTTTTTAAAAAGTGCTCCCCCCATCAAGGTGCTGTTGAAACAGTGTACCAGATTTCAACATTTCCAAGAGTTTACCTTATTCAGTTTTACCAAGTGACAACAGCTCTTAACCCTTACTTTTAGGTTTTGGCTATAGAGTTGGTTATATGATTATAGAAAAACATACTCTAAATTAGAACTAAATGGGCCTGGGCTCAGTGGCTCATGCCTGTAATCCCAGCTACGTGGGAGGCTGAGGCAGGAACATCGCTTGAGGCTAGGAGTTTGAGACCAGCCTGGGAAACGTAGCAAGACTCTTGTCTCTAAAAAAATATAAATTAGCCTGGGATGGTGGTGCATGCCTGTAGTCCCAGCTACTTTGGAGGCTGAGGCAGGAAGATCCCTGAGGCCAAGAATTTGAGGCTGTGATTGCAGCACTGCACTCCAGCCTGAGTGACAGAGTGAGACCCTGTCTCTAAACAAAAGTAAGTGGATTCCTTAATTATTTCATTGGCAAGTGACAAAAGTCTATTTGAGAAACCAAGAGAAAGAAGTAAGATGACTAAAGTTCACCTTGTTGTGCCCCTTACTGAGAATTGTTTAACTGAGCAAAGAAAAACATGACTTATACCAACCAAAAACACATTTGCTCAACAAATTGTGTTAAGAGTCTGGGGAAAGAGTTAACCTACTAAAGTTAAAAAATTAAAACACATACACACACACACAAACAAGACTTTCAGTGGTGCTCATTTGTTTTCCAGTTACACAGATTTTTCTACTCATAGCAGTTCAAAAAATTCCTGTATTTGATAACACAAACTACCATCTGTTACCAATTAAGTTAATAAATAACTTAATTTGCCATGTCATAACTAAGAATAAGCTCCTATTTTTTTCCCTTCAGATAAGCTTTAGGACGACTAAATTTTGAAAAAGGATATTCTAACCATAATCTGTTTATTTTCTTCTCTTTATAAAATCAAATAAAAGGGTCTGCATCTCCAGTTGCCAAACTTTTCTGTGGTTTCCAATGACTAAGAATTTTGCCCATGGAAACTTTCCCAAGAAAGTTTATACCAAAGCTGCAGAAAATATTCTGTTAAGTTTCTGAAGCATCAACTTATTTGATTAGAAGCTTGACTTTCTTTTAGAAGGGAAAAAAAGAAACACAGTTTCATATTTATATATGCTTCTATATGTTCCCAATAGTCACCTAAAAAACAAATAGAATCCTACACTGTTAGAATTAGGATTTAATATGAAAGTTTAAGGTATGGAATAGAAAAATATCAAACTTCTAAAATTAAAACATTAAGTCACAACATTTGAGCACTTTAAGATTTAGATAAAGCTTCTACCTACCCAGTGTTGAAACATTGTTTATACTAAGATTCAGATTTTCTAAATTTCTGGTATCTCAGAAGTTCTATGTTGGAACATACTCGAAGCTCCAGGTCCTTTTACATTTGATCCCCAAATCAACTCAGAGCAAAGGACACTCCCACAGTTAACAAAAACAACAACAACAAAATCCTGTGAGTCCTTGCCTTTGCCTTTTCCACCCACTGGATTTGGAAATAATCCAAGCAGTGTATCTCAGTCACAAGAAATTCCAGACCTAGCTAGATTGATTACCTAATGGCATATGCCAAATTGGTCGTTGTCCACACTGAAAGGTCCTAACATAGAGTAGAATATAAGTCCTTGAACATTTTTCCTTTGTGGAGCCGTGTTAAAGGTATGTTAATGTGTTAAAGACTGATAATGACATTCATTGCCTTATTATCATCCCTGAGATCACTGACCATATTAGGAATAAAGTCTAGGGTCAAGCACATGGGAATGTACTTATGTAAACTTAATCACATTGGAATTTTTTTTAAAAAAGGAAATCACACTATTCTGTAACAAATCTAATTAATCAGATCTTTTTCTTAGGCTACAACCCGAAATAACTTCTGTCTACCACACCCTGATTTGTGTTTTAAACAAATAACTTCCTTAAAAACAAAACAAAAGAACTCTTTCCGACCTCTAAGGCAGGAATTAGAAGCACTGAGGCCCAATGAAGTCTGGACCACTGGTGAAATCCAAATGCGTTGCAAGACCTTTATGCTTTCCAGCTGGGACACAGTGGGACAAGGGCAGAGTCTTCATATGAGTAATCCACTTTATAGACAAAGCCAGTCCCTTACAAGACTTCAGTGTTACACAGTAATCTGAGTGAATATGTTTTATATGACACCAAACTGTAGTAATCCCAGTTTCCTATTTTGGAGTAATTTGATGCAGCAATAAGAGTAGTTACCACAACTTCTATGATCGTTCTGGTCCTTGATGAAAATTACTATGTATACCAAAAAATAGCTTTAATTTAAAAAGAAAGTTGTCCTTCTTTGCCATACCTGTATGCATCAATAAACTAAAAGCGGCTGGGCGCAGTGGCTCACACTTGTAATCCTAGCACTCTGGGAGGCCAAGGCAGGAGGATCGCTCAAGGTCAGGAGTTCGAAACTAGCCTGACCAAGGGCGAGACCCCGTCTCTACTATAAATGGAAAGAAATTAATTGGCCAACTAAAAATATAGAGAGAAAAAAATTAGCCGGGCATGGTGGCGCGTGCCTGTAGTCCCAGCTACTTGGGAGGCTGAGGCAGAAGGATCGCTTAAGCCCAGGAGTTTGAGGTTGCTGTGAGCTAGGCTGACGCCACGGCACTCTAGCCTGGGCAACAGAATGAGACTCTGACTCAAAAAAACAAAAAGCATGTTTTATACCTCTTCAATACTCAAAATGGTCAGAACCATTACTGAAAAATGCTTTACAGTATGATATACATATCCTACAACAGATAACTCAAGGCAACCTAACGAGGCCAATTCAAGAGAAGAGGATTCTGCTTTTCATATCAACTCCCGGGAAATCAGATGTAACCAATTAAGAGTTTCTGAATAAATACAACTTTGTTAGACTCCCACAGGAAAACACATGCCAATTAGAGGTCCCTTCTGTAACTGTGGCACATAATTGGCCTTAGACTGTTTGCTCTAATGCCTCCAACTGGAACCCAGCTTAAGCAGGCTCCTCTGAAGCAATGAGTAAATTGGATTTTCTGCCAGTGTCCAAGTGTCAGTACAGAACTGCAGCAATCTTCTTGGTAGAAGTATAATGAATGTCTATTTCTATCTGATAGTCAAGCCAAGAAAAACTGTAAGACTCAGCATACACAAGACCAAAATTTCATATTTACTATTATTCTAGATGTGCATTGGAAAGTGATGTTCACATGTATTATATACTAACATCTAGCTAAGGAAGTCAATATGTAGCTTTTACAACACAAAAAGCTTTGTACTCAATGTAAATCAAACTTCCTTGTTGAAGAAAAAAAATTGAAAGGTATAAAATGAATCAGATATTTGTCTTTGTGTTAAGTTCCTAAATACAGTATGAACTTCCCATTGGAAAGGAGGCTAAAAAAAAAATGTGTTTTTAAAAATAATTATTTAAAGTTGTACAAATAACACATGCTCTTTGTTAAAAAATTAAAAAATATAAAAAGGTACAAATAAAAATAAAATAAAAAGTTACTGGTAATCCCACCACTAAACAATGATAAGTATTTTGATATATAGTTACAGACTTTTTTCCCCCTAGAAATGTAAAGATGTTTACCAATTTGTGGTAAACTTACCAATGTGTGCTAAAGTTGAATTTCTTTAGCTTACCAGTGTATATCAGAACAGTCATTTCCTGTTAGAAATCTGTGTACTTACCTTTATTAACACTATTTGCAAATCTTAACTCTATTAGCACATTACTGAATGTTCCTATACTCACTGAATAATTTAGTTTATTTTTACTGTTTAACAAACATCCCACAGCCAAAATTCTGTGCTGGCTACCCATTTTTTTTTAAAACCAATAATGAAGTACTAAGATTTTAGTTCCAAATATACATACAGAAAAGATCAATGTGATTTTTTTTTAAACCAAGGCAGCTTAAAAACTTTTGCTTTTATTCCTCTTCTCCTTCTCCAATTTACAGCTGCTTCTTTAACCAAATAATCTTGTTTTAAGACTGACTTCTCATTTACTCAATGAACCTTCAACTGACAGCACAATGGGCCATTTTAAGCACTTGTTAAGAGACATGTATGAAAACTGATATGTAGAACTAGCTGATCTGAGTAGAGACTATGTCCTGGCCACGTGTGGTAGCTTACACTTGTAATCCTAGCACTTTGGGAGGCAGAGGAGGATGGCTTGAGGCCAGAAGCTCAAGACTACCCTGGGCAATATAGCAAGACCCCATCCCTATAAAAAATTTAAAAATTAGCCTTGTGGCATGGTGGCACATGCCTGTAGTCTCAGCTACTTAGAGAGGTTAAGGCTGGAGGATCACTTGAACCCAGGAAGACAAGGCTACAGTGAGCTATGACCATGCCACTGTACTCCAGCCGGGGTGACAGAGTGAGAGACGCTGCCTCAGGAAAGAAAGAAAGAAAAGAAAAGAAAGAGAAAAAGACTATGTCCAAAAGACAAGGATGCCTTACCTTATCTGCATAAATTGGAATATCATGAAATGGAGATATATATTGTCCTTTTTCATTTTCTGCAAAATCAATTAGAAGAAGTTATTACTGTGATGAATTAATTATACAGCAAAATGTACACAGTACACATTTTTTTATACCAAGATTTTATTCTTGCACCAGGAAAACTGGTTGTACATTTCACCTTTCCTAACTTTCCTCCAAGACTGGGTTGGGTTTTCATCCTATGCATTCCATAGGCATCTAACAGGTATTAATTTCTATACTGAGAGCAGGAGTACCCTATTCACCTCTGTATCCCCTGAGCTTAGCAGTACCTAGTATACAAAAGGTGATCAAATTGTTTTGAACTGATCTTACATCACTGAACAGTTTACAGAACTATTATGAAATACTTGGGGAGAAGGGAGGGGACCAATTTTCTAAATTATAGAAGATGCTGCATTAAGTAATATGCCATGAAGACAGCACACCATCTGAGATTATGATTCTCTTTAAAGATAATCAAGTTAATTTCTACATTCTAGAAATCTAACTATATAAAAAATAACTTTTTAATCTTCTGTTAAAAATAGAGATAGGTCTTGCTATGTTGTCCAGGCTTGAACCCCTGGACTCAAGTGACCCTTCCACCTCAGTCCCCTGAGTAGCTGGGGACTACGTGTGCATCTGGCTCAAAGCATAATCTAAAGACTTCCTCACTATTCTTTAGGAAACCTAAGAGCTGTCCACACTGTATCCCTTCAAGTTTAAAAATCAAAGTGGAATAGGAAAAACTGAACAGGGATCACCCCTAATCCTGTAAAGGTCCCTTCAGAGTGGACTGTGACTTTGTGGTCCTTCCAACCCTTATCAGAGACTGACAAATGTCAACATTATAAAGGTAAAAAATTTTACTTCTATTTAGGAAGGATGCTAAGAAATCTATGTCTTTAGAAAAGCACTTAAAATTTGATAATGATATAGTTGGTTATAATTATTGGTACTTCTTAAATTCCAGAGAGTTCCATTTGATAAAAACAGTTACGTTAGCCAGTGCCAAAGTCAAGGAATAGCTTTGGTCTCCCATAGTGGCCATCAAATACTCGCTGCCAATAAATAATCTAAGTAGTATGTCTGTTCTGCATATGTAACTTGAAGACAATTACCCAGATAATCCCCTGACCTTCAAACTAGAGAGTCTCTTGTGTAGGGGCCTCCTACATAGAAATTCTGGAATCAACACTATTTCCAGAAAAAAGTTCAGTGAGTTATTTGTCAAAAGTTCTTGCACTGCCTTTGCTGCTTAATTCCGAAATTAAATAAAAATGTGGAGTCCCACTCTTTCTGGGTTTTACCTGGTAGCTTTAGAACTAGATGTGCAAGCTTTAGGGTTCACTTTCTTCTTCCTCCCACACCAGGCTACTTTTTGCTGGGAGCTTTGTTCATTTGCTCAATTCCCATTGGTCCCCTCTACTCCCACCCTTCCTCACCCTTCACACACCAACTCAGAGTTCACTGCACTTGCCCATTTCCTTCCGAATAAAACTCAAAAGAGGTTAAAATAGAATAGCCTTTGGTGACACATTTTCGAACACCTACGTTATCGCCAATGTCTATTTCCAGTGTGGGTGTGGGTGGGGTGGAGGAGAGAGAATTCAGATAAGCCCCCAGGTGGCTTTCCTCCACCTGCAAGGCAAGGACGCCAAGCGCCACCTGCCTGCAGAGCCTCTGCGCTTCTAAGTGCAGCTCTCGGTGCAGGACTTGGGGTAGGCACCCAGTGGACGGCGATTCCTGCGCAAGGGTGAAAACTTGGCACTTTCTTACTCATGCTTCCCTGATTGACGTCACCTATTTGACTTGAAGGGAACAGCTTTCTGTTTCATAAGGAGCATTCCCAGCACCAGCGCTGAGGGAAAACACATGGTGGGACACGCAGGGGCACTACTGGGGGGACCCCTGAGGATGGGTCCAGCGCCTCCACTGCGGCTCCGATCTGGGCCTCAGTTTCCCCGTCTGTAAAACGAGCCGACAATCCTCTAAGCGCCGACAATCCGAGCTAGAGAGGCGGAATTAAGGTCTTTAGGAAGTCATCGTCCCCGCCCCCCGTTCCTCCAAACCGAGCAATCCTCTTACGGGGATTATTTTACCTCCAGGCACCTTTCTAGGGTGACTCAGTGATTTCCTTTTCCCATCAGACCCTGCCCGAGCCGAACACCTGCGAAACTAGCCTGAACCCGATTCGGGTCCTCCGGAGCGTTTGAAAGGGGAATATCCCTTTAGCAGAGAGGGATGGCCGGAGGCGGACCCACGCCGTCCCGCCCGCAAGTGTGAAATGTGAGGGCCGGCCAGGCCCCGGGGACGGGCCCGAGGAGCCCGGCCCGCGCCGGGGACAAGGGGATGAGCGCGGGCCGCACCCGCCCGCGGGAGGCGAGGCCCGGGAATGAATGGGCAGGCTGGGAGGGAGGGCCGCCGACACTCACTGAGGAAGACTCGGTAGTCGAGGGTGAAGGGCGCGGCGCGCTCCTCGCTGCTGAAGCCGCTCATGGTGCCGGAGACTAGTCGCCGCCGCCGCCGCCGCCGCCGCTACAGAGCCACCAGCCCGCACGCGGCCCGGACTGACAAGGAGAGTCCCGCGCCTGCGCACTGCCAGGGCTGGCGCGGCCACCGGGGCGGAGGGCCGCCTTTAACACTGTTAGCCCGGCGCGCCCGCCCCACCCGGCCGGGCCCAGCCTGTGCGCAGGCGCACTCGCCCTGCCCGCGCCTCCCCCGCCCCGGCCCCGCCCCTCGGGCCCCGCCTCCGCGCACCGGCCCCTGGCTGCGAGCCTGGGCCACGTGGCCACGCGGCGGGCTCGGGCTCTGCTCCCCTCCTAAGGCGGCCCGCGGGCTGTGGGCCCTGGCACAGGAGGGCAAATGCGCAGACTCTCAGCTTGGACCAGCTAGGAGTTGACCGCCGACCTCTCCTCCATCACGCACACGGGTAGCTCACTTTTGACCTTCACACCCACCTCCCCGCGGAGCAATTCCTTATCTCGAAAGGTGTTGATAAGCTCCTGCTTCCCCAGTCAGCCCGTGCTTGCGGTCTTAAAGGTGAGAATTGTTCTCATCCGTTTTAGCAAAGTTGAGGCATATTACTGACACCTCTGATGGCTACCGGTCAGGTACCCGCTCTGCTTTCTGGTGTATGACATTGGGCTTTTAACCTCTCTGACTCAGTTTCTCATCCGGTAAACCGAGATAACGATAGTAACCATGTCACGGTTTGTTGGGGTGATTAGCTCAGCCGATATATGCCAAGAGCAGGAGCAGAGCATGGCTCGTTGTAAACACTCAGAAAGTGTAATTATCATTCTCAGCCTCCCCGGTGGGGGAGGATTTACTCTGCCCCCTCTTTGCCCAACCCCCTCTGGGTCCCCAGGGACTTAATATGGCAGTGCTGGGAAGGTCCGGGCCGTGAGCTCAATGTCCCTTGAGGCATTTCTCTCAACGATAGGCTCCTCTGAGCTTGTTTTCCTAGTTCTGTTTCGTCATGTCAGGCCAGACCCCAAAAACTAAAGTCTGACTGAGGCTGTGGGCAGATATTTGCATCACTTACTTACCCAGTCCTACATGTGGGAAAAAAAAGTATATCAAAATCCCAATTACAAGTTAGGAAATTATTATGCACATTTCAAAGAATGCCTAGTTTTTTTTAAAAAAGGTTTTTGATGGGTAGGGTTTCCTTAAATAATATTGTTTTTGTAGGGCATTAAAGATAATGTGCCTTAAAGATATTTTGAGTTAAACTCTTTTTTCAAAACAATGTCTATTGTGTAGAATGAGATGTATGAGTATTCAATGAAAACCCAGTAAGATAATTTTCTAGTTAGTTATAGTGCCCCTCCCTTTGTCTCCATCCAACTCCTAGACCCCATTGACACACACTAACTTTTACAAGGCTTTGATTCACTGACCTCTTGAACATTACACTACACTGTTTTGCTGTAGTTAAAATACAAGGGCAGGGAAAAAAAACAGTGGAGCAGTAGTTTAGTCAATAATACTATGTAGGCCTGAAAGCTGAAAACATCTTTGCTGAGTGAATACTAAGTAGGATCAAGTCTGGAGAATTTTTTAAAGGAATGCTCTTTTGATTGAACTGCTCTGTCATTTTTCTGCCTTTGGGCAGACAGAACCAATTTTCTTGGAAAAACCCAGAATCCGCTTATGAACAGACAGAAATGATGCAATAATAATGTGTTACGCACACTTTCCCTTTTGCCTCCTGCCAGCTCAGAGCAAGATAATAAAGTCTTACTGACCTTTGGACTTGCAGACTAGCTCTTGTTTCATCAAATGTATTCAGAAAACCAATCAACTCCAATCCCAGTAAAACACCCAGCCCTGGTGCATTGTAACTTTCCCTTGCGGGCAAGTGTACTGAGAGAACCGTGCTCTATTTTTCATGTCTACCTAGGGCCTAACACAGTACCTGGCCTGCAGTAGATGTTTAATGAATCTTTGCTGGACCAATGGTTGGAGGAATTAATGACAAGGAGGGGAAGATACCTTCTTAAGTATATTAGGTTGACAAAGGAGGAGTCCATCTGCTCTCAAACATTATCTTTCTTGCTCTGTAACCAAATCCAATGACAATGACACGTGTCAGTCCATATTCTGTCCCTTTTGCTGAGGGTGACCCTGTTGGATATCTCCAATTCCTGACGCTCTCTCTTCTTTGGCTTATGAGAAGATTCTCTTCTGATGTTCCTCCTACTTCTCTGGCTACTAGTTTCTCATTCTCCCCCTTAGTCTTCATTTTTTCATTGTAATCATCATTGTCTTTCTTCTCATGTTCTCTCTCTCTCTTTATAGATACCCTGTGTCTAGGTTATATATATCTTTGGCATCAACTACCACCTACATAGGTCTTGTAACATGAAAACTTTCAAATCTATAACTAAGTTTTATTTAACACTTACTGTAGTCATGCTCTGTGCTAGGTGGTAGGGATGTAGCTCCACGGGCCCTTATGGAACTTATGGTCTAGAGGGAAGACAGGCTTAAACAAATAATAAAGATAAATTTGGATGAATAGGATGATATAGAAAGTATAGGGCATTACATTTTGGGAACAGGGAACCTCTTCAAGGAAGTGACCTGTAACCTGCAACCTGAATGGCGAGAAAGGGTACTGAGGTAAAGGGGAGAAGCCAGAGGCCAGAAAATGATTAGTAAAAGGTAAACTAGAGAAGTAACCCAGGTCAAATGGTGGAGGGCCTTGGAAGGCATGATATCGGGTTTGAACTTTCTCCTAAGAGCAATTGCAATGGAAGGCTGAGAAGGGTTTTTACTTGGGTGAGGCAAAGATATAACTTAGGTGAGGCAAAGACATAAAATATAACCAAAGTGTTTGTACCCTGATAATATCTTGAAATAATAATTTTAAAAAGTATCTTAAAAAGGGGGGGTTTTAATGAGAAAGTGACATGATCAGAATTGCATTATAAAGAGGTACTGTCAGTAGCTTGGAGCCTGGATTGAGGTTTAGCAAGACTAGATGCAGAGAAACCAATGAGAAGTGTGCTGCATTGGCCCAGGTGAAAGATCATGGTGCTGTCCTGAACTTGGGTGGCCAAAGACAAGGCAGCTAATTACAGAGCTATGTTCAAGGTAGAATCAATGGAGCTGATTATTGATTGGATGGAGTGGAAGATGAGAGAGATGGAGACTGGAGGGTGATTTTCACATTTCTGGCTACAACTGGTTGGGTGGTGTGTCATTTACTGAGATAGTTTGGTTGAGATGAAGAGTATTATAGCAAACATAGCAAGCATCACTAGGTGCCTGCCCAATGGCCATATTACTTCCTCCATTCTAACAGAATCCTGATTTTGTTCAGGAAGCTCCTCCTCTGCGCACACCTTTGCTTCAGGGTAGCCATGCTCCCTCCATCTTCAAGGAATGAGTTTTAAATGAGCTAAGACAATCACATTCGCAGGTGACGTTTTTCAGGCATGTAAATGTGATGCAATTCTGCCAATGGGATGAAGGGAAGGCTGCTGGGGGATTTCTGGAAAAGTTTTCCTTTTTTTGACAGCTGCAGAAGCTGTGATTTTTTTTTAAAGAACACTTGGCATTAGGCAGAAAAGTTTTTCTTTATCTTAAAAAAAGTATAGTTCTGGATGCTTGTTGTTTGAAGCTGCAGAGATTTTGGGGTTGTTTATTATAGCAGCATAATCTCGAAAAAGCTGAGTAATACAAATGCCTAACAGTGCTTCAGTCTTCTTATGAGATATTGACCATGAGGAGAGTTTGCCTGGGAACCAAGCTGACATGCAGAGGTCAGCAAAACAGAAAGGAGGAGAGAACTTGAGTTCTTAGGATATCTTTGAGCTACTGACTTAACCAACCCTGGAACTACTTTGCCTCTGAACCTCTTGTCTCTTTAAATAATAAATTCCTTACTGTTTAAACCAGTTAAATTGAGGCCGGGCATGGTGGCTCACGCCTGTAATCCTAGCACTCTGGGAGGCCGAGGCAGGCGGATCGCTCAAGCTCAGGAGTTCGAAACCAGCCTGAGCAAGAGCGAGACCCCATCTCTACTAAAAATAGAAAGAGATTAATTGGCCAACTAAAAATATATAGAAAAAATTAGCCGGGCATGGTGGCGCATGCCTGTAGTCCCCGCTACTCAGGAGGCTGAGGCAGAAGAATCGCTTGAGACCAGGAGTTTGAGGTTGCTGTGAGCTAGGCTGATGCCACGGCACTATACCCCAGGCAACAGAGTGAGACTCTGTCTCAAAAAAAAAAAAAAAAAAAAATTAGGAGTTTCTGTGACTTGAAACCAAAGTATCTTGGCAATGAGGGAATGTATGCTCCTATTACAGGGAAAAGAGTGAATAATTGGCTGGGTGAGGTGGCTCACACCTGTAATCCCAGCACTTTGGGAGGCTGAGACAGGATTGCTTGAGGTTAGGAGTTTAAAGCCAGCCTGGACAACACAGCAAGACCCCATCTCTAAAAAACAAAAGAGTGAATAATAGGAAACAATAATACAATCTTGTACAACTCTGACAAGGAGCTTGAGACACCTAGTCTATAGGGTTTAGCTCCCCTGCCCACCGGTGCCACAACAAATATAACTGAGCAAGGGAAGAGAGTAAAGAATGGGTATGACAACAGGGGCTTAGGATAGCAATAAAGTTGGATGAGAAGGCAGCTTGAAGTTGCATTTGCATAGTCCATTATATAAGACAGAAAAAACAAGTATCCAGGCTTGTCAATGACGAATAATGAAGAGGATCTTGTAGAGCTTATGAGGAACTGAGGGAGACTAAATTCTAAGTTGAGGTGCCTGGTGGGTGGTTAGATGTGAGGCCTGGAGCTCAGAAGAGAAAGGTTGGCTGGAGCCATTGATTTGGGGAGTTGAAGCCATAGAAGAAAATGAGATCACCTAGGGGAAATCTGTGGAGTAAAAAGGGCAGAGGGAGGGCCTGGAACAGAACCCCAGGGAATCTCAATATTCCAGGCATGGATGGCAGAAGAGGTTCCAACAAAGGGGTCTGAGAAGGAATGCCAGAGAGATAGGAAATAAAACTGGGCAGTATATGGCCGGGCGCGGTGGCTCACGCCTGTAATCCTAGCACTCTGGGAGGCCAAGGCGGGCGGATTGCTCAAGGTCAGGAGTTTGAAACCAGCCTGAGCAAGAGCGAGACCCTGTCTCTACTAAAAATAGAAAGAAAAGTAATTGGCCAACTAAAATATATAGAAAAAATTAGCTGGGCATGGTGGCGCATTCCTGTAGTCCCAGCTACTAGGGAGGCTGAGGCAGAAGGATTGCTTGAGCCCAGGAGTCTGTGAGGTAGGCTGACGCCACGGCACTCTAGCCCGGGCAACAGAGTGAGACTCTGTCTCAAAATAGAAAAATAACCAAAAACTGGGCAGTATGGTGTCTTGGAAGCCAGGGAAAGAAGAGTTTTTGAGAGAAAGGGGATTGTCAACCCTTATATATTGCTGCCTTCTAGACTGCTCTGCTTGGTCCACAAGCATCTCACATTCACCAAGTCCAAGAGTGAGCTCACCCTCTCTCTAGTGAGTCTCCTCTGTCAGTTAGTGATGCCATATCTGCCCAGTCAGCGAACCGGGAAGTTCCTCTAGCTCCTCCTGGCTGACCTCTGCAACAGCCGCTGGCAGTTGCCCACTCAGCACCGCTCACTCTCCCTTCCTTCTTTCTAACAGGATTCTGTTCAGACATACATCCACCTGCCCCTGTATGTCCATGTACTTCAGGGGACTCAATCCCAGCCCCAGCCCCAGGGGAGGATCCTGATTAGTCTAAATTAATCACAGTGGTTCCATTCATCATGCCAGTGACTGGTTTGCTCATGGGTACATGACATGGTTCTGGCCAAAGCAATGTGAAGAGAGTGTGACAGAGACCTGGGAAAGGTTCTCTTGCTTCTGTGAGCGATACACAGCTCTTCTGTTGGACATTGTCATGGGATTGGCCAACCACTGCCTTACAACCTGGAGGAGAGGTAGCCTGTAGGTAGTATCGATACATGATACACCTACAAGGATGATGCAGAGTGGAAAACCCTTGACTGTTGATGATGTCATTGAACTGCTGAGTTAACTGGCCCTGGAGATTTCCTGCCTCAGATCTTCTTGTTACGTAAGATAATAAATTGACTTTGTTGTTGTGTTTAGACCAGGGTGATTCAGAGTATTCTGTTTCTTGCAGCTGAAAAACATTTGAATGGATACAACTTCTCAATAGTCTTTCACCCTCTCCCCCCAGACTAATGAGATTGGATGTCGACTCTAGTTCCAGGATAGGCCTTAATTTGCCTAAATCAGTCATTGTAATCTCATCTCGTTAACTGTTCAGGAACCCCGTCCCAGAACATGGGATTCAGAACGTGGCATTGCCCTGGCCATAGGAGTTTGTTCAGGAATGGGTACCTGACCCAATCTGAGCCACTGAGAGTTTGCTGCTCTTAGGGAAAGTCATGACAATAGAGATTCCTAGCTCCTCTCCCACCCCTCTCTCTCCTTCTCTCTGTCTCGATGTAAACAGGAAAGCATGTAGCTCAGATTGCTGATGGCTTCTCTACACTTAGAGAAGCAGACTCAGGAAGATGTTCACATGGTAGACGGCAAAGGAGAAGAATGGCAATAACCTGGGTCCTAGGTGACACTGTTGAGCCCCTGGACCAACCAGTCCTCTGCACTTAGCTGTTACGTGAGCCATCGTATCCTTTTTAGTTTTAACCAGTTTGAGTCAAGTTTCTGTTAGGGGCAACTAAAAGCATCATAGAAGATGACCCATCCTCCCGCATGCTATTGGACCAGGTAATATTGAACTGATCTCTCAGATATCTTTTGAACTTGTTGCCCCTTCTCATCCTTACTTCCTAGCCAATCCCAGATTTCTCACCTGTATTCCTGCAAATACCTCCTACTTTACTGGTCTCCAGCTCCATCTCCCTCCCTCACTCTCTACATGCTGCAAACATGAGTTCTAAAAGATGAAGTTCTGAGTGCATTGCTTCCCTGCTTCAAACCTTCCTCTCTATGTGGTTTTCTCTAACTTGTTCTTTAAGACTTATTTCAAGATTCTTCTGGGAACCTTTTACTGACACCCCTCAGGCTGTTCCCTGACTTTTGGGCCAACCATGGTACCCCCATTGTAGAAAGCACCGTACCACATTATGGTTTTTCTCTCTTCTGTCTCTGCTCACTGGACTATGGTGTGGTCCTTTGACTCAACAGACACTAAGTTCGTTGAGTGAATACAAACTAGAATTAAGTTTCATCTAAACTGTCTCATGTACTTATAAATGGGGAGTTAACCAACAGGTAATTTGTTATAGTGTTAAGAACACTGGACTGCAGTCCACAAAGCCTGAAATTTTGTATTGCTGTCAACACGTATGAGCTATAGGGACCTAAAGGATGTGCCTTAGCCTCCACACAACTCAGTTTCTCACCTGCAAAATGGAAATGCTGCAGTTATGTTGGTGGTAACATAAACTACTGTCTACCTTTTTTGAAGGGATAGATATTTTGCCTGAAAACTTTTCATTCACAGTGTAAAAGCAAAAAGGGAAAAGCTATTAATGCAATGGAAAGTAAAACGTAAACACCAAACTCTTTCATAATGAGTTTATTTTCCATAATTTATAGCATAGGTAATGGGATCATTTTGCAAAGACAGGGCCTAGAGGAGAATAAAGAAGGTGATTATGATCATTAGAGGTGGCTTCAAGGGACCACCAGATAGCACTATGGACAAACAGAATACATAACACAAAATGCTTTTCTTTGGGGGCAGTCAAAACACATAAATGTAGGTTGCTCAGTCACTAAAATAGATTGACTTGGCTGTTCTAACTGCCACACAGAAAGGAAGACAGAGAGGGTGGTGATGGGGGAGAGTGATTACTCCTCAAACAGAGAGTGATTTAACACTACCACTGGCTATGTGACAGATAAACTAATTTGCCCAAATCACTAAGCTTGGGTTTTTCCACCCACATTAATTTGGTTGCTTGCACATGACAACAGCATCATTTGTTGGTGACAGGATTCAAAGACCTGGGCATTGCAGCTAGCAAGAGAACACAAACAACTCAAGGCAGGACACTACAGCCAGTTCAGCAGCTTTAGCTCCTTCAGTGACCACAAGGGCAGGGGAGCCCATGGCTGCCTTCAGGGCTTGATGTGGTGTTGGATCAAACTATTAATACATTTAAACCTTTCACCTAAACTGCTGGTATTCCTTCCATCTCAAATCTTTGGAAGCTATTGAATGTGACGGAAATGTGGTCTTATGGCCAAAATAGCAGTCTGGAGCCTGTGGCTGGCTGGTTTTATTTTTAGGATTATAAGAGACCTCCATCAAGCCTCTTTCTTTTATTCTGAACCTCAGTTTCCCACATGTAGGAAGGAGAGACCACAGCAACTTGGGCAATGGCAGAAACCTGGGCTTCGTGGTCAAATGGATCAAGATTTGAGCCTCAGCTTCAGCACCACCTAGTTATATGACTTTCAGTAAGTTACTTCTTTGAGCCTTGCTTTCCCCATCTATTATATGAGAATAATAATAAATACCTGCTTATTTCATTACTTCATTCATTCAACATCTACTGAGTACCTCCTATGCACCGGGCAATATCCTAGCTCTGAGCCCACGAAGATAAGTGAAATAGACATAGCTCCTGTCCTCACAGAGCTTAGGGTCCATTGTGAGAAATAAGTATTAATGACAGACACAAAGCCTGGCTGGTACTATGCCTGGCTTTTAACAGGCACTGAATGAATGTTTTGAGTTGACCAGAAATTTAATTATTGAAATTCATAAGCATTTTGATATACTTTAATTCCATTTTCATTGATCCCATTCCTAACTCAGGGCCTTTGTACATGTTGCTTTGTCTGGGTTCATTCCTCAGCTATTCACATGGCTCCCTCTCTCACTTTTTCATGTCTGTATTCAAATATCACCTCCTCAGAGGGGCCATACTTAACCCCCTATTGAAATAGCCCTCCCACCTTTATCACACTCTATCCTCTTATCTTCCTTTAAACACATTCTTGATAGGTTTAAAAAACATCTATTCATGATAAATACCTCTTAGATTTAGGGCAAATTTTTGTGCAAAAATCTCTACCATATTTTTAAAAGGTAGATTCGAAGACACTTTACAATAAAAAATATAAGAATGGCCAATATGCACACAAAAAGAGGCCCAGCTTCACTAGTCATCAGGGAACTTTAAAAAGATTGCTACTACTTAGTGTTGGCAAGGATGCGGAACAACTGGAACACTCATACGCTGCTGATGGGAATGCAAACTGGTACAGCAACTTTAGAAAATGCTTTGGCAGTTTCTGACACAGTTAAACTATATATAATACATACCACGTAATCCAGCAATCTCACTCTTAGATATTTATCTAAGAGAATTGAAAACATACATCTGTATAAGGACTTATATATGAATGTTCATAGCAGCATTATTCATAATAGCCAAAAACTGGTAACAACTATCAACAGATGAATGGATAAACAAAATGTGATACATCCATACAATGGAATAGTACCAAGCAATAGAAAGGAATGAGCTACTGATACACGCTACAACATGAATGAATCTCAAAAACATCATGCTAAGTGAAAGAAGCCAGACTCAAGGCTACATACTATCTGATTCCATGGACATGGCATTCTGAAATTAGATGGGTAGTTTTCTGGGTATAGGAGCAGGGAGACGATAAACTATAAATTGGCACTTTTTAGGATGATGGAAATATCTTCAGTGTGGTGGTGGTTATGCAACTGTATACAATTGCTAAAACTCATTGAACTGTACTCTTTTTTTTTTTTTTTTTTTTGAGACAGAGTCTCACTCTGGTGCTCAGGCTAGAGTGCTATGGCGTCAGCCTAGCTCACAGCAACCTCAAATTCCTGGGCTCAAGTGATCCTCCTGCCTCAGCCTCCTGAGTAGCTGGGACTACAGATACACGCCACCATGCCTGGGTAATGCTTTCTATTTTTAGGTGTTTGGCTAATTTTCTTTCTATATATAGTAGAGACAGGGTCTCATTCTTGCTCAGGCTGGTCTCAAATTCCTGAGCTCAAGCAATCCTCCCGCTTTGGCTTCCCACAGTGCTAGGATTACAGGCGTGAGCCACCGCGCCCGGCCTGTACTCTTAAAATTGGTGAATTTTATCACACTTAAATTATGCCTCAATAAAGTTGTTACAAAAAATTTAAATATATAGATACTTATGCATAAAGAATGACTCTATACTTATCTCTCATGGTGGGATTAGGGTGCTTTTCATTTTCTTGTCTTTGCGGAGAGAGAAAAAACAATAAAATGCCATGAACATAAATAATTGGGTTATTCAACAAGGAATCTCTTGTCGATTCAACATTGTTTGCTTGTAATACAGCCCATTTGGGTCACCTCGTTCTCATCTGTCTTTCCTCAGTGGCACTTCTGAGGGGTGAGCTGAGGAAACAGATGCAATAAGGTACAGAGCTTAATAGCAATGCCTTGTCCATCCAGCCCTCGGTTTGGCTCTGACCTTGATTTTTGGATGAATACACAGTAGGCTAATGATAGGGGACTCTCATCCTACTTTGCCAACCCTGCCTTCCATTCCAACCCAGATCAACTCATGCGTCCTCCAGGCCCCAAGAGAAAGTCTTCAGCACAGGGCTGGGCAGACTGTGGTTTGTGGGGTCCAGGCCGGGCACCCGCCTCTGGCTCACATTGGTCTGTTGGGTGCTGCGTGGTCTTGGTGAAGTCAAGAGGCCATTCATCAGTGGAGACCCGCGATGAGAACAACTGCTCATGCTACACATGCCAGGACACGGAGTCCCTCCAAGAGCCCCTCTGGGGGGGTACTCAGTGTCAACAGGCCTCTGGCCCTTTTCCTCTATCACACATGCAGTTCATCTCCGAACTTTCCACTTGCGAAAGGGCAGTCACCTTAGGAGACCTGGCCAACCCGCAGGCAGAGGATGGCACATCCGAAGTCCACATTGCTTGCCCTAGAATGCCTTGGCTGCACAAGGCCCCCAACAGGGTCCAGGTGTTAGAGGACACAGGAATCCAGTGAGGATAATAAAGCTATAATTATAAAAATAGCTTCATAAAAAATATCCCAAGGTAGGGGGAATACACACTTTTATAGCCACTCTAGTCAAGAAGTATAGCCCAGCAGATAGGCTCAGAGCATTTGGGGTGGGCACAAGGGAGTGAGAAAAATCACTGCTATCCTTGAGCCTCTGCTTTGTCACCCACAAATGATAAGTTGGGAGAGACCCCAAGTTCCCAACTTTGAGTCTCTGTTCTCAGGGTTCACACAGGCACTATTTTCAGGAACTACTTTTAGTTATCTAAAAATTCCATACATTATTCACAATAGCCAAAAGGTGAAACAATCCAAGTGTCCATTGACAGATGAATGGATAAGCAAAATGTCCATACAATGGAATATTATTCAGCCTTTGAAAGCAAGGAAATAATTTTAGAGACAGGGTCTCTCCTTGTCACCCAGGCTAGTGTGCAGTGGTGTGATCATAGCTCAAGTGATGACCCTCATGCCTCAGCCTCCTGAGTAGCTGGGACT
Source organism: Cheirogaleus medius (assembly GCA_008086735.1). Taxonomy (NCBI): domain Eukaryota; kingdom Metazoa; phylum Chordata; class Mammalia; order Primates; family Cheirogaleidae; genus Cheirogaleus; species Cheirogaleus medius. The sequence continues at coordinate 42,616,309 of VBSM01003143.1, forward strand.
ACAGGTATACACCATCACACCCAGCTAATTTTTAAATTTTTTGTAGAGATGGGGTCTCACCATGTTGCCCAGGCTGGTCTCAAGCTCCTGGGCTCAAGTGAGCCTCTCGCTGTGGCCTCCCAAACACAGGGATTACAGGTGTGAGCCACTGCGCCCATCTCTAAGGAAGGAAATTCTGACACGTGCTACAACATGGATGAACCTTGAAGACATCATGCTAAGTGAAAGAATACTAGTCACAAAAGAATAAATACCGTATGATTCTCCATGTGTATGAGGTACCTGGAGTAGACAGAATCAGAGACAGAAAGTAGAATGGTGGGTACTACGGGCTGGCAGGAAAGGGAATGGGGTGATACTGTTTAATGAGTATGGAGTTGCAGTTTGGATGATAAAAAAGTTCTGGAAATGGATAGTGGTAATGGTTACACAACAACGTGAATGTATTTAATGCCACGGACCTGTACACTTAACAATGGTTAAAATGGTCAATTTTATGTTGTGTATATTTTACTATATCCACAAAGAAACAGACTCACGCCCCACATACCCACGAGGCCTCACTACTTCATTAAAGCATCAAGTCATGCCTATTATCATTTAGATCAAGTCTCTGAACGGGCAGGTACAGCCTGATTTATTTATTTATTTTTATTTTTTGAGACAGTCTCACTCTGTTGCCCAGGCTAGAGTGCTGTGGCATCAGCCTAGCTCACAGCAACCTCAAACTCCTGGGCTCAAGCAATCCTCTGCCTCAGCCTCCCTAGTAGCTGGGACTACAGGCATGCGCCACCATGCCTGGCTAATTTTTTTTCTATATATTTTTAGTTGTCCAGCTAATTTCCTTCTATTTTTAGTAGAGACGGAGTCTCGCTCTTGCTCAGGCTGGTCTTGATCTCCTGAGCTCAAACGATCTGCCCGCCTTGGCCTCCCAGAGTGCTAGGATTACAGGCGTGAGCCACCGCACCTGGCCCTGATTTTTTAAAAGAAATAAAAATAACAGCAAAATATGTGAATTGTGACCTATGCAGTTTTTTGGGCAGTTACCACCTTTCAAAGCATGGCATCTTTGGGAGTAAATAAGACAAAGGGGCATGATGGAAAGATTGGCTTGGGTGAGTGCCTTGGTCCCTATCCCCGTGTCCCGTACCCCCCACCAAAGCCTGTGACTTTTTGCCGTGGGAGTCCATGCTAAAGGAGAAACATACTCCAGAGGAGAGAACAGATGGTGTCTTCCGGCAACTCCTACCCAGCCACAAGGACAGGCATTTTAGGTTTGAGATAGTCCTTTTTCCAGCCTATATTTGGAGCCTAGAATCAGAATTCTTCACAGTAAATAGCTGGGAACTCTCGGGCCTACGTGACACATGACACTGATACAGCACCAGAAATGTGTGGCACCAGCTAATACCATTGAGGGGCAGGATGGCAACCCTCTCTGAGACCCTCATCCATCATCCCAGACTCCTGAACCAGGACAGGGTTATAATGGACCTTGGCAGCCTGCTCAGCACCCGGGGAAAGACAATATACACAGAACAGCTCAGGGCGGAAATTACAAGGGTAAACACAAAAGACTCTCATTTCCCAGACCAAGAAAGAGCCTGGGTGCCAGGATTCTGGGCCTATGAGTGTTCTGATTCACCATTAGGCAAAAAACTCCTCGCGGCCATGCCCACCTTCCTTGAAAAGCAGCATGCAGCGTGGGAAGAACAATCAGATGACAAATCTAATCCAAATCCTGCCTCTCCGTGGCCCTGTGACCTTGGCACTCAGTTACTTTGTGAAATGGCAAGAACAACATCTCCTTCAATCTCATTAGTATGGATCAAATGAGACAGTGTCTGGGGACATGCTTGGAGAATGTATTGTGCTACTGCTTAGGAATTTTCTTTTGCTTCTATACTTGGAACTTAAACAGGGCTGTCATTGTGTGTCAATTAAGGAAACAATCGGAGGCTCAGAGCCCTGACCCCTAAAAATGTTTCTTTTTTGTTCACTAAATGTTTAGCAGCATTTTCTACAGTATTTTCTACAGAGGTGAGGAGGAAAATGTCCCGTTAACTGCAGATGACTGGGGCCGTGCAAGGATCACACAAGGTGATCCCATTTTCTCCCATCTCCTGGAGAGAAGCCTCATTTCTTCAAGGTGATGCAAGTTTGCTAGGTGAAAGAGCAAATCAGGGATCACCTGGTCCCCACCCTCTTTTGGGTACACAAGTTATCCGTGCTGGGGAGGTGTTTAGTGTGTGTCACGAGTCCCCAGAGGGTACCCTGGCTACAGCTTAGGTTGGCAATCTTCTCCCTCGAAGGGAGCCTGGAGGGGAGAGGCCTTGGGGAAGGTTTAGTACTTGCAGCTCCAGTGAGCAGATGTGTTTCCAAAGGCGAGAAGCCGGTACTCTGCTTTCCCTTCCTCCTTGTCCATGAGTCAATAAACAGACACCTCCATATGGCCTTGCAGCTGCCTGTCACACGGTGAGTTCTCGCCTGGGTCTGGGTGGTGGAGGTGGTAGGGAGTCCCTTCCTCCCTTCTGTAGCTCAGACCCAGAGCGAAAGGCCTAGATGACCCTGCAGCTGAAGCAGGCTCCCCAGGACTCCTTCCAAAGCTGCTCAGCAGTGACATCCTGGAAGAGAATGGCCCTGGACATTTCTTGGAACAAAGGAGACAAATCAACATATTAAAGCTGGCAGGAGGGACACACCATGTCCTCCTAGGAAAGGGACAAGGGGAGGGGCTTCAGTAACAGAACAAAAGAGACTCCAAGGCATGGACACAAAGCATCAAAGGTCAGGTGGGCTTTGTTTTTAAACTCTTCCCAGTTGCCTAACTGGGATCTACACAGTTCACTATGCTCTACCTTAACGGGCCCTCTTGGAGCCAGCTGGAGATGGCAAAAACCAGACAGGAGTTAGTCTCACAGGCTCGCATGAGATTCCAGCTAAAGACCTTGGGCTCGTCACCTCGCCTCTCCAGATCTGTTTTTGCATCTGTAGAAGGGGAATAAGAAAACCTATTTCCAAAGCATTCAGCGAATCTAATAAGATGATGTTTGTCTACCACACAGAAGGGATACACCATAAAGGCCTCCCCCTATCTGCCTCTATCTGAAGGTGAAGGCATCCCCAGCGGCTGCCCACTGCCTCATTTTGGAGAGGGACGCGCCATGCATCCTTTTCTAACCCCACACCAGGCTACTATCACGTCCAGGTGTCGCATGTCCGCTCAGGCCTGCCCTCCCTGGACCACCTCAGATGTCCCAGGCCGGCATGGTGAGGGGCAGCTGGGAACAGCCGGGACCCTCAGTGGGCAAGCCATGGTGGGCCACCCGCCCATGTCGCAGCGGGAGGCGGCCGGGCCTGGGGGCCCCGCTGCTGGGCCCTGACTCAGAGGGCAGGCCGGAGTCGCTGGGCTGCACCTCCACCAAGACCCGCCTGCGCAGGAGGCGGCCGGGCCGCTCGGAGTAGGCCTGCCGGTGGCTCCCCCACGGCGGCAGGCAGAGCTGGGCGCGGAAGGCGGCCTGGAAGCCGCGGCGGAAGTTCTCGTTGAAGTAGCCGTAGATGATGGGGTTGGCGCTGCTGTTGGAGAAAGCCAGCCAGTGCGCGAAGGGGAAGGCGTACACGGTGACCAGGCGCAGCTGCGGCGCGCTGAGCTGCCCGTAGTCGGTGAGCAGCAGCAGCGCCCAGAGCGGCAGCCAGGACAGCGTGAAGAAGAGCGCGACCATGACCAGCATGTGCACCACCCGGGCCTTGCGCCGCGCCGCGCGCCGGCCACTCGCCGCCGCCTCCACGCCGCCCTGCGCGGGGCCCGCCGGCGCCTTGCACAGCTTGCGGGCGATGCGCGCGTACATGACCACGATGAGCGCCAGCGGCGCCAGGTAGATATGCGAGAAGAGCACGGTGGTGTAGACCTTGCGCATGCCCTTCTCGGGCCAGGCCTCCCAGCACGAGTACAGCGGGTAGGAGCGGTTGCGGGCGTCCACCATGAAGTGCTGCTCCTCGCGCGTGACGGTCAGGGTGACGGCCGAGGGACACATGATGAGCAGCGCCAGGGCCCAGATGACCGCGATGGTGACCAGCGCCTTCCGCAGGGTCAGCTTCTCGCGGAAAGGGTGCACGATGCAGCGGAACCTGCGGCGGGGGAGAGGCAGGCGTCTGGGCGAGGCTGGCGGGGCGGGCCCCTGCCATTCATCCTGGCGGCTCAAAGAACCGCTCGAGCATCACTCAGGCTCTTTAGTAAGCAAATTGGTTTTTCACCTGTGTGGGAGTCAGCGCATCCGGCCGGGGCGTCAAGGAACAAAGGCAACAACAGGCTTTATGAGAGAGGGGAGGAGGCTACAGATAAGCGTGGGAACAATTAATCCTGTTTTGCACTTTGTGGGGGAAACTGATTCGCTAGCAGCTAGCAGAGCACTCAGGCTGCACAGTGTGTCCCTGAGCCAATTAGGGGTATCAAAGAACACAATTTCTAGCTGTTGATGGATTCTCCAGAAAACCTTGGGAGGTCAGATGTGGAGCCTATGACAAGCTGTCCCTCTGTCATCTTGGCCAAAGTCCTTCTGCCAGTGTCTCCACCATGGTAGGACAAGTCGGTACCATTTATTTCCTCATAAGGATGTCTCAGCAGCAATTCTTTTTTTTTTTTCATATATATATTTTTTAATTTTTGTTTTTTGTTTTTTAAAACTCCGGCGTGACCCCCAGCAGCAATTCTTATCCCCTTAAATTACAGACGAGGAAACTGGGACTCAGAGTTAATCACCTGGCCAGACCTTAATCAACTGGCTTAAGGTCACACACCACGTAGCAAGGACCAGCCTCGAACCTAGATTTGTCTTGCTCCACTGTGCCACATAGACCAGTAGGTATAAACCCTTCCTGTGCATTAGAATCTCCTGAAGCATTTAAAAAACCCAAAAAAACAAACAAAAAAAAACTGTGCCTATTTCTTAGGGCCAAAGTTTCCAATTAAATTAGTCTAGGGAGGGGTTTCAGTATTGATTTTTGAAAAAGTTCCTGGATTCTCATGTGCAGAGTTGAGAACTGCTGCTATATGTAGGTGGAGGTGGAACCCCCCCTTGCAGTGTGGTTCAAGGGCGATTGCTCAACTGCAAGCTCTTTGAGAACAGGTGCCGTGCCTTTTCTTCTCAGTATTCCTGGGGAGTGTTTATGCATGAACAACCAGAAGGGCTGCCTACTTCACTGGGTTACAGAAAATACTAGGTTTTATGAGGACAGAGGTGGAGAGAGGATGAGAACACTAGATTCTAGAAAGGGCGGGGCTACGAAGTGCCCATGTTGGGGAGAGGACAAGGGATATTAACAGCTGGCATTTGGACTCTGTGCCAGGAACTGTGCAGAAACTCACAGAAGCCTCTTAACCACCCTGTAAGGTATTTGCCATTTTACTAATGAGACTACAGAGGCTGAGAGTAAAGTGACTTACCCACCATGATCCAGTTAGGCAGTGATGAGGACACTTCCGGCTTACCTGCCTGCCTCCTCCTCCCCGGGGTCAAGCACCTGGAGGAGCCTTACACCACTAACGATGCTGAGGGGGAGGAGGACTCATTGCAGCGCAACAAGGAACACTCATGGGCTCAGTGCTTTACAGTTTGCAAAGCCTCCTTGCCCCCTGGCTCCATTCCATACCTCCAGCCACATTGACAAATCCATGGTTATCAGAGAATCTGATGGAATCTGAGGCTGAAAGCCCAGAAGGGGTGGAACTGGGGACTGAGTGAGGCCTAGACTGCCAGGGGCCAGCACAGAGGCAGTGAGGTAGAGTGAAGGAGCAGGGAGAACCCCTTTATCCAGCCATACCGAGGCCCACCCTGTAAGCTACTCACCTAGCTCCCGTTCCCTGGCTCAGACTTAACGGTGGCAGGATTCCTACTGCTTGGGAAACAAGGACTGCTCTCAAGGTCTGCACAGGCCCCAGTAATCCCTATTAAACCTTCTCAAGAGCTAGTCCAGGCCTTCCAGAAGGAGGTGGTGGTGTCCTTAGCAGGTCCCCCAAGTCTAGAGGTCAACTGGGCCCACAACCCTTCCCTTTAGGGCTGAGGATTTAGCCCCTCCTGGCACAGAGCAGCCCCAACCTCTAGCTGGCCCAGCATTAGAGGCAGCGGCTCCTCTTTGTGCCTGGCCCCAGCCAGCCTAGGGACAGTCCAGCCAGGTAACCTCTCACCTTTCCACAGCGATGGCCACCAGCGTGAAAACAGACGCCGACACAGACATGCCCTGCACCAAGCCGCTCATCTTGCATGTGGCGTTGTCGAAGGGCCATCCTGCAATGACAGAAGCCCCCACAGAGAGAGATGTCCACCCACCAAGAGCCAGAGACCTCGGGCTGTCCAAGCCAGGTCCCCTCTGAAGCTCATATTTTGCCCCCATGTCCTGCTAGGGGTCACCTGGCCTCTGCTTGCACACTTCCAGAGATGAAGAACTGACCAGCCCACATACCTGTGGACAGTGTGACTATGAGACAGATGCTCTTTCTATTGATGCGTGATTTCTATCGCTGAGCTTTAGATCCATTCAGCCCTGCCCAGCTCTCTGCTCCCATACCCCTGCCCCGGTCCTAGGCCAGTGGTTGCTTACCAGAATCACCCGGACAGCTTTGGCAAGAACCAACGGCCAGGCCCATGCCAGGCCAATTGCAATCGGAATCTCTGAGGGTGGAACCCAGACATCAATATTTTTAAAATGTTCCCAGGGGATTTAAATGGCAGCCAAAGTTGAGGACAAATCAATCCTGACTCCCAGGAGGGGATAGGCATAAGCAGTCCAGCCCTCCTACCGGTGTCATTACTCTGATCCCTGGGCTTCTGCCTTGTCAGGAGACCTGGCCCCACCTGCCCTCAGCACTGCAGCACATCACTGGTCACATCTTGGGTCCGGAGGTTATTTGTTGGTAACTGCCTGGTGTCTCTGTCCCTCTAGGCCTGGAGGCCCCACCTTACTCTGGCCTGTTGTTCCTGGAACAGGAGTCCTCTCTGGAGGCAAGGGCCCTCCCTTCAACAGCACCCCCCGTGTCGACTCTCTGCCTGCACAGTTACTAAGTACCAGGCACTGTCTCATCCAAGCCTCACAACAACCTTACTATTACTGTCCCCTTTTTACAGATGAGAAAACTGAAGGGAAGATCAATGTCTTACATATTCAAAAAATAAATAATTGAAATCTACCAGGACATGGGCAGGGGGTGGGGACCCAAAGTGAAATATAAATGATAACAAACCTAATTGTATTACAAATGAATAATATAACCACATTCAAGGGGGCGAGGAAGAAAGACACTAACCTAAGTAACACTATTTTGAATGTATACTATAAGACTAAAGACAAAAAGAAGTGTTTACAAATTCTGTATTCTCATTGATAAATTTGTGGTATTCTTGACAAAAGTGCGTAAACTGGATCTAATTAAGGGAAGACATCAGGCAAACCCAAGTCACAGAAGTACGGGTTAGCAATACTGAAACTACTTATGTGTATACTAAGATTCAACAGATAAGTGAATATCCACAGATAAATAGAGATACTTAACACATATGTCTTTATTTCTATATCTGTGTGTCTGTATGTGTAAATAATGTGTAGACAGACATACAGATGAACAGACAGAAATAAAGATATATGTGTTAACTATCTTTATGTTAGTATACATATATTTCCTAGCTCTGTCCCTTGAGAGGGCTTAGATGACACCCCAGTAGCAATGAGCACACCTAGAACCCAGATCTTGGTTTCTAAATACTATTCTCCAATAAAAAGAACTCCAATAAGGAATACAAATCATTCCTTAGAGAAACGATTAATCCAGAGATGGAACAGGAAACATACATGATGATCCTGGAACATTTTGTGGTGCCAATAAGTAAAGAAATACCAAAAAAAAAAAAATCATGGCAGCATGGTGGAAGAACACAGGAGTCAACTGGAAATAGCCAAAACAAGGGCAATTTAAACAACAAAATAAATAATGGTAATATTGGATGATAACCCATAGAGTAGCATCCCAGTGAATAAATGTCGAAGGAATGATGTAAGTAGAAGATCATCATCGAGGAATACAACAATAATAATTGTCATAGGCAATTGTTGTCATAGGCAAGAATCATCAACAGACACTGAAATTAGTGGGCAAAAGTATAATAAGAAACAAGACATTTGCGTAGTCTTGAAGCATCACCTCATAAGATACTTATAAATTGTAAAGGGAAAAATGTTTACAGCACACCCACATTGCACAACATTCTGCAAAATAACTGATCAGAACTCTTCAAACATGTCAAGGTCATGAGAGACAAAGAAAGACCAAGGACCTCTCATAGACTGGAGGAAACTAAGAAAAATAGCTATTAAATACAGCGTGTCATCCTGGGTTGGATCCTGAACTATAAAAGGACATTTGTGGGAAAAGTAGTGAAATTCACATCAAGTCTGCAGGTTAGTTAATAGTGTCATATCAATGCTAATTTTCTGCTTTTTATCACCGCATTATGGTTATTCAAGATATTAACATTAGGAGAAGGTAGGTGGAAAGTACACGGGAACTCTCTGTACTAGTTTTGCAACTTTTCTTTAAGTCTAAAATTATTTTAAAATAAAAAGGGAAAGAAAAGTCCACCAGACTCAAAAGGCTACATACTGTATGATTCCATTTATATGACATTCTCATAAAGGCAAAACTATACTTTCTGTCCCTACAAAAAATAGATCCATGGTGTCAAGAGGTGGAGGGAGGGGCCAACTTCAAAGGGACAAAGGGGAGCTTTTTTGTAGTGATGAAATTGTTCTAAATCTTTTCTCCTCCTGAGTAGCTGGGACTACAGGCATGCACCACCACATCTGGCTAATTTTTAAAATTTTTTGTGGAGACGGGGTCTCGCTATGTTGCCCAGGCTGGTCTCCAACTCTTGGGCTCAAGTGATCCTCCTGCCTGTGCTGCCAAAGTGGTAGGATTACAGGCATGAGCCACTGTGCCTGGCCTTCTAAATCTTGATTGTAGCGGTAGCTACATGACTGTATGTGTTCATCAAAACTTGTGGAACTGTACACTAAAAAAGGTGAATTTTATCATATGTTAAATTACACCTTAACAAAAATATTTAAATTTAAAATGTGCACATATCCATGGCGCATTTTCTAAGAATGCATACAAACAAAAAGACACAAATTAAATATAACAGAATGGCTTCCTGTGAGTCAGAGATGGGATGTGGAGTGGTGTAGGGGTATAGAAAGGAATAAATAAATCAACAAAAAATAAACAAGGGGCCTCCCAAGAGAGTTAAGTCACATAGTGCCATGAACTGTGGACATGAATAATTCAACCCTCTGCACCTCAGTTGAAAGAAAGAAAGAAAGAAAGAAAGAAAGAAAGAAGGAAAGAGAGAGAAAGAGAAGTTGTATGAAGTTTTATTGAACTACAGAAGATTCTATTAGAAACAAGCTAACTATCCATCAAAAATAAATTGTAGTATATCCATACAATAGAATTCTAAACAGTCATAAAAAGAATGAGAAACTCTTATCTACTAATATGGAATAACATGTAAGTTGATTTTAATGAATCATTTATAACATATATGATATACTTTTAAGCCGGGGTGGGGAGTAAAGGTACAGAACTGACTGGGAAGTTAGAATTTCCTTCATTTGCTTGTACTCATGTAAAATATTTTTGAAAAGAGACACAAGAAAATGGCAACATTGGTTTCCTCCCAGGAGAGAAGCTGGGAGGCCAGAAGACAGGGATGGAAGAGAGAGATTTCACCAGATAATTTTGGGAGATTTTAACGAATGACCCATATGAACATTTCACTTATTCAAATAATTTTGAAATGTAGGTGTGTGAAAAGGGCTGGCAGACACCACCTTAACCAACTAGTGGCCTCGCCCTATCACTGTTGGCTGGTGTGTGTGTGTGTGTGTGTGTGCGCGCCTGCATGCGTGTGTGTGTGTGTGCATCTCTGCACATGTGTGAATAAGTACACGTGTCTGTGCTTTGGGAAGGAGAAGGATGCACAGTTTATGTTCAGCATCGATGGAGGAGTCTGAGACTCAGCAGAGAGTAAATGTTCCACCAGGCGGAGCCAGTACTGCCAAGGGGTGCTGACTCTGCCATAGCTTCACTTCCGGGGTCCTGGAACCTACAGGAACACAGGCTGTGGCTGCTCTGCCCCAAGTCAGTCCCAATGGGGCTGCCCAAGCCCTGGATCCTGAGCTCCAGGCAGCTGCTGCGAGCTATGAGCTCAGAATCTGCAGGCTCAGACCTCTAGGGGTCTCCAGAGCTCTGAAAACCAGCCCCTCCCCACCTGGAGTCTCAGGTCGGAGGATCCCTGATCCTACAAGAAAGGACAATCCCATGAGGGAGGACAGTGGTGGCATTCTGACATCTGCAGGATGCACAGAGGTCAGGATGCACAGGATGCATTTAGAGGTCAGGTGGTCTAGCTCTGCTTGAATACCTTCTACCAAATCCCTCCTGAGTGGCCAGCCAGTCCCTACTTAGATACTCACAGTGATGGGGAGCTCATTACCTGCAGGGCAGCGCTCTCTTCTGTGGGAGAACAGCTCAAATGAATAGATTTTTAGGTTCTTGTTCAGAGGAAACCTGCTTCCCTACCACCGGTTCTGGTTCTGTCCACGGAAGAGCGAGACTGACTGGTACACAACAGTAATTAGAAATCGGTGTGGGACTGTGGGCGCGGACACTTCCTAGCTGTGTAACCATAGAGCACTCTGAGCACATTTCCTCATCCATGAAATGGGGATAATAAAAATCCCTACTTCCCGGGATTGTTGTTAGGGTTAATTAACATAATGTAAGAAGAGTATACAATAGAATGCCTGGCACAGTGAAAATGGGCAACTCATTTTATCTGTTATTTCTAGTCTAATCCCTTGGCCATCAGACTGTCTAGAGAGTTTGAGACAATGGCATCTTGGCCAAGAAGCCAGCCCAGCAATGACTTCAGTCTTCCAAGCTTCCATTTCGGGCCTAAGCTGATGAGTGGAAGTGGGGGTGGGGGGCGCCCCTGCAGCCCACTGCCCACACTCACCAGTGATGAGGTTGTCCACGAGAGTGGTGGGCATGCAGAAGATGCCCACCAGCAGGTCGCTGACGGCCAGATTGAGGATGAACATGTTGGTGACGGTGCGCATGTGCCGGTTCTTGAGCACGATGAAGCAGACCAGGGCATTGCCCACCATGCAGAGGAGGAAGATGAGGGCGTAGGCCACGATGAACATGGCCGCCACAGGGGAGGAGTGCTGGTAGTAGGAGGAGAAGGTGAGGTTCACAGCCGGGGCGGCCTCAGCGTTGCTCCCATTCTGACTTGGGGGCCAGCTGCCGTTGGGAGGCTGGGAGGACTCTGCTAGGACCAAAAGAGCATATGGGTCAGGACCCTGGGCCAAGAAGAGATGACTGAGGTCTCACCACTGGTGAGACCGTTCTTTTGCCAACCCCTGAGCACACACTGATCCAACACTTTCTGCCCACAACCACTCAAGCCCTGATCTCTTGCATCACCCCCCATCTTGTCCACACACCACCCCCCATCAAGGCTCCATCCTTCTTGGCCCTGCTCTGTGCCCCAGAAGCTGCCCTCTAAGAACCGCATGACCAAGGTTGTCTTGCCCCCAGCCCCTGGCTGAGTTCAGCCAATGGGAGGCATGGAAGGGGAGGGGACAGCAGGGCAGGAGAGACGGGTCTAGGTGTTTGTCTGCTGACTCCTTCCCTGTCTGCCCAATTCTGCCAGCACCTGTTTTTTTCTGTGGCCATCACTTGCTCCTGTTAGGTGACTCCCCTTCCACGGCTGTGGCCCTTGCCAGGCTACAGTAGCTCTGCTCCTTCTCCTTGCACCAACAGGCCTGCAGGTGGTAACAGCTTCCTATGGTTGCTAGTCCCTGGGTGCTTCCGCATTTCTTGCTGTATCTCTTAGCCCTCGTCTCAACTCTGTAAAGCCTTCCATTAAATTCTCTTCAGTTAAACCCTTTCTGAGTGCACTGCCTGTTTTCTTCTGGGATCCCACTGTTACACCCTCAAAACCTTTGGTGTCCCTCCTCCTCATCTCCTTTACAGAATTTGGTTGGGAAAGGCAAGAGGGCAGCAGAGAAAGGGAGAGTGGAAGGGGAATGTGGACCAGGGCCAGGGAGCAGAGGCACGATGCATTCGCCAGAGCGTCCAAAGCCAAGGCCACAGCCCATCCTTCACCGCCTCCCGTTGTCAAGATCAGCGGCTCCCTCTGCGTAGCACTGAGCAAAGCATTTTCATATCTAATATTTTATTCAACTTTCCGAGCCACCCATGATGTAAGCAGTCAGACATTAGCCTCATTTGAAATGGGGACCGGAAGGGTTCCGTGACTGCTTGAGGTCCCACGACCGCTACGCAGCGGAGTCGGCCCCGCTCTGTGTGTCTCTGAATCAGGACCAGGCTTCAGTGTTTCGAAGGGAGGGCTCAGTGTCCAACCACATCTCTTCTGGGAAGTCATTAGTTGGGGTGACTCATGATGTTGTCTCATAAACTCTCCTCCTGCCTACCTCTGGGACCGAACGTGGCCTGTTCCAGGGGATGGAGAGTCTCTGGGGGGGTCTTTCTGTCGCACCAGAGCTCAGCCACTGGCCTGGAGCCTTGGGATCTGGAGGCTAGAGACACCCTAGAGGGAGCAGGGCTGATGAGCTGGCACCATCCGGTGCAGGAGGGGACACTCTGTCGGGGGGCAGAGGGGCTGCTGGGGGAGGTGGAGACGCGGAAACTTCCTGTGCCGAGTGGGAGATGACACTCCCCTGCTGAGGCCTTCCAAGGATTCCAAATGCACTCAAGCATCTTTATTTTAATATGGTAAGTGTCAAACACGGATAAAAGAGAGAATATCATAGTGAACCTATATGAGTATAAAGTTTAACGAACCATTAGTAGAGAGAATGGTATAAAGAACCCCCACGTATACATCATGGACTTTCAACAATTATCAACTCCCGGCCAGGAGTTATTTCACCCATACCCCCACCTCTCTTTGGATTATTTTGAAACAAATACTAGACATTACTTCCTTTCACCCATAAAAATTTCAGTTTGTATCTCTAAAAAATAAGGACTTCAAAAAAACAAACCAAAAAACTGTGATCGTGTCATCATCAAACCTAACAAAATCAACAATTATGTTGTAATATTATCAAATATCCAGCATCCAGCATTCAAAATTCTCTGTTTCATAATTTTTTAAGGAGTTGGTTTGTTTAAATGAGAATCCAAACAAAATTTCCATTTCTATTAGCTATTATGATATAACAAACCACCCAAAATACAGTGGTGTGGCACCATGGCTTGGCAATCCAGGTCGTCCTTCTGCAGGTCTCTCTTGGGATCACTCCAGAAGCTGCCGTCATCTGCTGGCTCTCCTGGGCCTGGGAGGTCCAGGACGCCCCACCCATGGCTGGTGATTAGCACTGGCGATTGGCTGGGGTGTCTCAGCTTTCCTTCATGCGGCCTCTCATCTTCTAGGAGGCTGGACTGGGCTTCTTCAGAAACTGGTAGTCTCAAGTTTCCAAGAGAGCAAGGGAAGAAGCCACAAGCTTCTTAAGACCTAGGCTCCGGAATTTTGACAATTTCACTTCTGCCACATTCTATTGGCCAAAGCAAGTTGCAGGGGCAGCCCAGATCCAAGCCAGTGGAGAAATAGTTTCACTTTCTGATAGGAAGAACAGCAACATGACATTGCAAAAGGGGTGTGGACATAGAAGTGTGATTCATTACGATACATTATTATAAAATCTGTCTCCATCCCAATATTGCACTTGGTGGGCGTGGCTCTCAGGGCTCTTAGTTTACAGATTCCCCCGCTGTCTCTTTCTTCTCTGCAGTCTATTGTCACATAGACTGGATCATTGTTCTGAAGAGTTTCCTGCAGACTGGATTGTGTTGATTGCTCCTTCATGATGTCCTTTTACATGTTCTGCTCTCTGTCCCCTGTAGTTAGATCTAGAGGCTGGATCAGATTCTGTCTGGTGGTCTCTCTCTTTGCGGTGCTAAAACTGATCAGTGGGCTCAGGTGATGTCAGCCTGATCCTCCGTTGTCATGATCCCCATCAGCTCCTAATTTTTTCAGCAGCTACTAATGATCATTGCCCTAGACCCCTCACTGCATTTTAAATACAATCCATGCTTTTCACCATGGCCTGCAAAACGCTGCATGGTCTCGTCCCTGTTGAAATCTCTCTGGCCTCATCCAGTGCTACTCTCCCCTTTGCCCATCATGCTGTGGCCACTTTGCCGTCCTCTTGGCTCTTGCTTCTTTCAGTCACAGGGCCTTTGCTCTCCCCCTCCTTTAGCTCTCAGTGTAGTGTTGTCTTCCCATAGAAGCCCAACCTGATTACTACCTGTATAGTACGTGCCTCACTATTATCTCTCACAGCATCCTGTTTATGCTCTTCAATCTGTCAATATTTTATTTGTTTACAAGTTCATTGTCTTTTTCCCCACACTTGAAAGTGAGCTTCCAGAGAGCAGGGGCCTTGTCTTCCCTGTTGTATTGGCGGCAGTGTCCCCAGCATCTTGTCAGTGCCTGTCCAAAGTAAATGGTTCAACAAACAATCAGTGGTTATGGAATGAATAAATATTTGTAGGAAGGTGGATCTTGACACCAGGTGATAGGTCCAGCTCCAAGGAGGCAGTGCCGGTGTTGGAAGGCCTTCCCAGGCCCCAGGCCCCTCCGGAAGAACCCCCAAGGGAGGCTTCTCTCATCACAGTGTCTGCAGGGAGACTTCCCAGGCAGCTGAGCCTCAAAATCAACTCTGAGTCAGCTCCCATGTCTGGGGGAATCTGTGGGTGTGGATGGGCAGAGGAAATTTCCAGAACCTTTCAGGCTAGACTCCAGTCTGTTTTCCCTACTGCCCTTTGCTTGGCCCTCAAGTTGAGTTCATATTCCAAAGTCTGTCACTGGGAAGTGTCTGGGAGTGACCCTGCCCATCTCAAGAGCCTCAGCTGAGGCTGGGCATCTGGCTCTAGACTTAGCCCAGGTTCTAGCACTGCACACTAATCCTTTCTCAAGGAGGAAAACTCTTCGTATCCCTGGCAATTCCCCTGGACTGGAGGCAGGCCGTCCTCCCACCACCCATGGGCTCCACGCCAGCAGCTAGAGACCTCATTGACACCTTAGACTTGCCCTTCTGGGATCTGCCCCCGTGGTTACATCCTGTGAAATTTTCATCTGCTGAACCCAGTTAAGCGATTCCCCTCCTGGGGGAGCTTCCAGGAGATCTCAGGATGTAATAATGGTTGTCTCTAGGGCGCTCTGAGGGTCTCAGAGACCAAGCTCTGGGCCACTAAAAGCCCGGGGCGGGAGAGAAGATTGGGGTGCAGTGGTTCTCCAAGTGGGGTCCCTGACCAGAAGCATCAGCATCCCCTGGAACTTGTTAGAAACATAAATTCTTGGGCCTCCTCCCTGACCTTGGGAACCAGAAACTCCGGGGCATAGGGGGGCGGTGCCTGGGGCCCAACTATCTTTGTTTTACATTTTAAAGCATCCTCCAGATAATTCCAAGGCACACTCCAGTTTGAGAACCGCAGAACTAAAGGACTTGCCCCAAGACCTGGGAACAAGGCGCGTCCTGGGAAGTCCCAGCGGGCCTTCCTGCCTCCTCACCTCTGCGGGAACTCGGCGTTCTCATCTTTGAAACAGAAACACAAACATTTCCTGGGTAGGGTGGGTCATGTCGGCTCTCTGAAAACCAGACTTCTCGTTGGTGAAATGGAGCTGCGTTAACACCTACCGAGGGGGGGTGGGGAGGGTTGAGGGGGACGGTGAGTGGAAGCTCGTGGGCGCTCACGGCACTCGGCTGGAGTCAGTGTAGCAGCTGCAGCACCGACAGGATGAAATTGCACGACGGCTGTGAGCGTGATAGTTTATGGCACTCTCAGTTTGGGCCTCCGCACAAGCCTGAACGACGTGTGAGAAGGAAAACAACCGCACGAGGAACGTGGAGCCAGACTCCGCCTGGGCGGTTCCCTGCGCTCACAGGCCTCGCGCTAAGGGCCTCGTCGACAGCGCCACCTGCTGGTGCGTGCCGGTAAGACACGGGAGAGCGGCCGCTTCCCGAGCGCCCGCCGGGGACGCCGCCTGCATCTGCAGAGCGCGGCAGGAGCGCCGCCGAGTGCACAAAGCACAGAGCAGGACAAATGGCTATGAGCCACACGAAACAAAAAGTTCGAGTTCATTTCTGACCTAAGAAATGCAATTTTAAAAGAACGTCGGGGTAATTTTTTCATCAGTCAGATTGGCAAAGACGCTGGGTGAGCCCCAAACCCTGCGTGCCCACTACTTCATCAAGTGCTCTTTTTGGGAGGGAATCCAACCAACGCTTTTGAAGCCTTTTCCCTTGGGGTGTCAGTCCTCCTCCTTGCATGTCCCTTTTGACGGATTGTCAATCAGGAGTCTGCACCCACCCCTGGCCAAAGGACAGCCAATCAGACCTCTTCTGCTTTGGATTTGCCCCTGGGTCCTAGTAACGGGGCAGTTTTTCCTTCCTTTACACGACCTACCCACACCCTTCCAATAGACCCCCAATGTTAGTAGCAGCACCAGTTTCTGTTGCTTGTAACCCTAAAGCTAATCATCCTTGGACCTCCTAGGAGTCTGCAGAGTCCCTGTTCAGAACCCCAGGGACAGTGGAAAGGGTAGAGCTGGGCAGGGGCAGCAGCACACACCCTCAAGGTTTCTGCTCCCCAACACACGTCCTGCCTCTTAACAGGCCATGTGATCTTGCGCAGGGACCTTGCTGACCTAGGAAGCAGGAAGCCTGGGCTTGAGAGTTGGCCCAGTGCTGGTCACTCGCTGCATATAAGAGGGGCTGCAGGGTGGGCCACTTGGTTTGAAAGAGAAGCTTAGGAACTTATCTTAAAGCTACATCATACAGTTTTAAGAGAGAGGTGTATTTAGTTTGGGGTGGCCTGGGGATTGATAATAGAAGACCCTAAGCCTCCATGCCACTTCTTGGTACTCCCATGTGAACTGGGAAGATCTACTCCATCCGTGTGTCCTCCTTGGCTTTCAAATGTAGATGACTAGGGTTTCTTGCCTCTTCCCACCCCATGGGGTTGTTACCAGGCTCAGAGAGATATCAGAGTAAATTACAAAGGGCTCCACAGCCCTACAGGCTCCTTCTTGACTGCATTAGCTATCTCCCAGGCAACTGTGGGGGACCGAAGGGTCACAATGAGGTTCCAGTTCATCTGGGTTTATTCCCAAGGGAGCAAGCCTAGGTGAAGCCTTTGTTAGCACTGCTCAGGACAATGAACAGTGGATGTGCAGGGAGATCTATGAGGAAGGAGGCTTTCTGAGACCTGCAGCCTCCCACTGTTCCTCCTGCAGGCTGAGCCTTGCCCACCCCATCCCAGGCACCCCCCACAGCAACATGGATTTTGCAAGCCTGGCCCCTTCTGGGTGAGTAAGAACAGGCAAGCTTTCCAAGAATAATTTGGATTGGCAAAGGCCAAAGATTTTGAGGTCAGAATTCCTGGGGCAGCCAATAAGAGCCCCCAAACAAGCCCCTTTTTATACTTTCCCTTCTTCTACTCTGAGGCCTTTTTATTTCTCCTTGTTTCCTCCAGGACCTCTCGGTTTTAGCATCAAAACCTGTATTCAGGAAGGTTTCTGATACAAGTCATTTACTTCTGTGTGAAAACTGACCTGCCTTTATCACATATTAAGCCTCTACTCTGAGTCCTCTTAAAGGAATTCTCAGCCTTAAAAAATAAGGATAGAAGAGGCTTAAGGGGGAAGGGGAGAATTAAGGAAAGGGGGCAAGGGATTTTACTCTCTTGCTTTTAGTAAGGCTAAACATATGCCCTGGAGCTCTTTTTCTGGGTTCTATGGCTGTCTGCTCCCTCAGGGTCTGCCTATTTAGTCTACCTGCAGTGCTGGTCACATTTCACTTCCTGCTTCATCTGGGCATAGAGTTTCTTTCCCTTCTACTAAGCCAGAAACACCTTGGGGGCAGAAGCCATGCCTAGTTCAGCTTGGAATGTCTCCCACCATCTGGCACAGGGCCTAGAATATGTAGACAATTAATGAATGTTGACAATTAATTTTGATACTAAAGGCTATGAATTTCCCTCTAAGCACTATTTTACCTGTATCCCATAGGCTTTTTTTTTCTTTTTTTTTTTTTTTTTT
>VBSM01003143.1:42634708-42692051 GCA_008086735.1 Cheirogaleus medius
TCGGCCTCCCAGAGTGCTAGGATTACAGGCATGAGCCACCACACCCGGCCTCTCATAGGCTTTGATTGATACTGTTTCCATTATTGTTGAAATATATTTCATACAACATCAAGCTATCTTTGACAAGGAAAGGAGAATTATTTTCATTTCTCAGGAAAATCAAAATTCAAAGCTCAAAGACAAAGATACTTGCTCTCAGAATATAGGGTGCAATAGTGGTGGACCTCCAGGTTTTGCTTGACTCCAGGATTCTGGGTCCATCAAATAAGACAGGAGACCTGGTCTGAGTTTGAGCCCCCAGGCTGGCTCTGCCACCTCCAATCATTTTCTCTTCTTCTCTGGGTTTTATCAGGTCACCTGTAAAGACCTCCAGTGTCCATTAGCAGCAGCTAGGGACCCTTGGTTTGGGGGAGACCTTGTCTCCCTGAGGCTCCAGCTACAAAGCTGACACCATGAATATTGTATATATCATCTAAAATCTTGCCTGAAGAAGCAGGCACACAGTGGGCAGAGGCTGAACCAGGGCTGCCCTGGGCTCAATTGAGGAGTAATGGAAGAGGATACCTAACCCTTTTGAGATTCATTCCTCCTCCACCCAGTACTTCCCAACAAGGCTTCACCACCCAGAGTCTCAATGTCTTTGTCACAAGTTACTTATGTTCTTTCTTTCCCCATCCCTAGCAGGATGTTCTTTTAGAAAAAATTCTGATGAACTTGTTCACATGGACGAGGAAATGACTCATATCAAAGTGCTGTGTCTCTTTTGGGTGTTTGCATTTCCAAAGGAGTCAGACTTTAGATCAAAAACAGAAAAGCTCTAATGATACAATTTCAATTATTAATGAGAGAGTAGCAAAAAGCTTTTGAGAAAGAGAGACTGAATTTAATTATTTTATATTTGTATTTTAAATAGATCTGGTGCAAATTAGCGATGTTATCAATTCTATTCACTGTGCCTTAGTTTTCTCATTTGTAAAATCAGAGTTGAGCAGCTGCTTATGCAAGCTTTTCCTGTCTCTAATAGCCTGAGTTTTTTGCAATAGAATGGACCATACAATGATTAGAGCAAAAATACTCACTGTAAGTATCTCTCCTCAACTCACTGCTGGAAGCAGGACAGACTGCCTTCGGATAGAGCAGGCGTCCTCAAACTACGGCCCGCGGGCCACATGTGGCCTGCCGAGGACATTTATCCGGCCCGCCGGGTGTTTTTGCCGCCGCTGCCTGTCCTGCTTAGCAGCTGACTTGTCCCGGGCCCACAGTGCGCACTCTCCAATGGTCTGAGGGACAGTGAACTGGCCTCCTGTTTAAAAAGTTTGAGGACTCCTGGACCATGCCCCAGTGATAACCAGACCTGCACACACCTGGCCTCTGCCTCCCCAGCAGCAGCTGAGACCCCTCCCATTCCTCACTCCTAGCAAGACAGGAACCTGCTGAAGGTCTTCAGGACAAGGATGGGTAGCTGGACTCCATGGAAGCTGCAGCCCCACAGTATTCCCAGAATCTAGGCCATTTGTGCAGAAAGAACAAGCAGACATATCTATAAGCTGTGCCTCCTGGGCCTCAGTTTTATTATCTGTTAAATGAGGGTAATGATGTTTCCCTGCCTACCTCCCAGGCTGGTTGGGTGGCTTCAGGGTGATGAAATGCTTTGTGACAAAGGACAGGGCACAGCGACTCTGGCAGCGCCATTTCCAAGGCACATGGAAAAGCAGCACCCACCTAGACCTCCAAGATGCTACCATGTCCTGTGCTGGAGAGACTCTAGCTGACTTGCTCCTCTCTCCTCTCTTTCCATACATCCTTCCCCTGTATGGCCACTTCCTCATCCATGTGCCCACCTCCAACCAGTGTGTGCATACATCCTGCCAGCCTAGGGCCTCTCAGCCACAGAGCTCCCAGGCTGGGTAAACAGTTGTAGAGGCCACCAGGGGCTCCCAGGAAGCCACTAGACTGGGGTCGGGCTGGGATTGGGATGGGGAGTGGATCTGATTTGCTGATTCACTCACTTGTCTCCCAGCAAAACATCACAGTCAAGGCCCAGCGGGGAAGGCGAATGGGTGTTCCTGCCACGCTGGACCTGTCAGTTCTGTAGGGGGCTTGACAGGCCGCAGTGTCCACCCAAGAATTTCCCCTTCTGCCCGCCCCCTAGTCAGTAATGAGACCTGTCAGCCCCCCTCGCTCAAGCTGGATCATGGGAACCGGTAAGGAGACAGATTCTGGGCCGGCTCTGAGTGACAGAAAGTTCTTCCTGATGTTGAGTTGAATTGCTCCCACTGGTCCCAGTTCTGCTCCCTGGAGCCAAACAGAACAGGACTGAGCCCCTGTCCCCAGGATCACCTCCTCTCCCTGCCTTTTTCTCACCTCAGCATCCCAGCGTATCCAGCGAGAGGGGCTCCAGTCCTATCTCATCATCAGCCCATTTCAACCGCCCCCCACAGTAACTTTCCTTAAGAATACAAGCCAGATCTCTCCTATCTATCTAAATGTATGTCATTGATTTTTTTGGACCTAAATTTGGAAGTTTACATTTTATTTACATTTCATTTTCTTGGTTTGAATCCAGCATTCCAGTATATGGAGATAACCTTAAATCTTGAATCTGGTAGTGTTACGGCTCCTATCCACAAGTTTGACAAGCATGCCTCTTACTTTCCCCTTAAATTATTAATTCACATCATGTCAGGGGCAGAGTCTTAAGGATCCCTGGGCTGCTGCTATGAAGCCTTTAATGAGACGCTGTGTCAGTCCTTCGCCATCCTTCCCACTGTTCTCCGTCAATGCACGCGGTTTCCATGAGAGATCCTGCTGAACTGTTACAGTTCATCTTTTTTCCTCTCAGAAACCCAGTCTAAAGGAGGAAAGTGGGTCGGTTTAGCCTGATTTGTTCTTTTATTTGTTTAGGAAGTATTATTTATTGTAACACTTACAAGCTTTGTGAATAGCGATGTAAAATCGACAGCTGGATGGAGTTACAGAATCATCTACCAACCAGTCGTATCTGATGAACAATTGCTCCAAATGCATTGATTTGATTTTTATCTTTTATTCTTTTGGGATTTTTAAAAAGAAGTTTTTAATTTTTTATTGTAAAGGGATGATTTATAATTGTATAAATTTATGACATACAAGGTTATAATTTATGAATACAATGTGGAATAATTAAATCAAGCTAGTCAACATAGCCATCACCTCAAATACTTGACGTTTTTATGGTGAGAACATCTGACATTTACTCCGTTAGCTATTTTGAAATGTACAATACTCTATTATTTAATAAACTATATTCGCCATGCTGTGCAATAGAACACACACACAAAAAGAGAGAACACAAGAAAAGAAAACATATTCTTCCTGTCCGAGATTATGTTTTCTTTGGCCATCATCTCCCCATTACTACTCCCACCCAGCCTCTGTAACTACCATTTACTGTCTGCTTCTATGGGTTTGATTGTTAGAGATTCCACGTAATGTGAGAACATGCCGCATTGCCTTTCTGTGCCTGGCTTACTTCACTTAGCATAATGTTCTCCAATTCTGTCCATGTTGTTGCAAATAACAGAATTCTGTTTTTCTTTTAAGGCTGAATAGTATTCCACTGTGCATACAAACCACATGCTCTTTATCCCTTCATCGGCTGATGGACACTTAGGTTGACTCCATAACTTGGCTCTTGTGGATAATGCCTCAATGAATATGGGGGTGCAGCCATCTCTTCAAAAAACTAATTTCAAATTTGGGGGTAAGTGGGATTGCTAGATCATATGGTCATTCTATTTTTAGGTTTCTGAGGAACTTCTAAACCATTTTCTATAATGGCTATACTCATTTAAATTCCCACCAATAGTGTACAAGGATTCCCTCTTCTCCATATCCTTGCCAACACTTATCTTTCATCTTTTTGATAAAAGCCATTCTGGCAGGTGTGAGACAATGTCTCATTGTGGTTTTAATTTGCATTTCCCTAATGATTAGTAATGCTGAGCATTTTTTTTATATATTTGTTGGCTATTTGTATGTCTTCTTTTGAGAAATGTTTATTCATGTCCCTTGCCCATTTTTAAATTGGCTTTTTTGTTTTCTTTCTATTGAGTTGTTTGAGTGCCTTGATTTATTCTTAGTGAGTATTAACATACACTCCTAATGAACACTACGTTATTTATTTCTTACTGAAGACCCTTTTTTGTTTTGTTTTTATACGAAAAGGTGTTCTTATGATAAAACAGTTCTGAGCACTACAAAAGAGAGAGTAAACAGCACAGAAATCTCACACCCAGAGACAGCCCCTGTGGCTGATGTGTTTGTCATGCTCTCTGCCTGCCACATGCCCTCGGCCCAAAGATTTCGGCTGGGGTAGACAGTTCCTTGCACTTCCAGAGCCCCATCAAGCCTGTGCACCCAGCAGTCTCTTGATTTCCTTTCTCTGGAGCCATAAACAGGAACAACCCAGAACTGCGGGAGTGGAGAAACACTCAACCAGTGGGGAGGGGAAAACAGCAGTCAGCTCCCCATCTCATATGGGGCAAATCTCGGGTTCATGCGGCACTTTTCTCAGAGGGTCCCCAGCAGGATAGAACCCCCAGTTGCCCACAGCTAAAACTAGCCCATTAATGCACCTAATTCTTGCTTTTTCTCCCATCCCTATCTCACATTCCTCATTCCCTCACTTCTGCTTCCTGGCATCTCCTCCCTAATAATAAACTCCTCAATCCAAGTCCTGTCTTAGGGTATGCTTTCAGAAGCAGGAAAATCCAAAAATGTTAGTGACCATCTTATTGAGAGATATGGATCTCAATGATAAACCTATGTAATTTTGCATAAAGAGGATCATACTACATATGTGTTCAAAAACCTTTTTTGTTACAGTAGGCAGTGAACATATTTCTATGCCAATAAATAAAATCCTAAGCACACTTTTTAATGTCTACACAGCATGCCACTGCAGGTGTGTCTCATCTTTGATTTAATTTACTTAATCTACGGGTATCCAGATGGTTTCAGTCGTGCACAGTGATGAACGTGCTCAGGCTCAGTCTGTGCAAGCGTGCAGGTGGCCTCCTTTGAAAACATTCTGAGATGTGTGATTGCTTTTTTGTTTCCTAAGTGTGCACTATGTGTTTGATCAGTTCTTCTAGAGTTTTAATAGCGGTCAATACTAATTTGAGCAGTTTAGACGCTTGTAAGAAATCTATCTTTTCTCCCTTTTTGAAAATCAGGACATTTGCCCATCTTCAGTTTCCTAGCACCTCCATCATTCTCTGTAATTTCCTCTAAGGCAATGATTACATCTGCAAATACCTCCCGGTCCCTGGGATGTTATTTGTTTGGGCTTCAGTGGGTGAGCTCATTGTAGGTGGCTCAATCTCTTCTTCTTATCATTCGGCTATCTTAGATCTCAATTTCCTCCCTGTGCTCTTTATTTCACAATTTGAAGTAAAATTGCCTGTGCCCTACTCTGCCCACCCTTGAGCCCCAAGCCTGAGTGGCTTCCTTCTTGTCTTCCTTACTTGGACTCTGAAAGCTCTTTGCTCTGTCTTTGCCAGTTTTCTACTGCTCCATTCACTGGAGCTTCGGTGCTTTGCTAACACTATTCTTACAGACCCTGCCAATCTTCCAGATGCCTCTCGGGATATGCATTCCTCCTTGCATCTTTTGTGTGTGTGCTTTTCAAACCCTAGCTCATTGGAAAGCTACAAGTGCAACCTTCCAAGATTTTCTTTTTTTTTTTTTTTTTTTTAGAGATGGGGTCTCGCTCTTGGTCAGGCTGGTTTCGAACTCCTGACCTTGAGCTATCCACCCGCCTCGGCCTCCCAGAGTGCTAGGATTACAGGCGTGAGCCACCGCGCCCGGCCTCCTTCCAAGATTTTCTATAAAACTCCCTCTTCTTTCTTGACAGCAGTGTTTGCAATTATTGGAATTTCAGGGTTTTATCATCTCTTACAGCAGCTTTCTCACTCTGGCATGAATTTGTACAACTCATCTTGTCTTATTTTATCCTCATAGATCTGCTGTGAGCCAGTCGAATATAAGTTCACCCATTCAACAGATGGGTAACCAGTGGCACAGAAAGGTTTAGGCACCATCTCAAAGACACCCAGCAAGCCAGTGGACCAGCCCTCAGCACTCCACTTTCTTAGCCTAAATATAGTTCCCCTTGCCTACAATGGCTGAGACAGGGTCTACCCTCTGTCCCCATAAGATTGGAGCAAGCAGCCTTATGCCTTGGGCCACTATCCCTTAAAGTCCTGGAGGTTAGGTCCATAGTTCCTTCTTTCCCCAGGGAGAGAAATCTCTCTGCATGGAGATCTCTAGAATTCCATCTCTCCCACTACCCCCACCTCTTCAAGCAGGCAAAATCATGACAGTTCCTCTGAAGCTAACAGCCAACTGTCCTTGCCTGGTCTCAAATGATCTTCTGCTCAGACGCCAGGGACTGTGTGTGCACACTCGCACGACATGAACATAGGGGTACCCCCAGATCTTTCTTTCTCCCTCTCTCTGTCTCTGTCTCTGTTTCTGTCTCTCTCTCTCCTCTCTCTCTCTCACACACACACACAAACACACACACACTCATAACATGGCCATAGAGGTGCCCCCAGGTCTTTCTCTCTCCCTCTCTCAGTCTCTCTGTCTCTGTCACACACACGGAGTGTCACAGTGTTTGGTTCTGGACAGCCATCGGTGATCAGCCGCCCCAGCCCCTTTCCTCTCCCTTGGCCCCCTGCTCCTGACTCAGTACCCCACCCCGCCCCCATCCCCAGTCCCGGGGTCACTCACCCTCCATGCTGCCCACTCTTGCCGACTCCGGGACAGTCTCCGGGCCTCTTTGGTGGCAGGGGCGGAGGGGCGGTCTCCGGACACTTGCTGGCCGGCCAGCGCCCCTGCGTCTGAGCTGCGCGGGTCGACGCGGGCGGGGGGGGCGTGCGCTCCAGGCCCCAGCCCCTGGCCAGCTCGCTGTGCCTTCGGGGACCGAATCAGCCCGTCAGCGCCAGCGGCTGGGCTGAGGCTGAGGCTCCCGCGCAGCGCAGCTGCCCTCTCGCCTCTGCCGCCCGCCCCGAGAGAGGGAGGGGGCTCCGCGGCGCAGTCGTCATGGCACTCGGCACACCTATGCCCGCCGAGTGAGGGCGCCCCGGCCCGCCTCCCTCCTGGCACTCTCTCCGCAGGGACGAACATCCCTCCAAAGTAGGGGACACCCCGCCGCACACTGCAGCCCTAGCACGCACGTCCAGTAAGTCCGTGCCTCTCTGCCGTGCCCCGCATCCCAGCCTCTGTCCCCACTCCTCATCCTTGCCCACCCCAGCCTGACACCCCGGGTCCCCAACCCGGTGTCCAGGCCCCTGGCCCTCCTGAGAAGGGGGTGACAGGTAGCTGTGAGTACACAGGAGGGCCACAGGTCAGCTCTGAGCTCTCCCAGGACAATGGGGGACAAGGTGTCTGGTACATGGAATTAGCCAGCTCAGGCATTACCAGATGTTTACCCTTGGGCAAGGTCCGTACCCCAACCTGAGTCTCAGTTTCTGCTTTTGTAAAATGGGGTTTGTTTTGTTTGTTTTTGTTTTCTTTTGAGACAGAGTCTTTCTCTGTCACCCAGGCTACAGTGCAGTGACATCATCATAGCTCACTGCAACTCCTCAAACTCCTGGGCTCAAGCGATCCTCCTGCCTCAGCCTCCTGAGTAGCTGGGACTACAGGCCTGTGCCACCGTGCCCGGCTAATTTCTCTATACTTTGTAGAGACAAAGTCTCACTATGTGTATAATGGTGTTGAGGGGAGTAAATGTGATGATGTCACACTTTCTGCCCAGCACATAGTAGATGTTCAGCAAATGGTCCCTTGAGCTGACTGGACACCACACACCTCCCACCATCTCCAGGCCCTGTCAGGTACCCAACAGACACCACCATAGATTTTTGTCACATGAATGAAGACCCCAGGTTCTAGCCAAATGAAAGAAAGTGAATAGTCCATTCCTTTCTTTATTGGGAGTCGGACTTTTGTTCCAGGGGCTCTGGGCAAATGATCACATCAGGCTTCCTCCTAGGCTCGCTTCTTTCTCTAGCTCCTCCCTTGTCCTGAGCAGCTGGCAGAGTCTCAGAGCTAGAAGGGCCTTAGAGGTCATTGAGTCTAATCTTGACCCAAGGCAGGTGTCCTGACCCTAATCCCTAGCATGGATACCTGTGTCCGCACATCCCTCTCTCTTCCCCCAGGGCAGAAGGAAGGGAAGCTGCCCCCTCAAGTCTGCCCTTCTGCCTGAGAAACACCTGAGTTTCATTGGGCATTTGTGTTTCTGTGACTTTCCTCAGTTCCTTCATCTATAAAATGGAGACAATAATAGTACTTACCTCCTAGAATTATCGTGAAGATTTAAGGAGCTACTCTACCTAAAGCACTTGGAACAGTGTCTAGCACATAGTCCTCAGTAAATATTGTTCATATCATCGGTGTCTTGAGTCCACCTTGTGGAAGTGCTCGCATTTCTTGAAGTCCCTGACAGTCAGAACCCAGAACTGTGACAGGTCATGTTAAGCCTCCTGGACCCAGGCAGAGTTCACTGTGCTGTAAAGTCCGCACAGCCCAGCACTGCCGTTTACTGTGTGTGCGGCTTTGAGAAAGCTGCATAACCTCTGCGTGCCTCCATTTCCTCTCATCTACAAAATAGAGGTAATAGTGCCTGCCACGTAGGGTTGTTACGAGAATTAAATGAGTTAATATATGTAGTTATCAAATGAGTTAATATATGAATTAAATGAGTTAATATATAGGTACTCAGTAAATATGACCTGTAATTACTGGGGCACTAGACTTTGAATAATGCACTCTCACTTTTTCAGTTTTTTTCCTTCCTTCCTCCCTCCCTTTCTTCTTTCTTTAGCAGCCGCATCATTCTAGTGGTCAATTATCCCACCACCTTTTGTCTGTGAATAGTTCTAGATCTCAGAGCCTTTTTCTTCCTTCTCATCCTCTTCTACAGACACTTTTCTTCAACCACTGACATCTTTGTACAGTGCCAAGTGCCTGTGGTAGCATACAAAACAAATTCAGTGGATCCAGCCCTGGAGAGCAGGCAGGGTAGTGCCGCGGATAGAAAGGACGGGGTATGAATTCTGCCTCCACCATGTATTATCTCTAAGCCCTCTAACCTCATTTTCCGCATCTGTAAAATGGGATTTGCGATGCTTCTTCTCAAGGCTGCTGTGTGGGTTAAAATCACATGCCGTGAAATATAGTGCCCTTCCTCATTGCCAAAGTTATGGGTGGATGTCAAACAGATAGATTGGGTAAAAGTCTCTCTGTGCAGATAAAGAAAAGTGCCTCTTCTCCTTTTCTTCCTGTTATGGACTGAATTGTGTCTCCCCAAAATTGATATGTTGACTCCCTAACCCCACGATGTGATTGTATTTGGAGATAGGGCCTTTAGGAAGTAATTAAGATTAAATGAGGTCATAAGTGTGGGGCCCTAATCATATAGGACTAGTGCCCTTTTAAGAAGAGGAAGAGGCTGGGCACAGTGCCTTACGCCTGTAATCCTAGTACTTTGGGAGGCCAAGGCAGGATGATTGCTTGAGGCCAAGAGTTCAAGACCAGCCTGAGCAAGAATGAGATCCGCGTCTCTACAAAAAAAAAAAAAAAAAATAGAAGAATTAGTCAGGCATGGTGGTGTGCACCTGTAGTTCCAGCTCAGGGATCCTGAGCTGGGAATATCACTTTAGCCAAGGAGGTTGATGTTGCAGTGAGCTATGATCATACCACTGTACTTTAGCCCGGGAAACAGAGGGAGACCCTGTCTCAAAAAAAAAAAAAAGGAGAGTGAGACACCAGGAATGTGCATGCACAGAAGAAAGGCTATGTGAGAACACAACAAGAAAGTGGCCAAGGACAGAGGCCTCAGAAGAAACCAACCCTTTTGGCACCTTGATCTTGGACTTCCAAACTCCAGAACTATAAGAAAACAAATTTCTATTGTTTCAGCCACCCAGTCTATGGAATTTTTTTATGGCAACCCTAGCAAACTAAGGCACCTCCCTACCCCAAGGGGGCTCCCAGGCAACCTGAGTCACCATTATTTTCCATTTCAGATCATGCCTTCCTCCCAGGTTCACCTGATTGCAGGGCTGGGGCACTTCTCTGCCCTGAACCTTGAATCCAGAGCCCTTGAGTCAAACAAGGCACCGTTGCTCTTGTTTTACAGATGAAGTCACTGAGGCTAATGCCTTAGCAAATATGACACAGCTTGTCAGTGGAAGAAAGAGGCCAAGAACCCTCCCCTGGACTCCTTGGGCACTGGCCCTGCTGTACCCCAGCCCAGCCTTCCCTCAAGTTTCTTGGCCTTCTGGGAGCATCTGAGAAATCCAAGGGTGCAGTCATCTGGGGTGTAGAGCAGTCCCTGTCCATCTTGACCAGGAAGGAGCCCACCACATCCTCGGCCTGCAGGGCTTCCAGCTTATCCATTCTGGCCAAGACCTTGACCTGGACATTCATCCTCAGGGCAGCTGCTCCCCAGCCCTCCCCAACAGCTCCGGCGCGGCTCGTGTGCTGTGGTCTAGGGAGCCTTTTCACGGAAAGCCCCGCCATCCTGGAAACTGATTTCCACCTGGAAAACTGCGTGCCAGGAGGTGGCAGGAGGAAAGGAGAATTAAGAAGGTCCTTGAAGGGGGAAAAGCCTCTTGTGCCAACTAGAGACCATGTGAACACTTGCTTGAAGAAGCCTCTGAAAGGAGCAGGGAGGAGGTGGAGGGTGATCTTCTTAGACTCGAGTTTTCTGGGGGGCTGTGAGGTCCATCAAAGGGGACAATAGCCTGACTGCAGGACTGCCTTTCTTCTTGGAGAAGACAAAACAGTACCTGATACCCTAAAGGAGAGAAGATTTAATGGTTTGTGGTGACTTTGGAGAAACTGAGGCAGAGCAAAGCAATTCGGCTGAGGTCCAGAGCTGGCCAGTGGGCCATGTGTTGGGCTGGGTGATGTTGTTGTCTGGGAAACAAGAGCCTCCGGTTCTAGAGCAAGCCCTGCGCATTGCGTGACCTCGGGCAAGTTGCTCATGCTTTTTGAGAATCAGTGTGAAAAGGGAGGCGGCACTAGGATCAAATCATTTGGTGATCACTGATCTGGTCTCCGAGTTCTATGAATGCCACTCACATCTCTAGCTTCCAGTGGACGCAAACCTGGAAGTCCCACCTGTCCCAAATGGGCTCATCATCTCTTCCTTCCCCTGCTGGCCGCTTATCTGGCTGTGTTGTCCTTCCAGGGAAAGGCACCTGCCTGTACAATCTGGACATAGCCAGGTGGCAAACTGAGGGACCAGACAGGATTCTGCCAATGCAGAAGTGAAAGTGACCACGTGTGGGCACTTGGGCACTTGTGGCCCGCTTCTGCCACCCTGCTCCAGGAGATCACTGCTGTTGGAATGTTGGCCCAGAGTTGCCAGCTCTTCTGATTTTTCAGGAGAAGCCAGCAATGCAGATATTTTCCATAAAAAGATTTCAGCTCCCAATTATTTTTAAACACTGTACAGACCAAACAAAATGTATCTATGGGCTGAATTTGGCTCAGAGTCCTTTTGCAGCTTCTTAAATCTCTGGAGATCAGGGGTTCGCAATCCTGGCTGAACATTAGAATCACATGGGGGATGTTTAAAAAAAATTACCAGCACTGAAACTCTAGGGCAGACCAACTGAAGTGTGCTTGATTCAATGGGATCAGACCAAGTCAATCGTATCTGTCTCTGGTGGATAGGGCCTGGGCGTCAATGCGTCTTCAAGACTCTGCAGGTGATTCTGATATGCAGGCAAGGTACAGGGAGAATCACTGCTACAGCCCTCCTTGGCTTTCCCCCTTCCAGGAGGATCCTGGCCTTGTAGAGCTCATGGCCAACTGTGGGAGACATGGATGAATGAGTGACTGAATGAATGAATGATCACCTTGCCTGGGATCCACACACTGTGCTATCCCCAGTGATCCTCTCAAATCATGAATCTAATCATGCCCACCCCTGTATCCATTCTCCTGAGGGCTTCTAGGTACCTCTGGTTTGAACATGAGCCCTCCACATGCCATCCAAGCTGCCTTGGTCCTTGTTCACTTCTCCACCCTCAGATCCTACTTTTTCTCCCTCTTACCTGACACGTCACCTGCCGAGCACCTTGCTGGTCCTCTAACTGTTCTGTGCCTTGGCACGTACTGTATCCTCTGCCTGGGTATCTTCTGGTGCCCCCTCTCCTGTCCCCCTCGCCTGCCCATCAGCCTGTCCCTTGTCCCATCCTCTCCTCTCTGCTATCTCCAGAATAGCTCTCAGACATGAGGTTCCCAAACTCTGCTGCACTTTACAATTGCCTGGGAGGTTTTAAGCCCTCCCCACCTCAACCTTAGGTCGCACCCACAGCAGTTAAGTGACAATGTCTGGGTGTGGGAACCAGGTCAGGAGTTTTTGAAGACCCCCAGGTGATTCCAATGTGCAGCAAAATTTGAGAACTACGGCCTGTGACATTCCAGTCGTATTTCTCTTCCCACACCTGTCTTCCCAACTAGTCTATGGCCCTCCCTCTCCGTGTTAGTCTGCCCAGGTTGCTATGACAAAATGCCACAGGCTGGGTGGCTCGAACAACAGAAATTTATTTCTCGTAGTTCTGGAAAGTCCAAGATTAGGGTTCCATCCGATTTGGTGTCTGGCGAGGGCTACCTTCTGTCATGCAGACACGGCCATCTCGCTGTGTCCTCACACGGCTTTTCCCCGGGGTGTGCACACGAGAGACAGTGAGCACCCTGGGTTCTCTTTTTATAAGGACCCCAATCCTAGGGGATCAGAGCCCCACCCTATGACCTCATTTAAATTTCTTTTTTTTTTTGGAGTCAGAATCTCCCTCTGTTGCCCAGGTTTGAGTGCCGTGGCGTCAGCCTAGCTCACAGCAACCTCAAACTCCTGGGCTCAAGCGATCCTTCTGCCTCAGCCTCCCGAGTAGCTGGGACTACAGGCATGCACCACCATGCTTGGCTGATTTTTTCTACATATTTTTAGTTGTCCAGCTAATTTCTTTCTATTTTTAGTAGAGACGGAGTCTCACTCTTGCTTAGGCTGGTCTCGAACTCCTGACCTTGAGCAATCCGCCCACCTCGGCCTCCCAGAGTGCTAGGATTACAGGTGTGAGCCACCAAGCCCGGCCCTCATTTAACTTTAATTACTTCCTACAGGCCCTGCCTCCAAATACAGTCCACTGGGCGGTTAGGGCTTTGACGTATGAATTTTGCAGGGACACAAACAGTCCATCAGCCCTCCCAGAGCAGAGACCCCACCTCATGCACTGCAGCACGCCCTGTCCTGGCATCCTTCCCGGTCACAGGCCCTCAGTGGGTGTGGGTGGAACGCACAGGCCTCTGCTGGCCTCACACTCACACTCCCTGGCCTCTAAGCACAGCTGGAGGCGTGTTCTGAGATGCTTGAGAGAGTTGGTAGGTGCCCGGGAGAAGGGTTGGCATCCCACCTCCCCATCGTGGGGAAGCCAGGGTCTCTGATAGGAGATTCGGTTTATTTCTCTCTGGCTGGAAATGCACATGGGCCCTTGGGGCAAGGAAGGCCATTAGTGTGGCCGTCATTTTGAAAAGAAGCCATAGGGGAGGGGAGAGTCTCCACGTAGTGGGAATCAGACCCCAGCACACAGCCGGCGTTTTCAGCACGTTAGTGGTGGTGGGAGAGGAGGGACTGTCCGCTTGAAGGGCAAGGCCAGGGGAGCTGCGGAGAGGCTGAGGCCTAGACAGGGGCTGAGTCTCTGCCTGGCAGCCGGCAGGCACCCCTCCCTCTCCTTACCCAGCCTCCCAGGAGCATTTCCTTCAACATGTTTTAAAACACTTATTAGCGAGCTCTCCCCAAGGAAGCAGGTCAGCGTTGTTATCTGCTTTTGTAAACGGCAAGTGAGGGTTCTAATGGCTGACTCACTCCCCCAGCACAGCCAGGGCAGAGGCCAAGGAAAAGAGGCCCCGGGGGCCGAGCGGAAGAGCTCCCACACACAGGGCCCTGCTGGGGCCACAGGAAGGATCCAAGCAGGGAGTCAGGAGACCTGCACATTTGTCTGGGCTCTGCCACCTACTCCCTGCACATCCTTGGGTGAGTCAGTCCATGTGCCCGTTGGAACACTGCCTCAGTGACTCAGTGTTCCCAACTATAAAGTGGGAGAGGCAGAAGAACTTTCTCGCTCTGTCTACCTGCTGTTCTGGAGCGCCAGGTGTGAGGAGGCTTCCTGAGGGGGAGCTCGGGCCTGGACGCCCTGAGGAACTGTCTGGCGGGGCTCCGCACCTGGGCGGGGGCAGCGGGGGCTTCCGGGGTGGGCACTGGGTCAAGAAGGATTCAGGCCACTGCGTCAGGAAAACATCTCTAGGGAAGGTGGCGAGGCCTCTTAGGAAAAGCTGGGCAGCTCTCTGGGACAGCTAGGGGCAGCCCAGAGGCCTCCCTAGCTTACGCGGGGCCTTCTAAAATCCATTTCCTGGGCCCTGGACACGGATCCTGAGAGACACGGGCTCTGGTCAAAAGGCCTGGATTTGAGCCCAGGTTGCCCCACCCTGCCCAGCTAATATCTGATCTTGGCCAGGTTGCCCCCTCCTCCAAGCCTCAGTGTCTTCGTCTATACAACTGAAATATAGTAGCTGCCCCGCCTGATGCTGTGGAGATTAAATGAAACGGTAGGCTGACAGCACTCAGCGTACTCACAGACACATGGTGAGCTACGAGTATGTTTTTATTTTAGCTGCTTCTCACTTCCTGTACTCTTTTTTTGCACCTCCGGTTCTTTCCTTTCCCCTCAAGCTTTCTCTGGCAGAACACAGAGCATCTGATAAACTGGGTCCCAGGTAGGTGACCACTCAAGAGCCACCCTCCTGTGGGGATCTGTTATTAGCAAGTACTACCCCAAACCTGGAAGAGGCCAGGATGCATGCTAACTGCATGTGTGAAGCACCGTTCCACATGCCTGCCCCTGAAAATGTGCCATTGTGACTTTGTTCGTTCCTATTAATTCAGGGCACAAACTCTGTGAAGTTGCTTGTTAACCTGTAGATTTGTGTCCAGTAGAAAAAATAACCCCAAAGTTGACTGTTTGTTGCCCAGAAAGACATTCATGGCCACAAGCCACATAGAGATTAAAATGCAGGTTCTGATTCAGTAGGTCTGGGACAGACCTGGACTCTGCATTCCAATACACCCCCCGGCGCTGTTGACACTGATCGTCTGAGGGCCACACTTTGAATAGCAAGGGCCTGGTCCAATCCCCCAACTCTGTCTCTAGGAATCCCCTCCTAAGTCCTGATGGGGGTTGAAATAAGATCACAGGGAGAGAGAGGGCAATGCTTGACCGAAAGCAGCGATCTCATGCTGGTGGCCTTTCAGGCACATGCAGGCTCTGGGCAGGGCTGGGCACTGCCCATCTTCTCTCGGGTCAAGCACACTGGCTCCTGGCCACTCCACTTAGGGAAAGCCACCGCCTTGTGAGGGTCTGTAAAGACCAAAGTGAGGAAGACTTTCTGCTATTTTTCAGTCCCATAGAAGCAACCTTTCCTGGTGGGAAACACAGGTATTTAATACAGGACCTGAACTTGAGCCTGGGAGGTGACCACATCAGACAGTAGCTCTCTCACAAGTAGAGGTCCCCAAGCATCAGTGTGCATCATTCAGCCATTCAGCAAATATACACGTGCCAGGCATTGCTCTGGGGGATACGGCAGAGACCAAGACAGACCGAGATCCCTCCTTCGCGGAAATTTTATTCTAGTGGGAGTAGACAGATAATTAGCAATAGATATAATAAGTAAATTACAGAGTCTATTGGATGAAAAGCATTATGAGTAAAAAAAAAGTTGAGCAGATTCAGGGAGATAAAAGTGGCTGGGCTGGAATGGTGCAGGCTGCAGTAGGGTGGTTAGGGTAGGCCTTGGTTGGAGCAAAGACTGGAAGGAAATAAGGAAGTTGGCTAGGGGAATATCTGGGGCAGGGGGCAAATGCAAAGGCCCCAAGGTGTGAGCACATTGGGCTGTTGAGGAGCAGCTGGCAGCCAGTGTGTTTGGAGTGTGAAAGACACCGGAGAAGTAACAGAGTGTCGATGACACCAGGCCTTGAAAACCATTGTAAGGCCTTGGCTTTTACGTTGAAGGAAATGGACAGCCACTGCTGGACTTGGAGCAGTCGAGTGACTTAGGATTTAAAAGGATCTTCTGGGTGCTGGGCGAGGGATAAATAGGGACTTTTTAAAGTGCAGGAGTATGGGCCCTAATACCAGAGTCTGGTTTACTGGGGGTTCAGGTGGGCTTGGGTATCTGCATCTTTAAAAGCCCCCATGATTGCTTGTCTTGTGAACAGTGTAGAGCTGCATTACCACCCTTGCACAACTCCAGGGGGCGCGTTCTCATTGTTTTCTATCCGAGACGCACTGCGAATGACAGCCCGGGAGTGGGCGCCAAGGCAGTCCCACAGCGTCCACCCTGGAAGGCACCTTAACTTAAGTGCTTCCACCTACAGGAAGGAGGGTGCCGGCTGCCCCTGCTGTGTGGATTTGGATGCACACGTAGAGCAGCACAGGCCCCAGGTGGCTCCTGGCCAAGGCCTTGAATTCTTCATCATCCTGCGTCATTAGCCGTCCTCCAAGGCCTGCAGTGAACCTTTGTACATTCCTTCACTGTGAAGGTGGAGTGAGCGGGAGCTGTCAGTCTTCTCATCCCTGCGGGACGGAATCTCCCATCGGCGTGCAGACGTGCTCCGGGATGTGCAGCACGCAGCTCTGCGTCGCCCCGAGGAGGCGAGGTTCGTGCTGGGCACTATGGCTGTGCCCACACAGGGCGGCGTGAGCAGAGGTGCGAGGAAGCTCTCAGGCGTGTGAAATGGGCGTGATGCTGGTGTGCTGACCTACCTCATCTGTTGCTAACCCTGTGGCATTAGGGAAGGCCATGTTGGTATCCATTTTGCAGATGAGGAAAGTAAAGGCTCAGAGAGGCCTTTTCACAGGAACGTGATGGGGAAAAGAGTGTGTCAGCTGGCGACAGCTATCGACCAGTTCTCCTGTCCCCGCTGCCTCCTCAGAGGCCTGGAGCTCTCAGCAAAGACCCTGGGTTCGCAGGGGCAAAGCAGCCCAGGTGAAACAAACCCCAGCCCTGCTCCTTCCCAGTCGTGTGCCAACCCTCCGAGCCTGTTTCCTCATCCGTAGAGTGAGCACCAACAGGGCTGTTGCTAATAGGAAATGAGAAAATGCCCCACTGCCTGCCCGGTGCCAATGAACACAAGGAGCTCCGTGGTGCTCTTCTTGGACCTGACGCAGCTGGGCTGCGTCCCTTCTCTCAGGCCTGGGTCTGGCCTGCCTGGCCCTGAGACATGCAGGGAAGGTCTGTCTGCTCACGGGCTGAGAGTTTTTCCTGTCCAGCAGCCCTGAGTCATGCCCTTTTCCCAGGCCCACCCTCCTGGCCTTGGCATCTCGCCCAGGGCCCCACTGAGACCTTCTAGGGCAGCTGCCAACTCTTGCCCTGCCAAGAACTGCTCCCCGTCCCCCGGCGGGCTTTCTGCGAAGGCACAGCACATTTCATGTAAAGATAGCTGCAAAGCAGGGCTGTGGGGTCCAACACGGTATTTTGGGGAGACTCACAATCAAAGCCCTCCAGCCTCACCCAGCTTACTGTCTACGCTAACTTCATTCCTCCACCGTTCTCTCCGACATGACTGTACTATTCCAGGAAACTTCGCCCAGGAAGTAAAAGTTGTAAGTATTAATAACTCTATTGTTCATTCCAGGAGCTCTCTGAAAGAATCATTTAAAGTAACATCAAACTGCTCAACTCTTTGTTGCATCAAAAGACTCTTCAGCCCTTTGCCTCAAAATTCCCCCTTGCCGTGTCTGCCCATCCTAAACTATGTCATGAGCTTGATCCAATCCTAATCAAGGTTTCCTCCCCTGCCTTGAAAGCCCCACCTAAAACCAGACTCCAAAATCTGCTCACTTCCTGACTGCCCTCCCAGTCGGACACACGAGAGAAGAGGCAGAGCTGTCGCAGGAAGGGTAGGACCAGCTTTGTCTGACGAGCAGGTTGAGCTGGTGGACTTTGGGCAGCCAGCATCCAACAGGACACTGCGCAGCGGGGAGTCCTCTCGGCCCTTTGGGCTTCGGAGGGCGGCATCCTGAGTCTAGGCCGATCCATAGGGGAAGTTCAAAGTGACAGCAAGGCCCTCAGAAGTGGAGAAATAGTGACCATGGGCGTTCCAGAAAGCCCTTGGGGATCTCCTGGTGCAGCCCCTTCGTTTTACAGACAGGAAACAGGGCCCACAGAGGGAACGAGATTTGTCCAAATCACAGAGCTAGCTAGGATTGTTACAGGGATTAAATGAATAATATCTGTACTGTGCTTAGACAGGCAATGTCTAAGCACATTATCCACTAAGTTCTGTATGTGTTTGTTAAATAAAAATAATGGAGTGTCTGGCCGAAAACTCAAGGCAAACTTAAGCTAGTCTCTCGTTTAAAAAACAAAACCCAACTTTAACCTTAAACCCAGAACAGTGGCTCTCTAACTCGAGCACGCCTCAGAACCACCCAGAGGGCTTGTTAAAGCAGAGAGTTTCTGATCCTGCATATCTGGGGAGGGGCCAAGAACCTGCATTTCTGACCAGCTTCCCTGCGGTCCTGATGCTGGTCTAAAGACCCCTCTTTGATAACTGTGGACCCAGAGGGACAAATTAAGGATGTAACTTCTGGCACCAGTGAGGGAGAACTTTGGAGACGGTGGGTCTGCTCAGCCCTCCCAGGTATAGTTCCCCCGCAACGTGCAGCACAGAGCTGCAAGTCTTGTGCCAATTCTGCTTGGCCTTGCCTGTGCCCACCTGTGGATAACCCGAGTGTCCCCCGAGGCTAGCTTTCTCTATCTCCTGCCTTCAACACAAAGGGCAGCCCCTCTTGCCTGTAGGCTGGTTTGACAGCCAGGCTGCAGGAGGAGGTCCATACAGCGAGAGTGAACCAAACACCAACCAGGCAGATGAAACCAACACATTTTTTTATTGCAGACTGAAGCTAAGAGGCTCACTCACACAGTGAGCTCTGACTTGGGGGCTTTTCTGACTGCCCAAGCTTTCCCAGAGAGGCAAGGGCAACTCTCCTAGCAGAGTAGAAAACAACTTCCAGAAGCAACCCCTTCAAAGGCCTGAGGTGAGGACCTGGGTAAGCGGGCAGCTTGGCATGCAGGGATTAACCAGAAAGGCAGGGTCCAGAGGGCCAGGCACACCCAACCCGCATCTCCTTGTGACTGCGGGTCACTCCCTTCCTTGGGAGTGTCAGGACGAAGACTCTGGAAAGATCTAAGAGGCCAAGGGTCTCCCACGGCTGGGTTAGGGAGAGGGCTGAGCACAGACTCAACTCCCTGGAGGTGGCAGGGGGCAAACAGAGAACATTCATCCTCTACTCCAAGGTCATCCCCAGGGTCACCCCCAGGCCCTTGCTTCCCAAACTGTAAAGTGCTTGTAGGAGTCAGCTGGGGATCTTGCTAAAATGCAGGGTGCGAGCCGGCAGTTCTGGGTGGGGCCCAAGACTCTGCATTTCTAACAAGCTCCCAGGTGACACTGCTGCTTTCTGTCCACAGACCACACCTGGAGTTGTGAGGCTCTGGCCACACTTTGCCTTTGTGCCTATCACAAAAGTGTGTGTCTTTTTCAACAAGGAGAGACCCCACACCAGGACACAGGGTGGGTGGGCCCCACCCAGCCTGGACAGGACTTTAGCCTCTGCTTGCCCCCAACATCCACAGCTGGACTCGGGAACCCTGGAGATCCTGTCTTGACCTCCTGACCCTGAACACCCTTTCCCCAGAGTTTGACCAAGCAACCTTAGGATATGAACAGAGTGAACAAGTCTCTCTTGGACACAGAGCACTCGGTGGCAGGCCAACATTGGCCCAACCTGTCAGCTCCGTGCCAGGAGACAGGAGACCTGGGCAGGGGGAAGGGAGCTGGGAGTGTTTTGAGAAGGGCTTACTGCGCTGAGCGGTGGTCCGAGCTCAGAACAGCCTAACCCTAGGAGTGGTAAAGTGGCCACTGGCCCACAGGACGCAGGATTTAGGTGGCCTGGCTTTGTCCCAAGCCCTGGGCCTCAGGTGCCTCTACAGACCCAGACAAAGGTGCAGACCAGGTGGGGTCTGGGGCACTCTGAGTCTGCTTGCTCCAAGGAGGAGGAGGTGGGAGGTAGATACCTGGCGGATCAGAGGTCAGGGTTCTCCGAACCACAAGTGTTACCAGGAAGCAAGAGCCCCAGGCCCTCTCCTGGCAGGGGACCGACCATCCTGCCAGGCCAGGGCTGAGGATGGGCCCTGCAGAGGGTCGAATCCAGGGTGGTTCTCAGGAAGCAATAAATAGATGGAGGTGGTCTTCTACTCCTCTCAGGGCAGCGACTGGCTCTCAGTACTAGAAACAAGGCCTCAACACTGCAGGGGCCCAGAAAATGCTCAGCAGTGCTCCTCTGTGGGCTCAGAGCTGCCTGATGATTTGGAGGTAACATGGAGGCATGTACTGCCTGAACAACCTCCAAGGCACCCAAAGGAGGCAAAGGCTCCCTGCCCTTTCTCCAAGTAACAAGGCTCAGAGAGGGCAGGAGATCTGTCCAAGTTTGCACAGCAGCTGTGAGTGCCCAGAGTCCAGGCTGCAGCCCCCACCTCATCTCCTCCCTGGGCATTCCAAGTCCACTACTGCCGCAAGCTACCTATCCCGGACCGGCTGCACCCCCGCCCACCACACGCCGTATGGCCCACCCGCCCCCAGCCCCCCAAGCTTGGCCTCCCATGGGCCTATCTCCCTTCAGGGTGCCAGGCCGGTGGCCTCTGTCCCTTGCTGGGTGGGCATGAGGAGGGTGGCCTACGGCGGGGGGGCCCTGGCGCCCTCCGGAGACATGAGCATGTCGAACTTGATGAGTGGCGGGGCGATGACGCGAACCTCGGCGCTGAGCGGGTTGAAGCGGAGGTTGATGCAGCGCAAGGCTGGCATGGCGGCAAGCTTCTCCACGGGCACATCTGTTGGGGACAGAGGGGACAGGTTAGAGGGGCTGGGGTAAGGAGCAGGCAGAGAAGAAGGGTGTTGGGCCAGGAAGACTGTGAGCAAACGGTGGTGAGGAGCAGCTCTCCGACACCCACTGTACGTGGGCTCAGCTCTTGGTGCCCAGCCCTGTGCAAGGGGACACCGTGGCCACCAGGATATTACACAGACATGGAGGAAAGCATCCTAAAAATTAAGGACCAGGCTTCTCAAAAAGCTAAACATAGGATTGCTGTATAACCCAGTAATTTTACTCCTAGGCAGAGCTGAAAGAATTAAAAACAGGTATTCAGACAAATATTTTACATACATGTTCATAGCAGCACTACTCACAACAGCCAAATGTCCGTTAGTGGATGACCGGATAAACAAAACGTGGCGTAGACATGTGATGGAATATTATGCAGTCATAAAAAGAAATGAAATTCTGACACATGCTACTACATGGATGAACCTTGCAAGCATTGTGCTAATGAAAGGTAGGCACAAAATGACAGATACTGTGGGATTCCACTAGCATGAAGCATCTAGAGTAGTCAAACTCATGGAAGGAAACAGGAAGTAGAACAGAGGTGACTAGGGACTAGGGGACGGGGAGTGGGGAGTTATTGCTTAATAACTACGATTTCTGTTGGGGTGATGAAGAAGTTTTGAAAATAGATAGTGCTGATGGTCGCAAAACATTGTGAATGTAATTAATGCCACTTAGGGGGTATGCTTTAAAAGTGGTTAAAATAGCAAATTTTATGTTATGTATATTTTATCACAACTTAAAATTTTAATAATGTAATGTGCCAAAAACCACTGACTTGTATATTTTAAATGAGTGAATTGTATAGTATGTGAATTATATCTCAATAAAGCTATTAAAGAGCAAAGAATATTATGTGCATGAAGTTAAGAATAATCTTGCTAAGATGGCTGGGCGCAGTGGCTCACGCCTGTAATCCTAGCACTATGGGAGGCCGAGGCCGGCAGATCATTTGAGCTCAGGAGTTCAAGACCATCCTGAGCAAGAGTGAGACCCCATCTCTACTAAAAATAGAAAGAAATTAATTGGCCAGCTAAAAATATATAGAAAAAAACTAGCCGGGCATGGTGGCGCATGCCCGTAGTCTCAGCTACTTGGGAGGCTGAGGCAGGAGGATTGCTTGAGCTCGGGAGTTTGAGGTTGCTGTGAGCCAGGCTGACACCACGGCTCTCTAGCCCGGGCAACAGAGTGAGACTCTGTCTCAAAAAGAAAAAAAAAATAAGAATAATCTTGCTAAGAGAGAGGAGGCTGCATATAGTGACCTATGGAAATTCTTTCATTCTCTTTTTTATTTCTTCTTTTCTTTCCATTTTTTTTTTATCCATAGGACTCTGCTTGATATGGAAATCCTTCTTAACTATGGGAATGCCATTCTTTATCACATCGTCTGGTTCATCATGACCCTGAAGCGTCCCCAAGGAGGAGGCATGACTACCCTGGGTCTAGCTAAGGGAGGTTAGTTAAAATTTAAACTTAATCAGGACTCTCGATAATGTGTCCTTCCTATATCGCTGCCCTGTAAGAGCTATCTGGGAAGTTTCAGACTGTATTAATTTGGATCATCAACCAGAGATTGAATGTTATCTGGAATCAAAATAAGCTTTTCTCTTGTTACAGCTCTAGTTTCCAAAATTTAATGTGTAGAATTTGCAACTCAAGTTTCAAATTGTCACCAACTTATATAATACTAGGGCATTTCCCAAAGCTCATCAAAAATGCCGCATTGTAACATATATAAAGTGATGATCTACTAGTTAACTCAAGGGCCAATATTTCGAGTTATAAGTGAAGAGGCTGCATAGCCTAGTGTCAAAGACTTAGGACTTAACAGACAGGCCTGAGCTGAAACCCATCTTTATTCCCTACTAACTTTTATTGCTTCCCTGTACTTTAGTGTCCTAATCTTTAAAATGGAAATAATAAATCTTTCCTTAAACAGGTAGTGTGAAAACTAAATTGGAGAGTGACTGCTTAATGGGTATGGCTTCTCTTTTGGGATGATGGAAGCGACTTGGAACCAGACAGAGGGTGATGGTTGTGCAACATTGTGAATGTACTAAATGCCACCAATTGTACACTTTAAGTAGTTCATTCTATGCTATATGAATTTTACCTCAATTTTTTAAAGAAAGGACCAGAATAAGGCAGCAGCTGTATTAACACTTGATAACGCTTTGGTTCCTCCCACCTAACCTTCAGGATCACTCAATCTGCAGTTCAGTTCCCAGGTCCGCCATGTGACAGCCGTGTGGCCAAAAGCAAATTACGAAATTCATATCAGGGTAACAATACTATTACAGTACATACCTCACAGGACTGTTTCAGGATGAATAAGACAATCTATGTTCTCCACACAGTATTGAATGAATGGTAGATGCTATCATTAAAGGACACAAGGCCCAGAGAAGTCAAGTAACTTGCCTAAGATCACAAGTTCATAGTAAGCTGAGTCCAGACTTGATTCTTTGTAGTCTCCATACAAAGGAAAAATTTTTTAATGAATATTTTGTAAATAAAGGTACATTTCGCTATAATTTCCCATTTTCCCTGAGTATGGCGACTTTTGGGGCACCCTATAGTGTAAGCAAGAGCCTTCTCCTCTTTCCCACTTGCCTATTTATTATCAGTATGGCCCCTATGTTTCTAGTGGTTTATAATTCATTACTGTATGACATTATTTTGATGCTTATAATTGTCCCAGGTTTGGCCAGTGGGAGACCCTCAGTCTGGCTCCTGTGTCTTTTGACATGGCCCTAGATTATTTGGGATACAACTCATCTTCAGCCTTCCCTGCCCCAGCACTGGAATCAGCCATTTCTCCAAGAAGTCCTGGTTCCCTTCCATGAGGAAGGGCATTAGTGACCAATAGTGACAATGCCACTGACTAAGCCATGCTTCACAACCCATCCACGAGGCCCATGAGCACCCAACCCATCTGCTTTGACTGCTGCCTAGTATACCACGCTGTGCACCCACCACACTCTGCCTCTCTGCTCTGCCAGCGATGACACCCAGGTGGCCTCCATCAGACCTTGGGCACCGGTGTGGAAAAGTCTCTGGATGTGTGCCCAGGAGCAGGACTGACTGCTCTATTGAAGGATTCGTGTGTATACATTCTCTAACTGCTTTCTAGAACTCCTGTGGGTCTACCAGGAGCTCGGTACCCTGCCTTGCTACAAGGGCTTTCAGGGAGGCCTCGACCTGCCTGTCCCCCTTCCAGGCTGACACACACTAAGGCCCTGACATTCAGTGAGGTTCCTGCAGCCTCCCCGCTCCCTCCTGGGAGCCTCGTGGTGAAGGCAGACAGCGCTGACATTGGGCTCTGCTCTCTTCGCTCAGGAAAGAGCCCCACCACTGAATCCCCTGAAGTCAGATGCTGTCCTGCCCTCAGGGCTCAGCAACT
This sequence comes from Cheirogaleus medius, assembly GCA_008086735.1. Classification (NCBI taxonomy): domain Eukaryota; kingdom Metazoa; phylum Chordata; class Mammalia; order Primates; family Cheirogaleidae; genus Cheirogaleus; species Cheirogaleus medius. The sequence goes on from VBSM01003143.1 coordinate 42,659,174, forward strand.
GGCATGTGGCTCCGCCTCGGACCTCCTGGAGAGAAGGGAAAGGGAGGCCGCAGGCCCAGGAAAGCCCGTGTGATCACACTTCCACGTGTGATCTCCCACGGTCATGGGGGCAGCACAGCGCAGGGCTCCTCTGCCCACTTTGCAGAGGAAGAAACTCAAGAGCATGCGGCTATTAAGAAACAGAGCTAGGCTGGGCGTGTTGGCTCACGCCTGTAATCCTAGCACTCTGGGAGGCCGAGGCGGGTGGATCGCTCAAGGTCAGGAGTTCGAAACCAGCCTGAGCTAGAGCGAGACCCCGTCTCTACTAAAAATAGAAAGAAATTAATTGGACAACCAATATATATAGAAAAAATTAGCCGGGCATGGTGGTGCATGCCTGTAGTCCCAGCTACTCGGGAGGCTGAGGCAGAAGGATTGCTTGAGCCCAGGAGTTTGAGGTTGCTGTGAGCTAGGCTAACGCCATGGCACTCACTCTAGCCTGGGCAACAAAGTGAAACTCTGCCTCCAAAAAAAAAGAAACAGAGCTGCACCCTGAGTTTGCTGCCAGCTGGTTCCATCATGCTCCAGTGTCCCATGTCCGTGCCCGACTGGATGAGGTGGGCCTGGGAGGGGAGAAAGTGACTTGGCAGGAGGTTCTGCACCTATGGGAGCTCCCAGGGGCCTTGTCTGCCCAAGGCTGTCTGTCCAAGATACTCTCAGCACCGTGGGAGTTTGCAGGGATGTGGGCCTTCGAGATTGCTCTGCTGGGTCATTTTGTTGCTGACGGTGGTTTTTTAAGTGTTAATAACATGTGTTTCATGCTTGCTGACTTAAGCTCTTTAATTTGTTTAATCCTCACAATAGCTGTCTGAGTTGAGTGCTACTATCTCCATCTCACAGATGAGGAAGATGAAGTGCGGAGAGGTCGAGTCCCTTGTCCAAGGACATGAGCTGGGAAGCACTGAGCCAGGCTAAGAAGCCAGGCCGGCTGCCTCTGGAGCCCACGCTGCTCACGCCCCCTCCAGGTAACCCTCCGGCCTCACAGCCCGCCCCCACCCCCACAGCCCCTCAGATAAGGGAGATAGAAAACAGTCTTGCCGCAGGGCTGCAGGGACCCAGCAGGAGTGCCTCTGGCTTCCCCTGACCACGACTCTCCACAGCTTGGGCCACCAAGCCAGTCCCTCCCCAGCCCAGGGCTCCACCTCCAGCAGGTGCTGGGGGCACAGGGCAGGAGTCACAGAACCTCCAGGCCCTGTAAGGTCCCCATGACAGTCACTTCCTTGCTGACCTGCCCAGAGAGAAAGGGTTTCCTGGGTTTGTTCTCAAATTCGTTCCAGAATCTTCCAGGCCTTTTTGTTCTGCCGTGGGGCACAGCGCAGAACAAACCTATCCCTTCTTGTCCATGACAACACTTCTGAAACCTGTAGCTCAGCAAATGCCACCACCTTCTATAGGCAAAGGCCCCCAGATCCTTTGCTTCACGTGATTTTCGGGGAGTGGGTGAGTGGTAGTGAGACGCACATGCTCTGGAGCCAGAAAGGTGAGCCTGGCTTTTCCAGTGACTGACTGTGTTGCCTTAGGCAGGACCTCTGAACCTGAGCTCTCTCACCTGTAAGATGGGGTCACACTGCCCACCCTTCAGAGAGGCCATGTGAAATGGACAAGACGCCTGTATGCAGTGTGCCAGCAACACGCATTCAACAAGGGCAGGCCCCTTGCTCCCTGCCACTAATGTGGGGACCAGCAAGCACCACCCCAGGTCCCCAAGGCAAGCCCACGGGCCTCGGCTAGCAGCATCCCAGCCTGAGTTCACCCCTGAGAGGGCCTGGATGCCAGATCACGTGGACAGGGAAGAGGCGGTGAGGCCTCAGCTCTCTCCTGAAAGTGCCACAGCTCCTCGAGCCCCTCGCCACCATTCACCAAAGGACAAAAGCCCCAGATCTGGCCTCCACTGAGAGCTGAGAGAACCAACTGGCACTCGTGTTTGTGGGCTGTTGGCCAGGGGCTGTACAGGTCATGGCAGAGACCATCAGAGCTGGGAGGGCACTCGAAGTTGTGGAAACTGAGGCCCAGCAGGAGGTAGCAACTTTGTCCCAGGTCACCTGGCCACTGGGTGGCAGGGCTGATGCTGAGACGGAGAAGGCTGGCTTGAGCAGAGAGGAGTGATGTGCTCCTCCGTGCAGCAGTCCCGGGGCCCTGGGAACAGGCAGCCAAACCCTGCATAGGAGGAGCTCGCCGCCCTTAGACTTACGGGTGACCTAGCCTCTCAGCTCCCTGTGGCAGGCCCAGTGTATTGGACGGGGACCAGTCCATAGCCTTGAACGCTGTGGGACCCAGGAAATGCTTACACCAGGGGCAGGGTCCCCAGCAAGAAGACACTACCTGTCTGGCAAGCAGGTCCCATATGATAGGTGAGGGGACAGGAGTGAGCATGAAGGAGGCGTGGGAGGGACCCAGAGTCCAGGGCACACTTGGGAGGAGGGAAAGACTTGGAGACAAGGCTGTTTCCAGAACGCAGGGTTATGAGCAGGCACTACTCCTGGGAGATGAGGAAAAGCGAGATCAAGTGATATTGGTGCCTGCCCCTGCCTTCGCTTTCTCCGGAGCTCAGGCGACGCAAATGTCACATTGCACAGCTGCCAGCACCCTGGCCTCGCACCTCCCAGTCCTTATAGGTGAAGGAAAGGGCAGCCCACGGCAGTTCTTGCAGCTCTCCTTTCGATCTGGCCCCCATTTTTCCTGCCAATAATGGCTGGGAAGAAAAGTGCTGATTCCTTGGTATCTTCACCATCTTCACGGTAGCAGCAGCTGTCACGGCCATCTCTGACAGCACAGCTGGCATCATGGGCGGGGGGCACACACCGACCCTCTGCCCCTGATCACCCAGAATGAGAAAACTCCCTTGTGCTGGGCTTTTAGAAGGTAAAGTCATTTCATGGGGAGTCAACTTCCACAGGACATAGAAGGAAACGGAGGCCCAGGGAGGGCTAGCGCCTTGTCTAAATGGGCCCGGCAAAGGAGGCCACTCCTGGGAACTGATATTTGAGGCCCTTCACTAGATGGTTCCTCACAACGACCCATTTCGCAGGTATGGAAACTGAGCCTCAGATTTGTGGTGCCCACCGTCACCAAGCCAGTAAGTGGTGGAGACAGGATTTACAAAAGCCCATGTGTGTCACCCCACAGCATGGAAGGGCAAGGCCAAGGCCAGAGCCTGGTCTCCTTGCACCGGCCCCTCAGCCCCCAGAAGGTAATCTGGATGGCAGGTTTGGCCAATCAGTTCAGGAAGGGCTGGACCCCGGGCTGAGAGTATCCCAAGCTCACTGTCAAGATACTCTCACTTCAGAGACGGGGGCTCAGAGCTGCTAAGTCACCCCATCTCCCCATCTGCCACTGGGGACCACTAGTACCGCCTCAGTTTCTCCAGAGGGGGGTTTGACTAGGGGTGGCTAAGGACCCTTCCCACTCTGGACTCTGTGACCCCTCTGTCCATCAGCTGGGGAGGCCAGCGGCCTGTGCAGTGGCCGGTGCTCCTGAGGGTGGGAAGAGGGTCTCCCTACGAAGCTGCTGACACAGGTCTGCTGGACACAGCATGAAGACAAGCTCAGCCCAGCCCTGGAGCACATCTGTGTGACTCCAGGCCCAGGGAGAGCAGACTGTCCGGGTCTCAGCCTGTTGTTTCCATATCTACCACCGAGCTGGCCTCTCTAGGGTCTGCGGAATTCTCTGAGCCGCCCAGCTGAAGGATGGTGACAGCCTTCACGGGGCAAAGCAGGGATTAGGTGTATCTCTTTCCCCTGATTTTGCTGGGAGTGTTGTTTCAGCAGCTCAGAGGAAGAAGCAATAAGGCCATCAGAGCATGTCAAAGCTGGCAGAACCAACAAACCAGAGCAGTCACATTAGCAAGCGACAAGCCCAAGAGACCAACTGGGATTTTCCGGATACAGCTAAAAATGAGATCATTTACACTCACAGCAACCTGACAACAGAGACAGATGGCTGAAGGCTGGAGAGGAGGATATCCAATGATCTGCATTTTGTGGATGGGGAAACTGAGGCTGGGAGAGGTTAAATAAGCTTCCCCAGGGCACATAGCACATCGGCAGCACAGTGATGACAGGAGCCAGGTCTCTGGATCTGGCACACCTGGAGAGGAAAGGGGCTTCAGTTTCTCCTGCAGTTCTGTGGGCCATGACCTCATCGCCACTCACCCGTGTCCTTGTGCTCCCGGAAGCCCAGCTCACGGGCTACTTCTTTTGTCATTTCCCCGTTCCTCCTCCAAACTCTCACGACAGTTTTTTATGTCATACTCCTATCACACATCACACTCTGCAACCTGTGAATATGTCTGTTCACTCCTGTAGGTGTGTTACCTAGCACAGTGCCCACGGGGTGCTCAGTAACTGTTGGAGGAATGAATGAATGAATAAATGAATGTCTTACTGCCGGGACTAGACCACAAGTCCCTTCAGGCTTGAGACCACCCTGGGCTGGGCACACAGCAGACCCACCATCCATGCAGCTTCATCAATTCTGTGATCCCCCAAGTGTACAATGGTGGGGTGGTCATGGGCTTCTATGTCTTTGTGTCTCGGGCAGGGACTAAAGGCAAAGGCTCACAGCCCGTGGCAGGGGAGAAGGAGCTCAACCAGGATTAAACATGCCCTGTCTTGCCCTCCTACCGCCGCAGACAGCCATCCGGGATTCCTGCCTGTGCCTGTGGGAAGCTTGGAGTAATCAATACTAGCAGGATCAGAGTGGGCAGTGTTTATAGAAAATTACTACCCCCGAGGTTGGCTTGGCCTCATCTCACTAATCATTAGCAGTATTGACTGGTAAACTCGTTTCACGCCAGTGAGACCAGCTGGGAAGCAAGCTGATTAAAAATGAGCGCTCCAGAGCGCTGTTCTCCACCCCTGTGGCACCCATGGTCCAACAGGACGCCAAGAGGATAAGGGGTCTGGGCCCAGGGAAGCAGCAAGGGGCAGTGGGCTCCCGGCAGAGAGCAGCTGGCCTCCGAGTCAGCACTGCTTGAGAATCCAGCCCAGCCCGGCCGCAGAGCTCGGCCTCCAGGCAGCTCTTGGTGCCTGGCGACCAAAACAGCTAAGCTCAAGGATGTCCTGCTGTGCCGCGCTGAGCTTCACGCTCCCACTCGAAATGCCACAAGAGAGAAGCAAGCAAACTGTGGTCACCCGGCGGGGACAGGAGACCGTGCCTGTGACAAGAACAATCCCTTCCAAGCCACTTGCACACACATCTCTCAGATGGCTTGCTGCTGATAGGAGCCGGGTGGGGGCAGCGGCTGAGCCCCCCCTGCACTAAGGCGCATCCTGGCACGGGTGGGGCCAGAAGCAAACAGAAATAGAGCAGCCCCCGCCCCCGGGGAACAAGCGGCTCCCTGCAGTTCCTGAGCCCCAGCCCTCAGAAGGAGCTGGGTGGAACAGAGTTCTTCATCCACTGCTGAAGAGGGGCCATTTGGTAAAAGGTGAAAGATTTATTCAATCTGAAGAGAAACTAGAGTATGAAGGTCCATTTGGGAGGGTGGCCAGGGCCAGAGACCTGGGCCCAACGGGCCCTGATTTCGGCTCTGCCATTTAAAGTCATGCACCCTCAGGCAGGCCCTTAACCTCTCTGAACCTTCACCTCTCAAGACGGCCCTTCTGCCTCATGGTCTGTGAGCTGGGACCACAGGGGACGTCGAGGGGACCACAGGTGCTCTCCAAGGAGGACAGGGCTACTGAGGTGCAGAAAGTGTGGCAGGCACCTCTCTTCAGAGGATGGGAAGCACAGAGTGTTTTAGGAATCCACTAAAGAACCTACAGACACCTTACCCCGATTAAGTATGAGCCACAGGGGAAGAAAAGCAAAGGAGAAAAGCCCTGGCTGTGATTTCCTCCTGTGCCCAGGCTGGCCAGCAAAGGTGGGCTGACGGGCAGCCAGGGCCACTCGCCACAACCCTTCCTTCCAAAGGCTCCCCGCGCCGGGAGCTGACACACAATCAATGCCGACTCCTAACGATCCTCCTCAGAAACGACACGGTCTTCTCACTGGCCACTCTGGAGACAGCCCGATAAGCAACTCAGATGGCGAGGCCCACGATGTGGCATTTATCTCCCCCTCCCCTCTCCCACACTCCGGCCTGCGCCCTCCCCCAGGCCGCCCTGGGCCTCTTTTATTAATAGTTCCTCCAACTGCTTTGATTAGACGCTCTGGGGAGGGCCTCGGAAAAGAATGGCAATTCCACTGCCACCTCTCGAGCGTCTGCATCCCCTCCCTGGAGCTGGTGGTGTGTGTGTGTCTAGACACCCTGTGGAGGACTAGAGCTGCTTCATCCGCCGTGTCTGTGCCACGTGCACTGCAGGGTGACAGGGCTGGTGGCAGGGAACCTCCTCTGAGGTTCTCCCTGGGGGTGGAGGGCGAGGATGGCTCCTTTGTAAATCCTTCTCTACGCTGGGAAATCAAAGTGGCTGATACCAACTGTACAAATCCTTCTGCTCGGGTTGAATATCATTGTCAGAGAAATAAGACCTCCCTTACAATCGCAAAAAGAAGAAAAGCTTCCAAGGTGAGAATGAGTTAGGAAGGGCGCTGCCCAGGGGAACCAGCTCCCGGGAAACAAAATAGGTTGAAGATGAGGCGTGATGGGGTGGGGGTGCTCTGGCCAGCTCCTCCCCACTTATGCTAGCATACGCTTCCTCTTTGGGATTAGCCCGTTCTTTGCTTTCTGTGTGTTCTCAGCTGCCTTTGGCTTATTGGTAAAGCTCCTTCTGAAAGCGGCTTTTGTGGGGCAGCAGAGCACCACGTGCAGGGTTCAGGGGGCAGCAGGGTGCAGGGCAAGATGCACGTTTACAAAGCTCATCTCTGCCACCCTCCCAGCACCTGTCAGCTTTCGTGGCTGGGCTTGTTGCTCTTCTTGCCCTGACATAGCTACTTAACTCACGAGTGCACACACGCACATGCAGACATTGGGAAGAGGAGCAAGAGGGAGGCCATGGCTTCTTCTGGGACTGGAATGAGAAGGCAGAGGTGCATGTTTATAGGCCTGCCTCCCCGAGGCTGTGCTTATATGAGCTTCCAATTAGAAAGGAGGCCACTAGGAACCTATGCTTGGGGCAGAATGGTGCTTATTGATTGCAAGTTCTGGTCTTGCTCAGTAGTGGTTCTGTCTTGCCTGCACATCGGAACCATCTGGAGAGTTTTAAAAAATCATGAAGCCTGAATCCCACCACCAGAGATTGTGATTTAACTGCCATGAGGTGTGGCCTCAACACGGGGTTTTAAAAGCTCGCTGGATGACTTGACAGTACAGCTAGTTTGAGCACCACTGGTGAGGATTAATGGGAAAATCTGTTGACGATTCTTCCATCTTCCATTGTGCATGCTGCCTCCTGCCTCACTGTGCATGGCAGAGCTGGCAGGAGCAAGGCTGACTGCCTTCCTGGCCTAGGGAAACCTGCCTCATTGTCTTACACTGTTCTCCCCACCAGTTTCCTTCCAACCAAAGTTGCACTGCGGCTTCCTATCCCCCTATAGCTATGTGCAAAAATCTTCTCTCCCTATGCAAAGCACTGTGCAGCATATCTAGGGCTCTGCAACAAGACTACCTGGGTTGGAATCCTGGCTCTGCCCAGGTGGCGTGACCTTGGCCAAGTTACTTAACCTCCCTGTGCCTCTGTTTCCTCACCTGGGGATAATAATAGTACCTGCCTCATAAAGTTGTCTGTGAATTAAACAAGAACATCCTTGAAAAGTGCTTACAGGAGGGTATGAAGTGAATGGTCACTGGGTGTCAGCTAGCACACCACAGATTGCCAGAAGCCCTGCGAGAGCAGGGAGTGAGCTCTGTCCATCTTTGTGTCTCCAGCTCAGTGCCTGGCACAGAGTAAGTCACTCAGTTATAAACAACCCCTGGTGAATGAACGATCATTCCCCAAATGCCTAAATCCATGTCTGCATTGCCACAAGCCTCTTACTCCTTGAATGAGGTGCCCCTGCAGGGCTGGGCTTGGAAATCCAGAGCACTGGGCAGCTCTCCAGCACCTTGGACAGAGACAGGGACAGGCGGGAGTAGAGACTGGTGGGGAACAAAGCACAGAAGCCATTTATTGTGTTTTAAAGGAGGGTCAGAGAACTTCTCTTCCTGCTGTTGGCCTGTGTGCTACCAGCAGAGTGCTGACAGTGTCCTGGAGACTTGGAGGTTCTGGTTCACCAAGGCTTCACCGCACAGTGGTTGGCACAGAGAATGCCAGTAGGGCAGAGACCAAGAATGTAGAAGGTCTCTTGTCCACTGACCTGGCTTGCTAGCTCCCTGCAGGTGGACACGTGGGCCAGGGCTACAGATGGGAGCTTCCCGCACCCTGTAGCTGGGGGCCATGTCTCATTTGCACTAATTGCTGTTGATGCCTGTTTGTTTACTACAATTTCTCCCTTCACGTGGCTGCACAGTTGGCAAGCACTCCCTGCACTACCTAATGACCGCTCCCTCAAGTGCTTTTGAGCACAATCGATGTCTGTGGGCACAACTCGGAGCTCTGCAGGCACTAGGCAAGGGCGCGAGGTGCAGAGGGCACTAGTCTGTTGTGCACTCAGGCAGCTGCCACCTTGGAGGCCAAGTCATCCTTCCCTGGGTCCCATGACACTCAGAATGCAGGGGTCAGGGCAGGGCTCGGACTCTGGGCAGCTGGCTATGCTCAGGGGGGAATCCAAACCCCATGCCCAAGGAGGAGACAACTCCATTTCCCTCCAGATGGGCTTGGAGCCCCAGATCCAGGGGCAGGAGAGAAGTGCCAGGGGTTTGACTTCATCCTCCCAGATGTGCCAGCCAAGTGGGTCCCTGCTTAGTCAAATCCTTGCTAGGCTTGAAAACTGTGCATCATGATCTTTCCCTCTTCTAGATACTAAGTGGCCATCTCAAATCCCTTTTATAGATGTGGTGAGGAAAGGAGGGAGGCAGGGGAGGAGGAGGGACCCCTGCCACCCCCAGCACTGTCAGTCCCTTGCAGCTGGCCTGCCATTCTGTACTGCTCAGTTACTGGCTTTTGTCTTTTTACGCTACACCATGAGGATATAGATAAGGACCACTCTTTCTACTCTTCAGATGGAGAAACTGAATCTCTGTTCCAGCTAAATGGCCTCATGCAGATAGTAAGTGGTAAAGCCTGCTCTCAAACACAAATCTTCAGCCCCCTCACCCAGTGTCCTTTCCACCATCCTTGAAGTGGTAAGTGGGAGATTCCTCAACTGGCAATTACATCCTCGGCAGGCAGAAATTGTCTGGCCTCCCTCCGTGAGCCATAATGGGATGGAAGAGTGGGACATGGAATGACAGAGCAGCACGCTGGCAAGAGTGGGGAGGGGAGGTGGCCCCAAGGGGCCGAGGAGGACATCATATTCTGCAGGCTGGCCACTCAGAATCCTCTGGAAAGACAACTGTGGTAACCTCTCCCTGGCCAGCTGACCCCTGCCCTGGACCTTGTGACCCACCAGTTACCTCTGTCCAACCCTGAACAACGTCCTCTGCCTCCTCTGTCCTGGCCCCCGGGTAAATGCATGCTGCAGGGCAAAGAGCAAGGTGAGTGAGCAGGCAGCATGCAGCCAGGGTTCCAGGTGGGCTGAGTGGCAGGAGGGCCAGCAGGCAGTGGGAGGTGATCACAGTGACCCTACCTCCAGCCCCACTTCCAGTGGGAGGAAGTGTCCTCCCCACTGTGCAGATGCGGAAACGGGGACTGGCAGAGATGAGGTGGCCTGCTCACGCAATGATGTACATGGGGCTTCAGACCTTTGCCTCTTCTGCTACAAATCCCCGAGAAGCTGCGGTAAGGGAAGGAGGACAGGCAAGAGTCCAGTGTGGAAAGTGGTCAGGGCTGTGTAAAGTTTGATTCAGAGGCTCTTTACCTCGCAGGGGGCCACAAACCACCAGGAGAGAAACAAGTAGGCAGAAGATGAGTGTGCACTGGCTTCTGCTTTTGTTATCACCATGGGGGTCTCCCCTTCTGTGCCAGGCAGAGAGGAGACAGGCAAGCAGTTCCAGGGGACACACTGAGAATCTTTTGTGCCCATGGTTCAAGCTGCCTTGTTGGCCTAGGGGAAATTCTGAGGGCAGCTGGTGCTGACAGATCAAGGCACCCTTTTTGGCAAACGGGAAGATCTGAAGCCTCCCCCTGTGTCACTATCTGGCCTGGCAGGAGGCAGGGCTTTGCATCCAGAAGCATTTGTTTTGGCCAAGATTCCCTACTTCCTGCTGATCCCATCCTACTGAGCATTGGTGGCCTGCAGGGTGGGCAGCAGGCTGGACCTCTTAGAGCCCTCAAGGCCTTGGCGTGGTCCCTTTAATGTGAGATCTCCCTGGGAGGGGTTCTCTCCAGCAAGGCCTGGCATCTTTAATCAACCAAGCAGTGCAAAGTGGAATATGGTGCAGCTCAAAAGATGAGACCAGCCAGATTCCAAACATGCTTTTTACAGCACTGAGCAGAGGTTGCTGAGAGCAGCGGCTGAAGCTGGAGGAGAAAGAGAGCACCATTTGCTAATCCACATGCAGATTAGACCAGCCCCACCCCAGCCCCCAAAGGAGCCAGGCAGCTTTGTGGGGAAAGAGGAAAGAGGGCAAGAGATCCACTTCTCTGCTTTGATCTGTCTTAAGAGCTGACAGCCTTGCACGGCACACAGGAAGCTACAGGAAGCATTTGCTATTGCCAATTGCTCCCTTATAAAATACCAGCTACCACGGCCTCACAGTGTGACTCTCCCAGGGAGCTTGGCTTTCCCTATACCTACAGGACTCTGGCCATAGTTGAGAAAGGCCAGGGTGGGAAAGCCTATGTCCTTGCAATCTGCCAACTCAATGTGCAAACAGTTGTTGGGTGCCTACCAGGCATGTGGCATCCCTCACTTGCTTCTCCTTGCAGCCACAGAAATTCTAACTCAAGAGGCATGAGATAGGACTCAGGAACCTACATTTTTAACTGGCACTCCGGTGGCATTGGGATGTGGGCTCTGAGGAGCATACCCTGAGACCTTCTGTGCTTGGGAGGCGCAGTTGTGCTTGGGAGGATGGTGAGGCCGTTAACAGAGTCAGCTGCTCTTAGATGGCACCGGGTGCTTTAGGACAAGGCCCTGGGCCAGCTCTTCTCAGACTGTGCTGTACAGTAAGTCCTCACTAAATGTTGTTCCTCGGTCCTTGGATACTGTGACTTTAAGCAAAACAGTGTACTGGATAACAAAACCAATTTTACCATAAGCTAATTGATATCAACAAGAGTTAAGTTCCTATGGCTTACAGCATGTCATTTCCTCTAAAGTGGCAATTCCCAAGAACCTGTTAAGTGAGGACTTACTGCACAAACAAATCACCCAGGGATCTTGCCTAGGGGCAGATTTTGATTGGAAAAATAGGAGGTGAAACCTGAGGGTCTGCATTTCTTTTTTTCTTTTCTTTTCCTGTTTTTTTTTTTTTTTTTTGAGACAGAGTCTCACTCTGTCACCCTGGGTAGAGTGCAGTAACGTCGTCATAGCTCACTGCAACCTCAAACTCCTGGCCTCAAGCAATCCTCCCACCTTGGCCTCCCAGAGTGCTAGGATTACAAGCATGAGCCACCGCTCCCAGCTAAGGTCCTGCATTTCTAACAAGCTCCCAGGTGTGCCCATGCTGCTGGTCTATGGATGATCCTTTGAGAACTGAGAGCAAGGCAGAGATTCTCAAACTTCAGCGTGCATCTAAACACCTGCGGGGAGGGCTATTAACACAGGCTGCTGCTGTCCCCTCAGAGGGCTCCAGTAAGTGTGGAGTGGGGCCTGAGGATGTGCATTTCTAACCAGTTCTCCAGTGCTGCCGCTGCTGCTGGTCCCGGGCCCACACTTGCAGAAATATAGGCCTGGATAGACAGAAGTGAACAGGACAAGGGTGGAATTAAGTAAATGGAGCCCAGAGCATCCCTATGTAACACAGATAATTTTCTTTTTAAAAGTGGCATTGCACTTTTTATTAAATTCTTAACAAGGACGAGTTTTCCTATGATGTTTTGCTCTCTCTGGAACATTAGGTACATGGGGGAACAAAAGTTAGATTCTAGTTTAACTGAAATAGTCTCCTGCTTAGCAAAATGAAAACTCCCAAATACATGATTTTCTCTGCACCCCCACATGTTGCAGGACCGACCTGCTGTTCGGCATCGAGTGCTTGTGAGCGAGTGGTGGCCTTAATGCAGTTCCTGCCCCAAGCTTTAAGCCATGTGTGTCAGCGACTGGGGTGAGCGAGCTGACTTCCTCATCTTCACAAGATGGGTGGCCCATCATGTCCCTATGTCATTGCTCACAGTCAGACTAAATTCCTCCACCTCCTCAGAAACCCTCCCTGGATCTTCCTGGGAGCCCCATCCCACTAGGACACGTGGCCAGCTTCCCTCCAGCTGAATGTCCTCTCCGTGTCACCCCACGGCACGCCTGACCTCCCCTCCAGCTGTGGCTAGCTGTCTAGCAGTCTAGCATTGGCTTCCGCTAACACCTGTAAGCAACTCGAGGTCAGGACCTGCGTCTCATGCATTTTGTAGCCTCTGCTTCCCTCGGAGACCATAATTCTCCAGGCAGTCTTTTTTACAAATCCTTAAAAACTTCCACACACCATCCTGTGTCCCAGAAACTTATAAATGACTGTTGTCTGAACAAACATTCTAAGCTACAACCCCTTTTGCTCCCTCTTGAGAGCACTCACAGCAAACAACTGTGTCTGGCAGGCCAGTCCCTAAGGACCCAGGAAGCCCCTCAGAAAGCTGCTGTGTGTCTGCCAGGGGCCCAGCTGAGGGAGGGCAGAGGCTTCTGGAACTGCTCTGCTTCCTGTTCACCTGAACCGGGCCCAGAGCTGCAGACTCAGGGCGCCTGGCCACAGGCGGAGAATAGAAGACACGGGGAAGGACTTGCAGAGCAAGAGTGCAGGCTGTGCAAGGTAGGGGAGAGGCGTGGGGACATGAGGAAGGAAGGCTGTATAATGTGGTGGGGGTGTGAGCTGCCAAGAACAGGCCCCTGCATCTCTGCAGGACACTCATAGGAGTGGCTTTCCATACCTGCTCATCATGACACAGAAAGAAATATGAGTTTTCATCACGAGCCAGTAGATAACCTGTGCATGCACATAGTAAAACTGAAATTAAAAGTCAGGCAATGGTAATTATCGTGCTATGTGTGATGTACTCTGACATCTTCTACTCTATTCTATTAAAAAATTGCTGGTCTCAACCCACTAATTTGACTTCACGATTCACTAGCCGGTCATAACCTGCAGCTTGAAACAATCTGCCCCATTGTGTCTCAGGTATCTCAGAGGAGCTTCAGGGCTTTGGAATTCCTGCTCTAAGCAGTACTCCCCACCAACTGAGCACCTGCTGTATGCCAGACGCAGTGCCAGATGCAAGTGGGGGCGTGGAGCAGGTGGCTCCAGAGAGAAGAGGGTGTGGAGACCACCCTCGAGGACAGAGAAGGGTCACACACATAGGTGGCAACACCAGGGGCAGCCTTGGGATCCACAGATGTGAGACCTGAGGGTCTTTAGCCACCAGTGAGCCCCAAGGATAGGCACCACCACCTCCCAGAGGCTGGCATCAGAAAGCAGACAGTAGAGTCCCTGTCCCTCCCTGCCAACATGCCCTGTTGGTTCCAAGCTTCTCTCCTCCACAGAATGAGCCACCTCCCCTGCTCTGCCCCCAGGGTGGCCCAGAGGGTGGAGGAAGGTCAGGCGGCAGCACTATTTGGAAACAAGAGGGCGAGTGAGCTGGTCCTGGCAGCTGCCGGGATGCTGAGAGCCTCCAGGCCTCCCTGGGGACATGCCACAGGTATCTTTGCGGGGGTCCCTTTTAGGTGGGAGTCCTTCTAATGCACTTGGGGGCTTGTTTCAGAGTCGCCTATTCTCTACTTACTAAAGCTTAAAGGCAACTCATATATCTCAAATTCCTTTCTCATAAAAATTTTGTTTCATTTTCCTAGCACCCTCTAAGCGTTCTGACAGGGAAAAACAAACCACTTTGAAGGTGGTTTAAGCTCCTTCTACAATTGTCCCAGACAGCTCCTGCAGGGATCAGCCACCAGCAGCGAACAGCGCAAGGCTATTTCCATAACGAAGGGCTCAGCAGCCCCTCGCTGCCAGCACGCCCTGCGGTGTGGAGGCTGCGGCCTGCCCTCCTGCTGGCCTGGCAGTTGAGAGGCCACCAAGTAACTAGAATGGGCCAGGGAGAGGTAGAAATGGGACAGGGTGACGCCAGCAAGGGGACAGTGGCTGCCTCCATGCACCCCTGCTTGCCAGCTGGGGGGCCAGGAGAGGACCAAGGCCTCCCCAGTGGAGAGGGCCCTGGCATTAGTTGAGCTCCTCTGGGAGTAGCTGGCCACTTGGGGGAACCAGGATCCTCTCCTGGACAGGGCCAGCCCCTGGCATCTCCACATCGCCAGGCCTGGCAGAGGCTGGGTGGCAGGGGCTGTGTCACAGGCCGAACTGACTGGGAAACACGGCCTAGTTGCTGCTATCTCTTTTACCTGGCCACGTGTACAACAGGCACTGGGCCAAGAAGGCTTAGAGCCTCAGTTTCTACTTATGCCGAATGGGGACCATCACCCTGTGGACAAGGGATCGCACGTGTCCTAGGTGTGAGGAGTCATTACTGTCACTCTGCAGAAAGGCAGCGTGAACCCAAACAGCAGATCTTCGGTCTGGGGCTGTTGCTGCTGAGGGATATTGTCAGCTATGTGGGAGGGGAAGTGTTAAGGGACCTGGGCTACCCTGTGCTGCCGGCTTTGCCGAAAGTCACTTCTTGGACTGCAGCCAGCAGCGATGTGCACTCAGCCTGCTCCCCTGCCTGGGAAAAGCTACCTTCTTCTCATCGCTGACCACCTTCTGGGGTTGGAGGATGCTCTCCATGTGAAAGACGAGAAGCCGAGGCGCAGGGAGCTGCTGGGAGTCTTCCAAGGCTGCGGTTAAGAAGCGCGGAAGCCAAGGCCAGCGCCCGTCCTGACCACCTGCCTACCTGCAACATGCCCGGCTTTGGTCTCGGCACTGGCCACAGTAGCTGTTGCTCGGTTACTGCCCCAGTTAGGTAAACAGCAGAAGAAACAGAGGCATCAGGAAGAGCCTCAGTGAATAAGAAGCAGGAGAGGAAGGACGCAGGCAAGGAGGGCCTGGCTAGGAACGCAGGGAAGGGAGGGCTCCGCAGCCAGACCCTGGGTGATCGGGACAGCAGACGAGGGACAGCCTCACAGTGAAAAGGCACTCTGGGCAGGCCCTTTCTTCTAAAAGACTGCAGGGGCCCACGTGACCGGAGAGCCAACCGTTTGGGGACCCTGGTCTTAGGAGCACAAGACTGAGCCAGAGCCCATGCCCAGGGGCGTCCCACAGGTAGGTAAGGGGACTCCCCCGCAGACACGGGGCTGAGTTCTGGCATCACGTATTCTCGTCCTGGCATTCAGGCAGTCTCACCGTGCAACCGGACGCTCACCGGTAAGGTGCTTCAGCCTCAGTTTATTCACCTGTCGAAGAACAGACCCAGACCCTCAAAGGTGAGCTGGTCCTACCTCCCACCCAGCCAGGGCCAACTCCCGCCTGCAGCATCCGCGGGAGACAGGCATTTGTCACCGCATGAGGCGGGCCATTCCCCATCAGAAGGCTCTTGCTTTTAATCAAATGGCATAATGGCTGTAAAAGGGCTTACAAAAATGAAAGCATAACTGAAGGGGGCATTATTAACATCACTGACATTAGAACAGCATCGACATTAGAGGCGATGTGAGAGAGGGTGAAATGGGGCCACGGCCAACGAAGGAGGGCGCACAGGAGGGACGGGGATGCTGGAGGAGGAGCGGGCACGGAGAGACCCCGCTGAGGGCCCAGTTTCTCTGGGGAGATTAGACTGCTAGCTGGAGGGCCGCTCAGCCCTCCGAGGTCCTAATGAGACAGAGAGGCACATAATTGTGCAGGAAGAAGGAGGGACCTCAGCAGAACCCAGCCCCTTGGGGTCTGCTGTTTGTAGAAGGCACCCATCAGACTGCCCGGCTCCCTAGTGGGGGCCCTGGAGGCTGGGCTGGCAGGGAGGAGCCTGCTCAGGCTGGCAGGCACATGCTTGCCCAGGCCCCTGCTGCCAGCGGTGAAGAGCTCCTGTGAAGGCAGGGACTCAGGGAGGAGCAGGTGCAGAGGGTCGGAGCCAAAGGGTCTTGGAAACAGCCTAGGCTGGCAGGTAGAGACCAACAGAGGGAGAGCCTGAGGCCCACGGTGGCCCTGCGCGAGCCAATGCAGCAGCCAGGGCCAGGTCTACTCACCCACGATCTCGTTCTCCTCCAGGTTGATGGTCTCCAGAGCCGGCAGGGTGGTAAGCTGCTCGGGAAAGTCTTGGAACTGGTTCCGGGACAGGTCAATGGCCTTGAGGTGCTGCAGGGCAGTGACCTCACTGGGGAGGCGGTGCAGGAAATTCCCTTCCAGGTGGAGCTCTGCACTCGAAGGGAAGGAGAGAGAGCGGGCTGAGAAGGGGGACGTCCAGAGGCCACAGCGACTGTCGGCCACCGTTCTCTGCTGGGCCAGGACGGCAGTGAGGAAGCCCCAGACCACAGAGGAAGTCCCCCAAGCAGCTGGTTAAATGTTTATTTATGCTAGAGGAGGGACAGCTCTTACCATTGCTCGGGGCCTGCCACCTGTCATCCTAGCTGAGGTCACCCACCTGCTCTCGGCTTTGGGATGGAAGACTCTCCCCATAGACACCTGGGCCCAAAGGAGGAGTCAGGATGTGCAGGCTCCCCCCTCAGACGAGGTCTCAGCTCCAGGCTTGAAGGGGTGGCCAGGATGCGCAGTCCCTGGGTTCCCTGTACCCCAGCTAAGGGACCCTGCTCTCCACAGCCCTCCCTGCCCAAGGGGCTGCCTGGGCAGCCACGTTCTTTCTGTGTCACACAGCCCTGCCCTCCTGCCCAGCCACAGCTGACCAGACACGGGTGGGTTCCTGTCTCAAGAGTGGTCACTCCGAGAGCCGACCAGAGGCCTGTGCGGGGACCTAGGAGGCAGGGGCTGGGCCGGGAGCCTGTGTGTCGGGAGCCTGGCCCAGGCAGTGCCGAGAGACGGGCAGGGTGGTGGAGGATGAAGGTGAAATGCCACGTTCTAGCAAAGAAGCCAGGAGGCGACAAGGCCTTGTACAGGGAGGAGGGGTGACAGGCAAAAATAGGTCAGCAGGTGGCGGGGGAGCATTACACAGGGCTGACAAGAGGGGGCCTGGCGCCCACCGCCTGGACACAAACCCCGGCCGTGCCACCTGCCTTCACTGCTTTCCCTCAGAAAGCCATTTAACCCCGTCACGTCTCAGTGCCTCACCTGTAGACAGGAACTAGTAACAGCTGCCTCCAAGGCTGAGGGAGGACTAAGTCTATTAACACAGGCAGAGCCTACGTGTAGTCTGACAGTGAGTCCCTCCTTTGTTACATGTTCATCCTGTCTCACCCAGGGAAACTGAGGCCCAGAAATACCAAGTGGCCTGAAGAATGTCCCTCAACTCTTCTCCCCAGGGCTGGTTTTGTGGGCATGTGATCTGTGCGGTCACACAAGGCCCCATGCTCCGAAGTGCCCTGTACTTGGGGTGGAACGTCCTGTGTGGCCATGTGACCATCTTAATCATTTTATCCTTGAACTTGTGTTTGCAGATGGAGCTGGGGTCATGCAGTCTGTGCTCACACATGGTCCTGCTGCCCACGCCTCACTGGGATGGGTGGTCTGCAGCCTGCTCTCCTGCTCTCTGGTGCCCCAGGACCCTCCTGGCCTTCCCCTCCCCATCCCTGCTCCGCCATGTTGCAGCCCTCCACCCCCAGCAGGGAGGGCCAGAGTCAGGTACGCCCCGTGCCCCATGCCGCCCCGTGCCCCGTGCCGTCTCAGATGGAGCACGGTGGCAGCTCTCCCCGCCCCTGCCCAGGGCTCCTGGGCTGGCAGCACCGAGGCGTGTCTGGCGGGCAGCCAGCTGGAGGCTGAGTCTCGGCAGGAGTGAGCCTCCCGCCCACACCCGACCCAGGCACTGACACACAGGCTTAAAGCTCCTTGGAGTTGCCGGTCTGCCATGGCTGTGGGTGGTGGACTCTTAGGAAGGGAAGACACCTGGCTCAACTTCCCCAGATCACCCCTGGCCAGGGTGAAACACGGCCAGTCCAACGTCTAATAAGAGCAGAAACCTCGCAGCTGTCAGGCCTGAGGGTGCTTATGTGTGTTCCCTACGACGCCGTGGAGCAGGGCCCCAGGGTCCTCGGGAGTCTGCACTTCTCTTCCTCGACACCCTTCCTGAGTCTGCTTGAGCTTGTCCTTCTGGTCTACTGAAGGCATCTCTAGAAATGAGCCATGAATTACGAAGTGTGTACTTTCCACATATGAATTAAACGCTCTCATAATTGCATTTAACGACGTAAGGATGAATGGCAAAATTCATGCTAAATTTTAATTTTTGCTTACTTAGAACAACATGAACTAGCAAATGAAAAGCACCATGCCAGGCTGAGAGAGAAACTGCAAATAAAGGGCAAAGCTTCCTACATACCTTCATGGGCACTTTCCCTGCTTTCTAGACAAGAGAGAATTCTCGCCGGGCCCCACCAATTATGCAGCCGCGCCCTTCCACAGCCCCACGATGCAGGTGACCAGAGGTCCCAACAGCCCCTCCCAGGGTTCCCGCAGTGAGAGCTAAGCCCCTGCCCTGCCCACGGCCTCTGTACACACGTGTGCATGCATGCGCACACGCACATGCATACACACGCCTGGGTACCAGCCCCATGGCAGGTCCCCCGCTCCAGCACACTGGGGCTCTGTGCAGGTGGGAACTGCATCTGACTTATCTTTGTCCCTAAGTCCAGCCTCCCAAGGGGCACCTTGTGGTCACTCAGCAAATAATTGATAAATAATGACTCTCCCCCCAGGAAGGAAATAGATAAAGCAGGGGGCCTGGACTGCCTCCCATTTTTCCATCTTCAGGGACATCCTGATCCCAAGGTTCCAGCAGCAGATCTACTGTCTGCTGAGAGAGGGAGTGTCAGCCCGCCCCAGGGATCAGGCCCATGCTCTTTGACAAAGCGCTGGGCCTGAGCGGGGGACAGTTTCCAGAAGACAGCCCTTCTGTGGGACACCAGAGGTTTAGCTCACTAGGTATGGGACTAATGTCCGTTTGAGCACTACTACATTCCAGGCACTTATTCTAGGAACATGTAATCATCATTTTAATTTTACTATAAGCCATTACTCTCAATTTACAGAGACATGAAATAACTTGCCCAAGGTCACACAAAGCCCAACCTGCCTTAGATATCTGACTTTCCTCTTCCAACCCCCAAACCAGGATCTGAACCCCAGCCAGCTGTATCCAGAGCCTGGCACCTTGTCACATTGTTGTCCTGCCTTAGGGGCTCTGCACTTGTCCACTGCCAGGGAGTAGTGGACCACTCTGGCACCCCACTTTATGCAGTCTGTACCCTTAATCCCTGCAGTGCCTATTCTCCGAGTAGACGCTCAGCAAACCCCTGCTTATTTAGTGATGAATGAATGAAGGAGAAGAACCAGGAGGACCCGGCTCTGCTCTAACTCTTCATGTGTCCTTGGACCCATCCTCTCTAGTGGCCTCATGAGAAGGTCCTTCCCACCCACGTGTCACAGGCTGTGACGACAAGTTGACAGAGGGCCGTGAGAGGCGGGACGTGCTACACGATTCTGACATTTACTAAGCACCCACTATTTGCTCAGCCTTGTACTTGAACGTGAAAAGGATAATCTTTGAAAATTAAAAACACTCAACCAACAGAAGGTAGAGAGGTACAAGACCCATGAGACCTTTGCAGAAAGAAAATTGAAAGCAACATGAAAGCAGGAATCAAAAGGGAAAAATAAGAGAGCGTGGGCGTGGCTATGACACACGGCTTGCGGGCTAGTCTCTCAGACGGTGATGCCGAAACTGCTGGCACTTACTCAACAAATACTACCCAGCCCTGCCGCAGGGCAGGCACTGTGAGAGGCAGGGAGCCACGGCCAACAAGACAGACTAGATCTCTCCCTGAACAATCTTATACACTAGTGGGGTGAGAAAGTCATAAACAAGAAAAGAAATAAGGTTATTTCGGATCACTAGGAAGGCAGGTAAGGTCAGAGGGAAGGAACCAGCTCTGCAAAGAGCCCAGGGAAGAGCTAACAGAGCAAACGACAAGCGCAAAGCCCCGAAGAAGGAAAGAACCTGGTAAAGGAACAGGAAGGAGATTCACATTTCTAGGGTGGGAGGTAAAAGATGAAAAGTGGTTGAGAAGAGGCTGGGTTATGCAGGGCTTCGAGGACCTTGGGACGGTGCTGGAATTTTACTCCCAGTGAGACAGGAAGCCAAGAAAAGCTTTTTTAAGGAGGGGTGTGCATAACCTAGTCGATTTTGTGTTGATCTTGTATACTGAGACTTCGCTGGACTCATTTATTAGTTTTTGTTTTGGGGGGATTGGGGTTTTTTTTTCCCCTTTTTTGTGGGTTTTTTTTTGGCAGATTCCATGGGATTTTCTATGTAGACAACAATGTCATCTGCAAATAGAGATAGTTTTATTTCTTCGTTTCTAATCTGTATGCTTTTTATTTCTTTTTCTTGTCCTACTGCGATGGTTAGAACTTTCAGGGTGAGAGTGGACATCCTAACTTCGTTCCCAATTTTAGCAGGGGGAAGCAGTTCATCACTAAGTCTGATGTTAGATGGAGAATTTTTGTGGATGCTCCTTACCAAGTTGAGGTAGTTCCCCCGTATTGTTAGTTTGCTGAGAGTTTTTGTCATGAATGGGTGTTGCAGTTTGTCAAATTATTTTTGTTTGTCAGCAGATATGATTTTAAGATTCTTCTTTAGCCTTTTGATCTGATGGATTAGACTGATTGATTTTCAAATGTTGAACCAGCCTTGCACACCTGGAATAATTGATAAACCCCACTTGGCCATGTCATATATTCTTTTTATACATTGCTAGATTTGATTGCTAATATTTTACTGAGAATTTTTGCATGGCAGATATTGGCTTGTAGTTTTCTTTCCCTCCCTTCCTCCCTCCCTACCTCCTTCCTTCCTTTCTTCTTTCTTTTCTTTTCTTTCTTTTTTTTTACTGAATTTGATATCAGAGTAATATCAGCCTCATAGCATGGGTTGGGAAGTGTGTCCTTCTCTTCTGTTTTCTAGAAGAGACTATGTAAAATTGATGTTAATTCTTGTTTTAAAAGTTCAGTAGAATTTTCCAGTGAAACCACCTGGGCCAGGAGATTTCTTCTTTGGGATCTTTTTATTTAGAAACTCAATTTCTTTAATGGTCATAGGCCTATTAAGATTGTCCATTTCATCTTGGTTGAGTTTTGGTAGTTTGTGGTTTTCCAGAAAATGGTCCATTTCTTCTAAGTTGCCAAATTTATGAGGGCAAAGTTGTTTATAATAAACCTGGTAGGTTTTGAGCTAGGCCCCCTCCCCAGGGGAGGGCAACAAGAGTAGGTTCCTGGAGTGAATGTCCCACCCTTGTCAAAGACCTCATCTTGCCCACCTCCTAGGGCCTTATGTGCAAAATTCCATCAAAATTGTCAGAGTAAACCTCACAGGTGGCCAAGTCTGAGCCCCATGGGAGGAAAGCGTTCTAGGGAAAGGCCTCAAACTGGACATAATAAGGCCTGCTTCCTCCGGTGAGAGGGGCTGGCAGGAGAGCAAGTTCTCCTACACCATCGAGGCTCACATCTTGGAAGTCATGGCCCAACAGGGTCCCTGAGTTACTTCTGCACCTACATGGGTGTCCACTGCTATACCCAAGTCGCCTTATTCACAAGCTCCACAAATCCTCTGTGCAGTAAGGCAAGGTATATGTACACAACTAATTAAAAATGCCCCATTGGCATTTGACAAACTTTTGGTAGCCAAACCACCTGCTTCCATGGCAGGAGCCTGACCATGGGCCCGGGGACCCTGCGCTGAGGTCTTGCCTCACATCTGCTTGGAGGTGGGTCAGACAAGCCACTTCTCCCTTCTGAGCCTCAGGTTCCCCATCCCTGAAGACTTGGACTTGGGGATCTCTCCGATTCTGTTCTTACTGAAACTCCTTGCGTAGAGACAGATTTCTGCGACTAGACCATCTTCCTGACTACTTGGCCAGAGTCCTCTCATAGACACAGGCCCCATGGTGTCACCATCATCACCATCAGAGCCGTCGTTCATCAAGAATCTTCCACACACCAGACCCTGCACAGGGCGCCTCATGTGTGTTATCTCCAACCTCACAAAATCACTATGTGTAGATGTTTCCCCATTTCTCACATGGGAAACTGAGGCCTGGAGAGGCCAATTGCTGCCATTGCATGGCTGCTGATGACTTTGCGTTCTTATTATCTCCTATGTGGCTCTGACCTGGGCACTTGAGGTTTTCTGTATGGTTTCCACCTCAGAGGAAGAACTAAGCATGGCCCACAGTCTAGCCACCGGGTCGGCCAACCGAACCCAGTCAGGGCCACGTCTGACTTTGTTTCTCACCCCTGGGGTCTCAGCACCCTGGCTGTCTGCCCAGAGTCTCACCACCCCCTCTCTGGTCTCAGGGGGCTGAACTAGGGGGCTCCAGGGCTCAGAGTCAAACAACCTAGGTTCCCGGGATGGATAAGGGCTCTGGGAGAAGACCCCACTCCATCCCACTCCCAAGGTTGTCCCCAATCTGAGAGCAACCCCAGTCATGACAGTTCCTGATTTATCACACCTACTGAACTGTGGTTTCCCATGTCTGTTAAATGGACTTCTCCTTCCCTGAATTCCTCTTATTACTTCCTGCATCAGCCTTATCTTGGACCACTGCCAAGGCTGACTCAGAGGCTTAGATTTACCCCAGCAGAGAGAGAAGGTCTGCTGATTCCATTAGGAGACAGACAAAGCTGGCCTGCAGTAATTACATAGCCCGTCAGCCAGAGAATGTGGCATCTCCAAAAATACCTGCCCCCTGAGGATCACTCAGCACCTCGGCTCTGACCCTGCATCAGTGAGCAATCACAGTCCCGAATGCCAGGACACCTGGCAGGGCAGAATCAGATGGTCAAGTGGGGAAACAAGTGTCCTTCAAATGGCCTATGCTCAAAATGCAAAGCAAAGCCACAAAACCAAAATCACCTAAACCCAATGAGAATGGCTTTTATCAGAAAGTCCCAAAACAACAGATGCTGGCATGGATACAGAGAGAAAAGAACACTTACACACTGCTGGTGGGACTGCAAACTAGTACAACCTCTATGGAAAGTAGTATGGAGATACCTCAAAGAACTAAAAGTAGACCTACCATTTAATTCAGCAATCCCTCTACTGGGTATCTACCCAAAGGAAAAAAAGTCATTTTATCAAAAAGATGCCTGCACTTGAATATTTACAACAGCATGATCCACAATTGCAAAGATGTGGAAACAACCTAAGTGTCCATCAGTACATGAGTGAATTAATAAAATGTGGTATATGTATAATATGGAGTACTATGCAACCATAAAAAGTGGTGAACTTGGCCGGGCGGGGTGGCTCACACCTATAATCCTAGCACTCTGGGAGGCTGAGACGGGAGGATCGCTCATGGTCAGGAGTTTGAAACCAGCCTGAGCAAGAGTGAGACCCCGTCTCTACTAAAAATAGAAAGGAATTAATTGGCCAACTAAAAATATATAG
The DNA here is from genome assembly GCA_008086735.1 of Cheirogaleus medius. NCBI lineage: Eukaryota > Metazoa > Chordata > Mammalia > Primates > Cheirogaleidae > Cheirogaleus > Cheirogaleus medius. The sequence continues at coordinate 42,682,810 of VBSM01003143.1, forward strand.
AAAAAATGAGCCGGGCATGGTGGTGCATGCCTGTAGTCCCAGCTACTCAGGAGGCTGAGGCAGAAGGATTGCTTGAACCTAGAAGTTTGAGGTTGCTGTGAGCTAGGCTGACGCCACAGCACTCTAGCCTGGGCAACAGAGTAAGACTCTGACTCAAAAAAAAAAAAAAAATGGTGAACTAATACCTTTTGTACAACCTGGATGGAACTAGAGACCATTCTTCTAAGCGAAGTATCACAAGAATGGAAAAACAAATATCACGTGTACTCACGATTAAATTGGAGCTAACTGATTAACACCCACGTGCACGTATATGGAAGTAAAACTCAACAGAAACCAAGCAGGTGGGAGGGAGGAGGAGACAGATAAATGTATACCTAACAGGTACTATGCACGCTACTTTGGTGATGGGAACACTTATAACTTTGACTCAAACTGCACAAAAGCAAAACATGTAATCAAAACATTTGTACCCCCATAATATTCTGAAATATATAAAAACAAAATATTGGCTCAGTGCTGAGGAAGCTCCACACAGAGACAGCTGTGGCCCACAGGGGACAGAGGGCATTTCTGAAAGCCACACCCACTCCTTGGGGTGGATAAAAGGAAGAGGTGGGAAAATAACTTTAAACCCAGTCTGGAGCAGACAAAAATGAAGTACTAAATATTCTGCCCCATGAAGACTAAGGCAGCTCTCATTGTACCAACTTTCTAAAATACACTGTAACAAAAGCAAGACACAAAACTGTGCGCATCCCCTACTCCCATGAATAGTTTATAAAGCAGCTCTGGATCTGCAGCCACAGTCTCAACCTCCTTTTTTCTTGTGACCTCAGGCAAGTTACCTAGGCTCTCTATGCTTCAGTTCCTTGGTTAAAAAGAGAGAAAGAGAGAGAGAGAGATAATAAGAGAACCCACCTTGCAAAGTTGTAAAGATTTAAATAATTTTATACTTGTAAAGTGCTTACAACAGTACCTGCCCATGGTGGTACATTATCAAGGCCACTAATATTAAATATATTAATATTTACATGGGCATAGAATACCTCTAGAACTGGTAGTGGTGGCCGCCTCTGGGCAGAGAACTAGATGTCTGGGGACAGGAGAAAAAGGGAGACATTTTTGCCTATTATCCTTTCAACCCTTGGAATATTGTGTTTTGTGCAACTATTGCCTAATCAAAAATAAATAAGTAAATGGATACATTTTTTCAAATGAAACCTTAGAGCTCAGGCAGGTGGGTCAGGGGCAGGAACAACTAGAGAAACACATGGGAGTGGGTACGAAAGGCAGAGGTGGGGATGGAAACTCGTCTAAACTGCAGAGCCAGGAGCAAAGGAGATCTGTGCTTATCACTTAGAGGAGGGAAGTGAAGGGAAGCTGCAGAGTCCTCCGTCACACAGGGGCCCTGGAGGACAGACGCATCTGAGTTGGCTCAGAGGCACACCGTCCCAAGGCTTCAGGCGTGCCCTCCTCCCACGCCCACTGGCACACAAGCCCCCGGGCTGGATAGGCAGAGGGGCGGCTGAGGTCTGCTGCTTTCCAGGGATTGTTATGATGCAGCATGGAGGAGATGCTCTCCTGCTTTCATGGCAGGGCAGGACTACCTCTCCAGGCTGCTACCAACTGTCCCCCAAAGCAAATTTAATTTATTTCTTCCAGCTCTGTGGGTTGGTTGGTCTCTGCAGGGCCGTTCTTCTGCTCTCTGTCGTACAGCCTTAAAATGCCCTTGGACCTTGGTAATCTCATTTCTGAGATTCTGTCCTAAGGATGCTGAAGCCCATGACCCTTGGGTGGTGCCTTTAACACTGCTAGGGAAGAGGCATGCATGAGGGGGTAACAAAGAGTTTGGCTTTTTCTCTGCTGAGGTCATCCAGGTAATCCTAGGGTCCAGACACCCTTGAGGATTGATAGAAAACACTGATGCAGAAGGCTACAACCTTCTCGCCACCTCAATATTGGGTGGGAACTCTTCATCAGCAGCAGTTGGAGGTGTCCCTTTGTGAATAACTCAGGGGTTAGGAACTCTCCCAGACCCCACTATTCCAGTGGTAGGTGGCCCTGACAGAGATCTGCCTGACCCCAAACCACAGCTGGACGTCAGTGTCCGACTGACCGCTACAAAGCTTCCACGTCTGCCTGGCTTCCCAGCACATTTCTATATCATTCTTCTTTTCTCTTTCATCCACTAAGTGACATGGGCTAAAGAATAGTAAACCCAGTGGGCTGAAGCAAAGTAGGAAGTGGGGGAAGAACAGCACGCTGTGACTGCCCCCCATCTTCTTCTGCTTTGGGGTTACCCCCGCCCCTGATGGCCTGAGGACAGCGCTCTTGCTGCACAGTTTTGTATATTTATCACGCCTGGGGACCCCCTCCCTTTCTAGAACACCAGGGAATAAGCCCTTCAGGGTCCCTGACAGACACTGTCCACTGGCACGCACCTCCCCATCCCCAAATACCACCTGAGACTCCTGACCACACGTGGTCAACAGCAGCTTGGATGGTGTGACCTGAGGAACAGAAGGACCAGCCCCGTCTTCCTGTCGGCGGGAACTCAGTTGCTGTAAACTAGCTCCTCCGTGCCCTCTGCCCACACCACCCCCCGGCACCAGACACGGTCAGGAGGGGGCCTCAGAGCAGAAGACTCTCCGGGTTGCCAGTAAAGACGAGGCCCCGGTGCCTCCCTCCCACCTGTCCTGATTACAGAGGTAATGAGGAAAATTGCTCCACTTTCTCTGGCAGCAAACAAAGGAGCTGCTGCCTCGAGGCCCCAGTGGTGAGGACAGCAGGCCCCTGGGGAGGTACGTCATGCCCTGCAGGGCTTGTTCTGGGATGACCCTGAGGTCACCGAGCTCTGAAGAGGAACCGTACTTTCTTCTGGCTGGCTGGCACCTCCCTGTCAGGAGAGCTTAAAGAACGCACACTTGGGAAAACATCAGAAAGAGGCAAAGAAGCCTGTTGCTGCTCAAAAACCATAGCAGAAAACAAGCTGCAAGCCCAGAGAACATCTCACCGCCACACTGTTCCAGGGACGGGGACTCCCACGGAGCCCAGCTAGCAGCCCTCTGGGGCCCAGCTCTGACAGGCCGAGCTCTGTCACCCCGTTTTCTCCTGCTGCAGGGCCTTTGGGTCAGCTCGTCTCCACCCAGCCCAGCGGACCACAGCAGCTCACGACTCCCAGCCCACCCGCACCTGTGCGAACTGCCCTCAGCCAGCCAAAGCCCATGGGCTGCCTCCTTGCTACCTGGCCAGGCTCCCCTGGCAAGGGGACTCGCCTGCCTTGAGGGCAGAAGGATCTCACAACCTCCCTCAGCCCTTGGCCATGGAGGCTCTGCCCATTCCCGCACCCTCCCTGCCTCACGTCTGGACTCGACACTTCTCCCGGCTGGGATGCTTCCCTCTGCCTTGTCCACAGGGCCTGGCCCACGCCCACCTCCCAGGACTCTCCCCAAATATCCCTGCTGGGCCGATCGCTCCCTTCAGCCAGCCCCTCTGCTCTGTAACCGTCGTGTACCACCTTTCCAGTCATTTCCCAAACAACCTTTCATCTTCCTGAAAGATGCCTCCGAAACTCCCCCTTATTTACCGGGCAATCTCCTACTCATCTGTCAAATCTCAGCTTCAAGTCGTTTCCTCTGGAGATTTTCTGATTCCCTGCCCACTCTGAGCAGAATTGACTTCGCCTGGTCGGTAAACCGTGCCGCCCTCACACCGTGAGGTGGGAGTCTGCTCGTACACCCGCCTCCCCTGCGAGACAGCGGCCCCTCCAGGGCCACGTCCGGCTCTTAATTTTCTCATCACTCCCCCATGACATGAGTGCCACCAGGATTACATGACATGACGCACAGAGGACACTTGGCATGGAGCCGGGAAAGCTAAGCACTCAATGAATGGGGGCTCTTGCGTCACTGCCCCGTGCATCCCACGGCCAGGCCAGCACAGATGCTTGTGACGATCTGCTGAACTGAACTGAAAGGCAGGGGTGTGAGAGGCTGAATATACAAACAGACAATAACCAGACTGAGTATAAAAACAGAACTCTGATCCACAACATGCAGCAACCTGCCCAGAAATCAACTCCTTATCTGCAATAACCGGCCTAGGACGCCAGCCTGCCACATGTTGTAGGAAGTCAGACTCTGTCTCTAGCAATAATCCAGGAAGCCAAACAATATCCCCTGTGACACCTGGTCCCAATGGTCAGGACTTGATTAATAACTGATGGTGTCCCTGATTTTTTTTTTTTTTTTTTGAGACAGAGTCTCACTCTGTTGCCCAGGCTACAGTGAGTGCCGTGGCGTCAGCCTTGCTCACAGCAACCTCAAATTCCTGGGCTCGAGCAATCCTCCTGCCTCGGCCTCCCAAGTAGCTGGGACTACAGGCATGCACCACCATGCCCGGCTCATTTTTTTCTATATATTTTTAGCTGGCCAATTAATTGCTTTCTGTTTATAATAGAGACAGGGTCTCGCTCTCGCTCAGGCTGGTTTCGAACTCCTGAACTTGAGCGATCCGCCCGCCTCGGCCTCCCAGAGAGCTAGGATTACAGGCGTGAGCCACCGTGCCCGGCCTGTCCCTAATTTTTGTCCCTGCTTCCCACTGAAGACCAACCAGAGAAAGCCAAATATGCACCCCTAACCATCACGTAGGACACCCCACTTCTAGTCTGCAGCTGCCCCCTGCCAACAGCTGCCTATCGGAAAGTATCCGCAGGTTCCCTTATTTCTACGATTCAGCCGTCCCACTGTGCCGCCTGCCTTTGCGTCTCTTCCAAAACACCAGTGGTGGCGGCTGACTCCCTTGCCATACAGCAAACTCAGAACAAATAGCCTTTGCTTTTCTCAGGTGGGTCTTTATTTATTTCCATAGGTGTGTCTCGTATACCTCTGGTGTCTGGCAAGCCCAGGTACACTCAATAAAAAGAGCTGAGTGGTTAGGGAGGAAGTGGGGTGACAGGGATCCAGGAGAAGAGGGGACAGAGCCATAGCCACAGTGGGGAGGACCCACCGTCCACAGGTCCCACCTGCCGTCAGACCAGTTCCCTCTGTGCCCCCGGCTTTCTCAGGTCTTGCTTTGTCCTTCCATGAAATGGGTGAAGGACACCAAGGCTGTGGAATCTCTTACGGATGGCCCAGCCCTGAGGGGTCCTCGAGCCTCGGCCCTGGAGACAGCAGAGCAGGCAGGGAGGACGCAGAGCATTCCGCCCCAGCCCACCTCTGTCAAGTTCCCAGAGGGGGACACAGCAGGCCTTGCAGAACCCAGCAAAGCCTGTCTACGCCTTCTCTTCACATATGAACGAAGAGGGTTTTTCTAATTGAAAGAAAAACCATAACAAAGGCTCAGGCCCAGAGCCACCTCTTGGGAGAGGGGAGTCAGAGGCACACGCAGCTCAGCACCTCCCCGCCACTGTCCACCACATCCCTGGACCTGCTGCTTCTGTGAAGTCCAATTAGCAGGCACACTGGCCTTCCCTGGCGATCCGAGGCGGTGTTGGGGAGTCTGGAGCCGCTGCAGCGAGGAAGGAGTTCAAACAGCATCCTTCAACAGACTTGGACGGGAGGGTGCTCTGATAAACATAATTCCGCAGCCGGCCGGAGACGGATGTGTGGCACTGTAAGTGGCATTTCTCTGGCACTTTTCTCCGTGCCCCCTGGAGAGGGCCTGTTCACTCATGCCACGAGGCACTGCTCAAATGTCAAGTCCTTTAAAGCTCTTGCTCCATACCTAGCCCCTGCCCATGCCACTCTCAGGAAGGATTAATTCCCCTTCCCCATGGTTCCTTCCAGCATTTTGTCCATGCCAATATCACAGCAATATCTCAGCGGTGAGAATGAGTCTGTCCCGAAACCCTGACTTCCTTTGGGGAGAGACTCTGGTGGATGAGCCTTCTTTGTCTCCAAATAGGTCTGGGACACAGCAGGTGCTAAGGGGAAGGTCTAAGGAGTGCGTAAAAACTCTCCTCATACCCAAAAGAAGCTGCCCACCTGCCTGTGTCCTTCCTGGGGGCCCAGACAACCCCTACCATGCATTTTCAATTGTTCTCTCCTCCTCTGGAAAGCAAATATCCAATCCCAATTGGCTGCACACAGCAGTAGAGGACTCTTGAGCTAATGCAGGTGGCTTAAAAAGACAGCCCTGGCCTGCAAGGTGGACAACCTGGGTTCTAGTCCTGGACCTACTCGTCTGAGACCCTGGACAAGTCCCTTCCCTCCCTGACCTTCTTTCTCCATCCAGGAAATGGGATGGCAGAGGCAGTGATATTAATATTTTTCAAGAGAGTCTCTCATTTGGTGGCCCATGGACTAAATCTAGCTTGCAAATGTGTTTTATTGGATTTCATATTATGTAAAACCTGAGGAAATTCACATAAAAATCCTTATTTCCAGTTTCAATTAAATCAGCAGAAGAGTGGACAACATTGGCCCATTTTCTCTCGTGGTACACCCAGCTAAAGTTGGGCAGGCCATGTACTTGTTTGCCACAGTCCCCACCACTCCCTGTTGCAGGCCTGATCTGAGTCACTCATTCCTTAAAGCTAGGCTCTCAGACACTTGTGTTTATAACCCCTGAGCTATGGTCAGGGCACCATGGCTGCGGCACTTTAGAAAGACTGGTGTAGATAACAACAAATGTCTAGGCCCAGGCCCACACCCAGATGTTCTGATTCAACTAGTCTTGGGATCCAGCCTAGGCAACAGTGTTTGCAGAAAAGCTCTGACTTCAGCCAGGGATGAGAACTGCTGGTCCAAGGGGCCTGCTGACTGTGAGAACCTATCTCATCTGTGTAAAGAAGCAGCTGCCAGGAAAAGTAAGGTGGGTGAGGCAGGCCAGGTTAAAAGCATCCATAGGCCTTGCCCTAGTACCACTCCCCCGACCCCCATTATAGGTATTTTAGCTTTTCACGCAAATGCAATGAGCTCTATGAGCTTCACTCAGAAACAGCCACACAGACTAATCCCTCCTCCTTGCCCTTCAGTTTGCACCTTTCCAGGTCCTGCTTGTAGCTCCCTCCTGAGCCACTGCATAAGCTACTTCCCATCCCTGGACCATGTTTGCCAATTCATGCTGCCCTCTCCCTTCTGGGCTTGCCCAATGCCCACACCTCCTCCAGGAAGCCTGCCCGGTCTAAATTCAACTGCATGAGATAAGCTTGTTTAAGTCCCTCATGCACCATCAGCATTTTGTGTATTTGTTGCTTTAAATAAGAGCTTAGATTCTTTTCATGTCTCTATCATATAGAGAGTTCCTGAAGGCAGGCACCACCTCTCCTAGGCTTGCTGTGCCGTCTGCAATTCTCCAGCCCCACCATTTTGCAAACACACAAGTACCCAGGCCGCAGTTCTGCCCCAGGGGTCTCTGAGCAGCGGTGACATCTCACAGAAGGTTGGAGCGACTGCTCTCTGGGGAAGGGGCAGGCATGCAGTGGTCATTGCAAACTGCTCATGCATCTGGAGGAGCCATTTCAGGAGAATCTACAAGGCCCATCTGCTGGCCTCCTGCCATCTCCCTGCTAAGCACCATGTCCACATGTTCAGTGTGCACCCAGCAGAGAAAATGCCAACATCCCTGGCATCTGTCACTCCTAAACTGGGAAAACAACACAGAAGAACAAAGCTATATTGGAGGGTGAGAAGGAGGCTCGTTTAAGGCTACTGAGAAGTAATGACTTCTGAACCTCAGGACCCAAACACCCCACCACTGCTCTGTTCAGAAAAATAGAATCACTCCAGGAGACTCACACCCTTGACCCTTCATCAATCGGATTCACAGCCAGCTAGAGGCAGAAGTGACCTAGAGATTTCCAGGCTGCAGGGAGAACACAGGTCCATCTTCAAAGTCTACCCCTTGGGATGACTTCACGGGTCTAGCTGATCAGGGACGGGTTCTAGAGATACACCCCAGATAGCGTCAGAGACTGAAGGATGCGGGATGGCCATGCCCTCTTGGCTGGAGCTGACCAGGGCCTACCTCGGAGCTGACTGAATGTGGTCATGAACTTGCTGGTGAGAGACTTGAGCTCATTGTTCGCCAGTGTGATGAGGTGGATCTGGTCGGCGACATTCCGCAGTACCTTGTAGATGCCAATGGGGAAGGAAACCAGCTTGCACTCGGCCAGGTCTGCAGCCAAAGGACAAAGACAGACCAGAGCATCAGCCACAGCTGCCCATATGCTTGCCCCAGACCCACATGGACCCCAACCCCATCTCCCCTCCCAGCCTCCTTGCCCTCCCACCTGTCTCCCTGGACCGGGCTTCAGACCCTGTCCTCCCTCTTCCAGGGTCTTTCCTCAACAGCATTAACTCACACCTGTCCTTCCCTTGCACCCTAAACCTTAGGATTTATTCTAGCACCTTCCCTATTTCAACAGCCTGCTAGCTGGTAGTGTGTCTATAGCACAATGATGACCAACACTCATAGCCGTGTCCTTGTATCCCTGCAGAATCCACAAGTCCCTCTGCAATAATCAAAGAAAGACTCAACAGTGAAGCTGCAGTCTTAAGAGCACTTCACAATAGTCTACTCTGAAAACAGGCAATTCACACAGGCTTTGTGGTTTGACCTTCGTCCTAGCCCTTTCACAGTGAAGGCGAGCCTTGGACAGGCAGCGGCTGGGAGGCCGCCGTGCACAACAGTCTGGCAGCTCCTCACATGGCCCGACACAGGGTTATCATCCGACCCAGCAACCCCACTCCCAGGTATACACCCAAGAGAAATGAACACACATTAATACGTCCACGCAAAAACACATTACACATGAGTATTCATAGCGACATTATTCACAATAGCCTGAACGTGGAAACAACCCAAATGTCCATCAACTGAGGAATGGCCCAGCAAAATGTGGCATATCCATAAAAAGTAATGTTATCCGGAAATAAAAAGAAATGATGCCAGGTGTGGCAGGTCATGCCTGTGATCCTAGCACTTTAGGGAGGTCAAGGTAGAAGGATCACTTGAGACCAGGAGTTTGAGACCAGCCTAAGCAACGTAGCAAGACCCTGTCTCTACAAAAAGTAGAAAAATTAGCTTTTTTCCGTTATATTTTGTTTGATCTGGGGATATAAATTTAGTGGTAATAGGAATTGTCATTGTACTTACAGTTTCTTTACTGATTTTTTATTAGTTTTTTTCTCCAGTTATCTTTATTCAGTCATATTGGTGAAAAAAATAGTTCAACTAGAATGAACTGTAGCAAATTTAGAAGACTAATGTACATATTAAATTTCCATTTTAATAAC
>VBSM01003143.1:42692151-42705255 GCA_008086735.1 Cheirogaleus medius
GCTTGAAAAAGTAAGATTATTGTGGCTACTATTGTTTCTTGTCCACTATATGTTATTTATTGCAAATGACATCTTCACTTTTGAAGCTATTCAACAAAGACTTGAAGCATAAAATAAAAAAAAAAAAGGGTGCCTGCACCTATAGTCCCAGCTACTCGGGAGGCTGAGGCAGGAGGACCACTTGAGCCTGGGAGTTTAAGGTTGCAGGTAAATATGATGACACCACTGTACTCTAGCCCCGGCAATAGAGCAAGACCTCGTCTCTTAAAAAAGGAAGAAAAACAAAAGCCAGTCACAAGAGCTCACAGATCACAGGGCTCCATTTATATGAAATGACTAGAATAGGCCAATTCATAGAGACAGAAAGTAGATCAGTGACTGCCTCGGGCTGCAGGGGATGAGGGTAGTGATGACTGAAGGGTGGCGGGGGACTCTTTGGGGGGTAATAAAAGTGTCTAGGATTGTGGTGACAGTAATAGTTGCATGACTCTGTGAATATATTAAAACCATTGAACTGTTTGCTTTAAATAGATGAACTGTATGGTATGTGCCATATCTCAATAAAGCTGATACATATATATACATATGGCAGCAGGGAGACACTGAAAGCACGGGGCCGGGAATGAGGCTGCCCAGCTCATCCAAGTGTCACTTACATTCCCTGAGCCTCAGTCTCCTCCTCTGTAGACCGCAGGTATTATCATCTACCTAAACAGGGTGTCAGGAAATATACATGCAATAAAATAATGACTAAAAAAGCACCTGGCACATACCTAGCGGGGATGCTACAAATGTTCTTTCTCTCCTCCCTTCCACTTAACCCTCCACTTCCCACTCAATCCAAATCCTCTCTGTGCTTCAAGGCCAGCTCCCTTCTGCCTCTTCCAGAAGTTTTCCTAGGTCAGCCCTGTTGCTGGTGGTCACCTCCCCACCCCGAGCCCCAGGAGCACTCACTGCCTCTGCCACTGCCCATCTCTCTCTCAGCAAACTCCCACCTGTCCTCAAAGAGCTGAGGTTCTTCTAGGCCTCTCAACCTTTGCAGGTTGCTCCAAAATACATATGCAAACTTCAATAATATTCCTATATGCCAGCAATAAAATACAGTTTTTAAAGACCCTGTCCCTAACATCAACAATAATACAAAATATATGGAAATAATCATAATTGAAGCCCTTCTCCCTCATCTGCCTCATAGAATTTCAGCTCCTGCTCCAAGACCCAGCTCAAATGTCACCTCCTCCATGAAGACTTCTCTAACTGCCCTGAGCAGTTAGTTGCTCCAGCAACTCAGCCTCTTCACCCTGCATTGTATTAACCCCTTTTTGTGTCAGCTTTCCTACTCGACTAGAAAAACCCCCAGAGCACAGTGCCAGAGCGCAGCAGGCTTGAGAGCAGGGCAGCGGTTCTGGTGACCTCACCGAGGACGTTTGAGAAAAGACAGGGGACAGGTGGGAAAAGGGCAAAAGTCCAGGTGATTGCGGGGCCACAGGTCTCCTCTGTCTGGCAACAAGGATGTCATTAATGTAGCGCTGTCGATTCCTACTCTGGTCAGGGGCCACAGTAGGAAACCCTGGCCCTGTTGCTGTCCAGTGTCAAACACCAGCTCTTACATCAGCGGGGAGAGTGCCCAGTCCTGCAGGGAGGAGGAATCTCCAGAAGTCAGGCTTTCAGAAGCAGGAGATGAGGGGCTGAGCTGGATGTGGAACAGCAGTTGGGCTCAGAGTTTGGGGCAAGCTGGGGATTCTAGGAAGAGCAATACTTACAAACAACGAGCTCCCTGGTGCTTTATTACAGATGCACAAATGGCTGGACAGGGTTTTTTTTAGGGGTCGTTGTGAATTACCCCAGCCCCTTTGGGCAGGAGCAGACAGATGTCATCACCCGTGCCAGGAGCAACATCATGGGAATGGCAGAAGCTTTCCCTTTGAAACAAAGAGCAAAATAACGATGCCTTCGGTCACCAGTATCCCTGAATACAGTCTTGAAAGTTCTGGCCAATGAAATAGGAGCACAGACATTGAAAACAGACAAAATGATTATTATGTGCACACAGAATGACTGCGTAGGCTCAGAAACCCAAAGCAATCATCTGACAAACCACATGAATTAAAAAGAACTCAGCAAAGTGGCTAATCAGAATAAATATGCAAAAGTCAATAGTATTCCTATACACCAGCAATAAAATACAAAAGTCCTATTCCAAACAGCAACATTATAAAATACACAGAGATAATCATAATGGAAAATGTATCTGACCAATACGAAGTAGAAAAGCGCACGAATCTGTTTTTACAAATAGATTTATACGTGAAGATATATAACATGTTCATTGATGACAAGTCAAAATATTGAAATGATGTTGGTTTGTTTTAGAAATTAATTTCTATGTTGTTTAATGTAATTCCTACCCAAATTCTCAAAAGATTTTTTTTTAACTTGATTAAATGGTTTTAGAATTCACTTAGGGGAATATGCAAGCAAGACCCTCAAAAAAAGAAGGTGAGGTTATAACCAATATGATAAGGCTACAATAATTAAAACAGAGGGCAAAAGGAAAAATAGATCATAGAAAGAAAATATATAGTGCAGAAAGTATAGTCCAGAAATAATATGTCATAATTTGATAAACACTAAAGGAGGCTTCACAAATAAATTGAGGAATGGGAGGATTAATCAACTGATGTCAGAAAAACCACCGAACCATTTTGGGAAAACAAAAGAGAAAGATTAACCTAAGAATCAAAATAAATTCTAGATAGAATTACACTTCAAATATTTTTTGAAATGAAGCAAAAAAAAAAAATCAGAAATAAACAGAATTGAACATTTATACAACCTCTTAAGCAAGGATGACTTCCCAAGTCTGGGAGCTATAAAAGAATCACAAAGGAAAAGGTCAACAAACCTAACTGCATAAAAAATTGTAAAACACTTAGACGCTTAAAGAAAAATAAGGCAGGCAAAAGATTGTGAAAAGGTATCTGTAAACAGGATACATAAAGAGTTTTCTTGGCTGGGAACGGTGGCTCATGCCTGTAATCCTCGCACTCTGGGAGGCCAAGGTGGGAGTATTGCTTGAGCTCAGGAATTCAAGACCAACCTGAGCAAGAGCGAGACCCCATCTCTACTAAAAATAGTAAAAAATTAGTTGGGCATGGTGGCGTGATCCTGTAGTCCCAGTTACTCGGGAGGCTGAGGCAGGAGGATCACTTGAGCCCAGGAGTTAGAGGTTGCTGTGAGCTAGGCTGATGCCACCACACAGCTCTAGCCTGGGTGACGGAGTGAGATTCTGTCTCAAAAAAGAAAACCAACAACAGCAGTTCTCTTTATTACCAAAAATGCTCAATATAATTGAATAAAGAAAAAATTAAGACCACTCAAGAAAGAAAGGAAGTAAGATATTCACAAAGGAAAAAGTATAATTAGTAAACAAATATATAGCTTCTGATATCTGTTACTAAATTACTTTCCAGAATATTTATGCCAATTTACATATATGCTGTCCAATAAGTAATGGGATCATTAAAAAAAAACTTGCTAATATGATGAAGGGAAATGGTATTCTTTGTTTCAATCTGTAATACTTTCAATAATGAGACTGATTATCTTTCCTGGTTAATTAACTGTTTTCGTTCCCCTTGCGGAAAATCCCGTTCATGTCTATTTTTCTTCTTTTCTTCCAGTGGTTGGGTAGAGCTCCTTAAACAGTACCATTTTCTTGTTTAATGGTTCATATTATAGAGTTTAGGTGGTGTTTTTTTGAAGCAGAAAATGAAAATCATATGCACACTGTAATTCCAACTGGGTAAAAACGTATGCATGCCTAGGAAAGACGGCAGAAAGGAAAATAACTAGAATGTTAACAGCGGTGACTTCAGAGGATTTGAGCAATGGGTTACTATTTATAGTCCTGATGTTTGTTTACTTTGTATAAAATAAGTAAAATACCACTATATATTTATATGAAACATTTGCCAAGTGTATAAATAGTATTACTCTACTTTTAAAATAGAAAAATAAATTTATCATAGAATTAACTTTTATTGGAAAAAATAATGTATGCAATTCAAGGATGAACTGAGGGCAGCCAGCTCCTCATCAACAAGAGAAACAGAGACAAGAAGACCCAAGAAACGCAGGGTGCCTGGGCCGGACTAGGGCAGGGCTGGGAGGTGGAGCTGCAGGACGCAGGCACCCCTGCTCCCCACAGCAGGGAGAGAAAGTGCTCACGACCCGGGGAGAAGAGACGCAAAGCCATGAAGCCCCACAAGTTACTCCAGAGGGTCCTCGAAGCAGCCTGTCTTCCCCGAGATTGGCCCAGAAATGCCAGCCCACTCTTCCAGTCTCCGAGTCAGGCAACATACGGGCCCTCTGAGGCATCACTGGCCAACACACACAGGACACATCACCCTGACACTGGAGGACACCGAGGGCCCAGAATGCCGCCCCCACTGCCTGCTTCTTTCATTCACTCTCTACAAATAGCGATCAAGGCCCTTCTGTCTGCTAGGCACTGATCTGCATTGTGTCCTGCGACTTTCCTATGATTTTTTTTCATTCCTGGGTATTTCATCTGCTCCCTCCATTCTGTGACCCCTGTACTGCCTTACCGGAGGCTGGCGTGCATGTGGAGGGATGCACCACAAAGCTCCTACTCAGCGCAGTCTGGCTGCCACTGATGGCAAAGGCCACCCAGGAGTCCTGCAAAAGAGCCCTGCTGGGATGTGATGCAAACACCCCTCCTCCCGGCCACATCACCAGCCACTAACTCGGCATGTGGATTCTTGGCCCCGCTGCGAGGAGAGGCCCGTGATCTCCATGGTCCGTCCCTAGGACAAGAATATGGAGATTCAGGTACATAGATATTCTCGAACAAACCTCAACCTTGCCTAGTTATACTCCCATCTGTACACAGGAGCAATATACTTCATGTCCATGCCCTGCGGATGAGATAATAACCACAGACAGGTGCAGTGGCTCACGCCTGTAATCCCAGCACTTTGGGAGACCGAGGCAGGGGGTTCACTTGAGGCCAGGAGTGCGACACCAGCCTAAGCAACATAGTGACATCCCGTCTCTACAAAAAAATTTAAAAATTAGCTGGGCATGGTGATGAGCACCTATAGTCCCAGCTACTTGGGAGATTGAGGGAGGAGGATCACTTGAGTCCAAGAGTTTGAGGTTGCAGTGAGCTATGATGATGCCACTGCACTCTAGCCTGGGCAACAGAATGAGAACCTGTCTCCAAATAATAACGATAATAGTAAACATAAACAATACCACTTACTATTTCACATGTGCGATGTTGTAAGAACTATCCCTTCTTTACACACGAGGAAACTGCAATTAAGTGGCTTGCCCAAGGTCATACAGCTAAAAGTAGGGGAGGGATAAGATTTGGACCCAGATTAGGCCAGTCAGGAAGCCAGGGGTCCTAACCACTCTGCTATACTGCCCCTTGAGTCAAGAACATGCCCAGGTGCCTGCCTCAAGGACAGCCAGAGAAAGGGGCGTCTATTCTGAGCTCCCCAATGGGAAACCGGGGCCTTGGCTACAAACTCCTTAGGCCTTTCCAGTTCAGAGCCCTCAATACACCCCAATACCTCTGGAGAAAGGAGGCCCACAGCCTTCTCCATGAGCCAGTCACCTTTTGTTCTCAGGAAATTCCTCTGCAGGTCTAACTCGGAGGCCGGGCACCATCTATACTCACTATACCTGTTCACGGAAGAGAAAAGCCACATGAACTGAGCCAAGTTCAACGCTGGGCCCCTGGGTTTACGGAAGCAGACAACACTGCTTCCAAAGAACACAGCCAGGATGTGGCTGGGGGCCAGGCCCCAATAGGGAAGGGGGGACCCCACCACCCAGGGAAGAGAAGATCCAGGCTGCAGACAGGAGAGTTGTCCTCAAGAAACTGTGGGATGTCATCAACAAGAGGGTATCACGCTCTATGGGTCCTGAGAGCAGACATTGTAGAGAACAATTCACCAAGTCGCAAAGAAAAGACTGGGGTGAGGGAGTAAGTACCAAGTCACAGGGCATGACCAAGCAGGCTCCCCACAGAGAGCATCATCAGCCAGACAGAGGCCGAGCCATGAGCTCAAAGTTCCCATTCCACTCAAGAAAAACATAGCTAGGAGCATTGAGTATTTGCTATGTTCTAGGCACTTTTAATATATTAACTTATTTAATTCCTGTAAGAACCCATGAGTTACCCTCACAGCACAAGAGTGAGGCCCATGTTGGTAAGTAAATTGTCTACGGTCATTTTGTTAAGGGGATGGGGCCAAAGAATCTGAACGCAAAAATTCCAGACCTAAGATTCAAGTGGGGGGACCAGTGGGTAGTTTGCTCAGGACTTTGTTATTTTTAGCACTGAGAATCCCGCATTTTGGGAACCCCTCCGCAGTCCTAGGCAAATTGGGACGTTTTGGGTCACCCTACAGAGAGGAGAAAGAGAAGGCGACCCAGGGGTGAGCCACGGCACGAACAAAGGCCCCAAAGACCTTCGCCCCTCTGGGACCCCACGTTCGGGCTCTGCCTTCTGCAATTGCTGAGAGCTTCACCCTGATGCCATGAACACTCAGGAAGAAAGTCTGTGGGCTTTGGAATCATTTAGTGCTACTTAGTGGTGCATGTCGACAGACCCCAGCAGGGGCCGGGGGTTGGAGTAGGGGGTAATCAACTGCAAGGAGGGACACCGGACTTCTGCGTCACCATGTGATGACAGCTGGACGCAAGCACGCCTTTCCCCAGCACCCCCAGCTGCTCTCTGGGCTGCAGAGAACAGAAGATCCTTCGGGGAACACAGCACAATAAACACAGACATACTGATCCTAATAATTATAATTATTATTGCAAGAAGTCCAACTGCATGTCCCCAGACCTCTTAATGAGAACAGTACTTTGTGTTAATAGAGAAGGCTTTTATTCAAATCACTCAGGTCCTTTATTAAAGCTAATCTCATTACTTCTAATGAATGCCTAATGAACAGTAACTGGTGAGCAGAACCAAGTCAGAACAAGCGAAATCCAACAAGTAAGCAGAACATTCAGGTCGAAGTCAGGAGCGCTGGGTCAAGCTAGCTGTGTGACTTAGAAAAACAGAACTCTGACCCCTGGCAGTCCCTGCCGGGAGGTGCACCTGGTGACAGGGCCCCAAAGTGGGAAGCACAGAGGGTCACGAAGCCCCTGCCAACCAAGTCACAGGGCCCACAGGTGAGGGTGTCGAGGGCTTAGGCTGGGGGGCACATGGGCTTCTGGCCAAGGAGGAAGGCTCCCAAATGCACCAGAGGAAATCCATGGCCAGTGTGAGCCGCTGCCACTCGGAATCTTCATGGAATCTCAGGGTTAGAAGGAGACAAGGGGCCTTGAACCCATGTTTCCCAAACCTCCCAGTAAGAATCATCTGGAGAGGCTGGTCCTTGCACCCTCCCTAGATATTCCGCCTCAGAGGGTCTGGGATGGTGCCAGGGAGTGTGTGTTTTTAACAAGTATCCGCAAGTGCTTCTTATCAACAGGCAAACTCGGAAGACACTGAGTAACGCAGCCTCCCACCTGAGACCTGAAAATCTCTCCACTGGAGCTCAGAGAGTTCTCCTTGAACACCAGTGATGGAGGCTCATTCCTCCTTCCATGGAACACTTTTAACTGCTAGAGAGTTCTTCGTGGACCGCGTTAATAACTTCCACCCTTCCTCCACCCACTGGTCCTGCCACCCTCTTGGGTCACATGTAGTATATCCGCCCCTTCTTCTGCAGGGCAATCCTTTACATAAATGATGGCGAAGGACATTAAAAACTTTTTTTTCTTTTTAAATGTGGTAAAAATACACATAAAATCTATCTTATCAGGGTTGCCAGGGTTAGTGGGGAGGGAAGGATGAACAGGCAGACCACAAAGGGTTTTTAAGGCAGTGAAAATACTGTGATACTGTAATGTTGGATACACGTTGCTATACACTCATCCAAGCCTACAGAAAGTGCAACACCCGCAGTGAACTCTAATGTAAACTATGGACTTTGGGTGATAATGACACGGCCACGTAGGCTCATCAGTTGTGACAAATGTCCCACTGTGGTGCGGGATGTTGATAATGGGGGAGGCTGTGCACATGTGAGGGGTGGGGAGGGTACTAAGAAATCTCTATACTTTCCTGTCAATTGTGCTGTGAACCTTAAACTGCTCTTTAAAAATTAAGTCTTTAAAAAATATTTACCATCTCAACCATTTTTACATGTATAGTTCAGCAGCATTGAGTATATGCACATTGTTGTGCAACCAACCTCCAGGACTTGCATCTTACACAACTGAACCTCTGTACCTATTAAACCCTCCGTTTTCCCCTCCCGGCAGCCACTGGCAATCATGGAATATTATACCTTTCTCTCCAGGCAAAAACATCCCTAGGACCTTCAATCCCCAGTGTTCTGGATACTCCCCTTAAGACCAATTCAGCCCAGAATCTGGCCCGGCCAGAACTTTCTCCCATGCAGGCTCTCAGTCTCCAACACACATCTACAGCCACTGACTGATGCCAGCTGTATACTAGAAGCTGTGTTGAGGCTTCAGATCTATATTACCTCTACTTCTCACAACCACCCTATAAGGTCACTCATAGGCTGACTCCTATTTAACAGATGAGGAAACTGAGTCACAGAAAAGTTAAACAATTTTCTCAAATTCACATGACTTATTCAAGGTCACCCACCTAATGGAGTAATAAAAAACATTTGCAGAGTACTTCCTACCTGCAAGTTAGTGATCTCAGCCTTGTCATGCATTAGTTCATCGCATCCTCACGACACCCTCATGAGATGGGCACTGTTATTACCACTGCTGTCTTACAGAGGAGGAACCGAGGCGCAGAGCCATGGGGGCCTTGGGTGGTAAGCAGTAGAGCCGAGCTTGAGCACATGCCCCAAGCCACCACGCTGCACTGCCTCCCTACAGTATGGGATGGCCTGCCACACTGAAACAAAGTGGGAGGTGTATTTCCAATGAGCAGACAGATCTTCCACGATTTACAGCGGATTCCCGAGAACACTAGCACACTGCATTACCATGGAGCGATACAAGGGGGGACTTAGATCGAAAGAGCTGATGAAAGACTTACCTGAGATCAAGAGCCTGGATTTGTCACTTATTGGCTGTGGGACTTTGGGCAGGACATTTTGGCTCTATGCCCTTGGTTTTCATCTCAGTAAAATGTCAGGGTTGTAGCTGATCATCTCTGAGACCCCTCCCTGCTGCCATCTGGGACTCTGGATGGCGGTGCTCTGACTTGGCCACACACTGGGGAGCTTTATAGAGTCCTGATGCCCAGGTCCCACTCCCAGAAACTCTGACTTAACTAGCAAGGGCTGGGGATCGGCGGTGGGGGGAGGTTGAGAGCTCTCCGCGTGATTCTAACATGCACTATCCCACTGCCTCTCAAACTACACTGTGCCAGTAAGTCACCTGGGGATCCTGCTAATGTGCAGATTCTGGTGTCACAGGTCTGAGGTGGGGCCTGAGGGGCTGCATTGCTACCAAGCTGGTCCAAGGACCACACTAAGTAGCAAGGGCTTGTCCAGTGCCATGGTTCTCAAAGTGGGGTTCCCAGGCCCACAGATCAGCATCACCCCAGAACCTATTAGAAATACAAATTCTCAGGCCCCAACCCAGATCCACAAAATCAGAAACTCTGGGGGTGGGGCCCAGGCACCTGTGTTTTAACCAGCCCTCCAGGGGGTTCTGATACTTGAGCGGCTCTGGCATGGGAGGCACAGGGAGGCCCCCTCCAGCTGTAGTTACTCTGCCTGGATTGATGATGACAACAGGTGATAATGACAGTGACTCCCCTTCACTGAGAGCTGGCTGCTCTGCCCTGAGTACGGCCCATGAGCTTGACACGCACAAGGAAATCTTGTCTGCCCCGTGCGCCTCCTGCTTCCCTGCAGGGCAGACTATTTCAGCACAGAGCCACAGAGAGAGGCCCTTCATTCTTCTCTCTCGCCTCATCCACATTTCTGGCTCACCTGAAACACGTGACCCTCGGCGTGGAAGCATCCCTGAGCTGGGACTCAGGAGGCTCAAGTTCTCATCCCGGCCCCTCCACTATCAGCCATGGGGTCTCAGGGAAGCAACTTTTCCATGGGCTTTATCCCCTCGTCTGCAAAGTGGGGGTTTGGACTAGCTGATTTTGGGGGTCTGAAACAGGCTGGACATGCTGTGACTCCATGAGTCTACGAAGCGAAGGCTCTTTGGGCAATGCTCCTGTTAAAGAGGAGCGGCTGCAAGCTGCAGCCAAACCTTTCAGAATCTTCCTTGCCTTAGAACAGGCTTGAACGCACACTGCAATGGGGGAATAAGAGGCTTGGTGAAGTGGCTACTCCGCCTCACATTGCTGGTGAGCACAGAGCTGGGATCTGAACCCGGGGCAGGCCAACTCGAAGGCCCGGGGTCTTTCCACAGCATTCCGTTAGTCTATGCCACACTAGGCTAACTCTTCCTACCATGCGCAGAAGCCAGTCTTTAAAAGAAGCAGCAATGTAATAATAGCTCACCCCTGTCTGACACTTACTATGTGCCTGAGACCCTTCTGAGCACTATACACATCCTCACGACAACGCCCTGAGGTGGGTACTACCCTGTCCATCCCCATTTTGCCACTGTGGAAACTGAGGCATAGTGGGTAGAGAGAAGAGTTAAAATTCGAACCCAGGCAGTTCGAACCTGAGAGAGCTCAGTTTAACAGGGTAAGACGTGGGACCGTGTGCAGGCATCAGAATGGAGAACCTGGGTGGGATGGGGCTCTCATTCAAGAGGCTGGCGTAGAAAAAAGAGATTTTTCTGGAACATGAAAATGAAAACTGAGACCTGGGTCTACCGGGCAGAGCAAGAACCCCCTTGCAGAAGATGACCCTCCCAGCACCTCCCGGTATACTCAAGAGCCAGGGGCTCAGCGTTGGCACCCTGTGTAGGAAGTGGAACTGCGAACAGCACCAACATGCCCAGCTGGGCCTCCCGTGCCTGGGGCTGCCAGTCTCTGAAATTCCACTTGGCCTCCAAATCAGAGACACACAGAACTCAGAGAGCGAGCAAAACAGCTACTCACCAAAGGGCTGTGCCTCCCATCACCGGGCACAATTAGGCATTACTGTAGCAAAGCAATCTGTGCACAGTGTTTACAGAGCCGACCAGCTCTGAAGGTCTCAAGACAAAAGCAGCCAGGCCCTGCTCCCTCTGGACAAATCCCTTTCCCCAGAGACAACTACTGCCAGGTCTGTCGGGGAATTTTCTGGTGTTTAACTCCTGCTCTAGTGCAGTGTTTCCAAGCCTGTTCCCTGAGTCATGCCACCCACAGAGAAAAGGTCACAGCAGAAAGAGCTCGCCACCGGGGACCACAGACGTCCAGAACATTTCACCACATTAGCACGTACTCTGGGCTCGGGAGGGTGGTTAGGGAAAGGGCAGAAAGGCACTTCAGCGAGGGGCGTCTTCTGGGACGTGGGGACTTGAATGTGCCAGTGGGTGGGGCTTTTTTCTTTCACTTTCTACTTGACAGACTACTTATTGTGTGAGATTTTTGCAACAAGCACTTGTGACTTCTTAGAAATACTCTCAGTTTAAAGAAAGTAGCATTCCTAACATCCAGCTACCCGTGGGGAACGTTTCTCTCTAATGCCAAGAAGGCTGGTCAGGGGACGTGGGTGCTGCCTGGGATGTGGGGAACACATCCCGCCAGGGCCAAGCTCGCAGGGGCTGATGGGGAGCACAGTGGACAGCCCCCTCCCGACAAACGCTGCCCACACGGATCTGGAATCTCAGAGGTGCTTTCTCACGGACCTGTGGCAGAAGCCCTGCCCTCTCTAAGAAATAACGTTACCCAAAATGTTAAAAAAAAAAAAAAAATTTATCGGGTGTCGGGCAGGTGGGGGGGGAGGGGATGGGCATATACATACATAGTGAGTGCGATGCGCACTGTCTGGGGGATGGACACGTTTGAAGCTCTGACTCGAGGGGGGAGGGGAGGTAAGGGCAATGTACATAACCTTAATGTTCATACCCCTATAATATGCTGAAATAAAAAAAAAAAAGAAATAACGTTATGCAGAGAGTCTGCCTCAGGGAATAGAGCTGAGCATTGGGCCCTCCGGCCAGTGGCCGGCACACTCAAACACTCAGGACACATTCTAACGACACAAGAAGAGATGGAGACCTAAAAAGGAAGATCTCTTCCTCAGGCTCCAGATTGAGGCTTTTCTTGGGCCACCTCCTTCTTGCTGTGGGACCTCAGGCAAGTT
This sequence comes from Cheirogaleus medius, assembly GCA_008086735.1. Taxonomy (NCBI): domain Eukaryota; kingdom Metazoa; phylum Chordata; class Mammalia; order Primates; family Cheirogaleidae; genus Cheirogaleus; species Cheirogaleus medius. The sequence goes on from VBSM01003143.1 coordinate 42,704,439, forward strand.
CCTTAACCGCAGCCTCAGTTTCCTCTTCAGTAAAGCGAGAGCAAGAGCTCATACAAAATCTGGTACGCGAATGTTCATAGCAGCCTTACGCACAATAGCCTGAAAGTGGAAACAAGCCAAATGTCCATCAACTGATGAGCAGATAAAGGACATGTAGTATCTCCATACAGTGGAATATTATTCAGCCATGAAAAGGAATGAAATTCTGACACAGGATATAATATGGATGAACTGTGAAAACACTCTGCTAAGTGAAAGAAGATAGTCACAAAAGGACAAATACTATACATTCCATATACATGAAATGTCCAGAATAGGCAAATCTATAGTAGATTAGGGGATGGGGGAGGTAGGGAAATGGGGCGTGATTGCTAATTGGGTACAGGATTTTGTGGGGCGTGATGAAAATGTTTTAGAGTCAGATAGTGGCAATGGTTACATAATCTTGTGAATATACTAAAAACCACTTAATTATATACCTTAAAATGTGAATTGTACGGTATTTGAATACCCCTCAAAAAGAAATGAGGACAAGATGATCCAACTAACATGTGGTTCTGAACATGAAATAGAACATCTACAAGGCTAGGCCAGGCACCCTGGCTCACACCTGTAATCTCAGCACTTTGGGAGGCTGAGACAGGAGGATTGTTCTTGGGGCCAGCAGTTCAAGACCAGCCTAAGCAACATAGCAAGACCCTGTCTCTATAAGAAAAACTTTTAAAAATTAGCCAGGCGTGGTGATGAGCACCTGTAGTCCCAACTACTTAGGAGGCTGAGGTGGGAGGATCACTTGAGCCCAGGAGTTCAAGGCTGC